>CM054821.1:1336163-2066163 GCA_028984105.1 Lavandula angustifolia
ACTTCCACCGACTCTCGTAAAACATATCAAGGGAAGTTGCCGAGTTCCTGAGAGGAGGACTCGAAGATGAGGAAGAGGTGTCCACTCTGCCTCCACCAAAAACGTGAAAGGGAAAGCGTAACCTAAGGTTCCTACTTCCATCAAAAAATCCAAAGCGATATATAAGCCTAACCGGCAAGCTCGATCAAGCCGATGAGAAATCGCAAGGGTGAGTTTGGTGGCGCAGGCGCAACAAAAAACCAAAGAAGGCTCTCAAGGCAGCGTCTGCACTTGAAGGTTCCAAACGAGGAAACCACAGAAAAAGGCCACATGCAAGGAAACTCATCCAGGGATGAAGGCCGACAAGGAGAAAGAGAAATAAAGCAGGGAAGTCGAGGAAGACAACCTACCGACTCCCCGAGCGAGCTAAAGAAGAAAAGAAGAGAGTCAGCCGAAGATCGATGAGAGATGATGAACTCACGATATTGCTATGGATAAGAGAGCGAATACTTTCAGTCGAAGAATCCAGAGCCAGAAGAGGCTCCGTAAAGAGAAGGCTGGCCGGCGCGCCTAGAGAAGCCGAGAGACGTAAAACCTAGACCTCCACCGGCGGGGGACGTAAAAATTCCATACAAACATGCATTTCCAGGGCCGTTGCGACCAAACAATCGAAGATTCATAGGTGGCCTCCGGGTCGATAAAATGGATGCCTTGGGGAGAAGACTCGGCTAGGGGAGACACTAATGCTTAATTCATTAAGAGCATTACTATGTCAAAGACGTTTGTGAGAAACTCTATAAGAACGACGCCTTTGGCTTGATCGGTCTCTACAACCTATTATTTGGGAGAACTACAATATGGTCGAGAAAGCCATTGCGGACAAAGAAGATGTCCAGGACTCCAACACTTACACTTTTGGCTTTTGCCTCCTCCTCGAAGCTGACGGGATCTCTTTATACTTTGGCGTGATGGGCGCAGGTCACAAAGCGTCGTTGCCCTCGAGCTTGATGCTAATGATCCCGAAGACGTTCCAAGGATTGTGGCTATGGAGAGATACCTTCAAGATGTATTGATTCTCCCTGCACTTTGAAGATAAATCCAAAGCACTTTAAAGGCAAGGATTAAATACGCTTCAGAGATAGTCTTGCTAGGTCTTTCTCTTTTGTTTTGAGCAATAGAAGGTGATGGTAATCAGACGAACCTTTCTTATATATAAACATACATCTTTGCTGCCGCCAGCTTTGACAACATCTTATTGTCTCCATGACCTATTTTGTATAAATTTAACTACTGCAGATCACGTACTCGGGAATCCCCCGGTCGACTCGAAATGGCTGACGGTCATACTTTGATTTTCGTAGGGTTTTCAAAGTTAAATACTGTAGAGTTGTCGGAGGTTGTAAACATCAGAAGTTAGCTTCAAAGCATCTGCCTCAAGTCTGAATGTCTACCAACTTTACTTTCTACACCCCTGCACTCAATTGAGCAAATGTCACCACCATCAAAGTTCCCGTAAAAGTTTGCAAGTCAAACTATTTTCCTAAAAAGAGGTGTAGACTACGCACGATTTCAAAAGAGTCGTTAGCTACCTAAAGAGAGTGCACATGTAGCTTTGTCTCCAACGGATCTATCTATAGCTCACCTCTATAAATAGAGGGAAAATAAAATCGAAGAAGACAACGAAAAATACGAGCGGTGGATCAAAGAATACCTGGCTTTTTTCGCAAGAAATTCAAGCAGAGGAGAAAACACTTTCAGCCGCGAAATGCACTTATACTTGCTCTAGGAACCAAGCTTCATAGAATTAAAGCTTCTAGCATCCAAGTGATAGAACACAACCCCAGAGAGATTATTCCTCATTGTTCTTCCTCAAGAAGCCCCTTCATTTTTCCCATTCCCTCTAACCCCGAGCTCCATTTGAAATATCCATAGCTTAGAACCAAAGGGGTTCATATCTTGAAATTGTTCTTATTGTAAAGAACTCCTTCCTTTGTTGGAGAATCTTTTAAACATCTTTTGTTTGAACACTTGTAAACTAGGACTTGCTCAATATAATCTTCAAGGCCGTGGTTTGTCAAACTTACAAACCAATTGAGACCAACTTAGTATAATAAAATAAATCCTCTCCGATCTTGTATACTTGGAAGCACTTTTTATGCTTGTGATACAATGTGTTTTTGTCCTTACCACTACATTATTCTCCTATTTGATAAATATGTATATTTGCACATGTTATCCTTTATCTTGTATAAAAGTTAGATTTGTGTGGTGTGTCGGGTATCACTAAGAAAGCATGCAAATTGGTTAACTGACAAGATATAAAACGGCTATCTAACTGAGACAACTTAAGGATAAGTTGTCGCTTTAAGCCTGCAGCTTTTGATAAAAAGTTACTTGTCTTAGCTGCTTGTCTTTACCTGGTACACTTAAGGTGGTATATTGACGGATCACAAGGTGAGATGTGTTCTCCTAATCGACCTTAGTGGAGAACCAAGATCTCTAAGGTGACTTAGTTGGGTCTTAAGCTTGGTAAGACTCTCATTGAGCCGCATTTGACTATCTATCACTTTGACCTACTATGGTGAACGTCATCGCTGACCGATCTACGTATCTGGGTGTTAGTAGTTATTTGTGGCTCAGCCGGTTGTCTCGTATCTTGCTGTACTGCGTTTCTTAGTAAAATGGGTACGATAATATCCCTAAGGAACTCGAAAGGATTAGCACACTAAACCCGACCGATTGATTAAGTTCGTGTGTGTTAATAAGGTCGAGTGGTACTACTCATGAATATAAGATGTTCACTAATTTAAAGCCGCCAATAAGCTTAATTAATTAAACCGATATTTCTATCTTAAATACTGAGATCGATTAAGTCTAAAATACAAGCCCTTGGTCAATTTTGTGATAAAGGGGTAAGTCAAAGACGGATTCTCCGATGGAATGAATCTGTGTTTATTAATTAATTTTGCTCAACGGCTGAGCATGGATAATTAATTAATTTGAGGCCCAAACTTTATTTCTTGTATTGGATCCTCTTGATCTAGCCCCAATTAGTCTGCCTCTAGTTATTTATCGTCTCTCTCGAAATCATTATTAATGGATTAATGTATGTTTACATTATTTAATAATGTTATTTATCACGGAATTAATTGGTGGCAAATTAATTGATAAATATTAGTAGCTCAAGAAATTAATTAATTATATTATGGGTTGGTTAATGTGGAAGCCCATTAGAAATATAATTAAATTAATGGGTTACAAATATATTAATATTATATTGGCTTTTGAAGCCCATATATATTAGTATTCATTGTAACATGTAACTTAACACTCATTCATAAAATTTGTGACGCCGTGCGTGAGTGAGGGGAGAGACAGTAATTTATTTTCTTCGGCTTGACCACCCAAAGGAAGAAAAGTGGCGGGACACAAATATCGAGAAGATCAAACATGGGAGCAACAATCAAAGCCGCGACAACATACGAAGGAGGAAGGTATCGGTTTATGACCACTCAATTATCCTTTAGGATATCCGAACCACTTTAAAATTGTCGGCGAGTTCTTTACCGTTGAATTGATTTACCGTTCATTCGAAAACCCATTTACAAAATCATACAAATGTAGTTTTAGTGAAAGCTTAATCGAAAGTACTAATCTACTTAAATTGTTTTACTAAAAACGCTTTTCAACTCAACCGAATTCAGCCTACACTATTTCGCACCTATCGAACTCTTGCAACGAACGTTTATGAATTCCGACATCGCCGCCTAGCATGCCTAAATATAATCGGCAATCAGCTGTGTCCACGCGATCCGGTAAATGTGCCTTGTCCTGGTCTACTAAATTTATTCGGCCAAGACACTCTCAAAATCTAGATTTGGCCGCATTCAAGTTTGAGAAAAGTTTTCGAGTGTATTCACCCACTTCTACACCGAAAGTTTGACTCGGGACCAACCAGTTCTCGTGAATTCGACAGAGCGGTGAAACTCCGAAAAAGGGTGATGATGTCTCAAGAAATCACGATGTGGAGGCCCAGTACATGGGAGCCGAGAAAAAGCTTGGAGGTAATGCTAGCCAACAACAAGCCTAGCACAGCAAGTGAAAGACTCGCTCGGCCACGAAGCCTCCACATCACGCTCTCCACACGCTCAAAGAATCGACTAATTGATAGGTTTGTTGGCGGGGAAACAATCAATCGTCGAACCACCGAACCCCCTCATCAAAGAACAAGCAAAAAGATGAAAGCACTCATCCTATCTATCGAAACCGACTAGAAGTTCGGGCTCAAAATCACCCCAACACAAGCAAGGGGGAATCACAGAGTAAAAATGGGGGCGACAAGATGGACCGCCACAACCGACACATCCGGGCCATAGATGGGTTATATTACTATGATCCTAATATCGGAAGGGGTCCTAAAGGTCGAAGAAGAAGAAGGCCGTCGTAGGGGCTAAAGTCGCCAGCCTACCAACTCGAAGATTAGGACCGCAAAACCTATGAAGCCTCGAAGTCAACTCCACCTAGCCCAGGGCCAAGAAATACATTGACAAAAGTGCGGGAAAGAAATTCTCTCGAGACCACCATGGTCGTTAGATAAATTCGGGTTTCCAAAACTAAAGCTTAAGGACCTAAAATAAAAAATAAAGGGTACTTGAATATAATTCATTTTGCGTGTGCACAAGAACCCATGGTACATGGACAACGGATGCTCGAGACACATGACGTATCTGACGAGGCCAACAAGGATTATATCATGGAATAAGGACCCAGTATCGAAGTTTGGAGACAACGCAAAGGACTATACCTGCAGGGCTATGGAACTCTAGCATTAGAATCGCCAAGGCTTAAGAGAGTATTATATGTTGAAGGACTTCAACATAATCTTTCTCTTGTTAGTCAATTTTGTGATAGAGTGATTTTTTGACACTAGTTTATGTGATGTTATTGATAAATCTACAGGGAAAACCGTGTTATCGTGTTCGCGCAAAAGAATATATACATTGCGCATCGGAACTCAAAGCGGGAATCTCTGAAGCATGCTTGCTAGCGAGAAGAATGATAACAGAACATGGTGGCTCTTGAAGGAAATATTAGGGGGAAGAATCGATTAGCTTCACTCCTTCGTATGTTGTTGCAGCTTCGATTGTTGCTCGCGTGTCGATCATCCGATCCGTGTCCCGCCCTTCCGCTCCTCGTATGGACAATGATCCGAGAGGAATTATTTTTCTTCTCTCATACGTAACTCACATTGTTTTTTCTTGTCGTTATGATTTTTGTGAAAATCATTAACTCTATTGAACGTGTTTTAACACACACACACACACACACACACACACACACACATATATATATATATATATAATGTATAAAACATTATATTATAATTATGGCCCATTTGTAATTATAATGCTAATGGTCTTCTAATAATAATTAATATTCAAACCTATAATATAACTAAAAATAAATGGTTCACTTATTTATCAATTAATTGGACCGCTCAATTACTTCAAGATAAATAATTTTATATTATCAAATAATGTATAAATACATAATCTATTAATAATAATCACGAGAGAGCAAAATAAATATTAGTGACAAGTGGCAATCGACAGCCGCACCAGTGGATCCAATATAAATAATAAAAGCGGGCCTCAAATTAATTAATTATCTATGCTCATTCCGGAGCAAAATTAGTTAATAAACACAACATTCATTCCACTAGAGAACTGGGTGGCCGACTCACCCCTTTATCCCGAATTCAAGTGGCTTGTGATTTTGAGACTTAATCGGTCCTCGTATTTAAGATAGAAATATCGTTAATTAATTAAGCTCAGGCCGACTTAAATTAATTGACATCTTATTATATTCCCCGAGTAGTACCACTCAACGCCATTAACTTTATCAACCGGTTTGGGTTTAGTGTGCTAATCTTTACGAAGTTCCCTCGGGGGATATTATCAACCCATTTTACTAGTATACGGTTGCAAGATACAGACAACCATCCCGAGCTACAAATAACTACTAACACCCAAGATACGTAGAACCGGTCTCAATGACAATTCACCATAGTAGGTCAAAGTGATAGATAGCCAATGCGCTCACTGAAGTCTTACCAAGCTTAAGACCAGTCTAAGTTACTGAATATCTTGGTTCTCCACTAAGGTCAGTCAGGAGAATACCTCATTGTGATCCATCAATACGCTACCTTAAGTGTACCAGTAAAGACAAGCATCCATGATAAGCCACTTCTTGTCTAAACTGCAGCTTAAACCGACAACTTATCCTTAAGTTGTCTCAGTTGTGATAACTGTTTATATTTTGTCAGTTCAACCAATTTGTGTAGTATTCTGTGATACCCGACACACTACACAAATCTAACTTTTATACAAGAGAAAGGATTACATGTGCAAATATATATTTATCTGATAGGAGAATAAAATAGTGGTAAGTATAAAACACATTGTATACAAGCATAAAATTTGCCTCTAGTATACAAAATACCAACAATTCTCCCACTTATACTCGCTTCGTATACAAGATCCGTGGAGGAAATTCTTGAGCCAAACCGCCTCTTTAGAGGCTTCCGAGTGCGCCCACATACTGCTTCCATGGTCGAGTCAAGAATGCATTTGATACGTTTGCACTTCTCCATGAGATGGCTCCACCTCCCAAGCTAAGCACATAACCCGGGAGGTAGACTTCATCTCGTCTCTATCCCAGCCTAGAAATCCAGTCCGTATAACACATAGGTACTAGATCGTCGACGGTAAACAAACCTATAATCTCTAGTCCGCTTTTGGGGTACTTAAGAATGTGCTTTACTTGCAGCCAGTGCTCTGCCCGGGCCGTTAGACCCGATATCTTGAGACCATGCCTACAACATATAAGATATCTCGGTCTCGCACAAAGCATTGCATACATGAGGCTACCGACAATGGAAGCATATGGTACTAGCCTCATACTTTCTATCTCTTCAAGACATTTTAGTGGCACTGATTCTTTGATAGAAAAATGCCACGCCGAAAGGTACTGAACCTCTCTTGGCATTTTGCATGCTAAAATGAGCAAATAACGAAGTATCAATGTAGGATGCTTGTGACAAGCTTAACATCCTTTTCCGGCGATCTCGTATAATCTTGATCCCAAGGATGTAAACAAACCTTCACCTAAGTCCTTCATTTGAATCCCGCACGGATAACCACGTCTTTACGCTCGATAACACTTCAACATTGTTGCCAATGAGAAGGATGTCATCTATGTAAAGTGCAAGAAACACCACCGATCCGTTAACACGCATACAATACACACACACCTCGTTAGGACAAAGAAACAAATCCATGAGGATTTGACTACATCGTCAACCACTGGCTGGTGCTATAATCGAGAAGCTTGCTTAATTCCCTAAATAGACTTCTAAGCTTCTAAACTAGATGCTCTTCGCCTTCCTTCACATAACCTTTGGTTGTTTCATGTAGATGTCTCTTCCTTTTTCAAGGTGATCGTTTAAGAATGCGCTTTGACATCCATTCGCCGCATTTCTGTTCATGCGAGTCAGACTTTACAAGAAGAATCCGAATGGACTTAATCATTGCTACAAGTGCAGAAGGTCTCTTCATAATCGATACCTTCTTTCTAGGTAAAACCCTTTGCCACTAGCCCGGCCTTAAATGCCATGATCTCTCCATTCGATCCTCTCTCTTTTCTTTTGTATACCCACTTACTACCAGAAAGCACTTGCAGCCCTCAGGTAGTTTAGTGATCTCGCTTACATCCATATCGCTTATGGACTTAAATTCGAGTCCATGGCTATTCGCCAGAATCTGCACCCCACCGCTTCGTTGTAGGTCCAGTGGTTCAAAGGTATCCCGTTCATCTGCCGGAGATCATCAAACGTCTCCCAGAGAACATATACCGATCGTGTAAATATCACCCTCCCACTACGTCGAACAATGTCAGCGCCGTGTAAACAGATTGTGTAGTTACTCGTGGAATACTATCTTGCACAAATTCGGCACGTTCAAGTGGAACTCGACCACCTTGTAATTCCTCAAGGATGATGTCGACTTGAGACTTACATGGTTACTAATGTAGTCCTCTTCTAAGAACCGAGTATTAGTGCTAACAATGATATTCTCGTTCTTTAGGATAATAAGAGTATCCACCCTTCGTGATCCTTCGGATACCCTATGAACAACATCACTTTTGAACGTGATTCCAATTTGTCGTTGCCGCTTTATTTGAAGCACATAAGCAGGACAACCCCAAGTCCGTAAGTGGTGCAAACAAGCTTACGCCCATTCCACAACTCGAAAGGGGTCTTTTGCACCGACTTGGAAGGCACACGGTTTAGCAAATATCTTGCCGTAGCCTCTAAGGCATATCCCCAAAAGGAAACTCGCCAAAGTCGCATAACTCATCAGCTGGACCGAACCATCTCTAAGAGAGTTCGGTTCCTTCTCTCTCGACATACCATTCTCGCAGGCGTGCCCTGCGTGCTATTAGCTGGATGTAATCCCACATTCGTCAAGTAGCCCTTGAACTCATCGATAGGTATTCCCCACCACGATCGACGCAAAGTGTTTTGATTTCATTACCTAACTTCTTCTCCACTTCGCCTGAATTCCTTAAAGGTTTCAAAGCAATCCGACTCTGCGACGTAGAAGGTAAACATATCCATACTCGAGTAATCATCGCAAATGTGACGAAGTACTACATACCCTCCACGAGCTTGTGTAGACACGAGGCCCACACAAGTCGAATGTATCAAACTTAATGCTTCTACGGCTCTATAACCTTTGCGCTCAAAGGCCTAGCCACCATCTTTCCTTCTAAGTAGGGTTCGCAAGTTGGAAATGGTTCAACATGTAGAGACTCCAATGATCCATATTCCACCAACCTTGACTCCTATTTAGATTGATGTGACCCTAGTCCCTTTAAGTGCCACATAAAAGTTTGGTTTACCCTAGAAGATTCTTTCCTCTTCTTAGGATTTGATGATGAGAAGCAACATTAATAGAATTATGCGAATTACAAGTAATAGTATATAAAGATCCATTTAATGGCCCACCACAAATAAAATCATCGTCTTTCATGATAGAAACTTCACTATCAAAACTTGATTTATAACCATCCATGATGTAGAGTTTTGAAACAAAAATTATGTTTCGCCTAAACTCATGCACATATAAAAGTTCTTTAAGTACTAAAATAGAACTATCAAAAGATGGATGTAAATCTCTAATTGCAATTGTAGGAACTCTCGATCCATTGCCCATACCGAGACTACCACCTCGCCATCGCACAACCGCTTTCTCGCAAGAAACCTTCGCACAAACATGATCGGCTGCCCCCGAATCCACTACGCATTCGCGAGTAGAAGAGGAAACTGTAACAGCTTTCAGCTACAAGAGCGACTCGCGTCTCTTTTTGTTTCTTGCCTTTGACATTTGGATTATAATTCTTCCAGTTGTCCTTTCTTACCACTCTTGGAAGAACCTTCCTTTCTCCTTTCGACATTCGCATGTCGCCCGTAAGGACCGTCTTCTTACTCCCACGCTCTTCTTCAAATGTCCACCCTTCACACTCTTTTTCTAATTTCCGCCTTTCGGAGGATTCCTCGAGCTACCGGTGATGTTCAAGAATCGAGCACCCTTACCCTTTCCTATAACCTCTTTAACCACTACCAAATAATTCGAGTAACTTACTCGTGGTAATCTAAATCTTAGACATAGTTGTTGGGTCGATGATTTTATCCTCAAGACTATTATACTTAGTGGGAAATGATTTTGTCTTCAAAGACCGACCGTAAGCCTGCAAAGCCTCGTGCTCGTACCTATCTCGAAGATTTGAAGATCCCAAAACCCTATCTTGATTGATGAACCATTCCCGTGTAATTGCTTTGTCTCTCGAGGCTTCGCACTCGCAGACACTCGCTCCGGTTAAGGCGCGGCCGCAGCTTATCGCCTCAAAGCACGAGTAGAAGACTCGTATTTACCGGACTCGTGAGGAGCAAGATATCGGGGCGAGTCGTGAGAATCGAACTCGAGCAGAGTAGTTCACCGAACTCGGAGCCGACCATCGCAGAAAGTACCCTCACTGTCTCTCTACCGAATGAAGATCGACTCAGGAACGGCGCATAGTCTTCGAACTGTCGACACCTTTTGCAGTGCACAAAGATCCTTGGTATGTGGACAGCTGGATGCTCAAGACATATGACGTACCCAAAGGAATCTCCATCAAGAATTATATAGCCGAAGAAGGACCTGGAATCGAGTTTGGAGACAATGCAAAAGGCTATACAAGAGGATATGGAGCACTCAAAGATTGAATCGCCACAGCCTCCCGTGAGTATCATATGTTGAAGGACTTCATCATAATCTTCTCTCTATTAGTCAATTTCCGTGATAACTCGAATAGAGTGATTTTTTACGCCGGTTTCGTGATGTCATTGATAAATCCACAAGGAAAATGTAGCTTATATCAAAGTTCGCGTAAAAGGAATATATATGTAGCCGATCGAACTCAAGCAGAACTCGAAGCTTGTCCGGCTGGCGAAGAACGACAACCGTACGGGATGGCTTTGGCATAGGAGACTCAACCACCTCAACCTCAAAACGCTCAACAAACTAGCAAGGAACACTCTAGCAAGAGGACTCGCCGAATGAAGTATTCAAAGAAAAGACACTCGAACGTGAAGCATGTCCGAAGGGAAAGCAAACAAGGAATCAAAATCCACCTGTTCCATCTCCTTCCACCGATGGAATCCTTTCAACTACATATGGATTTGTTCTGGTCCAGCCTCTCCAAGTGACGACGAGGCAAGAAGTATGCTTTAGTGGTCATCGATGACTACTCGCGCTACACTTGGGTCATATTCATTGCCAACAAGTCTCGACGTCAAAACAGAGTTACCAACGCTTCGAAAAAGCTCAAAGTGTCGAGAAGAACACCAAGATAATTAAAATTGCTCGACAGAAGGGAACCGAGTTCCTTAATTCCATGGTAGAGGAGTTCTCGCAAAACCGAAGGGATTGAGCATGAGACATCTGCTGCGCGCACCCCTCGGCGTAACGGGGTTGCTGAATGAAAGAATCGCACACTCAAAGAAGCAAAGAAGAACTCTACTCGTGCACTCGTGGACTCCCAACCAAATTCCGGGCGTAAGCAACCGACACTGCATGTTATACTCGAACCGATCTCTACCGACAAAGCAAGATAAGGGAACACCATATGAACTATGGAACGGCAAGAAGCCTTCTTTATCTTATTTCCATATCTTTGGTTGTTCGTGCTTTATTCACAATAATGGGAAAGATCACCAAAACTTTTGATAGCAAGTCGATCGTGGAGTATTCTTAGGATACTCTCGAGTCAAGAAAGCTTATGAGTATTCAACTATCGGACCCTTTGCGTGGAAGAAAGCCCTCATGTTGTTTTTAATGAAGTTTGCTAACGAGAGACGGGAGTAATAACTCTAAGTCCGAATCGAGGACATCGATACGCAGCTCGTGGATCTGAACCTAAAAGACAAACTCGAAAGGATCCAGCTTTGTTGGGATGATGATTCGATGAAGAAACCGAAGATAAGCCTCACTGCGAATTCGAACCAAAGAACGCAAGTAGCCGAACAGATTGACTCTCCCCGAATGGAGTCAATCCCGGTGTAACTCAGGTCGATGAAGAAACCTTGAGAGGTAATCGAGACCACTACCGAGAATAACAACTCGGGGGGAACATCTATTAAATGTTCCCGAGCTGAATGCCCCCGAACCCGGAAACTCGTAGATCACACTCTCATTACCGAATTGTTTCAATCTCGAATAGTACAAATGAAATGCCTAACTCACCTACTATCCGTGTTGATCAAATTCCGTATGAAGAGCCGAAACATCATAGATCGTGGCTAGATGCTCACACTCCCGATCTAATCATTGGAGATCCTTCAAGAAAAGTCAAGACAAGATCCAAGATTCTCGTCAAGGAGAATGCGCATTATATTCCCCGCTTCTTGTCTATCAAGAGCCTCGGACGATTGAGGATGCACTTAAAGATGCCGGGCCGGATCATAGATATGCAAGGGGGAGCCGAATCGGCTCACGAGAAATGAAGTTTAGGGAGCTTGTTAACGCACTCGACATCAACACGTCATTGGAACAAAATGGGTCTTCAAGAACAACCGAGATGAAAACAACGTTATAGTAAGGAACAAAGCAAGTGCTCGTGGCGAAAGGCTACCGTCAAGTCAGGGGAATAGATTTCAATGAGACATTCGCTCCAGGTTGCAAGATTGGAGGCAATCGACTATTCCTAGCCTACGCAACACATCAAAGATTCAGAGTCTATCAAATGGATGTGAAGTCTGCGTTCCTGAACGATGTACTGAAAGAAGAAGTCTATATAGAACAACCGCCCGGCTTTCAGCAGGGACATCAGGTTTATTGACTCGTAAAGGCTCTATATGGGTTAAAACAAGCACCCAGGTGGCTTGGTACGATACCCCGTCGAAGTTTCTTCTTCGTAAAGGTTTTCGTAAAGGCACGTAGATCGCACGATGTTCAAGCATTCGACTGGAGATCTATGTAGACAACATTATCTTCGGATCAAAGAACGTCGTCATGTGTCAGTAGTTTGAGAAAATGATGAAGGACAAGTTCGAGATGTCAATGATGGGTGAAATGAACTATTTTCTCGGCTTTCAAGTCAAACAATCAAAAGGGAACGCTCATTAACCAAGGCAAATACACACGAGACCTCATCAAAAGATTCGTCAGCACATCCGTAAACCTATCAAGATCCCGATGAACACGAATATGAAAATCGATCTTGATAAAGAGGGAGTATCGATAGACCAAACCGAATTTCGTGCAATAATCGGGTTCCTTATTATATCTAACTGCCTACTCGTCCCGACATAACTTATGCCGTAGGTGTCGAGCGCCGATTTCGTGCGAATCCTAAGCAGAGCCACATGGACTCAAAGAAAGAAGATTCTCCGCTACCTCGAGGCACACCCGACATAGGTTTATGGTATCCAATGGATGATAATATTCAACTAATCGGCTATTCCGATGTTGACTATGCAGATGTAGAATTGACCACAAAAATCAACTTCGGGAACTTGTCGCCTTGCGCAAGCAGTCGATCTCATGGTTTTCAAAGAAGCAAGCACTCGTAGCCACGTCAACTACCAAGTCGAATACATGGCCGCCGGAAGTTGTTGCGCCCAAATCCTTTGGTCGAGACAAGCAGCCTAAGAGACTATGACGTCATCTGGAATGAAGTGCCGATATTCACGCCATAGCAGTGCTATTGCAATCACTCGAACCCCCGTACTTCACACGAGATGCAAGCACGTGGACATTAGGCTTCACTTCATTCGTGACCATGTCGAAAAGAAGGATATCGGGATGGAAAAGATCCATACCGACAAACAAAGTGGTCGATATTCGACCAAGCCTGCTACCAATCCGGATTTAAAGAACTTTCGCAGGTAGAGCTAGGTCTGCTGGACCCTACCGGCCCCAGGTCGGTAAGAGTCTTCAAGAGAGGACCATTTCAAGTAAGGGGGAATGTTCACTCTCAAGATCGAGTATAATCGCACGTAGAGAATCAAAGCAACCATCTACATGAGGTATCACCGACTACTATGTTCAATGACGAGTTGCTCATGACTCTACCAAGTAGTAACTAATAAAACAAAGATTCCGCACTTATAATTCAGATTCAAAGATGGTATTAATTATCTTAAAGTTTGTCATTTAATGAAAACGACTCTCATTTAATGCACGACATTCTATGCATAAGTATGCTTGAACTCGCCACGCATTTAACGCATGTCCTCTCATAGTTACTACTTAGGCAAATTACAAATCGGCTTTGACTTAAAGGCGGCTACCTGTGATCATTACCTTCTTTATAATATCCAATCTTAACCGTCCATATCATAAAGCAGATTTAAATTTGGCCTTTGATCGAAAAACCGTTCACCTTCACGTCGATATATATTTTCGATCATATCTTAGAAACCGCCATTAGTATATCTTCAAATTCTTGCTCGTAAATTCCGAGATCTCTAGCAATCCTTTACTTGCTTCTTATCTTCTCTATTCTCGGAATTTTATCGGTATGATTATTAAATCTGGTACTATACTTCATTATCAATTTTCAGATCGCCATACTAACTATTTTATGAACAAACGATACCGATAATCTTTTCTTGTGACGGATAAAATGGCAAATCTTTCTCTCGTCTCCCCAGTAGGAACATGCAAGAAATCTTAGACAAAGACCGGTCCGGTGCGAACCGACCATGGAGTTTGACGCTCGCGACCTCGACTTCATGGATTGAGATTTTCTCGTATTCGAGAGCGTCCCGGATTGGAGCAGCCTCCTCTCAAGGAAGCCTACCTTCTTCCTTCCTCGACAGTGTGTCTCGTATATACCTCAACTCGCATTCGATATCTCGGAGACATCATTGGACGTTTTGCCGTCCACTCCATAGCGATGCCTCTAGCAATCAAGCGGATCTCACTAATGAAGCACTCGAGGAGAAGCTTCGCTTGCCTGTCGTCAAGGAGTTAGCCATGTTGGCTACAACGATGACGGATAGACGACTATCTATCTATATTCTCAGGAAAGCCTACCACATTCGTAGCGGCCTTCCCAAAGAACAAGATGGTCCAGCTTAGCCGTGCACTAGCTTATATAGTCACGCAGCCATCGACAAGCCAAGCGGGTTCATTCGATCAAGTATCGAGACCCAAGATCTAGCTCATGATGGCAATATATGAAAAAGCAAAATCAACTAGATGGAGTTCTTTCTTCGAGAGTTCATGGTTCAAGTCGCCAAATTTGATAAGGTAACGTGCAACCCTTGACAAGTAAAAGGCAAGTCTAGCGATGGATCGAACCCGTCCATCATGATACAAGATTTCATGGAGATGACTCGCATCACCTTTGAGGACAAGGTACACTTTAATGTAAAGAAGATCGGGTTCCACAATGCAACGTTGCTCTTCAGCAGATAGGTTCGAGGACCTGCCGCTTCAAAGAAACCACGCCTACCAAGAAGAGGTCTCCTCTAGCGAAAATTTCTAAGACATCGGCTAAACGTTCAAGAAAGCCATCGTTGATGTCCTCTACCGAACTCGAGGTTGTACCGGAGGAAACTATCGAACAACCAACCGCCGAACAAGCTACCGAACATGCTACAACAACTCTACTCACCTATGCAGCTAATAGACGAGTCGAGTCCTCGAGGAGACTCATTCGGTGGAGAAGGCCGTCTCCACCGAACGTACTCAAGAAGTGGATCAAGGGGTTCCACCTGAACCCAGCCGTAGTGCTGATATACAATCTCTGGAAAGCCCGCTTGATATTCCACCACTCAGCACTTTGCCATCTGGCAAAAAAACGTACGTCCGCCATAGATCTTGACGACTCGAAAACGAGGCGTCGAGCAAGAATCAATCCGAATGGAAGCCTCCGCCGTATCTCAAGCATTCCGAGAGATAGCCGACCAAATACCGGAGATCGCCGTCACCAAGACTTGGTGTTAATTGCTGTGACAAAAAGCCCGAGCTCCACATGCTCCTAAGGTTCCGGGAGTGGCACCCACAACTTTCGCCTCATCCTTCACTACCCCGTGACCAATTACATCGGGAGGAGCAGCACCTAAGGCGAGAGATAGGCTACTCCAGGCCCGCCGACCTAGGTAACTTTGATGATCCGAGGGCCGCGATGCCGGGCCTGGCCGCACGATAAAGCAGACTTCGTGCTCAGCCCACTCGGACGGGTCTCGACCACGACGGTCGGGACCCACCCCCATGATTCAGCCCCGGGAAGCCTCGATGATGGAGTACCCCAGACAAGGATACAATCGCCGAAACTCTCGATCTACCGCTTAGTATCCTTGGGGCTCGTGAAGTCAGCGGGCTCGGTACTTCAACGTCTGCAGAGCTCGCTCGCTCTTGCTAACATCTCGTTTGAGGTAGCGCCACCCCCAAAGTGCCGACGCTCAAAGTCCATGGCCAAGGCACCGAAGCCAAGGAGCTCGTAACGCAGCTCTAGCCAAAGTTGTCCATAAAGTATGGAAGAAACTCGCCGAAGCCACTAGCGCCGAGCTTCGTGGGCCGAAAACCTCTCTATCCGACTCACCGCCCGATGTCTCTTCCATTGTCTCAACCGCGCCGGCAAAGCAGAGACAGGACTTTGAAGATCATCTCGTAGTGATTCAGGGAGGGACAGGCCAAACCGCTTGAAGAATTCAAGGCCTCTCATCCACTAATACCGAACCGGTCTCAAACCTATCCCGAGCCACCGAGCTCTGACTCAACCATATTCAACAAGCTCGGAGGATAAGGTGTCTCGAGAAGCCGACGAAATTCTAAGGCTGCATAGTTGAACTCTCCCACAAGAAATATAATGAAGATCTTGCTTCGAGAGGAATGAGCCGCATGAGGCACTCGACAAAAATCAAAGACAAACTCGACTCTCCGTCAACCTCTTACAAAAGCCTGTGACCTATTCACTAAGGGGACAAGTCAACCCCCAAGCCGACCCCGACTAAACCCTCACCCAAATTCACTAAGGGGGGGGAAGCTCCACTGAAGCCCGCCAAGAAAACCAGGTCAAGAGTGCACGCAAGCGAAGTTCCGACTATTGCCGCATCGGGACCAAATCGAAGAGACCCAGGTGTCTCCGCTGCGAAAGCACGCAGACCGGCCCAAGCTGGCTCGGGAACAAGCCTACTCACGCAACCTGCACTCCTACCGATAGTGTTAAGGAGGTTGCTTTGAGTATGCTGATCATGATGATTCGAAGAGGAAGAAGCCCTCTACCACCGCCCTCGTTCTGTGCAAAGGGAAGAAAGTACTTGGAACTCCCGACCCTCCACCAAAGAAATCAAAAGATACATTTCGCTGAAGAGGAGGCTCAGATAGGTAGCCGACGAGAAGCTTGCTAGGAAGATAGCCAAAGCCGAGGCCGCCAACAAGCCTAAAGCAAAGACCTCTCAAGGCAAAACTAAGGCACCAACTCGAGGCGGAAAGAAAATCGCTAGGTTGCCTCCAAGGAAGCTCAAGATTCATGATGATGAAGATAGAGAAAAGGAAAAGGAGCAACAAAGAAGAATACCGAGAAGCGTGGTACATCCAAAGAGAAATCCAGCACCTCGCCGACTCGTAAGACTCTCCTCACCAACCTTCCTATATGAGATCCAAAGAACAAGATGCTGAGATCGAAGCCATTTTAGCTCGATGGATAGGTATCTCTATAGAGGAGAGGAAGCGGGCATGGCATAGAAGCCGCGACAGAGAATACATATGGCGATCTTGAGGCACCGAGAATTCGCATCAACAAGAGAGGCCAGCCGAGAGTACCTTCAAAAGCTAATATTCCTTATCGATACTGTAAGGTTCGGGAAGCCACCGATCTCGAAATCGCATAGATGGCCAAGGACGACGATTGGATGCCCCGCTCGCTTACTCGAGATGGGAATTCGCAAAGATAGAGTTTATCAAGCGCAATTATTTCCGGAGGTTCCCGCCGGACAAGACTAAGACCGACGCTACACGTAATGGATGATGATAACGGAACCGGATCTATACGTATACTTGCATAAAGCCATGTTCGAAGGTATAGAAGTCGGTGTTCCCGAGCCTGGAATCATACCTCCGCCAAGAAGAAATGATGACTCACCATCATGGAATAATAGAAAAAGAAGTGAAGAATGCTGCCGCAAACAGAGGACTTGAAGAAGATGAGCCGCCAGACTTCGCCGAATACCGGGCCGAGGAAGAACTCATACGTGAATGTATGGCTTGCCCCTGCCCGAGCCGAATTGCAAAACTTTTATGGGACAGGATCAAGCAAGCATGGCGTTCTTAGTATTAGATTTCTTTATCTTCTTAGCTTAGAAAGAGATGTAATGTATCGAACTTTCATATCTTATATATACATTCTCTTTTCGCTCGCATAATATCTTATTGTCTAAACCGCCGTGTTTGTTTTATGCTTAAACACTCGTAATCACCGAAGTGATTGTACGACTCACACACTCACTTTATCCTACTTGTCGCCTTATTGCTTCTCTAGATCCGATAGTCTAGTTGTTGTGTTTCGGGGAATTGTTTAGATAGAGGGAAATTGTTTTGCCCTCGCTCCCCGCAGATTAGAACTTGAAGAACAAACTCCACTGATCCTACTTGTAATAATGTAAGGAGCTCGTTTCGATAGTTTAGTGTCTAGCATAGATGATAGGTTTTAGCATCATCAAATAAGGGGGAAATTGTTGGGTGATGATTTTATCCTCAAGATCGTTATACTTAGTGGGAAATGATTATGTCTTCAAGATCGACCGTAAGCTCGCAGCCTCGTGCTCGTACCTATCCGAAGATTTGAAGATCTCAAAACCCTATCTTCATTGATGAACCATTCCCGTGTAATTGTTTTTGTCTCCGAGGTTTCGCACTCGGTAGATACTCGCTTCTCCGGTTAAGGCGGGCCGCAGCTTATCGCCTCAAGCACGGAAGTAGAAGACTCGTATTTACCGGACTCAGCAGAGAGCAAGATATCGAAGGAGCCGCAGAACGGAACTCGCAGAGTAGTTCACCGAACTCGTAGCCGACCATCGTAGAGTACCCTCACTGCTCTCTCTACCGAATGAAGATCGACTCAAAGAATCCGTAGACGCCTTCTTCGACTCGTCGACACCTTTTGAATATACACCGCATTGTCAAGTACGAGGAAAAGAGAAGTCGCTTCGCATGCCTCAAGTCTCGTTCCGTCTCAACCACTCCATAATCCTCAACAAATGACAAGTATACACGTTGTCTCTACCTACTAAAGCCGCAAGTCAACATATTTCGTAAAAGGAGGGAAAGGACACCGTTACATCCTTCAAAAAGAGCCGTTAGCCGCCAAAAGAGAGAGAAAGGAAGATCGTCTCCAACGGATCTTTTCCAATCTCTCGCTCTATAAATAGAGGGACATTTCAAGAGCTAAAGAGAGCACAAGAGAGAGAGACGAATGCGCATAAGCTTAACGACGAAAACAAACACAAGCATTCAAACGAGCTAGAACCAAAAAAACCCTAACTCTTCCGCAAGAATTTAAAGATCTATCTCCGCGAAAGACTTCCCTCTCACCATAGGGAACCAAGCTAAACTGTTAGAAGAGCCTCTAGTATCCAAATCGACGATACACGAACCTAAAGCATAATTCAAATGTTCGTCGATCTAGAAGCCACTCTCTCATTCCCTATCCCTCTAACCCTAAGCTCAACGTAATATACTTATAGCTTAGGACGAAGGAGTTCATATTTGAACCCAATCCTTATTGTAAAAGGACTCCTTCATAGTTGGAGAAGTTTGTCAAACACTTTAGTTTGATGCCTTTGTAAACTGGGACTTGCTCAATATAATCCCCAAGCCACGACTTTGTCCTGTGCACAATCGTAGTCACCGTATTCACCCCCCCCCTCTACACCTCGACCGTACACTCGGGACCAACAATAGTGTTCATAAACTGAAGTTCTTATAGGACCTTGTAAGAGCATTTTTGGGACGGTGATATATCTTCCACTTTGTGAAATTATTTAAACCCATTAGGGCTTGGTTGGTGAGACTGTTTAGAAATTTGAAATTTTTTCGAACAGACATATCTGAAAAATATAATAAAAGCATGTAAGAAAGTTATATTTGCACATAATTCGTAATTAACCATCATTGTAACCTTTTGAAAAACCAATGATGTTAAATACTCGAATAGCTCTACAGATCACACTCGTAAGCCACTCAGGTGGACGTTCACTCGTGTACCCCTAGACCAAGCTATATACCTAGCTCTTTAATTCCAATCCACGCTTAGGTTCTTAAGACGAATGGAATTAATAATCTAATATCGCTGGACCATGTCACTATTAAAACACGGGAAGGGACTTCTCAACAAGTTGTACCCGCGGTGACATCTAAGCTTTGACCATTAATTTGACCGAATTAGCATCAAATTCAATTTGATTTAATTGACCATCATATTTAATTATTATCTGCTAGAGTACTCGTGTTCAATAGGCACGTAAGCCACTCAGGTGGACATTTATGGCTTCGCTCCCACTACTCAATAATAATTAAATATATTGTTGGAAAACCCATCTCACAAAACTCGTGGTTCAAAAATATAAAAGCAAGCCACTCAGGTGGACGTTTACTTATATAGTTGTTCCACTTTTATGTAGGGTCTAATTAATGGAGGTTCGGTTAAATATGTAATTTCCAATTAAATGGAATCCAATTAACTATTAAATTTATAATTCGCTTAGTCTTTTTTATTCAAAAGGTTTCGTTGAATCATGCATTCACCACATAATTCCTAAAGCATGCAATTTTCTAAGCGCACATAATAAAACGTGCTCGCAAAAAATAAAAACATGCTTTAATACGACGTAAATCCTATTTTCATGCTTTTCTAAGCGCAATTAATCATATAATCGCATGCGAAAGCATAAGAATAAATAAATGCACAAATAGGAAATTAAAATGTCGTTATCGGGCTAAAAACAAACAGATAATTCCTAACTATTACATTGCCCGATCAAAATACAGATATTCAAAATCTTGATAAATCTTCGAATTTGAAAACCGCATTAAAAAATGCATCGTCGCCACATCACCAGGGGTGTCTGCCACGTGTCAGACACGTGGCAGACATGTGTACAGCCTTATCAGCAAGGGCTGACGTGGTGTGCCACATCAGCGTCTTCTTCAACATTGCGCCGCCACCACCGCCGCTAGGACCGGAATCACGCCGCTCCGATCACGTCCTTGCCCTCGCCGTTGTCCTGGCGAGTGGCGCGCCGCCACCGCACTGCGGGAATCACTGCGGCAAAGACGCAGCCCGCGATCGCCGGCATGCACACACGGTTGTCGCCTTACCCGATCCAACACCGCCGCTCTTGTCATCCCGAGCCGCCTCTAAACATGACTCATACGTTTGGGCGGACCAATTCCGGCGACAATTGGACGCCGCCGCGATGGGAATTAAGCGAATTTCGTATCCCGTCGCCGGCGAGCTTTGCTGCTCAAATTCGTGCTCTCTGAGCCGCGATTCGATCAATTGAAAGGGGGGAAACGTAATTGGAACACTCACGACCACCGTGTAACGGATTTCACCGAGATTAGTTCCTCAATTTCCCGAATTTCAATAACTTGGCGAAAGAATTAGTTGTGAGTAGCAAACTTTAGACGTCGATTCCGATCGCATCGTGGGTCGGATGACCCCATACAAAGCTCGTGAGATGAGGAATCCAGCGGTTCAAGCCGATCGTCAATCGGACGATGCCCGGGAATCGCCCGCCGCAAGATGCGGCGAAACCTTAGCCAAATTTGGGTTTTCGTCTATATTGGGGATTTCTGGACAGCACGACCACTTCTCCTTTCCAAAGATATTCCAAATAAACTAGAAATTGGAATGAGTTGTGCGACCTTCCAAACGAAGTTAACAAAAAAGACGAGTTGGCACGCGCGCTCACGCGCTTCCTAAAGCCAACGGCCGTGATCTACCAGAAATTAGGGTTTCGCCATTTCCGGCTTTCCGTGTCATCGTGGCTCGATTTTCATACATCCCGGACCAAAATACAGTACAATATAAGTATACACATTGGTCCTATCAACTACTCGTAGATTTTTTCACGAGAAAAACGTTACAAAGGGGTCAAAACAGTGGCTCACAGGCCGCCCCAAACACAAAAATAGCCCGATAACGACGGAAATAAACTCTATTTTACAATCAGAGCCTAAACCTGGCTCTGATACCAATTGAAGGAAATATTAGGGGAAGAATCGATTACCTTCCTCCTTCGTATGTTGTTGCAGCTCTGATTGTTGCTCGTGTGTCAGATCTTCTGATCTGTGTCCCGACCCTTCCGCTCCTCCGTGTGGATAGAGATCTGAGAGGAATTATTTTTCTGCTCTCATACGTAACTGTTGGGTGATGATTCAGTCCCCAACAACAGCACAAAACATTGGGAAATGATTCAGTCTTGTCAGTTGACAATTAACTCTATAGCCATGTGCTCTGAAAACTTACTGAAGATTTGAAGATCCCAAAACCCTATCTTGATTGGTGAACCATTCTGTTGTAATCTATTTTTGTCTCTGAGGTTTCAGACTCAGCAGACTCTTTACTCTGGTTCAGGCACTCAGTAGATTATCCGCCTCAGCACCAGAAGTAGAAGACTCAGTGATGCTGGACTCAGCAGGAGCAGTATACTGAAAGGAGTCAGTGGAACTGAACTCAGCAGGAGTGGTTCACCGAACTCGAGCTGATCTTCGGCAGAGCCGACTCGCACGGAGCATGCTATTCGAATCATAGATCGACTCGAGAACGGCCGGAACAGTCTTCGGCTCATCGGGATCTTTAAAGTCAAATCAGCAGAGTCAATACGAGGAAGAGAGAAGTCGCCTTCGGATCTCCTTGAAGTACGTGTCTGTCTCAACCACTTTCGAACCTCGACCAATGACAAGCGACCACCTGTCCTATATCTGCTAAAGCTTCAAGTCAACAACTTTCCAGAAATGGAGGGAAAGGACACTGCTACCATACTTCGAAAGAGCCGTTAGCTACCCAAAAGAGAGAGAGAAAGTACCGTCATCTCCAACAGATCTATCCTAATCTCTGCTCTATAAATAGAGGGATAAATCAAATTGAAGCTCATCTAGAACACACGAGAACACACAGAGCATTCAACGAGCAATTTGAAAAAGCCTAAGTCTTTTGCAAGAAGTTCGAAGAAACAATCTCCGGCGAAAGACTACACTTCTGCTCATAGGGAACCAAGCTGAATAGAATCATACAGCCTCTAGTATCCAAGCGACGATACACGAACCCAGAAGCTTACACTCAGCTATTCGTCCCTCTAGAAGCCACTTCCTTGTTCCCTATCCGTCTAACCTAAGCTCAACTGATTAAATCCATAGCTTAGACGAAGGAGTTCACTTCTGAACTGATCCTTATTGTAAAGGACTCCTTCACCGTTGGAGAGTTTTTCAAACAGTTGATAACCTTGTAAACTGAGACTTGCTCAGTATAAATCTCAAGACCAGTGATATTCCAGCGTACAAACCGACTGAGACTATCTCAGTATAATACATAGCCTCCTGATCTTTCGAGACACTAGACGTAGGATTGTTGGATCCGAACCACTTTAAAAATCTCTGTGTTCTGTGTTCTTTATTTTACTGTTGCATTGATTTCTTGTTCATTCTCGAAAATATCTTTTAAATCATTCAACCGAGTTTCGGCCTAACTTAATCGACCGCACTAATCTACCCGAAACTATTTTGATAAAAATGTTTTCCTAACTTACTCGAATTCGGCCTACACAATTCCGCACTCATCGAACTCTATTATGAACGGTAGCGAATTTCGACTCCAAGTCGCCTAGCGAGGCCTCCAGTAGAGTCGAGTCACTCGCCACACGATTCGAACAACTTATCTCGGTGTGCCGAACTCGTTCAAGCACGACACTCTCCCGAAAAGGACTGTTCGTGTTTAAGTTGAGAAATCGGTTTTCGGGTATATTCACCCCCCCTCTACACCCGAACGTGCTCGGGACCAACAATTGGTATCGGAAGCGGGAGTTCTTTAAGACTCTTGTTATTCAAACCGGTCTACTTGAATGGATCCGGAAAACGTTTCACCGTATATCATTCTTCATTCATATCACTTTCTATCATGTCTGATATATCAGGGATCAGGATGGTACCCATGTTCTTAGTAGAGAACTATGGTGTATGGCGGGTCAGAATGGAGGCACATCTCACCTCTCCACGATTGCATAACAGAGGTTCTGGAGGACGGACCTATCGTTCCCATGATCGATAGCATCATAGCTCAAGATCCAGCAGACGGACGAGGAATGGTGATCGGGAAGAAGATCCCCAAAGACAGAAGTCTCTTCATCCCTGAGGAGAAGAAGCTTCACAACTTAGACCGCGTCGCCAGAAACGCCATACCGACCACCCCGAGTGATTCTTATCTCGGAAGAGTTCGGACTCGCAAGTCCGCAAAAAGAACTCTAGGATGCTCTAGCGCTCCGAGTCCGGGGACTAAGAAGATTAAAGCAAACGAACTCGCGCTAGAACTTCAGAAGCTGGAGAGATTGTCTCTCATGCTTGGTGACACCATTGAAGATCTCAACGTCAAATTTACGGATCTGATGAACTCTGTCAACGGGCTGGGAAAGACATTCTCCAACTGAGAGATGAATCTCAAGATTTTGAGGGCACGCCGTACGGTCACTGGACCCCCTTTGCTACTTTATTACGTCATTCTGATTTAGATATTGTTACTCCTGACCATATCTTTTCAGAACTTAAACCAGAGGAGTTCGAGTTTGGCTTACCTCAAAGGAAGCGGCCATCCAAGCCGACACCCAAGTCGACCATGCCTTTAAAGCATCGGTCGAAAAGTAGCTCCGGCGTCTAGCAAGGCCGAACCTTCACTCAATGACATACAAGAAGGAAATCTAGCCGAGAAGTACGCGCTGCTTGCCATGAAGTATCGAAGGAAAAGGAGAGGCGCAGAAAGCTCTCAAGAGTCGTCAGAGACTCTAAGGGTAAGAATGAATATACACCCAAGCGCACTCCTGACTCGCATACTTCGAATGCGAGAAACAAGAGGACTCAGCTACCAAAAGATAGTGAGAGCAAAGAAGAAAGTGTCACAACTCTGCTATAACCTGCAAGAAGCCAGGACACTATCAGTATGACTGTCCTGAGCTCAGTACTGGTGAAAGAGCAGCATGCAAAGCAAGAAGGGAGAAGTTCATCAAGAAGAGTAAAGCATAGGTTGTCGGTAAACTCTCAGACGACTCAGATGAAGTCGATTCCTTCATGGATTCATCAAACGATGAAGTAGCTTTCATGGCCATAGAGCTTGAAGTCCGAAGAAGACGCTCGAAAAGTGTCTCATGACGGAGAGAAGAGGATGAGGTAAACTCTCATGCACCATTTTATTCCTCTTCACACTGCACACACGACACGATTTCAGGTGCAAATGAGAATCTAGATGTCGCGATTGCATACGAAGAACTACTCGATGAACAAATTCAGATGAGTCTGTAGCTCAGTAAGACTCTTCAAGAATTGGATACCCTGAAAGTGGAGAATCAGAGACTTTCTCGGGAAAGTCAGGTTGCTACTGAGTCAGAAGGACTTGTGTTGAGATTCAAGGAGGAGATAAACTCTCTGATGGCAAAGTCTCAGTATCAAGAAGATCAGATCTCAGTTTTGACCAAAGTCTTGACTCAGAAAGATACTGAACTGAGTCTACTGAAGCAAGAGTTGTCAGGACTTCAGACCGAGCATGAATTGCTGAAGAAGAGTGATGATGTCTGGAGAAACCTGATGACAGAGCGTTACATGGGCACTGAAAAGAAGCTAGAGGCTATACTAGCAAGCAACAAGCCAAAGCATTACAAGGAGGGACTTGGATTCAGCCATGGAGCCTCCTCATCTGCCCCCGTACGCTCAGAAAATCGGCTGGCTGAAAGGTTTGTTCAAGGGGAGACCATCAATGCAGACATACTGAACCCCCTAGCCAAGAACAAAAAGAAGATGAAGGCACCTCATCCTAGCTATCTGCACTCTGACAAGAAGATCAACACCAGATCACCCCAGTTAAGTCAAGGGAAACCAGCAAAGTAAAATAGGCTGATCAGTATGGACCTCCGCAGCTGACTCATCCAGCTCAGTATGGGTCATATTACTATGATCCTATAGTCAGAAGAGGATCCAAAATTCAGAAGAAGAAGAAAGCCGTACAGAAGGCAAAGGTCAGCAGTCCACCTACTCAGAAGATCAGGACTCCTGAACCTGAAAAGCCTCAGAAGTCAGCATCGACCAGTCCAGTTGTCAAATATGTTGACAAAAGTGGAAAGAAACTGTCTGAGACCACCAGGGTCATAAGACAGATATGGGTTTCCAAAACTAACGTCTAAGGACCCAAAAACAAAAATAAAGGGTACCTAAATATAATTCTATTTTGCAGGTGCACAAGGACCCTTGGTATGTGGACAGCGGATGCTCAAGACACATGACGTACCAAAAGGACTTGCTAAAGAATTATACTACTGAAGAAGGACCCCGAATCGAGTTTGGACACAACGCAAAAGGCTATACCAGAGGCTATGGAACACTCAGCATTGGAACAACAACAGTTCCAAGAGTATCATATGTTGAAGGACTTCAGCATAATCTTCTCTCTGTTAGTCAATTTTGTGATAACTCGAATAGAGTGATTTTTGACGTTGGTTTCTGTGATGTCATTGATAAATCTACAGGGAAAATAGTGTTATCAGGTTCACGCAAAAAGAATATCTATGTAGCTGACTGGAACTCAGCTAAACTTGAAGCTTGGTTGTTGGCGAAGAATGACAACAGAACGGGATGGCTCTGGCACAGAAGACTCAGCCATCTCACCTTCAAGACGCTCAACAAATTAGCTAGAAACACTCTAGCAAGAGGACTGCCGAATGAAGTATTCAACAAAGATACTCAGTGTGAAGCATGTCTGAAGGGAAAGTAAACAAGGAATCAAAATCCTCCTGTTCCATCTCCTTCCACTGATGGAATCCTTCAGCTGCTACAGTTCCAAGATCATTAAGATACATTCAGACAGAGGAACTGAGTTCCTGAATTTTATGGTGGAGGAGTTACGCAGCGTAAGGCATAGAGCATGAAACGCCCGCCGCGCGCATGCCTCAACAAAATGGGGTTGCCGAGAGGAAGAATCGAACACTCAAAGAAGCAAAGAAGAACCCCGCTCGCGCACTCGGGACTCCCAACCAAATTTTGGGGCGTAAACCGATACCGCATGTTATACTCGAGAACCGATCTCTATCGACAAAGCAGCATAAGAAGACACCATATGATCTATGGAACGGCAGGAAGCCTTCTTTATCCTATTTCCATATTTTTGGGTGTTCGTGCTTTATACATAATAATGGGAAAGATCAGCTGAAGACTTTTGATAGCAAGTCAAATCAGGGAGTGTTCTTAGGATACTCCCGGGTCAGCAAAGCTTTCAGAGTCTTTAACTATCGGACCCTTTGCGTGGAGGAAAGCCCTCATGTTGTTTTTAATGAGTTTGCTACTGAAGACATGAGCAGAAACTCTAAACCTGAATCTGAGGACATCAGTAAGCAGCTAATGGATCTGAGCTTAAAAGATAAATTTGAAAATATCTAGCTATGTTGGGATGATGATTCAGATGAAGAAACTGAAGACAAGTCTACTGAATCTCAGCCAGCAGCAGAAGTAGCTGAACATATTGACTCTCCTGAACAGAGTCAATCCCAAGTAACTCAGGTCGATGAAGAAACCCCAGTGGTAACTGAGACCTCTACTAAGAATAATAATTCAGGGGGAACTAATGATGTTCATGAGCGAAATGCCCCTGAACCTGGTGACTCAGTAGATCACACTCTTGTAACTGAATTGCTTCAATCTCAGAATAGTACAACTGAAATGTCTAACTCACCTACTATCTGTGTTGAACAAATTTCAGATGAAGAGTTGAAATATCGTAGATCGTGGCTGGATGCTCACACTTCTGATTTAATTATTGGAGATCCCTCAGCTAGTGTAAAGACAAGATCCAGATTCTGTCATGGAGAAAGCGCCTTATATTCCTGCTTCTTGTCTACTGAAGAACCTCAGTCAGTTGAGGATGTACCGAAAGACGCCGATTGGATCATAGCCATGCAGAGGAGCCGAATCGGCTCACGAGAAACGAGTTTAGGAGCTTGTTGACGAGACCCGACATCAACATGTGATCGAAACTAAATGGGTCTTCAAGAACAAGCGAGATGAAAACAATGTCATAGTAAGGAATAAAACAAGACTCGTGGCAAAAGGCTACTGTCAAGCTGAAGGGTTAGAGTTCGATGAAACGTTCGCTCCAGTTGCAAGATTGGAGGCAATCATACTATTCCTAGCCTACCTAACACATCAAAGATTCAGAGTCTATCATATGGATGTGAAGTCTGCTTTCCTGAACAGCGTACTGAAAGAAGAAGTCTATGTGGAACGACTTCCCGCTTTCGCGAGGGACACCAAGTGTATAGACTCGAGAAAGGCTCAGATGGGTTAAACAAGCACCAGTGGCTTGGTATGATACCCTATCTCGAGTTTCTTCTTTAGAAAGGTTTTCGAAGGGCACAATGGAGGCCGCACATTATTCAACATTCGATTGGAAGACGACATTTTACTTGTGCAAATCTTTGTAGATGACATCATCTTCGGTTCAAAGAACGTCATCATGTGTCAGCAGTTTGAGAAAATGATGAAGGATAAGTTCGAGATGTCCATGATGGGAGAGATGAACTATTTCCTTAGATTTCAAGTCAAACAATCTGAGAAGGGAACGTTTATCAATCAAGGCAAATACACTCGAGACCTCATCAAAAGATTCAGATGCACGTCCGGCAAACCAATTGATGAGTCGATTTCGTACCTAATTATTTTTGTCCGAAAAGTCTCCTAACTGTGCAGGCGAGACGCTTTTATTGGCAGTTATGCAGAGAATAGGCTCATTTGGCACGACACGTGGAGATGATGTGGCAACGCCTTTTCCAGCTGGAATGGCGAGATTTTGTGCGGTTTTGACCGAGAAAAAAAGAGAAGGAAAGAAAGGAAAGAGGGAAGAAAGGAAAGAAGATGGATAAGGAAGGATTAGATATTTCCATATCTATCAAGATCCTTTCCTTATCCATCAAGAAACCCTAGATGTGATCTAGGATCATTATATAAGGATGAAGAGGCACGAAATTGAAGAGACACTCTTACGCCTGACCTCTCCATAACCTAGAAACATCAATTCCTTTCTGATCAATCCATTTCCTGAAGCCACCGCACCGCCGCCGAAGCCACACCGCCGCCGCCTTTCCGATTCCACCGCACCGCCGAAGAAGAAGAATTTATTTACTATTTCCATTTCATGCAAGCAGTAGTTGAGTAGACGAAACAAACACTTCGAATTTCAGTTTTTAATATTCGCACGTTAGCTTAGTTCGTTTCTTCAATTTCCGTTCGTTTTGAGAGATTGAATACTAACGGTACTCTTGATCCTATTTCAATTCGTGTTTTAAATTCAATTTATGTTTAGTTTCAGTTCAGTACGTGTTTAGTTCTTTGTTTTAATTCGTATCTTTACTTTATATTAGTTTTCGTACATGTTAGGGTTAGGGTTACAAATGATGCATGTTCTGTTTCGCAAAGTGTCTTATCTGTGCAGTCAGGACAGTTTCATGAGTAGCTAAACTTTTAGTGGTCCGGCAGGATGTAAAATGCACACGTGAACAGTACATGAGGCTTAGGTTCTAATAATTAATTGAAGGGTTTCGGGTTAATTCTGATTTATTTAATCTAGCTAGTAATTTAGGCTTGATCACCCTAAGTTGCGTAGTTTGTAGCTAACTCAGTACTTCCATCGTTTCATGTGGAATAAGGCTAGGTAAGTAGCAAAATTATTCGAAAGAATTGGACTAAACCGGTAGGGGACTATTAGATGCCCAACATACGAGTATGCTCCTATACTAGGCTCCCTTAGTTCGATAAAGCTGTTTAGCTATTAAATCTATTGATTGCCCAACAACGTAGGTTGTAGCTAAATTAGAGAAGTAGCCATTTCGATGCCCAACATGGCGGTTACCGACTAAGTAAGTGGGAGTGAGGATTACGCAGTTTAAGTTACGGTAATCTATAACTAGTTGATTCATGAGATTAATTCATTCTATGTGCCGATGATTGGAAATACGTGTGTGTGAATATTCTGCTGGACCCATCTCTTATCTGCCTAGTTAAGACAGTTTATTTCAATTTTCAAATTTTTGCAATTTATTTCGGTTTGATAATTTCTTAGTTTAGATAAAAACTTAAAACTTGCGTGGTTGCTAACCAAAACCAAGATAAGTAGGAAAATAATATATCTAGTCTTCCGTTCCCTGTGTTCGATACCCTGTGAACTATACTGATATAATTCTCAAGTTTTGCAGGATTATTTGGTGCAATACAGCGATCACCAAATTCGCGTCGTTGCCGGGGAACGGTGTTATCTAGTTTTACAGTTTTCTACTAATCTTTTTGATCTTTTAAGCATTGCATGAGAAGGTCTTCCAAGCCTAACCTCATATTTGATCCAGAGGTCGAGAAAACAGCAAAGAGGAATAGGAAGAGGACAAAGCTGCAAAAGCAATAGATTCTGTCCGAGGCAGAAAACGTCTTAGCTACCCAGACAGGAGACAGAACAGACGCCGGTGATCAGACCAGCGACTCTGAACCAGAAACTATTAGGTTCGACAAAACACTACACAATACTCCAATAACTAGCTCAGAATCAGAGGAGGAAGAGATGGAGGACGAAGTGCACAATCCACAACCCTTGAGGATGAATACCGGATCGCTTGACATGGGAGCGGACCTTCCCGGTCCAATCCAAATCACAACTCATCGAACAAATCGATGTCAAGCTGAACATGGTCATTGCCATGCCAATGTTCTATGGGAGAACGAACGAGAACCCATATTCCTTTTTGGCCTCGTTCAACCAAGTCTGCAATCTGAACAGGCAAGGCAATCTGGACGCTTTCAAGCTCAAGGCCTTTCCATTTACTCTTCAAGATAGAGCACAAGCATGGTTCTCAAGTCTAAAGCCGAACACGATAACAACGTGGGCCCAGATGCGTATAGTTTTCTTGAAGAAATACTTCCCGCAGTCGAAGACAAATGCATTAAAGAAGCAGATTTCCGGGATCGCTCAAGAAGTCGACGAAACTTTCACCGCATATTGGGAGAGATTCGGACGACTTGTCGATAGTTGTCTGAACCATGGCTATTCGGATGTGAAGCTTCTACAGATTTTCTATCAAGGGATAACAAACGAAGCAAAGGCCATGGTTGACATCGGTCTAAGAGGGAATTTCCATACTAGCCTCTACGAATATGCAAGAAATATAATCGAAGGGCTTGCGGAGTCTACCTCGCAATATAAAGGGCCAAGACCAACAAGGAGAGCTGTAAATTGGTCTCATTAGGTAGCCTCTACGAGAGTGTTATTAGGTAGACCGTTTTTAAAGACTGTAAATGCAATAATTAATGTGGATGAGGGTTCGATAAGTGTAGCATACCATAATGAAACTTATGTTCATAAGATATCTGAAGCACTTAAGAAACCCTACGATCATGAAAATGAGAATGCTTTTTCTACTGACTCCATTAATGCAATTGTCCAAGAATATCTTGAGACGTATGTGGTACAGGACAAAATGGAAGTTACCTTGACTCAAGGACTGACCGAATCAGACCTCGAAGGTATGAGGGACGAAGAGATCAGAGAGAGCATCTCGGCTTTATACGCAACTCCAGAATTACAAACTGTCGGCAGCATGTCTCAATCGCCCGGCCCCAGGACGCTTCGAAAAGCCGCGCCGTCGATCATCAAGGCACCAAAGCTAGAACTTAAGCCACTTCCAACAAACCTAAAGTATGCTTATCTCGGAGACAATAAGACATTGCCCGTCATCATTAATAAAGAACTTGATGAAAATCAAGAGAAGGCGTTGTTGAAGATTCTGAAGAAGCACAAGAAAGCCATAGGATGGACTTTAGCCGACATCACCGGCATAAGTCCAGATATTTGCCAGCACTCTATCCTCATGGAGTCGGATATCAAACCTTTCCGAGACCATCAAAGAAAACTCAATCCCAACATGAGAGAGGTCGTGTTGAAGGAAGTATTAAAGCTCTTATCCATGGGAATTATCTATCCCATATCGGATAGCAATTGGGTAAGTCCCGTACATGTTGTGCCCAAGAAGTCCGAATTCCAAGTTGTCGAGAATGAGAAAAACGAATTGGTTCCGGTACGCTTAGTGACGGGATGGCGCATGTGCATCGATTATAGGAAGCTCAATGCAGCGACACGTAAGGACCATTTCCCGCTTCCATTTATCGATCAAATGCTCGAGAGACTTACGCGGCAAGTCTATTTTAGCTTCTTGGAGGGTTATAGTGGCTATTTCCAAATCTAAGTGCGAGAGGAAGATCAAGATAAGACGATGTTCACGTGCCCTTATGGAACGTTCGCTTACCGAAGAATGCCATTTGGATTATGCAATGCGCCGGGCACCTTTCAAAGGTGCATGATGAGCATATTCTCGGACCTCATCGAGATGTGCATAGAGGTCTTCATGGACGACTTCACCGTCTATGGTGATTCTTACACTTCATGCTTGAAGAACCTCGACAAAGTCCTAGCTCGATGTGTTGAGAAGAATTTGGTATTAAACTACGAGAAATGCCATTTCATGGTGACCGAAGGAATAATGCTTAGTCACGTTGTTTCTAAAAGAGGAATAGAGGTCGACAAGGCAAAAGTGGAGGCCATCGCAAAGTTGCCATATCCGACTAATCCAAAGGAAGTTCGTGGTTTCTTAGGACACGCCGGCTTCTATCGGCGTTTCATAAGGGATTTCGCAAAGATCGCTCAACCACTAACAAGCCTACTTCACAAAGATGTCGAATTTGATTTCGATACTAAGTGTAAGGAGGCCTTCACCATCCTTAAAGACAAGCTTACAACAACTCCTGTGATGCAAACCCCGGACTGGAATAAGCCATTCGAGATTATGTGTGATGCTTCGATCGTGCGATCGAGGCGCTATTGGGGCAGAAAATATGGAAAAGAAAGCCATGTGATTTATTATGCGTCCAAGATATTAAATCCAGCACAATGCAACTATTCCACCACAGAGAAGGAGCTGTTAGCTATCGTCTTTGCCTTCGACAAGTTTCGCTCTTATTTACTTGGCTCAAAGATCATTGTGTATACCGATCATGCCGCCGTTAAGCATCTCCTTGCCAAGAAAGAAACAAAGCCGAGACTTATCCGATGGATTCTTCTCTTACAAGAATTTAATTGGGAGGTTAAGGATAAGAAAGGAGCAGAAAACTATGTGGCGGATCACTTGAGCCGATTGATTTAAAAAGACGATTGAGAGCCAATTAAGGAGACTTTTCTCGAAGAGCATTTATATGTTGTTCCTGAGACGGTTTCCAGTCTTACGAAGCTTCTGCCCGCACAGTGTTTTACGATTGGAGTCCAAGAAGTGTCTCAGCTGCCTAGTCAAGACAACTCTGAAGCAAAATTGCTGAAAGCCGTAGGTAACACTTCTAAACTACCTTGGTTTGCTAATATTGTGAATTTCTTGACCTCTGAGCAGCTTCCACCCGAGTTCACTCATGCTCAAAAAGCAAAATTGAAGAGCGAGTGTAAGCATATATTTTGGGACTCTCCAATCCTTTGGAAAATTGGAGTTGATCAAGTTATTCGAAGATGCATTCCGGAAGAAGAGCAAGGCGACATCTTATTCCATTGTCATTCATCCGCTTATGGGGGACACTTCAGACCAAAACGAACCACAAGAAAAGTGTTGGATGCGGGTTTCTTTTGGCCGAGCCTACACCTTAACGCCTATAAGTACTGTAAGTCATGTGCACGTTGCCAAATGACCAGGAATATATCTATGAAGGATGAAATGCCCCAAAAGCCTTTGAGATTTTGAGAGATATTTGATGTGTGGGGTATGGACTTCATGGGTCCGTTTCCTAGTTCAAGGGGTAACGTGTACATTTTACTTGCCGTTGATTATGTTTCTAAATGGGTTGAGGCAAAGGCTACAAAAACTAACGACTCTAAAGTGGTTGCAGGATTTCTTCGAACTAACATCTTTTGCAGATTCGGCGTACCAAAGGATATCATAAGTGATCGAGGAACACATTTCTGCAACCGTACCATCGAGTCGTTGATGAAGAAATATGGAGTAGCCTATCGAGTTTCTACCGCTTACCATCCACAAACGAATGGGCAAGCTGAAGTGTCAAATCGAGAAGTGAAGTCTATATTAGAGAAAACGGTCAATCCGTCAAGGAAAGATTGGAGTATGAGGCTGGATGACGCCTTATGGGCTTATCGAACAGCCTATAAAACTCCACTCGGTATGTCTTCTTATAGATTAATTTTCGGAAAATTATGTCACTTGCCTGTGCAGTTGGAACACAAGGCATGGTGGGCAGTACAGAAAGTCAATATGGATCTGACCGAAAGTGCTAAGGAGAGGAAATATCAGCTTCAAGAGCTTGAAGAAATTCGGTTAGAGTCTTATGATGCGGCTATGAGGTACAAAGATCGCACAAAGGCTTGGCATGATAAAGCGATCCGTGTGAAGAATTTTGAAGTGGGCCAGCTTGTATTGCTTTACCAATCACGCCTACGCATTACGCCCGGAAAGCTCCGCTCAAGATGGATCGGTCAATTTCGAGTGTGTTCTGTCTGGCCAGGCGGGGCAGTAGTGATACAAAAATTGGACTCAGACGAGACTTTCACTGTCAACGGTCATCGCCTTAAGGTTTATCATGCTGCCGCAATGATAGAAGATGTGGACGAGCAAAGCTTGTCCATTCCATCCTATATTTGACTCTTTGAAGAGGAGGTCTAGCCGAAGACTCTAAAGAGAGGCGCTTCCGGAAGGCAACCCGTATTTTTTCCATTTTTTTTCTTTGATTTCGTATTTTTAGTTTGATTTTATGCTTGGTGTTGTTTCTTTTATTTTTCAGATTTTTGCTAAGTATGGAATTGGGGTTAAAAGTTTAAGAAGAAGGAGTTGGAGGAGCAAAGATAATGAGAAGAAGAAATGGGGATCTTAATTGCCATTTCAAAAAAATCAAAGGATCCAATTGTAGTAAGGGAACGAATTGGAGGGACTCAATTGCATAGAGGACGAAAATTTGGAGTCAATTGAAGTTGAGAAAAAGATGGGGGCCGAATTGAAAAGAAGGAAGGACCAGATCTCTTAACTGCACAATTGAGAGGACCTAATTGCAAACTTCTTTTCTATAAAAGAAGGTAAGGGGATCAAACCCTACCACTTGTTACTATTCAAATACTTTCCCTCTCCAAAACCGTCGCCCACTACTTCCCTCTCTACAAGATTTCATCTTCTTCAAGAAGCTTCCTCACTGCACAGATAAGAGACAACCGCCATGCCTCCAAAGAAAAAGTTCGGCCTATCCGCTGCCGCTCGCTGGTTCGCCGCTGTCCAGGCGGATCCGGAGACACAACGCCGCCGAGCCGCCGCTGCTGCTCACCGGGAGGCCGCACCAACTCCGGCAGTCCCTCTACTTGAGTATGAACTGCAACCGCCGGAGGAGTTCGCATATGTGGAACCGACTCCGCAACCATGGCCGAGGACACCGGATCGCACTATGCCACAGAGTCCACTTCTCCGCCGAAACCGCCTAGACGACGGTTACGAAGGCACACGGGTGCAGCTACCTCCCAAAAACCGCCGGGAGAACCAACTCCCGAGCCAACTCCCGAGCCAACGCCCGAGCCAACGCCCGAGCCGACACCCGAGCCCACGCCTCCGCCATCTCCACCGCATCGTTCGAGGGTAAGAAAGCCGAGAGCAAGCTGTGCGGATGGTGCATCTTCCTCTAATCCGCCACCTCAATCTCCTCAAACTCTCTACGAGTGGTTGCCGTTCCTTGAGTTTCAACATCCACCACCACCACTCAACTATAATGAGGGCGTAAATTGGAATGAAAGTTTGCGTGCGGAGTTGTCGAGTCAAGAGGAAGAAGACTCGGATCATAGGTCCGATGACCATGATGGGAATTTTGAAGATGATTTCAACATGAACTACTTATCCCTCGCCGACTCCGATTCGACTTTGGCACTTCCACGAGCCGCGGAGTATGGAAACCGGGTGGTGATCCATCTCGATTCGCCAGAAGCCGTGCATGCTCTCTCTCAATTCAAGATTGAGTACATGACTATGCGTCTACAAGAGCGCGAGGGCAAAGACTTCCGAAGTGGCCGACTCCTTGATCGCACGTTCCTTCGCGCGGCAGGTATCATCGAACCCTTCTTTGCATATTTTCGGAATGTTGGAATGTCTTTGTTGCTTGAATCACATCACTACCCGTGTTATAAAAGAGGTTGCAAGTGAGTTCTTTAATGCTTTTCATTTTGAGGGTAATAAAGATTTGGTAACACCCTGTATTGAGTTTAGGTTGTTTGGGGGGACTTATCATGTGTCTGTGGCCGAGTGGAATGCTAGACTAGGGATATGTTCTTTTAATGATTATTATCTTGGTCACTTTGAGATGGGATTTCATGGTTTGCCGAACAAGGACCCGAATTATATTGGTTCACGGGCCGCGTGGAGGCTTCTCGCCCCAAGTGACCCGGATGAGTTTGCCACATCCGGTTCTCATGTAAGTTTCCTAGAAGATCCCGCCCTTCGCATGTGCCACCAATACATAGCCCACAACTTAACCGAAAAAAGTACTTCTTATGAAAAGGTGACTGCCAATGAATTGTATTTCCTATGGTGCATGACTACTAGGCGCCTCATTAACTTAGGTTGGTGGATTGCTAAAAACATGTTCACAATTGCTAGTCATACCGTGCGTCACATGACTCTATGCCATATTCTTGCCACGTTCATTGAACGCAACTTTGTCATACATGACGCTGGTTATTTGACTAGGGTGGATCTACCATCTTTGTTTGATTGGAACTTGTTGAGGTATACTCGCCTAATGTACCAACTGCCTAACCGAGAGATCCAGTTTCCTCCACCGGGACCTCGTGTCTCGAGTGCCTTTACTTCTACAGGTCAGGATACAGTGCAGACTCTAAGGACTGATCTGGATTCCCTTGGACGTAGAGTAGACTGCCTCCGCCGCACAGTTATGAGCAGACTGCCTCACCTGCCCAGGCGAGGCGACCGGTGAATTTTCTTCCTCAATGTTTCTTGTGTGCTTTTTCATGTTCTTACACTTGATAGGGATCAAGTGTAAGGTGGGGGTGTTTCTTTTTCTTGTTTATTTTGTCTTTTGTCTTTAGTTTTAGTTTGTTCTTTTTATTGTGTTTATTTTGTCATGTCTTCTCTCTTTGTTTTGTCTTTTCTCTCTTGCTCGAGGGCGAGCAAGGTTTAAGTGTAAGGAGGGGGTATTTTGTGTCGAAGCATGCCAAAATCTTTGATTTTCTTATTTGTGCTTTTATTTTCAATATGCTTGCTTGTGGACTTTGTGAAGAGTAGATCTAGGTACGTATATGCATGTAATTTGGGATGACGAAAAATAAACTTTGTTGGATCAAAATTATATAACCACTCACTTAAATAAGATTTGAGCCTTAAAGTAGGACACTTCTTACTATTCTTTTGAGAGTGTATATCCACAAAATCGCAATATGTTTGAGTCACTTGTGACAAATGATAGGAGGCACTAGGGATTTTTAGCCAAACGGCCGCGACAAAATATTTCCTACCCTACATTATCCCTTAGTGAACCAATTTGAGCCTTGACCGTTTCTTTGATTTGAGTTATCAAAATTTTAGCCAATGTCTTTTTAAACTTTCTCTTGACCCATGTTATTGCATGTTTTACGAATGCTCTTGTGCATGATTGTAAAATCGAATTGTATTACATATGTCTCGTACCTACCCAAGTATAGACATGCTTTGCGAAAAAACAGATGAGATAAAAATTCTAAGTGTAAAAACTGCTCTATATAAGCAGAATTCATAGTGTCCTGTCTGTACAGTTAAGACAGTTTGTGCCCAGCTGCTAAAAAAGAAGTATATGCCACGAAAATACTCTAAAAAAAAATCTGAATTTGAAACTTGGCAGAAAAAGAAAGAGCATGGGTGAATAGTAATAATGTTGTAGCATTGAAGTAATTTTCTAAAGTGGTGGGAGTTTGATTGTCTTGATTGCACGTGAGAGAGTTTTATATGCATAACATTGAATCGAATTTTAATGGAGCTTAATACCCCTAGGACCCTTACCAACATTAATTTGTCTAAGTCCTAAGCCCCATTACAACCGAATGAGAAAGACCTCCTTGATATTGCTATTGTGATGATCTCTTATCGTGATTGCGTGGATTGTTTTCCTTTGAGTGGCTTAAACCGGACCTAGATTAGTTGAGTGTTGAGTGAAAGTTGAGAAGATCCACATTGTTTAGATTTTGACCAAGTTGATATATGTGTGCTTAGTTACAAAATTTGCATTGCCTACTTGTTGGATGAGATTATGATTGCATGGTTTGACAGTGCTTGGCTAGTGAATTGGTGCGGAGAATTTCGAATTGATTGGTATGGCTTCTTGTCTTCGTTTTGTGAGTCCGTTGTTGTTTTCTTTCTTCGTTCGTGTAGAGTCTTGTTTTTGTCTTGTTCGAGTCTTGAGTCTTTTATTTTGTGTCTTGGGTCTTGGGGAAGATCAAAAATAATTAGGTACTTATCTTTTGTTCTTCTTATACTCGAGGGCGAGTATAATTCAAGTGTAAGGAGATTTGATGAGTCAATTTCGTACCTAATTATTTCTGTCCGAAAAGTCTCCCTAACCGTGCTTGGCGAGACGCTTTTATTGGCAGTTATGCAGAAAATAGGCTGATTTGGCACGACACGTGGAGATGATGTGGCAACGCCTTTTCGAGCTGGAATGGCGAGATTTTATGCAGTTTTGACCGAGAAAGAAAGAGATGGAAAGAAAGGAAAGAGGGAAGAAAGGAAGAAGATGGATAAGGAAGGATTAGATATTTCCATATCTATCAAGATCCTTTCCTTATCCAACAAGAAACCCTAGATGTGATCTAGGATCATTATATAAGGATGAAGAGGCACGAAATTGAAGAGACTCTCTCACGCCTGACTACGATGTTCAGCTGACAGGTTTGCGTATCTCTACTTAGTAGCCAATAGAACAATTCTGTGCATTTATGAATCGGATTCAGCATCGTATTCAATACCTTAGAAAATGTCATTTAATATTAACGGTTTACATTTAATACACGACATTCTATGTAAAAGCATGCTGAACTCTGCAACGCATTAAATGCATGTCGTATCAAGTTACTTCTTTGACTATATACAACTGTATTTTGACTTAGGCGGCTAATATGATCATTTCCTATTTTATAAAACTTAATCCTAGCCGTCCATCTCAAAAAGCGCGTTTAAACTGAACCCTTGATATTTAACTGTTTATCTTCTCTAAGATATATATATGCGTTCAAATACTTGAAACCGCCATTTCAGAAACTGCATATCTTGAACCCTAGTATTTTCAGAGATCTTCTATACCCTTACATACCTCATCTTTCAATCTCTCAAAATCTAACTTCTAAAAATGACAGGAACTCATGTAGTTGCCCCAGCCGATATGCAAGAGATCCTGGAAAAGGATCGAGTCTGGTGCGAACCAGTCATGGAGTTCGACGCGTGCGAACTGGATTACATGGAGGAGATCTTCTACACCCTTCGTGAGACAGGGCTTGAAGGATTCCTGACAAGGAAGCCAACGTTCTTCCTGCCGCGTCAAGTCGCTGAGATCTATCTGAATTCCGACTCAGTAGACGGAGACATCAGAGGCCGATTCGTCGTTCACTCAGTAGGCAACCCCTCGCGGACAGCTATCGAGGTCAAACAAATATCTATCCGTGAAGCTCTCCAGAGAAGCTTCAACTTGCTAAACAAAGGATTCACCACCATCGCTTATAAGGATGATCTGATGGACGAATACCTGACGGAATTCTGTGGGAAGCCGACGAATTTCAGAGCTGCATTTCCAAAAAATGCCATGCTCCCACAATACCGAGCTCTAACCTACGTCGTGACTCAGTTGCTGACGAGTCAGGCAGGCTCCTTCGATCAAGTCTCTAGGCCGAAGATTCACTGATGATGGCCATCCTTGACAGAGCAAAGATAAACCGGACGGAATTCTTCCTCGGAGAATTCATGATGCGATCACCAAATTTGACAAAACATCCAAAAGGTCGAGCGGCCAAAGGGAAGCTTCGTATGGCCCGAAGCTTTTCGTTATGATTGAAGACTTCGCAAGTCCGACGATGTCACCTTCACCAACAAGCAATACTTCAATGTGAAGAAGGTCGGATTCCGGAATAGGGGCGGCCCGCCCTTCGCAGGTCGGCTCGTGGCCCGCCGACCCAAAGATCGGGACTCGGAAGACCTCCACGCCAACGAAGAAGAGGTCCCCTCCAAAATCAACTCCTAAGGCGCCAACCAAGATCTTTGAAGAAAGTCGGCGAGGTTGTGTCGGCGACAGAGCCAGAGGCTGTGGTTGCTGAGCCTCCTCTGCAGCTGAGGGATGAGCCCGAGTCCTCAGAGAAAACACAGTCAGTGGAGAAGGCCGTCTCCACTGAGCATGGTGAAACTGTGGACCAAGGGGTCCAAGCAGAAGATGTCCAAGCTGAAGAGGTTCAGACTCTAGAGAATCCCTTGGACGTCCCACCACTCAACAGCATCCCGTCTGCTGAGAAACAGGCATCTCCTATTGAAGTAGAGGATTCGAAGACCGCCTCAGAATCAGAGTCGATCGGGATGGAGGCCTCAACTCTCAAATCTAGAGCCTCCTGAGAGATATCTGAAGTAATTCCGGAGATCGCCAGCCACAACGACCATGTCCTACTTGCAAGGCAAGCGAGGCTCCACATGTTAATCAGATTCCAGGAGTGGCACAACTTGAATAGACTCATCATCCACCACTCCTGCGAACTGCTTCACGAGGAGGAGCTGTTGATCAGGGGGAAGATTGGCTATTCAGAGCCGTATGACCTCGGCACGCTCAAAGACTTGAGGGCAGCGATGCTCGCAATGCTGAATGACAGACAACCTGTCTCAGCATCTGCGCCCTTAGATGGGTCTGACCCCGATGGTCAGGATCCACCCCGTGATTCAGTCCCTGAAAAGCCTGATGAGGGATCTCAACCGGACAAGGATGCCACTACATCAACTGATGAACCTCCGCTCAGTATCCTTAGTCCCGGGCAGTCGGTGGCCGGCATATCGAAGGCAGCTGAACCCTCCCGGCTCTTTCTTAAATCGCGCTTCGACGTGTGTCAACCTAAAGAGCCGTTGATCGAAAACCGTGGTCGTGGCGCCGAGGAATCAAGGAACACAAAATCGCCTACTCGCCCGCACCGTCCACAAAACGTGGAGGCAAACCACTGAAGCTCAGAGTGCAGAACTCCATGGACTCAGAACCGCAATTCAAACATCTCCGGGCCCCTAACTTCTCCAAAGATTCTCGACGAATGACCTCGCCGCACGTAGAGCTGAATTTGAGGAACAATCAAGACAATTACGCGAGCCAAGCCCAATTGCTTGAATGATTACAAGGCCGCACAAACCGCTCCATACCGAATCCGTCACCGCCATCTCTCAAGCCGCCGATCTCGATTGCAAACTATCTAGAAGGCGATTGAAGAGAAGGTGGAGAAACAAACTAAAGGAATTTCAGGGCGACGGCCGATCTCTCTCACAAGAAGTACAACACTTAGCTCACCGACGAGAGAAATGAGCCGCATGAGAAGCCGACAAAGCCGCACAAAGACACCGGATGATCTATCCGAAGCTTACAAGAGCCCGAACAACAAAGTGTCAATTCCACCCCCTACCCGATTTGCCGATGCCAAAAAGGGGGGAAGGTATTATAGAGAAAGGAACTAAGGAGCTGATGCTGAAAGCTCCGAAGAGAGCAAGGTCAGTGGCAGGGGCGACTCAGACTCAATCATCTGCCCCCACTAGACCTATTCAGACTGGTGAGGCCCATTGTGTCTCAGCAGCGAGTCAGTAGTGCTCGCCGAGATCGGCCCAAGTGGCTCAAGAGCTAAGGAAGTCGCAACTCAAGCAACCTAAACACCCTCAGATATTATTAAAGAGGTTGCTGAGTATGCCGACGAGGAGTCAGAAGAGGAAGAAGCTCCTCTCCCTCCTCCAGTTATCGGAAAAGGTAAGAAGGTACTGAAGCTTCCAACCCCTCCCTCCAAGAAGAAAGGACCCAGGAGGTACATTACTCCGGAGGAGGAAGCTCAGATAGCTGCCGATGAGAAATTGGCAAAGGAAATAGCCGAAGCTGAAGCTGCGAACAAACTGAAGAAGAAGCCTGATAAAGGCAAAACAAAGGCTCCTGCTGGAGGTAAGAAGCCTGGAGCTAGGCTGCCTCCTAGAACACTCAAGCTCAGCGATGAAGCTGACTAAGAGAAAGAGAAGGAGCAGCAACAGTAGCAGTCTACTGGGCAGTAGGGAACATCTAAAGAAAAATCATCCACACATGCTGACTCAGAAGAAGAGCCGCCTCACAAGCCCTCCTATATTGCCTCTGCGGCACAAGACCAAGAATTGGATGAGATATGGACTCAGATGGAGAGGTACTTGTACAGAGGAGAAGAGGCCAGACAGATAGAAGCAGCCAGAGAGAGGATAAGGTTTGCTGACCTCGAAGCTCTTAGGCTAAAGGCTGAAAAAGAAGCGAGTCATAGGATGCCTGAAAAGGCTGACATTCCCTACAGGTACAGGAAGTTCAGGAAGCCTACTGATCTCAAGACTTACAGATGGCCAAGAGTGGATGAATGGATGCCGTGGGATGTCACTCAGAGGTGGGAAGCGCTGAAAGCTGAATTCATCAAGAGGAACTATTTCTGGAGGTTCTGGGCTGAAAAGCACAAGACAGTGGCCTTTACTGAATGGATCATGAGAGCTGACTTAGAGATGTATGCCAGACTTCCGAAGGCCGTTGGGGACGAAGTCGAAGTCGCGATACCGGCTCCCGGAATCCCGCCACCCCCATTGAGACTAGGCAGAATCCACTATGGAGTGATAGAGAAAGAAGTGAAGGACGCCGCGAAGCCAAATTCCTAGATGAAGAAGACCTAGCCGACTTTGCTTTGAGATCTCGAAGTTGAGGAAGATCTCTTATCGGATGTATGGATTGCCTCTTCCTGAAACTTCAATCTAAGGACTTCAAAGACAGGGATTAAGCGGTTCGAGATGATTCTTGCTTTTGTATTCTCCTTGTATCTTTCTTTTGACCTTTTTAGTATAGCAGATGATGTGTTTGTACTGAATTGCTCATATATATAACATCTCTGTTTTGGCTTTGACAATTCCTTATTGTCTGAATAGCCGTGTTTATTTATGCTTAACACTCAGAATAACTGAAGTGATTACTGACTCACACACTCACTGTTGTTATTTATTGTCAGTTTTTGCTTAGCTAGATTCTTATAGATTGCTTAGTGTTTGGGGGAATATGTTCTGTATAGGTTCTGATCTTCTGCTCTGATCCCCTCAGTAGTCTAGGACTTGAAGAACAACTCCACTGATTCTACTTGTAATATTTGTAAGGAGCTCTGTTCCTGATAAGTCATCATGTTAGGTTGATAAGCTGTTAGATTGATATGTTTTGGCATCATCAAATAGGGGGAAAATGTTGGGTGATGATTTAGTCCCCAGCAACAGCACAAAACATTTGGAAATGATTCAGTCTTCTCAGTTGACAATTAACTCTGTAGCCATGTGCTCTGAAAACTTACTGAAGATTTGAAGATCCCAAAACCCTATCAAGATTGGTGAACCATTCTGTTGTAATCTGTTTTTGTCTCTGAGGTTTCAGACTCAGCAGACACTTTGCTTTGGTTCAGGCACTCAGTAGATTATCCGCCTCGGCACCGTAAGTAGAAGACTCGGTGATCTTGGACTCAGCAGAGCAAGATATGCGAAAGGAGTCGTGGAACCGAACTCGGCAGAGTAGTTCATCGAACTAAGAGCTGATCTTCGGTAGAGCCGACTCGGCAGAGCATGCTACCGAATCGAGATCGGACTTCAAGAACGGCCGGCACGGTCTTCCGACCGTCGGGATCTTTAAAGTCAAATCAGCAGAGTCAATACGAGGAAGAGAGAAGTCGGCTCGGATCTCCTTGAAGTCCGTTCGTCTCAACCACTCTACGAACCTCGACCAATGACAAGCGGCCACACTGTCCTATATCTCGCTAAAGCCGCAAGTCCACAACTTTCCGTAAATGGAGGGAAATGACACTTGCTACCATACTTCGAAAGAGCCGTTAGCTACCCAAAAGAGAGAGACAAAGGATCGTCGCCTCCAACGGATCTATCCTAATCTCTGCTCTATAAATAGAGGGATAAATCAAATTGAAGCTCACCTAGAACACACGAGAACACACAGAGCATTCAACGAGCAATTCAAAAAAGCCTAAGTCTTCCGCAAGAAGTTTGAAGAAACAATCTCCGGCGAAAGACTACACTTCTGCTCATAGGGAACCAAGCTGAATAGAATCATACAGCCTCTAGTATCCAAGCGACGATACACGAACCCAGAAGCTTACACTCAGCTGTTCGTCGCTCTAGAAGCCACTTTCTTGTTCCCTATCCCTCTAACCTAAGCTCAACCGATTAAATCCATAGCTAGACGAAGGAGTCCACTTCCAAACTGATCCTTATTGTTAAGGACTCCTTCACTGTTGGAGAGTTTTTCAAACACTTAGTTTGATAACCTTGTAACCGAGACTTGCTCGATATAAATCTCAAGACCGAGTGTTTGTCCAGTCATGACAAACCGACCGAGACTATCTCAGCATAATACATAGCTTCCTGATCTTTCGGGACAGTGGACGTAGGATTGTTGGATCCGAACCACTTTAAAAATCTCTGTGTTCTGCGTTCTTTATGTTACTGTTGCATTGATTTACTGTTCATTCTGAAAATATCTTTTAAATCATTCAAGTAAGTTTCAGCAAACTTAATCGACTGCACTAATCTACTGAAACTGTTTTGATAAAAACGTTTTTCTAACTCAACTGAATTTGGGCCTACACAATTCCGCACTACTGAACTCTATTCTGAACGGTACTGAATTCTGACTCCAAGTCAGCTAGCAGGCCTCAGTAGAGTCAGTCACTCTGCCACACGATTTAGAACAACTTATCTGGTCTGTTGAACTCGTTCGTGTTTAAGTTGAGAAATCGGTTTACAGGTGTATTCACTCCCCCCCCCCCCTCTCTACACCTGAACGTGCTCTCAGGACCAACAGTAACTCACGTTGTTTTTCTTGCGTTATGATTTTTGTGAAAATCATTAACTTACTGAATGTGTTTTACATATATACATAATGTAAAAAATATTACTCCCTTCGTCCCTATTTTATATGCCCATTTGCTTTGTCACATAGATTAAGAAAAAAATTAATGTATGAAAGCTAGATAAATATTGGTATTGGAATTTGAGTAAATTAAAGTAAATTACTAAAAAGTTAATGTCGTAATTGTGTTTGCTATTATAAAAGTAGGATAATATAGTCGTTTTATATATTATCATATTCATTAGATCTATTAAAGTTAGTGAAAGATTTAGTTAGATAAAAAAAATAATAATAGGCATATAGATTTGAGACAAACGAAAAAGGAAAGTAGACACATAATTTGGGACGGAGGGAGTATATTAGAATTGTGGCCCATTAGTAATTATAATGCTAATGGGCTTCTAATAATAAATTAATATTCAGCCCATAATATAATTAATAATAACTGGGCCACTTATTTAGCAATTAATTGGCCCATCCAATTAATTCCAGTTAATAATTTTATATTATTAAATAATATATAAATACATTAATCTATTAATAATAATTTCCGAGATAGCAAAATAAATACTGGCAACTAATTGGGCCAGACCAGGGATCCAATACAAGAAATAAAGTTGGGTCTAAAATTAATTAATTATCTATGCTCAACACAGAGCAAAATTAATTAATAAACACAGATTCATTCCACTAGAGAATCCGTGTTGACTTACCCCGTTTATCCTAAATTGAGCAAGGGCTTGTATTTTAGACTTAATCAGTCCCCACATTTAAGATAGATATATGTGTTAATTAATTAACCTCACTGACAGCTTAAATTAATAAGCATATTATTATATTCCTGAGTAATGTCACTCGACCTCATTAACTTAATCAACCGGTCGGGTTTAGTTTGATAATCCTTACGAGTTCCTCAGGGGATATTATCAACCCATTTTACTAGAATACGGTTGCAAGATACAGACAACCAGCCCGAGCCACAAATAAGTACTAACACCCAAGATACGTAGATCCGGTCGCGATGACGTTCACCATAGTAGGTCAATGTGATAGATAGCTAAATGCGCTCAGCTGAAGTCTTACCAAGCTTAAGACCAGCTAAGTTACCGATATCTTGGTTCTCCACTTAGGTCAGTCAGGAGAACACATCTCACTGTGATCCATCAATAAACTACCTTAAGTGTACCAGTAAAGACAAGCATCCAAGAGAAGCCACTTTTTGTCTAAACTGCAGCTTAAACCGACAACTTATCCTTAAGTTGTCTCAGCTGTGATAACTATTTATATCTTGTCAGTTCAACCGATTTGTGTAGTGTTTTGTGATACCCGACACACTACACAAATCTAACTTTTATACAAGATAAATGATTACATGTGCAAATATATATTTATCAGATAGGAGAATAAAATAGTGGTATGTATAAAACACATTGTATACAAGCATAAAATTTGCTTCCAGTATACAAAATCCCAACAGCTCTGGCACAGAAGACTCAGCCATCTCAACTTCAAGAAGCTAAACAAGCTTGCTAGAAACGCTCCAGTGAGAGGACTGCTGAATGAAGTGTTGAGCAAAGACACTCAGTGTGAAGCATGCTTGAAGGGAAAGTAAACAAAGAAACAAAATCCACCAGTTCCATCACCTTCCACTGATGGAATCCTTCAGCTCCTCTACATGGACTTGTTCGGACCAATCTCTCCTGTGATAATCAGAGGCAAAAAGTATGCATTAGTGGTCATTGAGGACTACTCGCGCTACACATGTGACATATTTATTGCCAACAAGTCTGACGTCAAAACAAAGTTGCCTATGCTTCTGAAAAAGCTCAGGGTCGAGAAGAACACCAAGATCAGAAAGATTCGTTCAGACAGAGGAACTGAGTTCCTAAATGCGATGGTCAAAGAGTTCTATGAAACTGAAGGAATAGAGCATGAGATTTCGCATGCACGCACGCCTCAACAAAATGAGATTGTTGAAAGGAAAAACAGAAATTACTGTTAAAAAATAAAAGGAGTTTGTAATATGTGTATTTTACTAGAGGTGTGAAATATCATAATCTATTTAAAACGTGTTATGGTAAATTCTCTGTATTTATAATAGTGTAAATCACTAAAGAATCAGTAATAATTTCTTTCGTTTATCTCTACATGTCTCTTTTTTTATAAATTCATTTCACCTTTCAATTGAACCAAATGGCCTTAGGTACTAACTACTTAATTACGAGTATAATCTGATATAAATAACTATAAAGTTGCTATAATTTTTCCCCCCTTTAATAGAAAAACTCTTTAATTATTTTTGTCTTTTAAAAAAAAAAATATTGTATGTAGGAATCTCGTTGTAAGGTAAGTTATTTTTTTAACAATTATTTACTTGCTAAATTTCAATCTCTGTAATTGTATTTCATTTGTTTCAATAATTTGTGTTTGGATAAAATTATTAAAATCTAATTACCACTATTAAATTTGTATACCAACTATGAGGGTATAAATATAACATTTCCGATTAACCACCAACAGCCAAAATCATTCATCAAAGAAAAATAAAATAAAAAAATGGCACCCAAATCTGCTCTCCTTCTCTTGGCGGTTCTCTCATTTTTGGCGGTTGCAGTTCCCATTTTAGCTGATTCCGTCGGCGATTATACGCCAATCAATAATCCACAGGCTAAGGAGGTGGTTGAGATTGCGGAATTCGCAGTGAAGGAACACAACAAAGAGAAGAAAATACACCTGATTCTGACGAATGTGGTGAAGGGAGAGATGCAGGTGGTTTCCGGAATCAATTACAGGCTCGTAATCTCCGTCATCGGCAGAGGCACCCCCTTTATTACAAAACAGTACACCGTCGTTGTCTATCAAGGAGTCGACAAGAAATCCCTAAAGCTCATTTCCTTCGAATAAGAATATTTCACTTCTTGTATGTTTTATACCTGAAAAATACAGTAACTTTGTACCTGTTGCTAAATGAAATAAAGTGAAATAGTTTTATTAAAATTATATATATATACATACACAAACAGGATATCAATTGAGAACGCCTAAAATATACATATACTTTAAGGATGTGGATATGGTGAAACCCACATTTAACATGAGAAGTACGAACCATGCATAATCTTTACATGTTTATGTATAATTTTTATACCCCCCGACGTCCCGTTTGAAGCAATGTATTTATTTTCGGCGCGATAATTAAGAAAGTAAATAATAAAGTATGAAAGAGGAATAGATGGTAAAGTAAGAGAGAGAAGATGTGTGAGATAGTAAAAGAGTAGATGATAAAGTAGGAGAGCTAAATGATAAAGTAATGATAAGGTATGAGAGATAAATGTTAAAGTAGGAGATAATTAGTAATTTTTTGAAAATTTTTTTTTTTTTTTGGAAACGTGTCACTAAAAGTATTATTTGCAAAAAAAATATAGCAAAACTTTCAAGCATTTCCGTATGTTTTCTTCATGCAATATAAAAAAGTGTTGCCATAGGGGTTGTGAAGCAACAATCTAATGTGTGACTACAATAAATTTTATTTATTTATTTTTATTAAAAATACTATGTACATACAAACTGAAGTGTTGCTATAGTTGCCATCTTATATATATAAAAGGCGAATGTTTCAATTGCAATTGATTGCAATTTAATTGAATTGCATAATTTTGAAATTTCAATCAATTTCATGGTTATATCGGTCTTTCTGCACATGCGAAAATTCAATTTAAAATAATTTCAGTTTAATTGAAATTTACTTTGCATCCAAATTTACTATTTTGATATTTTCTCTTATATCAATTTCATCTATACGCCAATCAATAATCCACAGGCTAAGGAGGTGGTTGAGATTGCGGAATTCGCAGTGAAGGAACACAACAAAGAGAAGAAAATACACCTGATTCTGACGAATGTGGTGAAGGGAGAGATGCAGGTGGTTTCCGGAATCAATTACAGGCTCGTAATCTCCGTCATCGGCAGAGGCACCCCCTTTATTACAAAACAGTACACCGTCGTTGTCTATCAAGGAGTCGACAAGAAATCCCTAAAGTTCATTTCCTTCGAATAAGAATATTTCATTTCCTGTATGTTTTATACCTAAAAAATACAGTAAGTTTGTACCTGTTGCTAAATGAAATAAAATGAAGAAAAATTATTAAAATTATATATATACATACACAAAAAGGATATCAAATGAGAACGCCTAAAATATACATATATTTTAAGGACGTGGATCTGGTTAAAACCACATTTAACATGAGAAGTACGAACCGTGCATAATCCTTACATCTCTATGTATAATTGTTATACGTCCCGGTATCACGTTTGAAGCGACGCATTTCTTTTCGGCGGGTAATTAAGAAAGTATATGATAAAGTATGAAAGATGAGTAGATGATAAAGTAAGAGATAGAAGATGTGTGAGATAGTGTAAGAGTAGATGATAAAGTAGGAGAGTTAAATGATAAAATAAGAGAGATAAATGTTAAAGTAGGAGATAATTAGTAATTTTTAAAAAAGTTATTTCCTTTTTCGGAAATGTGTCACTTCAAATGGGACACCCCGAAAAGGAAAACCCGTCGTTTCAAATGGGACGGAGGGAGTATATTTTATGCAAAAAGACCTGTTATTTTATATTTTTTGTTTTCTGCATAAAACATATAAGGATTATGCAAAATGTAAAAGTATAGGTTTTTTGCATAAAAAACATAAGGATTATGCATAAATGCATGATTCTCAGTTCTCACGTTAAATGTGGGTTCTCACATGATCTACTCTCTATACTTTAATATGTATAATTTTATAACACCTTTCAAATAACCAACGCAAACAGACTAAATTGTGATTAAGGAATAGATATATAATTGGAAACCGACACATCTTCAATCATGCACACCAAGTTTGAACACAATTTATTTTTCAATTAGATTAAAAAATTATTCATCTCCAATCATCAAATTCAAACTCTAAAAAATATTTTCTCTATATTCTTTTGCATGATATTTTTTAATAGCAAATTGACCTAAATGGTCCCCAAATATGTGATTTTTGGCCAAAGTGAAGGATGATTCAACACATAATTCTCATATTATAATGATGCAATACCATATGAAAACACACAAGGTCACAATTTGAAGAGCATGGTTAAGTGCATCTGCATCTTCGGGAATATCAATATGAATTATGAAGTTATGGTAACACAAGGCAATGTATACGATACAAGCAAAGCTCATCAGATGCTATTTTATTTCCAAAGATCTCCGATTCCATAAAGCGTGTATGCCTTTAAATGCGAGAAACAAGAATTCAATATACTCAGCTGACAAGCCATCTTGGTAAGACTGTCAAAAAAAACTAAAAATGAAAACTTTTATTATACTCAGTCAATTGAAACTCTTCTGAATAGTACTCCCTCCGTTTCATTTTACATGGCACGTTTTCCTTTTCGGGACGTCCCACTTAAAATGACACGTTTTCTTAAAAGAAATAACTTACTAAAATATTACTAAATTATACTCCCTCCGTCCCATTATTAATAGCGCCTTTCTTTTCGGCACGGTAATTAAGATAATATGTAATAAAGTAGGAGAGAGGAGTAGATAATAAAGTAGGAGAGAAATATGAGTGTAATAATGAGAGAGTAGGAGAGAGAAGATAATAAAGTAGGAGAGAGAGATGAGTATAATAATGAGAGTAGATATAAAGTAAGAGAGATAAAATGATAAAGTAGGAAAGAGGGTGTTAACTTTTTACTAATTTAGAACGTTGCCACTAATAGCGGGACGTCCAAATTAGGAAAGGTAGCCACTAATAATGGGACGGAGGGAGTAGCTTCGAATGGGACACCCTGAAAAGAAAAAACGCGTCGCTTCAAATGGGATGGAGTGAGTATTATTCTATGCTAGAAACATAAGATGCAAACATAAGTAGAACATATCTGTAAAAGAAAAAAAAAGCTTTCACACCAAGTAAGATGCACCTTAAATTTTTCACTCATGAATTGATGCAATCATGATAATTTCTCAGCATAGATAAAGAAGAAAAGTAGTATTTTCCCAATGAATTGATGCAATCATGATAAATCTCAGAGAAACACCCTCATAAAACTTTTCAAGCTTTGGTTTCGTGCTACCGCTTTAAAACATTAGTATTTGCCAATGAATTGATACAATCATGATAAATCTCATAGAAGCACCCTCATAAAAACTTTTCAAGCTCTAGTTTCGTGCTACCGCTTTAAAACATTAGTTAGCTACGTCTTTCATCCAAGTACTTTAGCTACCCAACAATCTTAAATGACTTTTCCCAACTTCACGAAGAGCATGAAAAACAAACCATGCATATCCAAAACTAGGGAGGGGGCCTAAGCGAAAAAAGCAAGTGATTCTGCGCTTGACTAAAACCAAACGAAAATATCAATTTTTCAAATCAAGGAACATAAAAGGTAAACTCCATAATCTCATATCTACACCTCTCAAATTGATAAAACCACCTAAATCAGTTATACTTTAGCCAAAAAATTCAAAAACACTAGGATTAAAATTCTAAATAGAGTTCCCAAACAAAAATTCTTTGAAGATCTAGTAAGAATTTTCAGTTAAGTATCAGATGCTGAGAATGAGTTCAACAAAGTGGAGTCATTCTTGAAACTTACTCAAGAAAACGAGAAGCGAGAAACATAACCTGGAGAAACAATATATCGGATGCAACAAGTCGACGACAAGTGGCGACTGGAGAATGGTGACGGGAAATGTGAGCGGCAAGAAGGATGTCGACGAGAATTTTCTTGTGAGAGTAATAGAGCGTTGTAGCGAGGAGAGAATTGCCCTAGCTTTTCTATTTTGTTTAGATTTGTGAATTGGGGAAAAAAATTAAGTTTTGATTAAAGATATTGTTTAGGTCTAATAATACTGCACCGTTTTATTTATCGGATGATCAAGCCACTTTGGATTTTTCGGCTGCCACGTTAGCTTTAATTTGGGGATGATTTTTTCACATTTGCAATTTGAAATTAATCAAAAGTTCGTGTATTCATAAACAAATTTAAAGTTCACGCCACTATTCTTGAACAAGTTAGAGCCGTGCAAAACGGGAATGCGGAAAAAGTTAGTGTAGTTAGCGGATAATAACCCTTAATGAAATGAAATTTTAATCAAAGATGAGAGATTCTAATTTGATAAAATGAAAAGGATTAATTTAGCGTGTGTTTGGTAGGGGGGGGGGGGGATAAGAGGAAATAAAGGTGAGAGATATAGTGGTTTAATATATTGTTAGGTACAAGAGAAAATGAGAAGAAAGAAAAGAGAAAGAGTATTTTTTTTTCTCTATCTTCCTTGTTTATTTGTATAGAAAGTGAGAATAGAGAAATGATGTTTAACTATAAAAGATAAAACTGACATTTTTCCAAATATATAGAGTGGATAAAATTGTTAATTTGTTTCATTGTCGTCCGTGTGGGAATCGAGTTATCCCCACAACAATAATCGAACCTGTCGTGATTTGGATTAGAAAGTGAATGAAAGAAGAGAGATGGACGAGAGAAAGAAGAGAGTCCGCCAGTTAAACCATAGAAGAAAGCATAGAGCGGGAAAAGGAAGAGATAGTCACGCAAAAAAAAATAATTCTAGGAAAATACATAAAAAAGAAAAGTCCGCCAATTAATTATACATGTTTTTTTGCAATAATATTAAGTCTTGCCAAACTATATTTGTAAATACATTTTTTTAAGTGTTGCCAAAAACACCTAGTTAGTATTGAACTTTGTAACACTAAATAAAAATGGTGTCAAATATGTAGCTATATTGTTTTATATTATAACATTTAGATTGAAGTGTAATAATAGTATGTATATAGCAACATATTTTTGAAAATGTTGCATAAAATATGTTACCAAAGGTCTATTTGTTGTGGTCCTATGTATATGATAGAAACTTAGAAACGTATATCGAATGATATTAAAACTCTTACAGTAAACAATCTGTACAAAATAATTATACGAGATACAAACTTAACTAGAACAAATTTGAGTTTTTAAATGAACACCATTGGATACACAACTCCTAGGATAATATTCTATGCTAGAATCATAGGATGCAAAAATAAGTAGAACAATGGATAAAATAAAAAAGCTTACACATCAAGTAAGATGCACCTTTAATTTTTCACTCATGAATTGATGCAATCATGATAATTTCTCAGCATACATAAAGAAGAAAAAATAGTATTTGCCAATGAATTGATGCAATCATGATAAACACTCATAAAACTTTTCAAATTCTGGTTTCGTTCTAACGCTTTAAGACATTAGTTAGCTTCGTATTTCATCCAAGTATTTTAGCTACCTAACAATTTTAAATGACTTTTCACAACTTCACGAAGAACATGAAAAACAAATTAAAGCATATCCAAAACTGAGGGGGCCGAAAGGGAAAGAGCAAGATATTTTCTGCATGACTAAAATCAAACGAAATCATCAACTGTCGGTTCAGAGATGAGTCTTCAAGTATAGAGGGAGGATGAATGCACCTGAGTACAAGTTTAAACTCAAATGCGAAAGTCAGCATATTACTGAATTTGCTCGCTGAAGGATTTAGCTCGCCAAATTAACTTTCAGATCGCGTGGGCAAAGTGATTTGAAATATTGAATCCCATCTTTTGACTCCGGTCACTTTACAGTAAACTCAGTACAAGAATAAGTGCAAGAGTGTATGCCCGATTTTTATCATCACTTGTTTGAAAAACATTTTATACAAACCAGTTTAAGCCGTGCTTGTGCGTTGATTCAGTTTTACTGAAAATCTAAGTTATGATTTCGTAAATCAGTTTTATGCAGAATGAAAAGCAAACAATAAAACAGTAAATGCACATGCTATTTTTAAAGTGGTTTGGATATGCAAGATCCTACGTCCGATGTCTTGATTATCAGGAGGTCTTGACTTTATTATACTAGAGAACGGTGATTGGAAAGGTGAGTGGCAAGAAGGATGTTGACGAAAATCTTATTGTGAGGGTAATAGAGCGGAATTACCCTAGCTTTTCTACTTTGTTTAAATTTATGTATTAGGGAAAAATTAAGTTTTGATTAAACGACATCGTTTAGGTATAATAAGACGGCACCGTTTTATTTATCCGATGACCAAGCAAGCCGGTTTGGATTTTTTGGCTGCCACATCAGATTTAATTTGGGGATGTTTTTTTAAATGACTTTTCACAACTTCACGAAGAACATGAAAAACAAATTAAAGCATATCCACAACTGAGGGGCCCGAAAGGGAAAGAGCAAGATATTTTCTGCATGACTAAAATCAAACGAAATCATCAACTGTTGGTTCAGAGATGAGTCTTCAAGTATAGAGGAAGGGTGAATGCACCTGAGTACAAGTTTAAACTCAAATGCGAAACTCAGCATATTACTGAATTTGCTCGTTGAAGGATTTAGCTCGCCAAATTAACTTTCAGATCGCGTGGGCAAAGTGATTTGAAATATTGAATCCCATATTTTGACTCCGGTCACTTTACAGTAAACTCAGTACAAGAATAAGTGCAAGAGTGTATGCCCGATTTTTATCATCACTTGTTTGAAAAACATTTTATACAAACCAGTTTAAGCCGTGCTTGTGCGTTGATTCAGTTTTACTGAAAATCTAAGTTATGACTTCGTAAATCAGTTTTATGCAGAATGAAAAGCAAACAATAAAATAGTAAATGCACATGCGATTTTTAAAGTGATTTGGATATGCAAGATCCTACGTTCAATGTCTTGATTATCAGGAGGTCTTGACTTTATTATACTAGAGAACGGTGATTGGAAAGGTGAGTGGCAAGAAGGATGTTGACGAAAATCTTATTGTGAGGGTAATAGAGCGGAATTACCCTAGCTTTTCTACTTTGTTTAAATTTATGTATTAGGGAAAAATTAAGTTTTGATTCAACGACATCGTTTAGGTCTAATAAGACGGCACCGTTTTATTTATCAGATGACCAAGCAAGCCGGTTTGGATTTTTTGGCTGCCACATCAGATTTAATTTGGGGATGATTTTTTTACATGTGCAATTTCAAACAAATCAAAAGTTCATGCATTTATAACGTAATTTTAAACATCATGTGCAAAATGGGAATCCGATCAAAGTTAGTATATTTAGCGGATAATAACCCGTAATGAAATGAAATTTTAATCAAAGATGAGAGATTATAATTTGATAAAATGAAAAGGATTAATTTAGCATGTGTTTTGTTGAGGGGGAAAAATGAGAGGAAATAAATATGTAAGAAAGAAGGTAAAGAGTGAAAGGGGAGAAAATAGAGTGGATTTAATATATTATTTGGTACGAGAGAAAATGAGAAGAAAGAGAGTATTTTTGTCTCCATCTTCCTTGCTTAGTTGTATAGAAAATGAGAATAGAGAAATGATGTTTAATTAAAAAAAAAAAAAGACAAAATGACCTTATTCAAAATATATGGAGTGGATAGAATTGTTAATTTATTTCTTTCTCTCCACTTTCTTCTCGTATTTGGAGAGAAAGAAAAATTGCATGGAGGCCACCATTTTCTTTTTCCACCTCTTTCTCCTCTCTATCAAGTAAGATAAAATATTAATTTATCTCTTATCTATTTCGTTGCTCTCTAATTCTCTACAACCAAACAAACGGTTAAATATTTGACGGTTATACACTAATTAAAAAATTCAAGGGGTGTGTAATATGGGCAATTTTTGTACTCAAATTTTCGGTCAAAAATAAAAGGAGTTTGTAATATGTGCAATTTACTTGCGTTGAGAAATATCATAATCTATTTAAAACGTGTTATGGTAAATTCTCTTTATGTATAATAGTATAAATCACTAAAGAATCAGTAATCATTTCTTTCCTTTATTTCTACATGTCTTTTTTTTATAAATTCATTTCACCTTTTAATTGAACCTAATGGCCCTAGGTACTAATTATTTAATTAACGGCGTAATATAATATAAATAACTGTAAAGTTGCTAAAAAAAATTTCTCACTTTAATAGAAGAACTCTTTAATTATCTTTGCCTTTTTCTATTTACTAAAATGCTAGATTTAAAAAAAAAATATTGTATGTAGGAATCTTGTTGTAAGGTAGGTTATTTTTTTAACAATTATTTACTTGCTGAATTTCAATCTCTGTAATTGTATTTCATTTGTTTCAAAAATTTGTGTTTGGATAAAATTACTAAAATCTAATTATTACCATTAAATTTGTATACCAACTATGAGGGTATAAATATAACATTTCCCTTTATGGATTAGCCACTAACAGCCAAAATCATTTATCTAAGAAAAATAATATCAAAAAATGACACACAAATCTGCTCTCATTCTCTTGGCGGTTCTCTCATTTTTTGCGGTTGTAGTTCCCATTTTAGCTGATTCCGTGGCGATTATACTCCAATCGAGAATCCACATGCTAAGTACGTGGTTGAGAATGCGGAATTCGCAGTGAAGGAACACAACAAAGAGAAGAAAATACAACTGCTTCTGAGGAATGTGGTGAAGGCAGAGATGCAAGTGGTTTCTGGAATCAATTACAGGCTCGTAATCTCCGCCGTCGACATCGGCCACCCCGTTGTTATAAAATAGTACACCGTCGTTGTTTATCAAGGAGCCGACAAGAGATCCCTAAATCTCATTTCCATCGAATAAGAATATTTCACTTCTTATTTGCTTTATACCTAATAAATACAATAACTTTGTACGTGTTATCTAAATGAAATAGTTTTATTAAAATTATATATATACATATACAAAGAGTAGATCAAATGAGAGTGAATATACGTATATTTTAATAAGTATAATTTTTTACATTAAAAATACCTTTTAAAAGACCAACGCAAACAGACTAAAGTGTGGTTAAAGAATACCGACACATCTTCAATCGTGCATACCAAATTTGAACCAATTTTTTTCTGTTAGATTAAAAAATAATTAATCTCCAATCATCAAATTCAAATTCTAAAAAGTATTTTCTATATATTTTTTTGCATGATATTTTTTAATTTTTACCTATGTATTTTTCTAAATTATCCATTGATCTACTCGAACTTTCCAATCACTAGAATATTTCATATATATTTAATTTTTTAAATATACCTTGATAAATCACAAATAAATGAAGTTTAAGAAGTATTTTTTAAATATTAGTTTATGTTATTTATTATGTTCAAATTGTAATAAATGTTACAAATAATCTATCTAATTAAATACCTGTTATTTCGCCTCAAATTACATGATTTTTTTGTCAAGTTTCAGTTTTACACACGATCTTTTAAATCTACATAGAAATACATGATTTTTCGATTTATTTCAAATTGTACAAGGTTCAAGAAATAAAAACTGAAATTTGTTTAGAATCTTCTCTTGAGGGTAATAGAGTGTTGTTGCTGGGAGGAGAGGAGGAGAGAATTACCTTAGCTTTTTTACTTTGTTTAGATTTATGAATTAGGGAAAAATGAAATTTTGATTAAACGACATCATTTAGGTCTAATAATATGACACCGTTTTATTTATCGAATGGCCAAGCTGCTTTGGATTTTTTGGCTGCCACATCAGCAATAATTTGGGGATGATTTTTTCACATGTGCAATTTGAAACAAATAAAAATTTCGTGTATTTACAGACGAAATTTTAAAGTTCATGTGCATAACGAGAATATGAACAAAGTTAGTATATTTAGCGGATAATAACCCTTAATGAAATGAAATTTTAATCAAAGATGAGAGATTATAATTTGATAAAATGAAAAAGGATTAATTTAGCATGTGTTTGGTTGAGGGGGGGGAATGAGAGGAAATAAATATGTAAGAAAGAATGTAAAGAGAAAAAGAAAGGTGGGAAAATAGAGTGGATTTAATATATTATTTGGTATGAGAGAAAATGAGAAGAAAAAGAAGAGAAATAGTATTTTCTTCTCCATCTTCTTTGATTAGTTGTACAGCAAATGAGAATGGAGAAATAATGTTTAATTAAAAAAAACAAAATGACCTTATTCAAAAGATATGGAGTGGATAGAATTGTTAATTTGTTTCATTTCTCTCCGCTTTCTTCTCGTATTTGGAGAGAAAGAAAAATTGCATGGAGGCCACCATTTTCTTTTCCCACCTGTTTCTCCTCTTTATCAAGCAAGATAAAATATTAATTTCTCTCTTCTCTATTTCTTTCCTCTCTAGTTCTCCACAACCAGACACAATTAAATATTTGATGGTTATATACTAATTAAAAAAATTCAAGGAGTGTGTAATAAGGGTAATTTTTTTACACAAAAATTCGGTCAAAAATAAAAGGGGTTTGTAATTTGTGCAATTTACTTGAGGTGAAAAATATCATAATCTATTTGAAACGTGTTATGGTAAATTCTCTTTACGTACAATAGTATAAATCACTAAAGAATCAGTAATCATTTCTGTTGGGAGATGATTCAGTAGTTGATTTGGCTGATCCCAAAAACCTTATTTTGATTGATGAACCATTATATTGTAAAAGTTAACACCCTTGCCTTTTGAGTGTTACAGACTCAGTAGACTTGCCTTCAGCATGGTTCCGGCTTAGAAGTTTCGTCTGCTGTCTCTCAGTAGACCATCTGCCACAGTGTCATGGAGTGAAGAGTCAGTATGGTTGGACTCAGCAGTAGCAGCATACTGAAATGTATTCAGAAGTCAGTAGAACTAGACTCAGCAGGAGCAGTTTACTAAACTTAGAGTTTGACCCTCAGTAGTGTTGGACTCAACAGGAGCAGCCCTTACTGAACCTTTCAGTCAGACTCAGCAACGACATGTCAGTTGTTTTAATTGGCAGTGGACTTCAAAGTCAATCTCAATAGAGTTGTCCGAGGTCGTACATCAGAAAAAAATCAGCTTCAGTATCAACCTTGAAGTCTGAAAATGTCTCAACCACTATCTGTACATCGACGAATGACAAGCAGTCAGCTGACAAAGTATCCGACAAAAGCTGCAAGTCAACCACTTGCAAAGAAAGGAGACTCTACAAATTCAAAAAAGAGCCGTTAGCTATCCATAGAGTGACACGTGGACAGTTCGTCTCCAACGGATATATTCACAACTCACGCCTATAAATAGAGGGAAGATCGAATTCAAACAAGTCGTACAAAACGAACATAAAAGCTATCTATCAAGGGAACCCAAGATTTCAAAGAACTCAAGCTCTAGCATTCTTAAACGAATATTCAAGTGAAGAACACGAACCTAGAGAGATTATTCCTCACTGTTCTTCGCTTTAGAAGCCTTTCTTATTCCCACCCTCTAACCTAAGCTCATTTTAAAATCTATAGCTTAGATCGAAGGAGTTCATTTATTGAACTGTTCTTAGTATTAAGAACTCCTTCACAGTTGGAGATACGTTCAAACTATTATAGTTTGACCCTGTAAACTGAGACTTGCTCAGTATAATCACAAGTTAAAGTTTGTCCAGTGCACAAACTAACTGAGACTAACTTAGTAAATAAAATAGTTTCATGCCTTGTTCAGGACAGTGGACATAGGATCTTGGGTATCCGAACCACTTTAAAAACTGTTGTGTTAATAACTGTTGCATTGATTAACTGTTCATAATGAAAATATATTTTCAAATCATACAACATCATTTTCTGTACAAAGCCTAAAACATCGCACTAATCTACTGGAACTGTTTTTGTTAAACAAACGTTTTCAAGAAACAAACTAATCGGGCCTACACTTTCCTCACGCTATCGAACCCCCGCCGACCCCTACCGAATTCGGCAGGAAGTCGGCTTGCGAGCTCAAGCATCTTCGATCATTCTGTTCACGCGATCAAGAACAACTTGCTTGGTCTGCTGAAGTCATTCAGTAGGCTTCCTCCGTCTATCGGATTGTTCGCGTTTAAGTTTGAAAAAGGTTTTCATGTGTATTCACCCCCCCCCTCTCTACACCTGAAACGTTTGACTTATGACCAACAATTGGTATCAGAGCGGAAGTTCTTCTGAATCTCGTTGTCTGAAACTAGTCTACTCGAACTAATCCTTTGAAAACGTTTTTCACAATATACATCTCTTCATACATCCTTAATCTATAAATTGTGCATTATGTCTGATATGTCAAGGATTCGGATGGTATCCATGTTCTCAGTAGAGAACTATGGTGTATGGCGCGTTAGAATGGAGGTGCATCTGACCTCACTACATGATAACATGTCTGATGTGCTGGAAACCGGTCCTATCATTCTTCTCTTAAACATCGTTAAATTTAACGAGGAAGGTGGAGCCGAGACAGGGAAGATGATCGCTAAGAACAAATCGGACTACACGCCTGAAGATAAGAAGCTTCATAATCTAGACAGAGTTTCACGCAATGCTATTCTAACAACTCTGAGTAATTCTTATCTAGGCAGGGTTCAGGACTATAAGTCCGTGAAAGAACTCTGGGACGCACTGGCGTTACTGAGTCGGGGGACTCAGAAGATCAAAACTAACAAACTAATGCTGGAGTTCCAGAAGCTTGAGAGACTCACCCTCATGCCCAATGAGAGAATTGAAGATCTGAACGACAGATTCACAAGTATAATGAACTCAATCAACGGGCTAGGGAAGACACTCTCGAATAGTGAGATGAACTTGAAGATATTGCGGGTACTGAAGGAAGCTGGAGTTCATTCGCCACGTATCTTCGACACTCTGACCTTGATTCTATTTCTACTGACCATATATTTTTTGAATTGAAGGCAGAGGAGTTAGAGTTCAGTCTACCTCAGAAGATAAGGGATGGAGCTGACACTACACATGATCATGCTCTAAAGGCATCAGTCAACACTCCATCAGCTACAATGAGCAATCAAAAAACTTCAACAAGCTCAATCTCGATTCCTACTAAAGGAACCTTAGCTGAACGATATACTCTGCTGGCCCTTAAGTACCATAGAGAAAAGGATAGGAGGATCAAGCTGAAGAAATCCTATCGAAAATCCCTAGGTAAGCATGATTCAGCTTCAAAAGGAGATCATAACAAAAACCTCTCTGAATGCATGAATGAAGAATCTGCTTCCAAGCTTGAAAAGTCCGAACATAAATCAAGCAGACCCTCTTCATGTTACAACTGCAAGAAAGATGGGCACTACCAATACGAGTGTACAGAGCCGAGTGCAACTGAGAGAGCTGTGCGACAAGCTCGAAGAGCGAAGTTCGCCAAAAAGCACCAAGCATTCATTGCTGGAGAGTTTTCAGATGATTCTGAAGAGCCAGAGAACTTCATGGAGTCATCTGATGATGAAGTCTCATTCCTTGTGTAGAAGCTGAAGAAAATGAAAAGTGTCTATTGGCCGGAGAAGAGGATGAGGTAAACTCCTATGAAAGTTTTGTACCCTCTCCACCATGCACACAGAATACACAATCTACTACAGGTGATCATCTAGAATTTACACTATCCTACGAAGCCTTATTAGATGAGCAGATCAGGATGAGTTTGGACTTCAGTAAGACACTTCAGGAGATGGATCTCCTGAGAGCTAAGAATGAGAGACTTTCTAAGTCTTGTCAGGACGGTTCTGAGTCGGCTCAGCTTGCCAAGAGACTGAAAGAGGAGAATGAATCTCTGATGACACAGTCTAAGCAGAAGAAGAACCGATTTCAGCACTGACAAAAGACTTGGCTAAGAAAGTCACTCAACTAGGTCTACTGAAGAAGGAATATTCAGAACTATAGACACGGCTCGAAGCTCTCAAGAAGAGTGATGACGTATAGAGAGTTCTGATGACAGACAGATTTCTAGGACCAGAGAAGAAGCTCGAAGCCATGCTTACAAGTCAAAGGCCTGTAACTCATAAGGAAGAGTTAGGCCACAACACTTATGATGCTTCAACCTCAGCTCCACATGATTCAGCAGCCAAGCTTACTGATAGGTTTTTCAAATGGAGCACTGAACTTTCACAATACCAGAAACCTTTGACAAAATACAAGAAAATGGTGAATGTACCTCATCCCACCTATCAGAAGTCTAGAAGATCTCGCTCACAACCTCCCAGTAAGAAGCAAGGGGGAACTTCAGTAAGATGGGCAGATCAATATAGGCCTCTGACTTTGACACACCCAGCTCAGTACGATAGTTATTATTATGAGCCAGTAGTCAAGAAGGCACCTAAGATCAAGACAAAAGCCACTGAATTAGCTCAGAATGTCAAAAGTCCACCTAAGCAAAAGATCAAGACCACTGAACCTCTAAAGCGAGAAAGAGTCAACAACACCGAGCCCTTCGGTGAAGTATACCGACGGGTAAGGGAGGAAGGCTGTCTAAGACTACCAAAGTAGTCAGACAGATTTGGATTGCTAAACCACTAACTCCTAAGGACCCAAAAGGAACATAAAGGGTACATAAGTGTGATTTTCTATTTTGCGGTGTACAAAAAGACCCATGGTATGTAGATAGCGGATGTTCCAGACACATGACGTACCAAAAGACACTGCTGACAGATTAAATCACAGAGGAAGGACCCAGAATAGAGTTTGGCGACAATGTCAAAGGCTACACGAGAGGACATGGAACATGGAATATTGGAACCACTATAGTTCCAAAAGTATCTTATGTTGAAGAGCTCCAACATAACCTCCTCTCTGTTAGTTAATTATGTGATAATAATAAAAGAGTGATATTTGACACTAGTTTTTGTGATATACTTAACAAATCCACAGGTAAAACAGTGTTATCTGGAACACGGAAGAAGAACATATACATTGCAAACTAGAAATCCGTGGAGCCTGAAGCTTGTTTGATAGCACGGAATGAAGATAGAACTGAGTGGCTATGGCACAGAAGACTCAACCATCTCAACTTTAAGGTGCTGAACAAACTAGCAAATGGATCTCTTGTCAGGGGACTGCTCAAGCGAGCTTTCAAAAAGCAAGAAGAGTGTGAAGCATGCCTGAAGGGAAAGCAAACAAAGAAAAGTTATCCTTCGATTCTGTCACCATCTACCGATGGAATCCTTCAGCTACTTCACATGGACCTTTTTGGGCTAGTTTCCCCTGTAACGATCAGAGGCAAGAAGTACACACTGGTGGCTATTGATGATTATTCCAGATACACGTGGGTACTTTTTATTTCCAACAAGTCGACACCTTCATGGATTCATTAGATGATGAAACCGCCTTCATGGCTAATGAGCTTGAAGAAGATACTCAAAAGTGTTTGATGGCAGGAGAAGAGGATGAGGTAAACTCTCCAGAACCATTTAACTCTTCTTCACACTGCACACAAGACACTATTTCAGGTGCAGACGATAATTTGGATGTCACGATCACCGACGAAGAATTACTAGACGAACATATTCAGATGAGTCTGCAGCTCAGCAAGACCCTTCAGGAGTTGGATGCCCTGAAAGTAGAAAACCAGAGACTTTCTCATGAGAGTCAGGTTGCTACTGAGTCTGAAGGACTTGTTGTGAGACTAAGGGAGGAGATTAACTCTCTGATGATCAAGTCTCAGGAGCAAGAAGGTCTGATTTCAGTACTGACCAAAGACTTGGCTCAGAAAGATACTGAATTGAGTCTGCTGAAGCAGAAGTTCTTAGGACTTCATACCGAACACAAAACTCTAAAAAGGAGTGATGATGTCTGGGAAACCTGATGACAGAGCGGTACATGGAAGCTAAGAAAAAGCTTGAGGCAATGCTAGCCATCAACAAGCCTAAGCACTGCAAGGAAGGACTCGGGTTCAGTCACGAAGCCTCCACATCTGATTCCATACGCTCAGAGAATCGGCTAACTGATAGGTTTGTTCAAGGGGAGATGATCAATGGTGAACCACTGAACCCCTCAGCAAAGAACAAGCAAAAGATGAGAGCACCTTATCCTATCTATTAGAAAACTGAACAGAAGTTCATCTCAAAATCACCCCAGCTCAAGCAAAAGATGGACCGCTGTTGGTCCTAAGACGTGGTTTAGGTGTGTGTGTGTGGGGGGGGGTAGGTTGTGAATACACCTGAATACAAATTCGTTCTCAAACGCGAAGTCTGCTCTAGCTGAGTTTGCTACTGAACTGAGTCAGACAACCAAATATACTTTAGATCGCGTGGGCAAGAAATTCTTCTACTGAGTTCAGCTCTACTGACGTGAGTCAGTCGAACAATCGTTCAGTATTAGAGTGTGTGCAGAAGTCTAGGCCCAATCAAATGCTCGGTTAGAAAACCGGTTTTATGTTGAGTTTGATAAAATACCGTTTTAATGCAATATGAACAGTAATAAATAAGTCGTTGTCGGCTCCTTATTGGTCGAGGTAGATTGGTAGGTTAGAGTTTTCAAACATCAAGGTTGACTTCCTCTGAATCCTCAGACCTTAAACTAAAGTGACTTCCTACTGACGTTCTTCTGAGCATTCACTGTATGGGCACGAATTCCTGTGTAGATTCAGTTGGTGGTCGGCTGATCCACTGACTTCTTCGATCCTGAGTCCACCAGCTGAGTGCAAGATGTTCTACTGAACTATGCAGCTACTGAACTCTAGCCTACTGAGCTCCTAACAACTGAACTCGAACTTAGCTATTATAAACGAAGGTACAGTATTCAACTAGGGGTTTTGGGATCTTCAAATCTATGAATTAATCTATTGAATCCTTATCACAACAATTTCCCCCTATTTGATGATGCCAAAACCGATTACATCTTCTATCAAGGAATATGCTAAGGTTAAGAGCTATAGCCATTGAATAAGGATCTATTACAAAAGGAATGCTCCAGTCAACATATCAAAGCTAACTAAAATAATGAAAAGAAAGAATCAGAGCAACCACAAGTAAAAGAATATCATAGTTGTCTTATGATATTAAGTAATGTATCAGAGCCAAACGAAGAATCAAGACAGTTATGGAATGCTGAATGTATCAGAACTTATGGAAATTAATGCAATTAACATAGTTATAGCATGATGAGGTTATCAGGGATTCTACTGACAAGTATCAGAGCTATTAGAGCTAAAAGGTAAGTTCAACACATTCGCACAATATCAGGGCCGATACAGAAATAATTAAAGCTCATAATAGATCATATTTCATAGTAGCTAATCATCAGAGGTAAATTCAACAATTATCAATCATGTCCCTATAATGCAGGTTCCCCCTAAGAAACAATTTCCCTCTTTATCATATAAAAGAGCCCTTCCCCCTAAGTACTAGCAAAGTATCAGAGAAGATTAGAGCATACACAAGTAATCAGTAGAAAATAATTCTAAGGCAGATATGCACATAAGTCACATAGGGTCAGTTAGATAAATATCTGATCACTTAAGTGATCAGTTGTGCTGAAAAGTAAATAAAGTCGTAGAGACAATGAGTAATTGTCGAGGCCAAAAAGTGATATTGTCATATATGAATGAGAAATTACAGTACATGACTTTCTATCACTATGAAGCTAGACTACGGAGAGGAGAGGAGAGTCAACTGGGCTTCTTCTTAAGCTTCTGCATGCGGGCACGGAAGTCAGAAGACTTCTTCTCCGAAAGCTCAAGGCCGTATCCTGCGTAGACTATGCTTCTCAAGGCCTTGATCTCCGCCAAGTATTCTTCATCATCCTTCTACAGAGCTCTTTTAATAATGGCATTCTTAATCTTTTCTTCGATCTCCTTCTTGCATAAGTTGTCTTGATGAGTCATCGGAGGAGGAAGAGTTCTGAATGGAGGTGCCTTCAGCGCATGACCAGTTGGTCTAGCAGAGTTTGAATTTCAGCTAGAAGAGATAGATTCGCAGCTGTCAGAAAGTCCTTGAAGTATGCATCAACATTAGTAGAGTCTTCATTGCCGACTTTCCATATGTAGAATCTCTTAATGAAATCCACCTTCAGCTTCTCCCACTGCTGATTGAGCTTGAGAGGTACCCAGTCGTCAGTTCTTTTGTATATAATTCTCTTCATCTCACTGACTGGTTCCATGCTTCTGAAGAATTGGGAAGAGGTGGAAATGCTTCTATCTTTCTCAGGCACCCTCTCCCTTGCTTCTTTCTCAGTTCTCAGTCTGAGGTCTTCTAAGTCAGCTAGGCAGATCCTCTCTCTCGCCTGTCCGAGCTGCCTTGCCTCAGAATCAATCCAGTGCCCTCTCACACGCATCCCAAATATCTTTGATCTCTTGCTATTTTTCCTTAGAAGGGACCGTGGATGGCACGTGTTGTTCCTCTGAGTCAGCAGGCGAAGTAGATTTTGACTTAGATCGTGATGCGCCCTGCTTCTCAGTTTTGGACTGTCCGGGTTTGGACTGCTGAGCTCTGGGTGCTGCCGCTGAAGATTTTGATTGCCTGGGGATACTTGTTCGAGTGCGTGAAGATTCAGGAGATCGGATTTGTACCACTTTCTTTGCAGCAGGCTTTTTCGTGGCGTCTTTTTTAGCCAATTCTCTCGCGAGCTTCTCATCATAGGCTATCTGCTCCTCGCGAGATTTGAACTTTAGCTTCTTCTCTTTGGGTGGGCTAGGGTCAGCTAGAGCCTTGCCCTTACCCTTATCAGCTTTCTTGGGAGCTGGAGGTAGCGGTCCTCAACAGATAAATTCTCCAAGTAAGTTGCCACCTCGCCTACGATGAGTCGGCAGCTCCTTCGGATGGCACTTCCCCCTGGCCGCCGCCGAGCTAGGTTCGCCCCGCCGGGTCTTCCACGCCTTAAGGAGGGATCGAAGTTGAGCTGATCTAGATCCTTCCCTTTTTTTGGCATCATCAATAAGTGTTGCCGGTGGTAGTTACCTTCGAGTCGGTGCATTCACCGAGTCCTTGACCGTAGTCATCCCAAAGGGCAATGTCGTTCTTCGCGTCGCATCGAACTCCCACCGTTGCTCATGCTTTTTGTTGTTAGCTTTGAGTAGAACCTCTTTGGATTTTTGGAACCGGGTAAGGTAGTCTTCAAAAGCTATCGAAGCACTTTTCTCGATCTCTTGGCAAGATTTATGTTGCTGAGTTAATGCTTTGGAGACACTGTCAGCTGTGAACACATATCTCTCTTCCACTGCCTTCTTGACTTGACCTGTTACAGCCGCCACTTCTTCGGAGAAAATTTTGGCCTGCGACTGTAGTATGTTTTGAAACTGAGTAGTTAGGTCAGTCTTTTGTGCTGCAAGTGCCTTGGCTAGGATCTCTTCGGTATTAATGGAACCGGGCGTGCCGATCCTCCGCACTTCATTGGTAAAAGGCCGCTCGCCGTCTTAGTTTGTGCCTCGGTGAACTTGCTCCATTTCGTGTTCACATCATCGACAAGGTTGTGATTTTTATGGGCCTAACGCTTGATCGCCTTGTTGATTGACTCCGTAGAGAATTCCTTGATTTTCGTAGCCTGATATCGACGAGTGCGCTTAGGTTGAGTCGAGGAAGGAGTCTGAATTATTTGGCCTGATATCGGAGATGGGGGTGGCTGATCATTCTTGGGAGTTTTGCCTTCAGCATATCCTCCCTGCATATCTGCATCCTTAGGCGATCCATCATGAGGGGGAGATGGAGGGGGAGATGGAGGAGGCTGTGTGGAGGAAGGCTCAGCTCCCTGCATCCTGTCACTGAGTAGCATGAGCATCACTGCCTTCAGATCCTTCATTGAGGCGATGTCAGACGGCTCCTGGTAGCTGATCTCCTCTTTCAGCGTCTGCTCTTCTTCTAGCAGAGTGGACAGAGACCTGAGTCTGATGGTCTCTTCTAGCAAATCCCACTCCAGAAATCAGAGGCGCATCTGGACTCGAGCGCGGATTGCTATGTCCACGACATCAGCATGGGAACTGATCTCAGGGATTTCAACTGCGACTTCATCAGTTGCCTTGATTGTGCGCATTAAGCACTGAAGTCGGGAGGGAGGAAATATCAGCTGCCTGAGTTTCAGCGGGTGTCTGTGGCTAAGTTTCCTCCAATAGGATTCTCTTCACCTTTTCCTTAAGGGTCACATCATGTTGTCCTGACCTTGAGTCCTCTACTGAAATTGGTGAGGGAGGTGGGACTACTGAAGTAGGCTTCTTCAGTATCTTCTGTCTCTTCGACTAAGTAGGGAGGGGATCCTTAGTGATCTCCAGGGGGCGCTTAGCCGGCAATCCCTTCCCTATGGATTTCTCAGTTGAGGCTGCATTGACGAGCTTCATCAGCCTCTGATCGAAGTAATAAGCATCAGCAAGTGAGACTTTGTCCGGAACGTCGTTATTCTATCATGATCGACACCTTAGTCCCATATAGAAGCTTTCCTTTCGAAATGAGCTTCATCCCTTCTTCAGCGTCCACAAGCTTTTGCCACTGACCCTTGAATTCGGCCCTGAATTATACGTTCCAGCTGATGGGCTTTGCATCGACGATGGCCATCAATATCTGGATGCGAATGCGGGATAACTGATCATATGATCCCGCGGAGCTTGTCAAGATATGGTTGACAACGTATGCCAAGCCCCTCTAGTCCGGCAGCAGCTGACTCTTGGGAAAAGCTGCCTTGAATACACAGTCCTACTGACCACTAAATCGGCACAGCTACTTGTCTATTTCAGACTCTTTATACCCGACGATTGAATTCCCTTCGTCCTCCAATGCGAAGCTAACTCGGAGACGGTTAGAGATGTCCATCTGCGTGGCCATGTCCTCCCACTTGCTGGGACGGACCTCACGCCTCGAGACGACAAAAGATATGTCATTCGAATCGTCGTCCTTGTGGAAGTTCAGGAAGAACTCAACAACCCGTCGTGGAAGATGATGACGCGGTGAGCGGGAGAGGATGGGTAGGAGGAACGATCTCTCAAGAGCATCAAATACGGGCATCATGCAATCCACTCCGCATGTCCCGACGGACGTAACGGGCTCAAACAAAGCACCCGCTTCCCGGATATGATCTCCTCCATATCCTCCCGGGATGGTCACGTCACCGATCGGAACGAATCGTGCCATTATAAATAATCGAAATCGCAAAAACATGAATTAGCACTCGAAAATAGAGTGAGTTAGTAGCGAGACTTAGTTTAAGAAATTCTTACCGAAGGAAATGTGCAAATGATGCAATAGATGGCTAATTGTGATTTCGTAAGCAAATGCAGTGCACAAGTCTTCGTTAATGGCGGATAAAGTGAGGCAGTTTAGAGATGACAGCGTATATATATTCAGATTTGAATATGAGGCGGTTTTTAAGCATGCGATTGAGATTAATCAGGTTTTAATAAGTAAACGGCTCAGATTGAATGTTATAATAGGTTATGATTACTGTGCCGCCTATAATCTCACCTATTTATCTCTATCGCCCAAATAGTAAGGTGAAATAACATGCATTTAATGCGCCGTAGTCAGGTTTACGGAATGTTGTGAGTTAAATGAAAACGACATACTCAATGCAATACGATGAACATTAAAAGCAGGAAATAAATGCTATGACATACTGAATCACCAAAACATGAATTTAATACTCATAACTTGTCAGCTGAACATCGTAGTCAGTTGATACCACGTTTGACAAATCTAAGTATTCAGCTGTACTGAAAGTAAGTTCCCCCTTACTCAGTACTTTCCGGATCATTTACTGAATCGTATCAGTATGATCCAAAAGACCTAGTTCTACTGAGAGATCGTTGAATCTGGTCTCATCTAGAGGTTTGGTCAGGATATCAACTCTTTGCTTATCAGTGTGGATCTTCTCCATTTTGATATCCTTTTTCTCGACATGATCTGTTGGTCCCGAGAGTAACGTTCAGGTGTAGAGGGGGAGGGGGGGAATACACCTGAAAACCGATTTCTAAACTTAAAATGCGAAGATTCCTTTTCAGGAGAGTGTCGTACTGAACAAGTTCAGCAGACCAGATAAGTTGTTCTGAATCGCGTGGCAGAGTGACTGACTTTACTGAGGCCTGCCAGCTGACTAGAGTCAGAATTCAGTACCGATCAGATAAAGTTCACTAGTGCGGAAATGTGTAGGCCCAAATTCAGTTGAGTTAGGAAAACATTTTTATCAAAACAGTTTCAGTAGATTAGTTCAGTCGATTAAGTTTTCTGAAACTCAGCCAAATGATTTAAAAAAAATTTTCAGTATGCACAGTAAATCAATGCAACAGTAAAATACAGAACACATAACACATCGATTTTTAAAGTGGTTCGGATCCATCAATCCTAAGTCCACTGTCCCGAAAGATCAGGAGGCTATGTATTATACTGAGATAGTCTCAGTCGGTTTGTACACTGGACAAACACTGGTCTTGAGATTTATACTGAGCAAGTCTAAGTTTACAAGGTATCAAACTAAGTGTTTGAAAAACTCTCCAACTATGACGGAGTCCTTTACAATAATAAGGATTAGTTCGGAAGTGAACTCCTTCGTCTAAGCTATAGATATGAACGGTTGAGCTTAGATTAGAGGGATAGGGAACAAGAAAGTTGGCTTCTAGAGCGACGAACGGCTAAGTATAAACTTTGGGTTCGTGTTCAGTCGCTTGGATACTAGAGGCTGTATAATTATAATTCAGTTTGGTTCCCTATGAGCAGGAATGTAGTATTTCGCCAGAGATTGACTCTTCTAACTTCTTGCGGAAGACTTAAGCGTTTTTGAGTTGCTCTTTGAATGCTCTGAGTTCGTATGTGTTCCCGTGTGTCTTAAGTGAGCTTCAATTTGATTTTATCCCTCTATTTATAGAGCAGAGATTAGGATAGATCCGTTGGAGACGAGGATCCTTTGTCTCTCTCTTTTGGGTAGCTAACGGCTCTTTCGAAGTATGGTAGCAGTGTCATTTCCCTCCATTTCTTGAAAGTTGTTGACTTGCAGCTTTAACAGATATAGGACAGGTGGCTGCTTGTCATTAGTCAAGGTTCAGAAAAGTGGTTGAGACAGAATAGACTTCAAGGAGATCTGAAACTGACTTCTCTCTTCCTCGTATTGACTCTACTGATTTGACTTTTAGAGAATCTGACAGTCAGAAGACTGTCTAGCCGTTGCTGAGTCTGATCTCTGATTCAATAGCATGCTCCTGCTGAGTCGGCTCTACTGAAGATCATCTCTGAGTTCAGTGAACTACTCTTGCTGAGTTCAGTTCCACTGACTCCTTGCAGTATAATGCTCCTGCTGAGTCCAGTATTACTGAGTCTTCTACTTCTGGTACTGAGGCAGGTAATCTACTGAGTGCCTGAACCAGATGCAGATTGTCTACTGAGTCTGAAACCTTAGAGATAGAACAAAACATGTTACAACTGAATGGTTCATCAGTCAGGATAGGGTTTTGGGATCTTCAAATCTTCAGTAAGTATTCAGAGCACAAGGCTGTTGAGTTAGTTCTCAATGATTGTGAGAAGACTGAATCATCTCCCAACATTTTCCCCCTATTTGATGATGCCAAAAGCTAACACTATGACTTATCAGAAACATAGCTCCTTAGACTTATTACAAGTAGAACAACGGAGTTGTTCTTCAAGTCCTAGACTACTGAGGGAATCAGGGAAGAAAAATCATAACTTATACAGAATCTAATCAGCATTTTCCCCCTTTCTAACAACATATTCCCCCAACTATGCAATCAATCAGAATCTAGCTAAGCAGAAACTGATAACATAAAGAATAAGAACAGTGAGTGTGTGAGTCAGTAATCACTTCATTGATTCTGAGTGTTAAGCATAAACAAACCAGGCCAATTAGTCAATAAGGAATTGTTAGGGCCAGTAACATGAGATGTTTTATAGATTGAAAGGATTCAGTACAGTTACACCATCTGCTATACTAAGAAGAACATAAAGAAGATACAAAGAAACACAGAAGCTAAATAGTCATCTGAACTGCTTAATCCTGTCTTTGAAGTCCTTTGATTGGGTTTCAAGAAGAGGCAGTCCATACATCCGGTAAGTGACCTTCCTTAGCTTCAGTATCTCAGCGAAGTCAGCTGGATCTTCTTCATCTAAGAACTTGGCTTCAACAGCATCCTTGACTTCTTTCTCAATCACTCCATAGTGAACAGAGCCGTCTAGTTTCGTGGGGGCTGCAAGATTTTGGGAGCGAGTACTCGACATCTACTTTGTCTTTGACGACCTTCGAACTCGGCGAACATCTCTAAGTCCGCCCTCATGAGCCATTCAAAGAAAGGCTACGAGACTTATGCTTCTCGCCCCGATACCTCTAGAAATAATTCCGCTTAATAAATTCAACTTTCGGCGTCTCTCACCTCGAGTTACTTCCCACGGCATCCACTCATCAACTCTCGGCCATCTATGAATCTTGAGATCGGTGGGCTTCCCGAATCTTTCAGTATTCGTATGGAATGTCGGCTTTCTCGGGAATCCTCGACTCGCTTCTTGTTCGGCTTTCGGCCCTTAGAGCTTCAAGGTCCGCTAATCGAGCCTTTCTCTCGGCCGCTTCAATTTGCCTAGCTTCTTCTCCTCGTACAAGTACATCTCCATCTCGAGCCCATATTTCTTGAATTTCTTGATCTTGTTCCTTAGAGGCAACATAGGAGGGTATGTGAGGCTCTTCTTCGACTCAGTAGGTGTGGTAGATTTTTCTTTTGAGGTACCTTCTTTGTCCGATGAGTCTGCTGCTCGCTTTGCTCCTTCTCCTTTTCTTTGTGCGCTTCATCACCGAGTTTCAGCGTTCTAGGAGGCAGCCTGGGTCCACTCTTCTTGCCTCCTGCTGGAGCCTTTGTCTTGCCTTTAGCAGGCTTCTTTTTAGGCTTGTTAGCAGCTTTAGCTTCAGCAATTTCCCTTGCTAACTTCTCTTCAGCACCTATCTGAGCTTCCTCCTCCGGAGTGACATACCTCTTGGGTCCTTTCTTCTTGGGAGGGGTAGGAAGCGTCATGACTTTCTTGCCTTTCCCGGCAACTGGAGGAGGTAGAGGAGCGTCTTCCTCTTCTGACTCCTCGTCAACATACTCAGCAACCTCTTTGATAATATCAGAGGGTGTTTGGGTTGCCTGAGTCGCTACTTCCTTGGGTCCTGAGCCGCTTGGGCCGGTCTCAGCAGACACTACATCGCTTGCTGCTGAGACACTCTGGGCCTCGCCAGTCTGAGTAGAGGGTCCAGTGGGGGCAGATGTCTGAGTCTGAGTTGCCCCTACCACTGACCTTGCTCTCTTTGGTGCTTTCAGTACCAGTTCCTAGCCTTTTCCTTCTTTTCCTTCTCTTTCTCCTTTTCCTTCCCCCTTTTTGGCATCAGCAAATCGGCTCGGGGGGGAACTGATACCTTTCTGTCCAGACTTTTGTAAGGTTCTGTCAGATCGTCCAAGGTATTGTGCAACTTAGTCAGCTTCTCGTGCAACTCACTTCCTGTCCTCAGTAAGCTGAGCACTGTATTTCTTGTGGGAGGCATCTGCTGCTGTCTGGAACTCTTTCAGCTAGTTTTCCACTCTCTCTTCAGTCGCCTTCTGAATTTTTTGGAGTCTCAGGTCTACGACTTGAGAGATGGAGGAGACAGATTCAGTATACGCGGTTTGGGCGGCCTTATAGTCTGCTAGAAGCTGAGCTTGGCCAGCCTGAATCGTCTTCATCTGTTCATCAAAGTCAGCCCTCTGGGTGGCTAGTGCTTCAGTAAGGATGGTGGAGAAGTCAGGGGCGGGCGAGTCCTGGATAGTTGTCCTTAGCCCTTGAATCTCGGCGCTGTAGGCCTAAGTGGTCTTCCTCCACGTCTTGTGGACGGCGTGGGCGAGGGGTTGGTTCTGAGTTCTTTGACTCCTCAGTGCCCTAGCTACTGACTTTGATCGCCGACTCTTGGGCCGGGCGCTACTCGAAAGCAGATTCTAGAAGTAGGCGAGAAGGTTCATTGCCTTCGAAGTACTAGCCGCCGACTGCCCTGGACCAAGGATGTTGAGTGGCAGTTCAGCAGTGGAAGTTGGAGCATCCTTGTCTAGTTGAGATCCCTCATTCTCAGGGCCTGAATCACGGGGTGGATCCTGACCGTCGGGGTCAGACCCATCTGAGGGTGCTGATGCTGAGACTGGTTGTCTGTCGTTCAGCATAGCGAGCATTGCTGCCCTCAGATCTTCTAGAGTGCCAAGGTCGGATGGCTCTGAGTAGCCAATCTTTCCTCTGATTATCAGCTCCTCTTCATGAAGTTGTTCGCAGGACTGGTGAATGATAAGGCGCTTCAGGTTGTGCCACTCCTGGAATCGGATCAGCATGTGGAGCCTAGCCTACTTTGCAAGTAATACCAAATCGTTTTGGGTGGCTATCTCCGGAATCTGTTTAGCAATCTCTCGGGAGGCTCGTGATTTGAGAGCGAGAGGCCTCCATCCCGATTGATTCTAATTCGAAGCGTCTCCGAGTCTTCTACTTCAATTAGAGACGGCCGCTTCTCGGTGATGGAATACTACTTGAGTGATGGAACACCCAAGGGGCTGTCCAGAGTTTGTACAGATTCAGCTTGGACCCCTTGGTCCACGGTTTCACCACGCTCAGTGGAGACTGCCTTCTCCACCGATGGTGTTTTCTCGAACGACTCAGGTTCATCCCTCAGCTGCAGAGGAGGCTCAGTAACAACTGCCTCAGGCTGTGCCCCCGGCACGACCTCACTGACTTTCTTTAGTCTCTTGGTCGGCGTTTTAGGAGTTGACTTGGGAGGGGACCTCTTCTTGGTTGGTGTGGAGGTCTTCGAGTCCCGATCTTTGTATCGGCGGGCCCCGAACCGTCTGGCGAAGGGTCGCTGCCCTATTCTGGAATCGGACCTTCTTCGGGTTGAAGTACTACTTGTCAGCGAAGGTGATTTTGTCCGATCCGCAGAATTCTTCGATCATCACTGAAAGCTTCAGACCATACAGTAGCTTTCCCTTGACGCTCAGTCGTCTGGATATCTTGTCGAATTTTGCTGACTACGTCATGAATTATTTGAGGAAGAATTTTGTCCAGTTGATTTTAGCTCTGTCATATATGTCCATCTTTATCTGGAACTTGGGCCTTGATACTTGATCGAAGGAGCCGGCCTGACTCATCAGAAGCTGAGTCACGACGTAGGCCAAGGCTCTATATTGTGGGAGCATTGCATTCTTCGGAAATGCTGCTCTGAAAGTCGTCGGCTTCCCACAGAATTCTATCAGGTATTCACCCATCAAATCATCCTTGTATGCTACTGTGGTGAATCCTTCGTTGGGTAGATTGAAGCTTCTCTGGAGTTCTTCTTTGATGGACATCTATTTAACTTCAATATCAGTACTGGAGGGGTCGCCTACTGAGTGAACAACAAAGCGGTAGCGAATGTCTCCATCGATTGATTCTGAGTTCAGGTAGAGCTCACCTACTTGGCGCGGAAGGAAGAACGTCGGCTTCCTTTTCAGAAAACTTTCAAGCCCGGTTTCTCAGAGGGCGAAGAAGATCTCTTCCATGTAGTCCAGGTCACAAGCGTCGAACTACATTACTGGTTCGCACCAGACCCGATCTTTCTCAAGGATCTCTTGCATATCGGTAGGAGCATACACAATATTTCCTGTCATCTTTGAGTAGTTAGAACATTGAGAGATATGAAAGATGAGTTTTTGTAAGGGATTAGGAAATCTCTGAAGAATTTAGGGTTCGCAAGATATGCAGTTCAGAAATGGCGGCTTCAAACTTTTGAATGATTATATATATATATATATATATATATATATATATATATATATATATATATATTAAGGAAGATAAATAGTTAAATATCTATGGTTCAGTTTGAATGCGCTTTTTGAGATGGACGGCTAGGATTAGATTGTATAAAATAGGCAATGATCATATTAGCCACCTAAGTCAAAATTCACTTGTATATAGCCAAAGAAGTAACTTGATACGACATGCATTTAATGCGTTGCAGAGTTCAACATGCTTTTACATAGAATGCCGTGTATTTAATGTAAACCATTAATATTGAATGACATTTTCTAAGCCATTGAATACGATGCTGAATTCTGAGTCATAAATGCACATAACTATTCTATTGGCTACTGAGTAGAGATACGCAAACCTGTTAGTTGACCATCGTAGTCAGCTGATACCTCGTGTAGATGGTTGCTGAGTCTCTACGTAATGAATTTACTCAGTACTGAGAGTGAACATTCCCCCTTACTGAATGCTCCTCTCCTGAATCCACTTACTGACTGGAGTCAGTAGGATCTAGCAAACCTAGCTCTAAAGAAAGTTCTCTGAATCTGGCTTCAGCTAGAGGCTTGGTCAGTATATCAGCCCTTTGATGGTCAGTATGGATCTTTTACATTCTGATATCCTTCTTTTCGACATGGTCACGAATGAAGTAGTGTCTGATGTCCACGTGCTTGCATCCTGTATGAAGTACAGGATTCTGAGTGATTGTAATAGCACCAGTACTATCGCAGAAGATCGGCACTTCATTCTGAATGACGTCATAGTCGCGTAGCTGCTGTCTCAGCCAAAGGATTTGGGCGCAGCAACTTCCGGCAACCATGTATTCAACTTCAGTAGTTGACGTCGCTAATGAGTGTTGTTTATTTGAGAACCATGAGATCAGCTTACTGCCAAGGAACTGACACGTTCCAGAAGTTGACTTTCGGTTAATTCGACATCCTACATAGTCAGCATCAGAATAACTAGTTAGTTCAATATTATCATCAGCTAGATACCATAAACCCATGTCAGGTGTTCCTCTGAGATAGTGGAGAATCTTCTTTGCTGAGTCCATGTGACTCTGCTTTGGATTCGCCTGAAATCGAGCGCAGACACCTACAGCATAAGTTATGTCAGGACAAGTAGCTGTTAAGTATAATAAAGAACCAATAATAGCACGAAATTCAGTTTGGTCTACTAATACTCCCTCTTTATCAAGATCAATTTTCATGTTGGTGTTCATCAGGATCTTGATTGGTTTGCCAGATGTGCAACCGAATTTCTTGATGAGGTCTCGAGTGTATTTGCCATGATTGATGAACGTTCCCTTCTCAGATTGTTTGACTTGAAACCCGAGGAAATAGTTTATTTCTCCCATCATTGACATCTCAAACTTGTCCTTCATCATTTTCTCAAACTGCTGACACATGATGACGTTCTTCGAACCGAAGATGATGTCATCTACGTAGATCTGCACAACTAAAATGTCATCTTCCAGTCGAATGCTGAATAATGTGTGGTCTACTGTGCCCTTCTGAAAACCTTTTTGAAGAAGAAACTCAGACAGGGTATCGTACCAAGCCCTGGGTGCTTGTTTTAACCCATACAGAGCCTTTTTGAGTCTATAAACCTGATGTCCCTGTTGAAAGCCGGGAAGCTGTTCTACATAGACTTCTTCTTTCAGTACACCATTCAGAAGAAGTAGGAATAGAAGGCGCTTTCTCCCTGACAAGAATCTGGACCTTGTCTTTACGCTTGCTGAAGGATCTCCAATGATCAAATCAGAAGTGTGAGCGTCCAGCTATGATCTACGATGTTTCAACTCTTCATCTGAAATTTGTTCAACACAGATAGTAGGTGAGTTAGGCATTTCAGTTGTACTATTCTGAGATTGAAGCAATTCAGTTATAAGAGTGTGATCTACTGAGTCACCAGGTTCAGGGGCATTGAGCTAAGGAACATCATTAGTTCCCCCTGAATTATTATCCTCAGTAGAGGTCTCAGTTACCGCTTGTGTTTTTTCATCGACCTGAGTTACCTGGGATTGACTCTGTTCAGTAGAGTCAGTCTGTTCAGCTACTTCTGCTGCTGGCTGAGATTCAGTAGACTTGTCTTCAGTTTCATCATCTGAATCATCATCCCAACATAGCTGGATCTTTTCAACTTTGTCTTTTAAGCTCAGATCCTGTAGCTGCTTACTGATGTCCTCAGATTCAGGTTTGGAGTTTCTGCTCCTATCTTCAATAGCAAACTCATTAAAAACAACATGAGGGCTTTCCTCCACGCAAAGGGTCCGATAGTTAAAGACTCTGAAGGCTTTGCTGACCCGAGAGTATCCTAAGAAGACTCCCTGGTCTGACTTGCTATCAAAAGTCTTCAGCTGATCTTTCCCGTTATTGTGGATAAAGCACGAACACCCAAAAATATGGAAATAAGATAAAGAGGGCTTCCTGCTGTTCCATAGTTCATATGGTGTCTTCTTATGCTGCTTTATCAGTAGAGATCTATTGTGAGTATAACATGCAGTATCAGTAGCTTCTACCCAGAATTTGGTTGGGAGTCCTGAGTCTGCGAGAAGGGTTCTTGCTGCTTCTTTGAGTGTTCGATTCTTCCTCTCAGCAACCCTATTTTGTTGAGGCGTGCGCGCGGCAGACGTCTCATGCTCTATGCCTTCTGCTTTGCAGAACTCCTCCACCATAAAATTCAGGAACTCAATTCCTCTGTCTGAACCTATCTTGATGATCTTGGTGTTCTTCTCGACACTGAGCCTTTTCAGAAGCGTTGGTATTTATATTTTGACGTCAGACTTGTTGGATATAAATATGATCCATGTGTAGCGCGAGTAGTCATCAATGACCACTAATTCATACTTGTTGTCTCAGATCGTCACTGGAGAGACTGGACCGAACAAATCCATATGTACAGCTGAAGGATTCCATCAGTGGAAGGAGATGGAACATGTGGATTTTGATTCCTTATTTGCTTTCCCTTCAGACATGCTTCAAACTGAGTGTCTTTGCTGAATACTTCATTCGACAGTCCTCTTGCTAGAGTGTTTCTAGCTAATTTGTTGAGGATCTTGAAGTTGAGATGGCTAAGTCTTTTGTGCCAGAGCCATCCCATTTTGTTGTCATTCTTCGCCAACAAACAAGCTTCAGGTTCAGCTGAGTTCCAGTCTGCTACATAGATATTCTTTTTGCGCGAACCTGATAACACTGTTTTCCCTGTAGATTTATCAATGACATCACAGAAACCAGCGTAAAAAATCACTCTATTCGAGTTATCACCAAATTGACTAATAGAGAGAAGATTATGCTGAAGTCCTTCAACATATGATACTCTTGGAACTGTTGTTGTTCCAATGCTGAGTGTTCCATAGCCTCTGGTATAGCCTTTTGCATTGTCTCCAAACTCCATTCGGGGTCCTTCTTCAGTAGTATAGTTCTTCAGTAGGTCCTTTTGGTATGTCATGTGTCTTGAGTATCCGCTGTCCACATACCAAGGGTCCTTGTGCACCTGCAAAACATAATTATATTTAGGTACCCTTTATTTTTGATTTTGGGTCCATAGATGTTACTTTTGGAAACCCAAATCTGTCTTACGACCCTGGTGGTCTCAGACAGTTTCTTTCCACTTTTGTTAACATATTTGACCACTGGACTGGTCGATGCTGACTTCTGAGGCTTTTCAGGTTCAGGAGTCCTGATCTTCTGAGTAGGTGGACTGCTGACCTTTGCCTTCTGTACGGCTTTCTTCTTCTTCTTCTGACTTTTGGATCCTCTCCAGACTATAGGATCATAGTAATATGACCTATACTGAGCAGGATGAGTCAGCTACGGAGGTCCATACTGATCAGCCCATTTTGCTTTGTTGGTCCCCCTTTGACTGATCCGGGGTGATTTGGTGCTGATCTTCTTGTCAGAATGCTGATAACTGGAATGAGGTGCCTTCATCTTTTGTTTGTTCTTGGCTAGGGGGTTCAGTATTTCTGCATTGATGGTCTCCCCTTGAACAAACCTATCAACTAGCCGGTTTTCTGAGCGTACGGGGGCAGATGAGGAGGCTCCATGGCTGAATCCAAGTCCCTCCTTACAGTGCTTAGGCTTGTTGCTTGTGAGCATAGCTTCAAGCTTCTTTTCAGTGCCCATGTACCACTCTGTCATCAGATTCCTCCAGACATCATGTCTTTTCTTTAGCAGTTCATGCTCGGTCTGAAGTCCTGACAACTCCTTCTTCAGTAGACTCAGTTCAGTATCTTTCTGAATTAAGTCATTGGTCAGTACTGAGATCTGATCTTCTTGATGCTGAGACTTGGCCATCAGAGAGTTTATCTCCTCCCTGAGTCTCAACACAAGTCCGTTTGACTCAGTAACAACCTGACTCTCCTGAGAAAGTCTCTGATTCTCCACTTTCAGGGTATCCAACTCCTGAAGAGTCTTATTGAGCTGCAGACTCATCTGAATCTGCTCATCGAGTAGTTCTTCGTATGCAATCGCGACGTCTAGATTCTCATCGGCACCTGAAATAGTGTCGTGTGTGCAGTGTGAAGAGGAGTTAAATGGTGCATGAGAATTTACCTCATCCTCTTCTCCCGCCGTGAGACACTTTTCAGCGTCTTCTGCAGCTTCAAGCTCTATGGCCATGAATGCTGCTTCATCATCTGATGAATCCATGAAGGAATCGACTTCATCTGAGTCATCTGAGAGTTCACCGATAATGTATGCTTGTCGCTTCTTGATGAACTTCTCCCTTCTTGCTTTGCGTGCTACTCTTTCAGCATACTAAGCTCGAAACGATCATCCTGATAGTGTCACGGCTTCTTGCGATTCAGGAGTTGTGACTCTCTCTTCTTTGCTCTCACTGTCTTTCGACTGAGCTGAGTCTTCCCGTTTCCTGCATTCAGAAGTATGTGGGTCTGGAATGCGCTTGGGTGTATATTCAGTCTTACCCTTAGAGTCTCTGACAACTCTTGAGAGCTTTCTGCGCCTCTCCTTCTCCTTCTGATACTTCATGGCAAGCAGCGCGGACTTCTTGGCTAGATTTCCTTCTTGTATGTCACTGAGTGAAGGTTAAGCCTTGCTAGATGCCGGAGCTGCTGTGCTGACTGATGCTTTAAAAGCATGGTCGACTTGGGCGTCAGCTTCAGCTCGCTGCTTCCTTTAAGGTAAGCCAAACTCAAACTCCTCCGCTTTGAGTTCTGAAAAGATATGGTCAGGAGTAACAATATCTAAATCAGAATGACACAATAAATTAGCAAAGGGAGTCCACTGACCGTCTGGTAGTGCCCTCAAAAGTTTGAGATTCATCTCTCGGTTGGAGAATATCTTTCCCAGCCCGTTGATAGAGTTCATCTGATCCGTGAATCTGACGTTGAGATCTTCAATGGTGTCACCAGGCATGAGAGACAATCTCTCCAGCTTCTGAAGTTCAAGCGCGAGTTTGTTCGCTTTGATCTTCTGAGTCCCCCGACTCAGTAGCGCTAGACCATCCCATAGTTCTTTTGCGGACTTGCAGTCCCTGAACTCTTCCGAGATAAGAATCGCTCAGAGTGGTTATTATGGCGTTTATGGCGACGCGGTTTAAGTTGTGAAGCTTCTTTTCCTCAGGGGTGAAGAGACTTCTGTCTTTGGGGATCTTCTTCCCGGTCACCATCCCTCCTCCTTGTGCTGGATCCTGAGCTACGACGCTATCGACCATTGGAACGATAGGTCTATCTTCTAGAACCTCTGTCATGCTATCGTGGAGGGAGGCCAGATGTGGCTCCATTCTGACCTGCCATACACCATAGTTCTCCACTGAGAACATGGGTACCATCCTGATGCCTGAGATATCAGACATGATAGATAATGATATGAATGAAGAATGATATGCAGTGAAAACGTTTTACGGATCCGTTCAAGTAGACTAGTTTCAGAATAACAAGAGTCTTAGAGAACTCCTGCTCTGATACCAATTGTTGGTCCCGAGAGTAACGTTCAGGTGTAGAGGGGGGGTGAATACACCTGAAAACTGATTTCTCAACTTAAAATGCGAACAGTCCTTTTCAGGAGAGTGTCATACTGAACAAGTTCAGCAGACCAGATAAGCAGTTCTGAATCGCGTGGCAGAGTGACTGACTTTACTGAGGCCTGCTAGCTGACTAAGGTTAGAATTCAATACCGATCAGATAAAGTTCAGTAGTGCGGAAATGTGTAGGCCCAAATTCAGTTGAGTTAGGAAAACGTTTTTATCAAAACAGTTTTAGTAGATTAGTGCAGTCGATTAAGTTTTCTGAAACTCACCTAAACAATTTAAAAAATATTTTCAGTATGCACAGTAAATCAATGCAACAGTAAAATAAAGAACACATAACACAACGATTTTTAAAGTGTTTCGGATCCAACAAACCTACGTCCACTGTCCCGAAAGATCAGGAGGCTATGTATTATACTGAGATAGTCTCAGTCGGTTTGTACACTGGACAAACACTGGTCTTGAGATTTATCCTGAGCAAGTCTCAGTTTACAAGGTATCAAACTAAGTGTTTGAAAAACTCTCCAACTATGAAGGAGTCCTTTAGAATAAGGATCAGTTCAGAAGTGAACTCCTTCGTCTAAGCTATAGATATGAACGGTTGAGCTTATGTTAGAGGGATAGGGAACAAGAAAGTTGGCTTCTAGAGCGACGAACGGCTGAGTATAAACTTTGGGTTCGTGTTCAGTCGCTTGGATACTAGAGGTTGTATAATTCTAATTCAGTTTGGTTCCCTATGAGCAGGAATGTAGTCTTTCGCCGGAGATTGGCTCTTCTAACTTCTTGCGGAAGACTTAAGCATTTTCAAGTTGCTCTTTGAATGCTCTGCGTTCGTATGTGTTCTCGTGTGTCTTAGGTGAGCTTCAATTTGATTTTATCCCTCTATTTATAGAGCAGAGATTAGGATAGATCCGTTGGCGATAACGATCCTTTGTCTCTCTCTTTTGGGTAGCTAACGGCTCTGTCGAAGTATGGTAGCAGTGTCCTTTCCCTCCATTTCTGAAAGTTGTTGACTTGCAGCTTTAACAGATATAGGACAGGTGGCTGCTTGTCATTGGTCGAGGTTCAGAAAAGTGGTTGAGACAGAACAGACTTCAAGGAGATCTGAAGCTGACTTCTCTTTTCCTCGTATTGACTCTGCTGATTTTAATTTTAGAGAATTAGACAGTCAGAAGACTGTCTGGCCGTTGCTGAGTCTGATCTCTGATTCAGTAGCATGCTCCTGCTAAGTTGGCTCTACTGAAGATCAGCTCTGAGTTCAGTGAACTACTCCTGCTGAGTTCAGTTCCACTGACTCCTTTCAGTATACTGCTCATGCTGAGTCCAGTATTACCGAGTCTTCTACTTTTGGTACTGAGGCAGGTAATCTACTGAGTCCCTGAACCAGATGCAGAGTGTCTACTGAGTTTGAAACCTCAGAGACAGAATAAAATAGGTTACAACTGAATGGTTCATCAGTCAGGATAGGGTTTTGGGATCTTCAAATCTTGAGTAAGTATTCAGAGCTCAAGGTTGCTGAGTTAGTTCTCAATGATTATGAGAAGACTGAATCATCTCCCAACATGATCTCTAATTAAGTGATAACGAATGTCCACGTGCTTGCACCTTGTATGTAGAATTGGATTCTGAGTGATTGAAATAGCACTGGTACTGTCACAGTAGATCAACACTTCATCTTGATGAATGTCGTAGTCTCTCAGTTGTTGTCGAAGCTACAGTATCTGTGCGCAACAGCTTCCGGTTCAGTAGTGGACATTGCTACTGAAGCTTGCTACCGAGGAACTGACAAGTTCCTGATCTTGATTTTCTGTCGATTCCGCAACCTGCATATTTAGCATTAGAATAACCAGTTAGTTCAACGTTATCATTAGTTGGATACCATAATCCAACATCAGGTGTTCCCTTCAGGTAACGAAGAATTCTCTTCGCTGAATCGATATGACTCTTCTTGGGATTCGCCTGAAATCTCACGCATATATCGACAACATAAGTTATATCAGGTCTGCTTGCTGTAAGATATAGTAAAGAACCAATAATAGCACGATAGTCAGTTGAGTTAACAGATACTCCCTCTTTGTCAAGATCAATCTTGAGATTGGTGTTCATGGGTATCTTTACTGACTTGCTGGATTCATAACCGAACTTTTTGATGAGATCTCTTGTGTATTTGGCTTGATTAATGAACATTCCCTTCTTTGATTGTTTGACTTGAAGTCCAAGGAAATAGTTCATCTCTCTCATCATCGACATTTCAAACTTTTCTTTCATCATCTGCTCAAATTTCTGAAACATTGTCAAATTCCTTGATCAAAAGATGATGTCGTCTACGTAGATCTGCACCAGTTAGATATCTTCGCCTGACTTGATACTGAATAGGGTGCGATCCACTGTTCCTTTCTGAAAACCTTTATGAAGTAGAAAGTCTGAGAGGGTATTGTACCAAGCCCTGGGTGCTTGTTTTAACCCATACAAAGCTTTCTTAAGTCTATAAACCTGATGTCCCTGCTGAAAGTTGGGTCCCTGCTGAAAGTTGGGCGATTGTTCAATGTAGACTTCTTTAGGAATAGACAAATAGCTTCAAATCTTGCGACTGGGGCGAATGTTTTGTCAAAATCTATTCCCTCCGATTGATAATATCCTTTGGCAACGAGTCGAGCTTTGTTCCTTACAGTGACGTTTTTTTCATCGCGCTTGTTCTTGAAGACCCACTTCCTTCCTGTCATGTGTTGGTGTCTAGGTCTGTCAACAAGCTCCCATACGTCGTTTCGCGTGAATTGATTCAGCTCTTCTTGCATGGCGGTGATCCAGTCAGCATTATTCAGCGCATCCTCTATTGTCTGAGGTTCTTCAATCGACAAGAAGCATGAATATAAGGCACTTTCTCCTTGACAGAATCTTGATCTTGTCTTGACGCTAGTTGAAGGATCTCCAATGATAAGATCTGAAGAGTGAGCATCTAACCATGAGTGACGACATGTTGTTATTTCATCTGGTATTGATTTAACAGAAACAGTAGGAGAATTAGGAATTTCAGTAGTACTGTTCTGTGTCTGAAGTAATTCAGTAACAAGGGTTGGGTCTACTGAGTCACCAGGTTCAGGGGCATTTAGCTCAGGCACATTAATAGTTCCCCCTGAGGTTTTATTCTCAGTAGAGGTCTCAATCACCATATCGGTTTCCTCATCGACCAAAATTACCTAGGATTGATTCTGTTTGGTAGAATCAATCTCCTCAGCTACATTGCTAGTTGTTAGATGTTGAATATCATCATCTGAACCATTATCCCAACAATGCTGGATCTTTTCAGTGTTGTCTTTTAATCTTAGATCCTGTAGCATGCTCCTGAGCTCTTCAGCTTCTGGTTGAGAGTTTGACCTCCTGAACTCAGAGAGAAATTCATCAAATACAACATGGGGGCTTTCTTCCATGCAAAGGGTCCGGTAGTTAAAGACCTTGAAAGCTTTCCTGACCCTGGAGTATCCTAAGAAAACTCCTTGGTCTGACTTACTTTCAAAGACCTTTAACTGGTCCTTTCCATTATTGTAGATAAAGCATGGACAACCAAAGATATGGAAATGCGAAATAGAAGAAATTCTCCCTTTCCATAGTTCGTAAGGCATCTTCATGTGCATCTGAGTCAGTAGAGACCGGTTCTAAGTGTAGCAGGCAGTGTCAGTAGCTTCTGCCTAGAACTTCAATGGAAGACCGGAGTCTGCAAGTAACATCCTTGCTGCTTCTTTAAGCGTTCTGTTCTTTCTTTCAACAAGTCCGTTCTGCTGAGGCTTACGTGCCGCTGAGGTTTCATGTTCAACGATCTGAGCGTATCCTTTGAATCTTGATATCTTTCCCGACGCTCAGCTGCTTTAGTAGTTTCGGCAGCTCAAGTTTGACGTCAGATTTGTTGGCGATGAATATCACCCAAGTATATCTTGAATAGTCATCAATGACTACAAGAGCATATTTCTTTCCTATGATCGTCACTGGATTTACTGGCCCAAATAAATCCATGTGCAGCAGTTGAAGGATTCCATCAGTAGAAGGTGACGGAATGGGCGGATTGCTTGACTTTCTTAGCTTCCCCTTCAGACATGCTTCACAATTTTTATGTCTATTGAATACTTCGTTGGGTAGTCCTTTGACTTTAGCATCACGTGCTAGCTTGTTCATTGTCTTGATGTTCAGATGACTCAGTCGTCTATGCCACAACTATGTTGTTTTGTCATCTGACGTCGTGTGTGGTAGCAGGCAAGCTTCAGGTTCGGCGGTATTCCATTCAGCATAATATATATTCCTTCGCCGTAACCCTGATAACATAGTTTTTCCTGTAGATTTATCAAGAACATCACAAAAACCTGCGTCAAAAGTAACTTTATTGATCACACAATTGACTAACAGCAAGGAGATTATGTTGAAGTCCTTCAACATAAGATACCCTAGGAACTATTGCAGTTCCTATTTTTAGTGTGTCGTATCCCCTTGTGTAGCCTTTGGATTTGTCACCGAACTCAATTTTGCCTCTATCTTGCTGAACATAGTTGGTCAGTAGGCTCTTCTAATGTGTCATGTGTCTTGCGCATCCACTGTCGACATTCCAAGGGTCCTGTAGCACCTGCAAAACAAAAACAGATTCAGGTACCCTTTGGGTTCAGCTTGGGTCCTTAATGATTAGATTTTAGGATCCAAACTTGTCTAACAACCCTAATGGCCTCAGACTTCTTCTTTCCCTTGTTGTCAGTAGTCTGCTCCACTGAACTTGGAGTAGCTGACTTCTTAGACTTTTGGGGTTTAGCTTTCTTCTTCTTCTGAACCTTAGGGCTTTTGACTCTTGGCTCATAGTTGTACGATCCGTACTGAGCTGGATGAGTCAGTAGTTGGTGGCCATACTGTTCAGCCCACCTGACCTTCTTGGTTCCCCCTGAGTTTGCTCTTGGTGTCTTGGGGCTAGAACCGTGGGTCACTTTCCTGTTGTTAGACTGAGGTGCTAGAATCTTCTGCTTATTCTTTGTCTGAGGGGATGTATATTCTGCATGTTGAGTTACCCCTTGGACAAACCTATCAGTCAGCATGTTGGAGCTCTTCTATCCTGAAGTGGAGGCTTCACATATGTAACCAAGTCCTTCTTTGGTGGCATGTGGTCTCTGCGCTCGTAGTAACTTCTCCAACTTCTCCTTTACTCTAATGTATGTCTCTGTCATCAAGGTTCTCCACACCTCATCGCTCTTTCTTAGAGCGTCATACTCAGTTTTGGCATGTGCGAGAGTTTCCTTGAGATTAGCAATTTCAGTCTTTTTCTCAGAGATGTCTTTAGACAACACTAAAATCTGTGCTTCTTGGTCTTGAGACTTAGTCATCAGAGAGTTATTCTCTTCCTTCAGTCTCAGAACAAGTCCTTTAGACTCAGTAGAGTCCTGACTTCTCTTTGAAAGTCTCTGATTTTCTGCTTTCAGGATGTCCATCTCCTGAATCGTCTTGCTGAACTGCTGGCTCATCTGGATTTGCTCTTTAAGCAGATCTTCGTATACAAGAACCACATCCAGCGGTTCTCCTACAACAGAGCTTGTGTCGTGTGTGTAAGGTGAAGAGGGGCATATAATGGGTTCAGAATTTACCTCAGCCTCTTCTCCGGCCATTAGACACGGTTCAACACCTTCCGTCTCGATTGCCATGAATGCGGCATCGTCGTCAGACGATTCCATAAACAGTTCTTCATCGCTTGAGCAATCGGACAACTCTATAGCTATGTATGTTTTCCTCTTCTTCATGAACTTATCGCGTCGGGCTTCCCTTTCAGCTTTTTCAGATGCTGAGAGTTCAGGACATTCATATTGGTAGTGTCCTGGCTTTTTGTAGTTGTAGAAAACTGAGGTTCTGCCATCCCTCCTAGATGTTTCTTTTTGTTCCACGGGGGCAGCTTCAGTACTCCTACAATCAGGTAGAGATTTAGATTCACTTTTCATGCAATGATTATCTCTTTTACCTTGGTATTTCTGGGAACCCTTTTTCATCTTCCTTCTAAACATTTCCTTCTCCTTCTGGTATTTCACAGCGAGGAGAGCATACTTCTCAGCCAAGTTTTCAGCAGTAGGTATGGTCATTGAGCTTGCAGCTGACTGGCTTGTTGCTGAGGGACTTGCTCCGGGAGTGCTAGCTGATACCTTATAAGCATGATCTATTGGCACTTCAGCTTCAGCACCGGGGGTGTGTGGGAGGTTGAATTCAAAATCCTCTGCTTTAAGTTCTGAAAATACATAATCAGGAGTAAAATAATTCAAGTCAGATCTCCTCATACATGTAGCAAAAGAATACAACTTGGGCCTGTTGAGAGCCTTTAGAATTTTGGTTTTGGTCACCTTGTTGCTGAACATTTTCCCCAGTCCATTGATGGTGTTGATCTGATTTGTGAATTGAGCGCTGAAATCATCTATGGACTCCCTAGGAAGCATAGTGAATGCCTCGAGTTTCTGTAGCTCTAACTCCAATTTGTTTTCTTTGATCTGTGGAGTTCCTTGGCTCAACACCGCGAGAGCATCTCATAGCTCCTTTGCAGTTTTGCAGTCATGTACTCTTCCGAGATAAGAGTCACTGAGTGTCATCAGTATAGCGTTACGAGCAACTCGGTCAAGATTATGCAGTTTCTTCTCTTCAAGAGTGAAGAGGCTTTTGTCCTTCGTAACTTTTGGTCCGGTTCGGGCACCTTCTACTCCGTCCAATGCAAGTTCGACTGAATTGACCATCGAAACAATGGGGCCTTTTTCCAGGACGTCGGTCATGCTGTCGTGCAGCGAAGTCAAATGTGTCACCATCCTTATGTGCCATACCGCATAGTTCTCTGTTGAGATCATGGGTACCGTCTTAATCTTTGAAATATCAGCCATTGAAAAGATAAGATATAGGATGCAATGAAGAGATGCAAGATGCAGTGAAAATGGGTTTTCTAGGATCTTTGTTCGAGATAGACCAGTTTTAGAGAACAATGATCAGTTAAGAACACTGCGCTCTAATACCAATTGTTGGTCTTGAGGCATGGTTCAAGTGTAGGGGGGGGGGTGAATACACTGAATACAAATTCGTTCTCAAATGCGAAGTCTGCTCTAGCTGAGTTTGCTACTAAACTGAGTCAGACAGCTAAATATACTTCAGATCGCGTGGGCAAGAAATTCTTCTACTGAGTACAGCTCTACTGACTTGAGTTAGTCGAACAATCATTTAGTAGTAGAGTGTGTGCGGAAGTGTAGGCCCCATCAAGCGTCTCGGTTAGAAAACAGGTTTTATGCTGAGTTTGATGAAATACAGTTTTAATGCAATATGAACATTAATAAATAAATAGTAAATCAACACAGCAGATTTTTAAAGTGGTTTGGACACGCTGGGTCCTATGTCTACTGTCCTGACCAAAGCAGGATACTTGTTATATTTATACTGAGAAAGTCTCAGTGATCTGTTCGCTGGACAAATATAACTTAAAGCTTATACTAAGCAAGTTCTCAGTGATCTGTGCGCTGGACAGATTCTCTACTTATAGTCGTAGTGACTTTTACAAGGGTTTCAAATTTTAAGAGTTTGAGTCTTCTCCAATTAAGAGGAAGTTCTTACAATAAGAACGGTTTCAGAAGGATGTGAACTTCCTCGAGGTTTTCTAAGCTAAAGATATTACAATGAGGCTTGCTTAGATAAGGGTAGGGGAACAAAATATAACTCTAAGTGATGAACTAAAGGGTTCTTCTATGAATGCTAGTTCTTCAATGGATTCTCCGTTGAGAGTGTTAAGAGTTTTGTGCGTAGATAGCTTGGGTTCTCGGTGATGTCTCTGCATGAAGACTTCTGTTATATAGTCGTCAATGGTGAATAGATCCGTTGGAGGGAGGTCTAGCCACGTGTCGAAAGGATAAGGAAAATGGCTCCTTAATTTTGAACGTTGGTGAGTAGGTGCACTGTAGAGATTCTCCTCTTTTTCAGTCTGGGAGCAGCTTTCGTCAGAAAAGATAAGTCGATGTAGAGATTCTCCTCTTTTTGTCGGCTCCTTATTGGTCGAGGTAGATTGGTAGGTGAGATTTGTCAAACATCAAGGTTGACTTCCTCTGAATCCTCGGACCTTCAACTGAAGTGACTTCCTACTGATGTTCTTCTGAGCATTCAGTGTATGGGTATGAATTCTTGTGCAAATTCAGTTGGTGGTCGACTGACCAACTGACTTCTTCGATCCTGAGTCCACCAGCTGAGTGCAAGATCTTCTACTGAACTATGCATCGACTGAACTCTAGCCTACTGAGTTCCTAACAACTGAACTCGAACTAAGCTATTATAGACGAAGGTACAGTATTCAGCTAGCGGTTTTGGGATCTTCAAATCTATAAATATATCTACTGAATCCTTATCCCAACAATTTCCCCCTATTTGATGATGCCAAAACCTATTACATCTTCTATCAAGGAATATGCTAAGGTTAAGAGCTATAGCCACTGAATAAGGATCTATTACAAAAGGAATGCTCCAGTCAACATATCAAAGCTGACTAAAATAATGAAAAGAAAGAATCAGAGCAACCACAAGTAAAAGAATACAAAGTTGTCTTATGATATTATGCAATGTATCAGAACAAAGGTAAGAACCAAGACAGTTATGGAATGCTAAATGTATCAGAACTTATGGAAATTAATGCAATTAACATAGTTATAGCATGCTGAGCTTATTAGGGATTCTACTGACAGGTGTCACAAGGACCCATGGTAAATGGACAACGGATGCTCGAGATGCTGGGCGACGTATTTGATGCTCTCAAGGCATCTGGGCTGGAACGCTTCTTGTCGAAGAAGCCATCGTACTTCCTCCCGCGTCAGATTTCTGAATTCTACCTCAACATGGAGGAGGTAGATGGAGATTTATTCGGATCGTTCACTGTGCATCTCGTCTCTGACCCAACAAAAGCATATCCCGAAGTCAGAAGGATGTCAGTGAGGCAAGCGTTGGAGAGGAGTTTCCAACTGCCCAACAGTGGGATGGGTCCTTTTGGATACAAGGATGATCTCCTTGATGAGTATCTGACAACATTGTGTGGGGAGCCGACCACTTTCAGAGTAGCGTTTCCGAAGAACAGCATGCTCCCATAGTTTAGGGCCTTGGCTTATGTTGTTACGTAAATATTGACCAGCCAGGCTGGTTCTTTCGATCAGGTGTCCATCTATCACAGGGCCAAGATCAAGTAGACAGAATTCTTCCTGAAAGAATTTCAGACGCAATCAACAAAGTTTGATCGATCGACTTAGCGTCTGAGTGCCAAGGACAAGCTACTCTACGGGATGAAGTTGTCAGCTAGGATCGAGGATATCTGTGGAGATGATCATATAACATATGCTGACAAAGCCGACTTCAACCCTAGGAAGATTAGATTCCACAGTCGCACCAGTGCGCTTCAGTAGATTGGCACTGGTGCAGCTGAAGAGGGTAAGGGGAAGAGAAAGCCCCCACTCCAGTTAAGAATGCTGCTACCCCCCAAAAGAAGTAGAAGAAGGCTTCTGAGACAGCAGTCGTAGTAGCCCAGAGCGCTTTCAGATTGAGAGATGAGTCTGATTCTGCTGAGAAGACAATCTCAGTAGAAAAGGTTGCTTCAAAGAAGAAGGTAGCCTCTTCAGCTGAAAAAGAGGACTCAGCAGAACAGGGGACTGCTCTTGAAGTTACAACTCCTACGTCCAGGTCCCCACTAGACGTACCCCCTATCAGCAGTCTTCCCTCTGCTGAGAAGCTAGAGTCTCCCATTGATGTACATGAGATGGAGACTAGCACTGAAGTCGAGACTCTTGGGTATGAGATTGACCTGCTTCAGGAAAGAGCAACCCGAGAGATCTCTGAATTTATTCCTAAAATCTCAAGTCACTTTGACTTGGTGAATTTAGCCTACAGGGCTAGACTTCAGATGATGTTCAGGTTCCAGGAATGGATCACTCTTGAGCGTCTGATCCGATTCAAGTCCTCTGAACTAACTCCGACGAGCTTCAGATCCGTCAGTAGACAGGCTACTCAGAGCCTACTAACGTGTGCTCGATCAAGGACCTTAGGGCGGCAATGTTGGCTTTACTTGAAGAGAGAAATCCTTCAGCCACTGTCCCTACCGAGGATTCTGATCCCGATGATTAGGACCCACCCAGTGATGCAGGCCCTAAGAAGCCTGCTGCGGGTTCTCAACAGGAGGAGGGAGCTCAACCCTTAGCTGATCGATCTATCAGCTCACTTCCTCCTGGCTCAGCGCCCACTAGAACCTCTCATGACTCAAACCAAGGATAGCTTTTGCTAAGGTCTACCTACTAGGTTGCCCCTGTCGCAAAACATTGAAAGTCAAAATCGGTAGCCAAGGCTCTCAGGACAAAAGGGTCACATAATCGTCTCCTTGCAAGGAACGTCCACAAAGTCTAGAAGAAGGCTACGACAGCTCAGTACGAGGAACTCAGGCCACTGAAGACTTCAGTTCAGAATGCTACTGTCCTTGATTTCTCTTCTATCCTCAAGGATGCCTTAGCCGCACAGAAAGCTAAGTTTGATATTTAGCAAGCGTCCATACAAGCATCGTTGACTGCTGCCCATACTTCACTTCTTGAATCTTTCAAGGTCGCATAGTCTGATCATCTGAGCAGACTCTCCACACTCACTCAGGCTTATGAACTCAAGATCTCTACTATTCAGAAGGAGTGTGAGGAGAAAATGGATGCTAAGCTGAAGGAAATCCAAGAGCTTGTAGACTCCTCTCACCGCAAGTATGGTGAAGACCTTATTACTGAGAGGAATGAACTACACGAGAAACTTAAAGGTCTTTAGAAAACTTTGGGCTAGCTCAATTCTTCATATCAAGTACTGAATTCCAAAGTTGTCTCACTTCCCACCCCTGGCGTATTAGATGATGCCAAAAAGGGGGAAAGGATAGTCAAAGGGAAAAGGTCAGTTTAGGGGACCAAAGCTATATCTGCTCCCACTGACCTAATTCCACTGACTGAGGGGGAAGAGATGATTGAGACGGGTATGACCCAAGGTGTCTCAGCCACAGGAGATATAGGCGCTGAGACTGGCCCAAGTGGCTCAGGATCCAAAGAGGCAGGAACAGGCACTTCTGACTCTCAGAAGCATATCAAAGAAGTTGTCGAATTCCTGGAGGGGGACTTAGAAGGGAAAGAAGATTCTGAAGGTTCCTACACCTTGCAAATCCCTGAAAAGATACATCAGCCCAGCTGAACAAGCTCAGATTGAAGCTGATGAGAAGTTAGCAAGAGAGCTGGCTGAGGCTGAGGCAGCAAATAAGCCGAAGAAGGCTCCCACAAAGGCCAGAACTAAGGTTCCTACTAGGAAACCCACCAAGAGGCCTGTTGTCAGAAAGCTTATCCTCAGCGATGAAGCTAATAAAGAGAAAGAGAAAGACAAGAAAGCTGAAAAGAAGAAAGCTACTGAATCTCAGCAGCAAGGACAGAAAAAGAGAGTTGAGCCGACAATAGAAGAGATGATCAACTTCAGCATTATTGCCTTGGACAAAAGAGCCGAATATCATCATCTTGACGAATACATACGACAAGAAGCTCTAGAAAAAGAGAAAGCTGCTAAAGAAGCTAGTGAAGCTGAAAGGCTGAAGCCTAGACCTCCTCCTCCGAAGGACAGGGACATTCCATCTTCTTCAAAGTTTAGGAGATGCCGTAGACCAAAGGAGCAGAAGATGCATAGGTGGCCTCGAGTTGACAAATGGATTCTATGGGAGAAGACTCAGCTGTGGGAGACCCTCAAAGCTGAATTCATCAAACGTTTCTATGTCTAGCAATTTTGGCCTAACTCTTCAAAGAACTATGCCTTTGTTGATTAGCTCTATAAGTGTGATTTAGAGATCTACAATACAGTCGAGAAAACCATTGAAGATAATGTCAATGTTCAAACTCCGGCTTTCAGGACTCTGCCCCCACCTCAGAAGCTAGACGGGTCTCTATACACTGGAGTAATAGAAGGCGTCTATACATTGGAGTAATAGAAGGCGAAGTCACGAATGCAGCCATAGCTCTCGAGCTTGATTCTAATGATCCAGAAGACATTCCGAAGATTAAGAAGCTGCGAAGAGACACTTTCAAGCTATATGGACTCCCTCTGCCCAAAGATAAATCGAAGGACTTTAAGACAAGGATTCAGCGCTTCAAGAGATTGTCTTGATAGGTCTCTGTTTTGTTTTGCTTAGTGTAGCAAGTGATGTATCTGTAATGAATATTTCACATATCTATATACATCAACTGTTGCTTGGCCTAACAATCTCTTATTGTCTCCATGGCCTACTTTGTCTTATTTTAACACTTAGAATCACCTAAGTGATTACTGACTCACACACTCACTCCTTATCTATGTTTGTCTGTTTTTTTCTAAGTTTGATTGATGTATAGGAGGAAATTGTGTTGGGATAATTTTCTTTTTAAAAAGAGATTATTCTGTAAACTCCCAATGGTCCTCGGTAGATTAGAAACTAGAAAGTGCAACCCCACTGATTCTTCTTGTAACATTTGTAAGGAGTTTGTACCTGATAGTTTATAGTGTTAGCTGATAGTGATAGGTTTTGGCATCATCAAATAGGGGGAAATTTTTGGGAGATGATTCAGCAATAGAAAGTTTAGAAGATTTGGCTGATCCCAAAACCCTATGTTGATTGGTGAACCATTACTTTGTATTTGTAACGCCTTGGTCTCTGAGAGTTTCAGACTCAGTAGACTTGCTGCTGGTCTGAACCTCAGTAGACTATCCGCCTCAGTACCATAGAATGAAGATTCAGTAGTTCTAGACTCAGCAGGAGCAGCATACTGAAAGGTGTTCAGATTTAGTAGTGCTGGACTCAGCAGGAGCAGCATACTGAAAAGTGTTCAGGAGTCAGTAGAACTAGACTCAACAGGGGTAGTTTACTAAACTCAGAGTTGACCTTCAGTAGAGTTGAACTCAGTAGGAGTATACTACTGAACCCCTGGTCAGACTCAACAACGGCCTGATAGTTTCCTTAACTGTCAGTGGTCTTCAAAGAATAAATCAGTAGAGTTGTCCGAGGTCATACACATCAGAGAAGTCAGCTTCAGTAACTGCCTTGAACTTTGTATGTCTCAACAACTTTCTACACCTCGACTAATGACAAACGGCCTACTGTCAAAGTAACTGGTAAAAGCTGGAAGCCAACCACTTTCCTGAAAGGACTCTGCACGATTTCAAAAGAGTCGTTAGCTACCCAAATAAAGTGACACGTGGACAGTTCGTCTCCAACGGATCTATCCATAAGTCACCTCTATAAATAGAGGGAAAATCAAATCGTTGAACACAATAAGATCAACACAAAGAGAACGAGAGAATATACGAGCATTGAACAAACAAGAACTTAAGCTTTTCGTGAAGAACTGCAGAGAAAACAACCAACAGCGAAAAGCACTCATACTGCACTAGGGAACCCAAGCTTCATAGAATCAAAGCCTCTAGCATCCAAGTGAAAAAACACGAACCCAGAGAGATTATTCCTCACTATTCTTCACTCTAGAAGCCCTTTGTTGTTCCCTTTCCCTCTAACTTAAGCTCAACTGATCTTATCTATACCTTAAAACCGAAGGAGTTCATTTCTTGAACTTTTCTTATTGTTAAGAACTCCTTCATAGTTGGAGAAATCGTTCAAACATATTTTTTTTGAACTGAGACTGGCTCAGTATAATCACAAGGTTGTGTTTGTCCTGTGTACAAACCGACTGAGATTAACTCAGTATAATAAAATAACCTCCTGCCTTGTTCAGGACAGTGAACGTAGGATTTTGGATATCCAAACCACTTTAAAAGTTGTTGTGTCTTTTACTGTTTCATTGATTCACTGTTCATTCTGAAAACTATTTACAAAATCATTCAACAGAGTTTTAGTAAAAAGCTTAACTTAGTGCACTAATCTACTGAAACAGTTTTAATTAACAACGTTTTCAAACCAAACTGAATCGGGCCTACACATTTCCGCACGCTACAGAACTTCTACTGAACGGTACTGAATTCTGACATCAGTCAGCTAGCATACCACAGTATAGTCAGTCATTTTGTCCACGCGATAACGCCCCGAAATTTTAAATATAAAATCAATTGCATATCTATTCTTGCATGTTATCAAGTGTTTTAGTTCTGTAAGTCGCGCCTTAAAAATTAAAATGAAAATTAAAGCATTTATGTTATTTTTCGTTAAATCTTTTTCGTTATGTAAATTTATTTTAAATTTTGAATGTGTTTTTTATTATCATATTATGATTATATTTTTTATTTAATTATTTAGAAATCATGTTAGAATTATTAGGCAAGAGTAATGTTTATTTATTTTGAATTTCCTAAACCAACTAGGATTTATAAAAGGATATATTATTTATTATTGTATTAAATTATTAGGAGATAATTTTATATTATGTTTTGTGATTATAATAGATATTTTATGTGTGATATTCATATTTTAGAATCTATTTTAATTGTTTCAATATCCTAATCCAACTATGATTGAATCTCTTATATGGTAAGTGATAGACTATTTATTTGATAAAATATATTTGATACCTTATATGATTAGAGATCTTTAGATAATGATTTATAGGCCTATAAATAGCCCTTACTCGCTCATAATATAGCATCCCATAAAATTTTCAAAAATCTGCTAGCATATCTACGAACTGTTTAAAGAATTATTTACTCATATTCCCGTCGTCCTCTCATTGTGAAAATTTATAATCCTCTTCTTAGGTATGTCTAGTATACTATATTAGTTTTTTAGAATTTTACAAACATGATAAGTATTTGTTAAAAATTGTTCTTCATAACCTGCCAGTTTCTGACAGCATGTTCATGATCTTGAAAGGAAAATTATTTTTCATGTTTTCTTTACATTGGTTTCGACCATGTTTAATTTTAATGGGATATAATACATGTTAGGTCATTCATTTTAAAAATATAGAATTCTTAGGATACGTTTACTATTTATTTGTTAATTTATTTCTTGATGTGCCATATTATTTTGTCAACATGCATGTAGATTGAAAAATAAAAGTTTTCAGTTGACTATTAAATGAATTATTGATCATGATAAGTTTTATTATGATGAAATAGGTAATATGTTGTTCATGTTAGAGGTCTATAATTTTTAGGACAAAACTTTTACGATTTCATTAATTTATTTCATGAATTGACGAATTACTCAATGCACGAATGAATTTTCAGTAGAAACAAGAGTATGTTTCATATACCTAATTTTATTACTAGGTGAAACCATTAACATTGCATTATGTTTAATATACATTATTTGATTATTCTAATCTATGTCTATTTATGAACTATTGAATTATAAATGCATGCATGACATTCTATGTAGAGTCATTAAGATAAATTCCAATGTACAGGATTGGCGCGCAGGACTTAAACATCTGATATCTATTAATTTTCATCAAGTCAAGGTTAAGGTAGGGAATGTTACCGTTTATCTTTATTATATGTTGTGCTCGATATTTCATGTGATTTTGACAAGCATGAAAGGATGAGATCGAAATTGGATCCTAAATGAAAGTCAAGGGTCGAAATCGGACTATAGGTTCGAATTCGGATCCTCTATGAAAAATCGGTCAAAATCCGGCCGTCAGTCGAAATCGGACTGTTTGAAAAGTTCACGTGGTCTGTGTGGCCAATTACAAGTTCATGTGGTCTGTGTGGCCGAGTATCTCTTTGCATGATCTAATTTTCCATGTCTTATCGGTGTGATTTATAATTCTGGTAAATGTGTACATCTCCCACTTAGTAGTCGTACTCATCCCTATCATTTTAACATTTTTCAGGAAATAGTTCGGCCGATGCGTAGAGGTGTTGTTGGTGATGGTCACACGAGGAAGGATTTATGAAACTTATTAATACATTAAAACTAATTTTATCATGAACTGTGCAATTCTTTTATATTTTATTTTCGAGAACTAGTAGTCGTAATTATTTTAAGACTTCCGCTGAGTAGTAAAATAAATTGAGTTTTTCAAAGATTCTTTTCAATGAAAATCTTTTGAAAGAATTGAAATAAGCATGTTAAGTATGAAATAAGCATATGGATTCAACAAAGAAGATTTTCTGCTCTCTCAAAGGCACACCTGACATAGGGTTATGGTATCCAGCAGATAATTTCAGTTGAATGATTTTAAAGATAATTTCAGTATGCACAGTAAATCAATGCAACTGTAAATAATGAACACAGAACACAGGCGATTTTTAAAGTGGTTCGGATCCAACAATCCTACGTCCACTGTTCCGAAAGATCAGGAGGCTATGTATTGTACTGAGATCGTCTCAGTCGGTCTGTACACTGGACAAACACTGGTCTTGAGATTTATACTGAGCAAGTCTCAGTTTACAAGGTATCAAACAAAGTGTTTGAAAAACTCTCCAACTGTGAAGGAGTCCTTTACAATAAGGATCAGTTCGACTATGAACTCCTTCGTCTAAGCTATAGATATGAACAACTGAGCATAGGTTAGAGGGATAGGGAACGAGAAAGTGGCTTCGAGTGCGACGAACGGCTAAGTATAAACTTTGGGTTCGTGTTCAGTCGCTTGGATACTAGAGGCTGTATAATTCTGATTCAGTTTGGTTCCCTATGAGCAGATATGTAGTCTAACGTCGGAGATTGTTTCTTCGAACTACTTGTGGAAGACTTAGGACGTTTATGAGTTGCTCTTTGAATGCTCTGAATTCATTTGTGTGTTCGTATATGCTCGTTGGTTCACTCGTGTGCTCGTTTTTTCGTGAGCTTCAATTTGATTTTATCCCTCTATTTATAGAGCAGAGATTAGGATAGATCCGTTGGAGACGACGATCCTTTGTCTCTCTCTTTTGGGTAGCTAACGGTTCCTTCAAAGTATTGTTGCAGTGTCCTTACCCTCCATTTCTGGAAAGTTGTTGACTTGCAGCTTTAACAGATATAGGACAGGTGGCCGCTTGTCATTGGTCGAGATTCAGTAAAGTAGGTGAGACAGATCAAACTTCAAGGAGATCTGAAGCCGACTTCTCTCTTCCTCGTATTGACTCTGCTGATTTGACTTTAGAGAATCCGACGGTCATGGATCTGTCCGGCCGTTCTGAAGTTCGATCTCTTATTCAGTAGCATTCTCCTGCTGAGTCGGCTCTACTGAAGATCAACTCTGAGTTCAGTGAACTACTCTTGCTGAGTTCAGTTCCGCTGACTCCTTTCAGTATACTGCTCCTGTTGAGTCCAGTATCACTGAGTCTTCTACTTCTGGTACTGAGGCAGGTAATCTACTGAGCGCCTGAACCAGATGCAGAGTGTCTACTGAGTCTGAAACCTCAGAGACAAAAAAAAAAGGTTACAACTGAATGGTTCATCAGTCAAGATAGGGTTTTGGGATCTTCAAATCTTCAGTAAATATTCAGAGTAAGGGCTACTGAGTTATGTGTCAACTTATTGTTAGAAGACGGAATCATCTCCCAACATTTTCCCCCTATTTGATGATGCCAAAACCTAGCACTATGACTTATCAGAAACAGAGCTGCTTATAAGTATTACAAGTAGGATCAGTGGAGTTGTTCTTCAAGTCCTAGACTACTGAGGGAATAAGGGCAGAAATATCAGGACCTATACAGAAACTAATCAACAATTTCCTCCTGTCTAACAACATATTCCCCCAACTATGCAATCTATCACAATCTAGCTAAGCAAAAACTGACAAATTATATAAGAACAATGAGTGTGTGAGTCAGTAATCACTTCAATGATTCTGAGTGTTAAGCGTAAAAGCAAACAAGGCGATTTAGACAATAAGGAATTGTCAAGGCCAATAACAGAGATGTTTTATAGATGTAAAGGGTTCAGTACAGTTACATCGTCTGCTATAATAAGAAGAAATAGAAAAGAAGATACAAAGAAACACAGAAGCTAATCATCATCTGAACCGCTTAATCCTGTCTTTGAAGTGCTTTGATTGGGATTCAGGAAGAGGCAATCCATATATCCGGTAGGTGACCTTCCTCAGCTTCAGTATCTCAGCAGAGTCAGTTGGATCATCTTCATCTAGGAACTTGGCTTCAGCAGCATCCTTGACTTCCTTCTCAATGACTCCATAGTGAACGGAGCCGTCTAGTTTCAGTGGGGGCGGCATGATTCTTGGAGCTGGTACCCTGACATCTACCTTGTCTTTTACAGCCTTCTGAACTCTGGCAAATATCTCTATGTCTGCCCTCATGAGCCATTCAGCAAAGGCGACGGACTTGTGTTTTTCAGCCCAGTACCTCCATAAATAATTCCTATTAATGAATTCAGCCTTCAGTGTCTCCCACCTTTGAGTTATCTCCTAAGGCAACCATTCATCAACTCTCGACCATCTATGAATTTTGAGATCAGTAGGCTTCTTGAACCTTCTGTATCTGTATGGAATGTCAACTTTCTCAGGAATCCTCTGAATCGCTTCTTTTTCAACTTTCAGCCTTAGAGCTTCAAGGTCTGCTAATCTGAGCCTTTCTCGAGCTGCTTCTATCTTTCTTGCTTCTTCTCCTCTATACAAATACCTCTCAATCTGAGCCCATATTTCTTGCATTTCCAGATCTTGTTCCTTAGAGGCTCTTCTTCTGAATTAACAGGTATGGTTGATTTTTCCTTCAAAGTACCCTGCTGACCAGTTGTCTGCTGCTGCTGCTGCTCCTTCTCCTTTTCCTTGTCTGCCCATCACTGAGCTTTAGAGTTCTGGAAGGCAGCCTAGGAGTAGTTTTCTTTCCTCCTGCTGGAGCCTTTGTCTTGCCTTTTGCTGGCTTCTTCTTAGGCTTATTAGCAGCCTTAGCTTCAGCAATTTCTCTCGCTAGCTTCTCATCAGCAGCGATCTGGGCTTCCTCCTCCAGAGTAACATACCTCTTGGGTCCTTTATTTTTAGAAGGAGGGGTAGGAAGCGTCAGATGCGTCTTGCCTTTGCCGGCAACTGGAGGAGGCAGAGGAACCTCTTCCTCTTCTGACTCCTCGTCAGCATACTCAGCAACCTCCTTGATTTTATCAGAAGGTATTTGGGTTGCTTGAGTAGCCACTTCCTTGGGTCCTGAGCCGCTTGGGCTGGTCTCAGTAGACACTACATTGCCTGCTGCTGAGACACCCTGGGCCTCTCCAGTCTGAGTAGAGGGTCCAGTGGGAGCAGTTATCTGAGTCTGAGTTGCCCCTGCAACTGACCTTGCTCTTTTTGGTACCTTCAGTACCAGTTCCGGTATCTTTCCTTTCCCTTCCCCCTTTTTGGCATCAGCAAATCAGCTCGGGGTGGGAACTGATACCTTCTTGTCCAGACTCCGGTAAGCTGTTGCCAGATCATCTAAGGCATTTTGCAACTTAGTTAGTTTCTCGTGCAGCTCATTCCTCTCCTCAATAAGTTGATCACTGTATTTCTTGTGGGAGGCGTCTGCTGCTGTCTCGAACTTCTGCAACTGTTTGTCCACACTCTCTTCAATAGCCTTATGAATTGATTGAAGCCTGAGGTCTGCGGCTTGAGAGATGGAGGAGACAGATTCAGTATGTGCTTTTTGAGTGGCCTTATAATCTTCTAGAAGTTTAGCTTGGCCAGCCTGAATCGTCTTCAGTTGCTCATCGAAGTCACCTCTCTGTGCGGCAAGTGCGTTGTTCAGAATGTTGGAGAAATCAGGGACAGGGGATGTCTGAATAGATGTTCGGAGTCCCTTGATTTCAGCACTCTGAGCCTCAGTGGTTTGCCTCCACGTCTTGTGGATGGTGCAGGCTAGTAGTCGATTCTGAGTAACTTGATTCCTCAGTGCCCTGGCCACTGACTACGATCTTCGGTTTCTCGAGCTGGGCGCTACTTCGAAGGCAGACTCAAGTAGCAGCTGAGATGGTTCAGCTGCCTTCGAAGTACCAGCCGCCGACTGACCTGGACCAATGATGCTGAGCGGCTGTTCAGTAGTGGATGTTGGAGCATCCTTGTCTAGTTGAGTTCCCTCATCAGGCTTCTCAGGGCCTGAATCACGGGGTAGGTCCTGACCATCGGGGTAAGACCCATCTGAGGGTGATGATGCTGAGACGGGTTGTCTGTTGTTCAGCATGGCGAGCATCGCAGCCCTCAGATCTTCAAGGGTGCCAAGGTCGGATGGCTCTGAGTAGCCAATCTTCCCCCTTATTTTTAGCTCCTCCTCATGGAGCTGTTCGCAGGAGTGGTGTATGATGAGGCGCTTCAGATTGTGCCACTCCTGGAACCGGATCAGCATGTGGAGCCTAGCCTGCCTTGCTAATATGACCAAATCATTGTGTCTGGCTATCTCTGGGATCCGTTCACCAATCTCTCGGGAGGCTTATGATTTGAAAAATGAGGCCTCAATCTTGATCGATTCTGACTCAGAAGCTGTCTTTGAGTCTTCTTCCTCTATTGGAGACGGCTGCTTCTCAGCAGATGGTATGCTGATGAGTGGTGGAACGTCCAAAGGGCTGTCGAGTGTTTGCACTGATTCAGCTTGGACCCCTTGGTCCACTGTGTCGTCACACTCAGTGGAGACGTCCTTCTCCACTAACGGTGTCTTCTCGGATGACTCAGACTCATCCTTTAACTACAGAGGAGGCTCGGCAACCACTGCCTCTAGCTCTGCCTCCGGCACGACCTCACTGACTTTCTTCAGCCTCTTGGTCGGTGTTTTAGGAGTAGACTTGGGAGGGGACCTCTTCTTGGTGGGTGTAGAGGTCTTCTGAGTCCCGGACTTAGGATCAGCGGGCCCTGATCCTATCTGCTGAAGAGCCGCCACCCTGTTCTGGAACCGAACCTTCTTCTGGTTGAAGTACTACTTATCAGGAAAGGTTATGTTGTCCGATCCGCAGAAATCTTCAATCATGACTGACAGGTTCCGTCCATATACTAATTTTCCTTTGAAGCTCAGACGCTTGGATGGCTTGTCGAACTTTGCTGATTGCGTCATGAATTCTTTGAGGAAGAATTCAGTTCAGTTAATTTTTGTTCTGTCGTGTATGGCCATCATAAGCTGGATCTTTGGCCTGGACACTTGACCGAAGGATCCGGCCAGACTCGTTAGCAGCTGAGTCACGATGTAGGCCAATGCTCTGTATTGGGAAGCATGGTATTCTTCGGAAATGCGAGCCTGAAAGTTGTCGGCTTCCAACAGAACTCTGTCAGATACTCATCCATAAGATCATCTTTGTAAGCCACTATAGTGAATCCTTCATTAGGAAGGTTGAAGCTTCTCTGGAGGGCTTCTCTGATAGACATCTGCTTGATTTCAATCGAGGTACGAGAGGGGTCGCCTACTGAATGGACGACGTACCGGCATCGAATGTCTCCCTTAACTGATTCTGAGTTCAAATAGAGTTCATCTATCTGGCGCGGAAGGAAGAACGGATGCTTCTTTGTCAGGAAACCTTCAAGCCCAGTTTCTCGAAGGGCGTAGAAGATCTCTTCCATGTAATCGAGGTCACATGCGTCGAACTCCATCACGGGTTTGCACCATACCCGATCCTTCTCCAGGATCTCTTGCATATCAACAGGAGCAACTACGTGGGTTCCTGTCATCTTTGAGTAGTTAGAAATTTTTGAGAGATATTGAAGGTGAGTTTGTAAAAGATTTAAAGAGATTCTCTGAAAAATTTAGGGTTCGAAAGATATGCAGATTAGAAATGGCGGTTTCAAACTTTAGAACGTGTATATATATCTTAAGGAAGATAAACATTTAATTATCTATGGTTCAGTTTGAATATGCTTTTTGATATGGACGACCAAGATTAGATTTTATAAAATAGGCAATGATCAAATTAGCCGCCTAAGTCAAAATACAGTTGTATATAGCCAAAGAAGTAACTTGATACGACATGTATCTAATGCGTTGCAGAGTTCAGCATACTTTTGCATAGAATGTCGTATATTAAATGTAAACCGTTAATATTAAATGACATTTTCTCAGCCATTGAATACGATGCTGAATCTGAGTCATAAATGCACAGAAATATTTTCATTGGCTACTGAGTAGAGATATGCAAACCTGTCAGCTGAACATCATAGTCAGCTGATACCTCGTGTAGATGGTTTCTGAGTCTCTACGTACTGAATTTACTCAGTACTGAGAGTGAACATTCCCCCTTACTAAATGCTACTCTCTTGAATCCACTTACTGACCGGAGTCAGTAGGGTCCAACAGACCTAGCTCTACTAAAAGTTCTCTGAATCTGGCTTCAGCTAGAGGTTTGGTCAGTATATCAGCCCTTTGATGGTCAGTATGGATGTCTTCCATCCTGATATCCTTCTTTTCGACATGATCATGAAAGAAGTGGTGTCTGAGTGATTGCATCTCCTATTAAGTACAGGATTCTGAGTGATTGCAATTGCACTCGTACTGTCGCAGAAGATCGGCACTTCATTCTGAATGACATCATAGTCGCGTAGCTGCTGTCTCAGCCAAATGATTTGGGCGCAGCAACTTCCGGCAACCATGTACTCAGCTTCAGTAGTTGACGTTGCTACTGAGTGTTGTTTCTTTGAAAACCATGAGATCAACTTATTGCCAAGGAACTGACATGTTCCAGAAGTTGACTTTCGGTCAATTCTACATCCCGCATAGTCAGCATCAGAATAACCAGTTAGTTCAATAATATCATCAGTTGGATACCATAAACCCATGTCAGGTGTTCCTCTGAGATAGCGGAGAATCTTCTTTGCTGAGTCCATGTGACTCTTCTTAGGATTCGCCTGAAATCGAGCGCAGATACCTACAACATATGTTATGTCTAGATGAGTAGCTGTTAAGTATAATAAAGAACCAATAATAGCACGAAATTCAGTTTGGTCTACTGTTACTCCCTCTTTATCAAGATCAATTTTCATGTTTGTGTTCATCGAGATCTTGATTGGTTTGCCGGATGTGCAACCGAATTTCTTGATGAGGTCTCGAGTGTATTTGCCTTGATTGATGAACGTTCCCTTCTCAGATTGTTTGACTTGAAAACTGAGGAAACAATTCATCTCTCCCATCATTGACATCTCGAACTTCTACTTCATCATTTTCTCAAACTGCTGACACATGATGACGTTCTTCGAACCGAAGATGATGTCGTCTACGTAGATCTGCACAAGTAAAATGTTTTCTTCCTGTCGAATGCTGAATAATGTGCGGTCTACTGTGCCCTTCTGAAAACCTTTCTTAAGAAGAAACTCAGACAGGGTATCGTACCAAGCTTTGGGTGCTTGTTTTAACCCATACAGTGCCTTTCTGAGTCTATAAACCTGATGTCCCTGCTGAAAGTTGGGAGGCTGTTCTACATAGACTTCCTCTTTCAGTACGCCGTTCAGGAAAGCTGACTTCACATCCATTTGATAAACTCTGAACCTCTAATGTGTTGCGTAGGTTAGGAGTAGTCTGATTGCCTCCAATCTTGCAACCGGAGCGAAAGTTTCGTCGAAATCTATCCCTTCAGCTTGACAGTAGCCTTTTTCCACGAGTCTTGCTTTGTTCCTTACTATGATGTTCTTTTCATCTCGCTTGTTCTTGAAGACCCATTTGGTTCCGATCACATGTTGATGCCGGGGTTTGTCAACAAGCTCCCAAACTTCATTTCTCGTGAACTGATTCAGCTCCTCCTGCATGGCTATGATCCAATCAGCATCCTTAAATGCATCCTCAACTGACTGAGGTTCTTCAGTAGACAAGAAGCAGGAATATAAGGTGCTTTCTCCCTGACAGAATCTGGATCTTGTCTTTACGCTTGCTGAAGGATCTCCAATAATCAAATCAGAAGTGTGAGCGTCCAGCCTCGATCTACGATGTTTCAACTCTTCATTTGAAATTTGTTTAACACAGATTTAGGGATTTCAGTTGTACTATTCTAAGATTGAAGCAATTCAGTTACAAGAGTGTGATCTACTGAGTTACCAGGTTCAGGGGCATTGAGCTCAGGAACATCGTTAGTTCCCCCTGAATTATTATCCTCAGTAGAGGTCTCAATTACCACTTGGGTTTCTTCATCGACCTGAGTTACCTGGGATTGACTCTGTTCAGTAGAGTCAATCTGTTCAGCTACTTCTGCTGCTGGCTGAGATTCAGTAGACTTGTCTTCCGTTTCTTCATCTGAATTATCATCCAAACATAGCTGGATCTTTTCAACTTTATTTTTTAAGCTCAGATCCTGTAGCTGCTTATTGATGCCCTCAGATTCAGGTTTAGAGTTGCTCCTGTCTTCAGTAGCAAACTCATTAAAAACAACATGAGGGCTTTCCTCCACGCAAAGGGTCCGATAGTTAAAGACTCTGAATGCTTTGCTGACCCAGGAGTATCCTAAGAAGACTCCCTGATCTGACTTGCTATCAAAAGTCTTCAGCTGATCTTTCCCATTATTGTGGATAAAGCATGAACACCCAAAAATATGGAAATAAGATAAAGAAGGCTTCCTGCCGTTCCATAATTCATATGGTGTCTTCTTATGCTGCTTTGTCAGTAAAGATCTATTCTGAGTATAACATGCAGTATCAGTAGCCTCTGCCCAGAATTTGGTTGGGAGTCCTGAGTCTGCGAGCTGGGTTCTTGCTGCTTCTTTGAGTGTTCGATTTTTCCTTTCAGCAACCCCATTTTGTTGAGGCGTGCACGCAGCAGACGTCTCAAGCTCTATGCCTTCTGCTTTGCAGAACTCCTCTACCATAAAATTCAGGAACTCAGGTCCTCTGTCTGAACGTATCTCGATGATCTTGGTGTTCTTCTCGACACTGAGCCTTTTCAGAGCGTACGTAACTCTGTTTTGACGTCAGACTTGTTGGCAATAAATATGACCTATGTGTAGCGCGAGTAGTCATCAATGATCACTAATGCATACTTCTTGCCTCTGATCCTCACCGGAGAGACGGGACCGAAAAAATCCATATGTAGCAGCTGAAGGATTCCATCAGTGGAAGGAGATAGAACATGCGGATTTTGATTCCTTGTTTGCTTTCCCTTCAGACATGCTTCACACTGAGTGTCTTTGCTGAATACTTCATTTGGCAGTCCTCTTGCTAGAGTGTTTCTAGCTAATTTGTTGAGCGTCTTGAAGTTGAGATGACTGAGTCTTCTGTGCTAGAGCCATCCCTTTCTGTTGTCATTCTTCGCCAACAAACAAGCTTCAGGTTCAACTGAGTTCCAGTCAGCTACATAGATATTCTTTTTGCGCGAACCTGACAACACTGTTTTCCCAGTATATTTATCAATGACATCACAGAAACCATCGTCAAAAATCAAGCTATTCGAGTTATCACAAAATTGACTAACAGAGAGAAGATTATGCTGAAGTCCTTCAACATATGATACTCTTGGAACTGTTGCGGTTCCAATGCTGAGTGTTCTATAGCCTCTGGTATAGCCTTTTGCGTTGTCTCCAAACTCGATTCGGGGTCCTTCTTCAGTAGGTCCTTTTGGTATGTCGAATGTCTTGAGCATCCGATGTCCACATACCAAGGGTCCTTGTGCACCTGCAAAACAGAATAATATTTAGGTACCCTTTATTTTTTATTTTGGGTCCTTAGATGTTAGTTTTGGAAACCCAAATATGTCTCACGACCCTGGTGGTCTCAGATAGTTTCTTTCCACTTTTGTCAACATATTTGACCACTGGACTGGTTGATGCTGACTTCTGAGGCTTTACAGGTTCAGGAGTCCTGATCTTCTGAGTAGGTAGACTGCTGACCTTTGCCTTCTGTACGGCTTTCTTCTTTCTCTTCTGACTTTTGGATCATCTCCTGACTATAGGATCATAGTAATATGACCCATACTGAGCTGGATGCGTCAGCTGCGGAGGTCCATACTGATCATTCCATTTTGTTTTGCTGGTTCCCCCTTTGCTGGGGTGATTTGGTGCTGATTTTCTTGTTAGAATGCTGATAGCTGGAATGAGGTGCCTTCATCTTTTGTTTGTTCTTGGCTAGGGGGTTCAGTAACTCTGCATTGATGGTCTCCCCTTGAACAAACCTATCAGCTAGCCGGTTTCTGAGCGTACGTGGGCAGATGAGGAGGCTCCATGGTTAAATCTAAGTCCCTCCTTACAATGCTTAGGCTTGTTGCTTGCTAGCATAGCTTCAAGCTTCTTTTCAGCGCCCATGTACCGCTCTGTCATCAGGTTTCTCCAAACATCATCGCTCTTCTTCAGCAGTTCATGTTCGGTCTAAAGTCCTGACAGCTCTTGCTTCAGTAGACTGAGTTCAATATCTTTCTGAATCAAGTCATTGGTCAGTACTGAGATCTGATCTTCTTGATACTGAGACTTGGCTATCTGAGAGTTTATCTCCTCCTTGAGTCTCAACACAAGTCCTTCTGACTCAGTAGCAATCTGACTCTCCTGAGAAAGTCTCTGATTCTCCAATCTCAGGGTATCCAACTCATGAAGAGTCTTACTGAGCTGCAGACTCATCTGAATCTGCTCGTCGAGTAGTTATTCGTATGCAATCGCGACGTCCGGATTCTCATCTGCACCTGAAATAGTATCGTATGTGCAGTGTGAAGAGGAGTGAAATTGTGCATGAGAGTTTAACTCATCCTCTTCTCCTGCCATGAGACTCTTTTCAGCGTCTTCTTCAGCTTTAAGCTGTGTGTCCATGAATGCTGCCTCATCATCTGATGAATCCATGAAGGAGTCGACTTCATCTAAGTCATCTGAGAGTTCACCGGCAGTATATGCTTGTCGCTTCTTGATGAACTTCTCCCTTCGTGGTTTGTGTGCTGCTCTTTCAGCAGTGCTTAGCTCACGACAATCATACTGATAATGTCCTGGCTTCTAGTAGTTATAGCAGGTTGTGACTCTTTCTTCTTTGCTTTCGCTGTCTTTCGACTAAGCTGAGTCCTCCTGTTTCCTGCAATCAGAAGTGTTTTAGTCAGCAGTACGCTTAGGTGTATATTCAGTCTTACCCTTAGAGTCTCTGAGGACTCTTGAGAGCTTCCTGCGCCCCTCCTTCTCCTTCTGATATTTCACGGCAAACAGCGCGTACTTCTTGGCTAAGTTTCCTTCTTGTATGTCGTTTAGTGAAGGTTTAGCCTTGGTAGACGCCGGAGCTGCTGTGCTGACTGATGCTTTAAAGGCGTGGTCGACTTGGGTGTCAGCTTCAGCTCGCTGCTTTCTTTGAGGTAGGCCAAACTCGAACTCCTCCGCTTTGAGTACTGAAAAGATATGGTCAGGAGTAACAATACCTAAATCAGAATGACGCAATAAGGTAGGAAAGAGAGTCCAGTGACCGTCAGGCAATGCCCTCAAAATTTTGAGATTCATCTATCGGTTGGAGAATATCTTTCCCAGCCCGTTGATAGAGTTCATAAGATCTGTGAATCTGACGTTGAGATCTTCAATGGAGTCACCAGCCATGAGAGACAATCTCTCCAGCTTCTGAAGTTCCAGCGCGAGTTTGTTTGCTTTGATCTTCTGAGTCCCCCGACTAAGTAGCGCTAGAGCATCCCAGAGTTCTTTTGCAGACTTGCAGTCCTGAACTCTCCCGAGATAAGAATCGCTCGGGACCGGTCGGTATGGGCGTTTTACGGCGACGCGGTCTAAGTTGTGAAGCTTCTTCTCCTCAGGGGTGACGAGACTTCTGTCTTTGGGAATCTTCTTCCCGGTCACCATCCCTCCTCCTTGTGCTGGATCCTGAGCTACGACGCTATCTACCATTGGAACGATAGGTCCGTCCTCTAGAACCTCTATCATGCTGTCGTGGAGAGAGGTCAGATATGCGTCCATTCTGACCCACCATACACCATAGTTCTCTACTGAGAACATGGGTACCATCCTGATTCCTGACATATCAGACATAGTAAATAATGATATGAATGAAGAATAATATGCAGTGAAAACGTTTTCCGGATCCGTTCGAGTAGACCAGTTTCAGAATGACAAGATTCTTAGAGAACTCCTGCTCTGATACCAATTGTTGGTCCCGAAAGTAACGTTCAGGTGCAGAGGGGGGTGAATGCACCTGAAAACCGATTTCTCAACTTAAAACGCAAACAGTCCTTTTCAGGAGAGTGTCATACTGAACGAGTTCAGCAGACCAGATAAGCTATTCTGAATCGCGTGCCAGAGTGACTGACTTCACTGAGGCCTGCTAGCTGACCAGAGTCAGAATTCAGTACCGTTCAGATAGAGTTCAGTAGTGCGGAATGTTGGGATTTTGTATACTGGAAGCACTTTTTATGCTTGTATACAATATGCTTTTGTCCTTACCACTATTTTATTCTCCTATCTGATAAATATATATATATTTGCACATGTTATCCTTTATCTTGTATAAAAGTTAGATTTGTGTGGTGTGTCGGGTATCACAGAAGACAACACAAATTGGTTGAACTGACAAGATATAAACAGTTATCACAACTGAGACAACTTAAGGATAAGTTGTCGGTTTAAGCTGCAGTTTAGATAAGAAGTGGCTTGTCTTAGCTGCTTGTCTTTACTGGTACACTTAAGGTGGTGTATTGAAGGATCACAGTGAGATGTGTTTTCCTAACTGGCCTTAGTGGAGAACCAAGATCTCGGTGATTTAGCTAGTCTTGAGCTTGGTAAAACTTCAGCTGAGTGCATTTGGCTATCTATCACTTTGACCTACTATGGTAAACGTCATCGCGACCGGATCTACGTAACTTGGGTGTTAGTAGTTATTTGTGGCTCAGGCTGGTTATATGTATCTTGTAGCCGTATCCTAGTAAAATGGGTTGATAATATCCCCTAAGGAACTCGAAAGGATTAGCACACTAAACCCGGCCGGTTGATTAAGTTCAGGTGTGTTAAAAAGGTCGAGTGGTACTACTCAGGAATATAAGATGTTAATTAATTTAAGCTGTCAGTGAGCTTAATTAATTAACGGATATTTTTATCTTAAATACGGAGATCGATTAAGTCTAAAATACAAGCCCTTGCTCAATTTGGGATAAAGGGGTAAGTCAGCACGGATTCTCTAGTGGAACGAATATGTGTTTATTAATTAATTTTGCTCTGGGCTGAGCATGGATAATTAATTAATTTGAGGCCCAACTTTATTTTTTGTATTGGATCGCTGATCTGGCCCAATTAGTTGCCTAGTTATTTATTGTCTCTCAGAAATCATTATTAATGGATTAATGTATTTTTACATTATTTAATAATGTTATTTATCTGGAATTAATTGGTTGGGCCAATTAATTGTTAAATATTAGTATCCTAGTGGATTAATTAATTATATTATGGGCTAATTATGTGGAAGCCCATTAGAAATATAATTAAATTAATTGGCTACAAATATATTAATATTATATTGGCTTTTGAAGCATATATATATTAGTATTCTGTTCAGAAACAGATTACACACACACAATCATTGGCGTATGGCGTGAATATGAGGAGAGACATAAATTTATTTTCTTCAGTTCTCTGACCACCCAGAGGAAGAAAAAGGCAGGGACACAGATCAGAAGATCTGACACACGAGCAACGATCAGAGTCGCGACAACATACGAAGGAGGAAGGTAGCGTTCCTAACCCTCAATTATCCTTCCATTGGTATCAGAGCCTGGTTTAGGCTCTGATTGTTGCTGTTAGGTGTATGATTAGCGTTTGTTTCTGTCGTTATCGGGTTAATTTTCGTGTACAGGACGGCCTGCGAGCCACTGTTTTGACCCCGTTGTAACATTTTTCTCGTGAGAAAATCCACGAGTAGTTGATAGGACCAATGTGTTATGTGATTGTACTTTTATTGTACTATAATTGGTCTGGAAGGCACGAAAATTGAGGCACGACGGCGCAAAAAGATGAAAGAGGCGAAACCCTAGAAACTGGCAGAACACGACCGCCGACTTGGGACGGTGTGTGGAGGCGCGTGTACGTGAACTGTTCCAATCCGTTTGGATGGTTTTGTTCGCCTTTTTGTTAGCTTCGTCTGGATAGGTCGCACGACCCATTCCGATTTCTGGTTTGTCTGGAATAGCGTCAGAAAGGAGAAGTGGTCGTGCTGTCCAAAATCCCAATTCGACTGAAAACCCTAATTTTGCTAGGGTTCCGCTGCATCTTGCGGCGGTAATTCCCGATGGATCTTGGGTCCGATTGACGATCGGCTTGAACCTTTGGATTCTATGCGATCGAAATTAACGTCTGAAGTTTGCTGCTCGTCATGAAATCGTTCCGGCGAATCGTTTGAAATTCGGGAAATTAAGGAACTAATCTCGGCCGGAATCCGTTACCCCGTGGTCGTGAGTGTTTCAATTATGCTTCCCTCTTTCAATTGATCGAATCGCGGCTCGGAGAGTATGAATTTGAGCAGCGAAGCTCGCCAGGACGGGATGCAAAATTCGCTTGATTCCCGGCGCGGCAGCGGTGATTGTCACCGGATTTGGGCAGCCCAGACGTGTGGGTCATGCCTAGGGGCTGTAGGATACGTCAAACACGGCGGCGCCGGGCCGTGGAGGCCGCAGCAGCCGTGCGTTTCTTGCCAAAATTGCGACCGCGCGCTTAGGCGCTGAGTCGCGCTGCTGCGGCGGCGCGAGGCGGCCGGGCGGGGCAGTCGAGGCGAGGCGGCGTCTCCTCGGCGGCTCGGGAAGGCGGCAGCGAGGCCGCGTTCGGCGGAGGAACCGGCGGGCAGCAGCCGCGCGGCTGCTGCGTCTACGGCGCCTAACGGTGGGCTTTCCGGCAGAGGAGGCCGCCGGTTCATGGCTCGCTGTGGACGGGCGACCACCGCCACGTCGCCGGCCGGCCGAGAACCGGCCTACAGCGGCGGCGGGAGGTGAACCAGCGGCGGCGGCAGTTCTTTGTTGATGGCGATGACGTGGCGCGCTGACGTGGCGCCACGTCAGCCCGAGATGTACACGTGTCTGACACGTGGCAGATGATTTGATGACGTGGCATGAGACAGTTTTCGATGCAGTTTTCAAATTTAAAGATTTTGAAGATTGAAGAGCTGTATTTTGATCGGGCTATGTAATAGTTAGGAATTACGTGTTTTAAAGCCCGATAACAACGTTTTAAATTTCCTATTTTCGCATTTATTTTTTATTATGCTTTAGCATGCGATTATGTGATTAATTGCGCTTAGAAAAGCATGAAAATAGGTTTTACATCGTATTAAAGCATGTTTTATTTTTCGCAAGCACGTTTTATTATGTGAGCTTAGAAATTGTATGCTTTAGGAATTATGTGGATATGCATGATTCAAAACGAACCTTTTGAAGAAAAAGACTAAGCAAATAATAAATTAAATATTTAATTGGATTCCATTTAAATTGGAAATTAAATATTTAACCGGACCTCCATTAATTGGACCCTACACAAAAGTGGAACAATTATATGAGTAAACGTCCACCTGAGTGGCTTGCTTGTATTTTTAACCATGAGTTTGTGAGATGGGTTTTCTAATGTAATATTTAATTATTATTGAGTAGTGGGAACGAAGCCGTAAACGTCCACCTGAGTGGCTTGCGTGCCTAGTAAACATGAGTACTTTAGCAGATAACAATTAAATAAGATGGCTAATTAAATCAAATTGAAAGCAGTATGGTTCGCGTAAGTATGCCAATTTCGAAAATTTGATGTTAATTCGGTCAAATTAATGGTCAAAGCTTAGATGTCACCGCGAGTACAACTTCCTGAGAAGTCCCTTCCCGCGTTTTAATATTAATAGTGACATAGTCCAGAGATATCGGATTATTACTTCCATTTATCTTAAGAACCTAGGCGTGGATGGGAATTGAAGAGCTAGGTATATAGCTTGGTCTAGGGGTACACGAGTAAACGTCCACCTGAGTGGCTTGCGAGTGTGATCTCTAGGGCTATTCGAGTATTTAACATCATTGGTTTTTCAAAAGGTTACAATGATGGTTAATTACGAATTATGTGCAAATATTAACTTTATACATGCTTTTAAAATTATATTTTTCAGATATGTCTGTTCAAAATTTTTTGAGTTCCTAAACAGTCTCACCAACCAAACCCTAACGGGTTTAACAATTTTAAATAATTTCATAGAGTGGAAGAGATATCTTACCTCTCCCAATAAAAGCTCTGCAAAGGGCCTATAAGAACTTCTATTTTAACACCGCTATGTCTAAGAACGAGTTTACTATGAGTATGTTACTCAAATCTTTGGTAGCGGTCAAAGAGGTTATAGGAAAGGGCAAGAGTGCTCAAGTCTTGAATATCCCTAGTAGTTCAAGGAATCCTCCGAAAGGCGGAAACCAGAAAAAGAGCAGAAAGGGTGGTCAATTCAAGAAGAGCAGTGGAAGTAAGAAGACGGTCCTTATCGGCGGCATCTGAATGCCAAAGAAGAAAGGAAGGTTCTTCAATTATGGTAAGAAAAGACACTGGAAGAGTTATAATCCAGATGTCAAGGTAAAACAGAAAGAGACGCGAGTCGCTCTTGTAACTGAAACTGTTCTGGTTTCCTCTTCTACCCACGAATGGGTAGTGGATTCGGGGGCAACTGGTCATGTTTGTTACACCTTGCAAGGTTTCTTGCAGAAAAGTCAATTGAGCAATGGCGAGGTGGAAGTATCAATAGGCAATGGATCGAAAGTTCCTGCAATTGCCATTGGAGATTTACATCTATCTTTTGATAGTTCTGCTTTAGTACTTAAAGATGTTTAATATGTGCCTGAGTTTAGGCGAAACATTATTTCTGTTTCAAAACTCTGCACTATGGGTGGTTATGAATCAAGTTTTGATAGTGGAGTTTCTATCATGAAAGACGATGATTTTATCTGTGGTGGACCATTAAACGGATCTTTATATACTATTACTTGTAAACCGCGTAGTTCTGTTAATATTGCTTTCTCATCATCAAATCCTAAGAAGAGGAAAGAGTCTTCTAAGGTAAACCAAACTTATCTGTGACACTTAAGACTAGGTCGCATGAATCTTAATAGGATTCAAAGGTTGGTAGAATATGGATCATTGGAGTCTCTCCAAGTTGAACCATTTCCAACTTGCGAAACCTTTTTGGAAGGAAAGATGATGACTAGGCCTTTCAAGGCAAAGGGTTATAAAGCAACAGAGGTATTAAGTTTGATACATTCTGACTTGTGTGAGTCTATCTCTACACAAGCTCGTGGATGGTATGAGTACTTCGTCACATTTACTGATGATTACTCGAAGTATGGATATGTTTACCTTCTTCGCCAGAAGTCAGATTGCTTTGAAACCTTTAAGGAATTCAAGGCAGAAGTGGAGAAGAAGCTAGGTAAAGAAATCAAAACACTACGATCTGATCGTGGTAGGAATACCTATCCAACGAGTTCAAGGCCTACTTGACAGAATGTGGGATTACATCCCAGCTGACAGCACCAGGCACGCCTCAGCAGAATGGTGTGTCAGAGAGAAGGAACCGAAGTCTCTTAGAGATGGTTCGGTCGATGATGAGTTATGCAACTTTGTTAGTTTCCTTTTGGGGTTATGCTCGGTACAAAAGATCCCTTTCAAGTTGTGGAGCGGACACAAACCCAGTATGCACCACTTAAGGATTTGGGGTTATCCTGCTTATGTGCTAAATAGGCAGGCCGACAAATTGGAATCACGTTCAGAAGTGATGTTGTTCATAGGGTATCCAAAGGAAACGTGGGGTGGATACTTTTATGATCCTAAAGAACAGAAGATCGTTGTTAGCCCTAAACGCTCGATTCTTAGAAGAGGATTACATTAGTAACCATAAATCTCAAGTCGACATCATCCTTGAGGAATTACAAGGTAGTTGAGTTCCACTTGAACAACCAGTTGTGCAAGATAGTACTCCACGAGTAACTGCACAATCTATTAACCCAGCGCCTGACACTGTTCGACGTAGTGGGAGGGTAATATTTACACCTGATCGGTATATGTTGATTAGGGAGACGTTTGATCATCTCCCAGCAGATGAACAAGATATCGTGGATCCCTGAACTTACAACGAAGCAGTGGGAGATGTAGATGCAGATTCCTAGCGAATCGTCATGGACTCAGAATTTAAGTCCATAATTGATATGGATGTATACGAGATCACTGAACTACCAGAGGGCTGCAGTGCTATTGGTAGTAAGTGGGTATACAAGAGAAAGAGAGAGGAACGAATGGAGAGATCATGGCGTTTAAGGCCAGGCTAGTGGCGAAGGGTTTTACCCAGAAAGAAGGTATCGATTACGAAGAGACCTTCTCGCCTGTAGCAATGATCAAGTCCATTCGGATTCTCCTTGCCATATCAGCTCACATGAACCTAGAGATCTGGCAAATGTATGTCAAAACCGCATTCCTAAACGGTCACCTTGAAAAAGGTGCGGACATCTACATGAAACAGCCAGATGGTTATGTGAAGGAGGGCGAAGAGCATCTAGTTTGGAAGCTTAAGAAGTCTATTCATGGACTTAAGCAAGATTTCCGGTTATGGTACCAGCGTTTTCGACGAGGTAGTCAAATCCTATGGATATGTATCATGTCCTAACGAGGTGTGTGTAGTATTTGTGTTAACGGATCAGTGGTGTTTCTTGCATTTTACATAGATGACATCTTTCTCATTGGCAATAATGTTGAAGTGTTATCAAACGTAAAGATGTGGTTATCCGAGCAGTTTCAAATGAAAGACTTAGGTGAAGCTGCTTACATCCTTGGGATCAAGGTTATCCGAGATCGCCAGAAAAGGATGTTAAGCTTGTCACAAGCGTCCTACATTGACACTGTTATTGCTCGTTTTAGCATGCAAAAAGCCAAGAGAGGTTCAGTACCTTTCAGACATGGCATTTTTCTATCCAAGAATTAGTGCCCTAAAAAACGCCTGAAGAGATAGAAAGGATGAGGCTAGTACCATATGCTTCCGCTGTCGGTAACCTCATGTATGCGATGCTTTGTACGAGAGAAGATATCTCATATGCTGAAGGCATGGTCTCAAGATATCATTCTAACCCTGGAAAGGAACATTGGACTGTGGTCAAGCATATTCTCAAGTACCTTAAACGGACTATAGATTATAGGCTTGTTTACCAGTCAGACAGTCTAGTGTCTTTGGGTTATACAGACTCGAATTTCTAGACTGATAGAGACGAGTAGAAGTCTACCTCGGGTTATGTGTTTACCTTGGGAGGTGGAGCCATTTCATGGAGGAGTGCAAAGCAGAAATGCATTGCGGACTCAACCATGGAAGCAGAGTATGTGGCTGCTTCAGAAGCTTCGAAAGAGGCAGTTTGGCTCAAGAATTTCCTCCTGGATCTTGATATTGTTCAGAATTTGCCTAAGACGATCACGATTTATTGTGATAATGTGGGTGCAGTGACAAATTCTAAGGAACCTAGATCTCACAAGGCGTTTAAACACATAGACAAGAAGTACCACATTATACGAGTATTCGTAAATCGAGGAGACATGGTGATTGACAAAATTGGAACTGAATTAAACCTAGCTAATCCTTTCACGAAGAGCTTACCACTCCCGGCTTACGAGAAGCATGTTCGTGGCTTAGGGATGGTAGAGATGCCCCCCACTTAGGACTACAGAAACTTTTGTATAAGTGGGAGAAGATGCAGTGATAGATAGGATAGATAGCTGAGAAATAGCTGAGATATAGCTGGGTACTAGTTTGTACCTAGATAGCTGAGATATAGCTGAGTACTAGTTTGTACCTAGAACTGACACATTGTTTACTAAAAGTTTGCTTTAGTATAAGTGGGAGAATTGTTGGGATTTTGTATATGGAACCACTTTTTATGCTTGTATACAATGTGTTTTTGTCCTTACCACTATTTTATTCTCCTATCTGATAAATATGTATATTTGCACATGTTATCCTTTATCTTGTATAAAAGTTAGATTTGTGTGGTGTGTCGGGTATCACAGAAGACAACACAAATCGGTTGAACTGACAAGATATAAACAGTTATCACAGCTGAGACAACTTAAGGATAAGTTGTCGATTTAAGCTGCAGTTTAGATAAGAAGTGGCTTGTCTTAGCTGCTTGTCTTTACTGGTACACTTAAGGTGGTGTATTGATGGATCACAGTGAGATGTGTTTTCCTAACTGACCTTAGTGGAGAACCAAGATCTCGGTGACTTAGCTGGTCTTAAGCTTGGTAAAACTTCAGCTGAGTGCATTTGGCTATCTATCACTTTGACCTACTATGGTAAACGTCATCGCGACCGGATCTACGTATCTTGGGTGTTAGTAGTTATTTGTTGCTCAGGTTGGTTGTCTGTATCTTGCAGCCGTATCCTAGTAAAATGGGTTGATAATATCCCCTGAGGAACTCGAAAGGATTAGCACACTAAACCCGACCGGTTGATTAAGTTCAGGTGTGTTAATAAGGTCGAGTGGTACTACTCAGGAATATAAGATGTTAATTAATTTAAGCTGTCAGTGAGCTTAATTAATTAACGGATATTTTTATCTTAAATAGGGAGATCGATTAAGTCTAAAATACAAGCCCTTACTCAATTTGGGATAAGGGGGTAAGTCAGCATGAATTCTCTAGTGGAATGAATCTGTGTTTATTAATTAATTTTGGTCTGGGCTGAGCATGGATAATTAATTAATTTGAGGCCCAGCTTTATTTCTTGTATTGGATCTCTGATCTGGCCCAATTAGTTGCCTAGTTATTTATTCTCTCTCAGAAATCATTATTAATGGATTAATGTATTTTTACATTATTTAATAATGTTATTTATCTGGAATTAATTGGTTGGGCCAATTAATTAATAAATATTAGTAGCCTAATGGATTAATTAATTATACTATGGGCTAATTATGTGGAAGCCCATTAGAAATATAATTAAATTAATGAGCTACAAATAGATTAATATTATATTGGCTTTTGAAGCCTATATATATTAGTATTATGTTCAGAAACAGATTACACACACACAATCATTGGCGCATGGCGTGAATATGAGGAGAGACATAAATTTATTTTCTTCAGTTCTCTGACCACCCAGAGGAAGAAAAAGGCCGGGACACAGATCAGAAGATCTGACACACGAGCAACGATCAGAGCCGCGACAACATACGAAGGAGGCAGGTAGCGTTCCTAACCCTCAATTATCCTTCACGGAAATGTGTAGGTCCAAATTCAGTTGAGTTAGGAAAATGTTTTTAGCAAAACAGTTACAGTATATTAGAGTAGTCGATTAATCTTGCTGAAACTCAGTTGAATGATATTAAAGATAATTTCAGTATGCACAGTAAATAAATGCAACAGTAAATAATGAACACAGAACACAAGCGATTTTTAAAGTGGTTCGGATCCAACAATCCTACGTCCACTATCCCGAAAGATCAGGAGGCTATGTATTATACTGAGATAGTCTCAGTCGTTTTGTACAGTGGACAAACACTGGTCTTGAGATTTATACTGAGCAAGTCTCAGTTTACAGGGTATCAAACTAAGTGTTTGAAAAAGTCTCCAACTATGAAGGAGTCCTTTACAATAAGGATCAGTTCAGAAGTGAACTCCTTCGTCTAAGCTATAGATATGAACGGTTGAGCTTAAGTTAGAGGGATAGGGAACAAGAAAGTTGGCTTCTAGAGTGACGAACGGCTAAGTATAAACTTTGGGTTCGTATTCAGTCGCTTGGATACTAGAGGCTGTATAATTCTGATTCAACTTGGTTCCCTATGAGCAGATATGTACTCTATCGCCGGAGATTGTTTCTTCGAACTACTTGCGGAAGACTTAGCACGTTTATGAGTTGCTCTTTGAATGCTCTGAGTTCGTTTGTATGTTCGTATATGCTCGTTGGTTCACTCATGTTCTCATTTTCTCATGAGCTTCAATTTGATTTTATCCCTCTATTTATAGAGTAGAGATTATGATAGATCCGTTGGAGACGACGATCCTTTGTCTCTCTCTTTTGGGTAGCTAATGGCTCTTTCAAAGTATGGTTGCAGTGTCCTTACCCTCCATTTCTGGAAAGTTGTTGACTTGCAGCTTTAACAGATATAGGACAGATGGTTGCTTGTCATTGGTCGAGATTTAGGAAAGTAGGTGAGACAGAACAGACTTCAAGGAGATCTGAAGCTGACTTCTCTCTTCCTCGTATTGACTCTGCTGATTTGACTTTAGAGAATCTGACAGTCAGCGGACTGTCCAGCCGTTGCTGAGTTTGATCTCTTATTCAGTAGCATACTCATGTTGAGTCGGCTCTACTGAAGATCAACTTTGAGTTCAGTGAACTACTCCTGCTGAGTTCAGTTCCACTGACTCCTTTCAGTATAATGCTCCTGCTGAGTCCAGTATCACTGAGTCTTCTACTTCTGGTACTGAGGCAGGTAATCTACTGAGCGCCTGAACCAGATGCAGAGTGTCTACTGAGTCTGAAACCTCAGAGACAAAACAAAACAGGTTACAACTGAATGGTTCATCAATCAAGATAGAATTCTTAGGATACGTTTACTATTTATTTGTGAATTTATTTCTTGATGTGCCATATTATTTTGTCAACATGCATGTAGATTGAAAAATAAAAGTTTTCATGTGACTATTAAATGAATTATTGACCTTTATAAGTTTTATTATGATGAAATAGGTAATATGTTGTTCATTTTAGAGGTCTATAATTTTTAGGACAAAACTTTTACGATTTCATTAATTTATTTCATGAATTGACGAATTACTCAATGCACAAATGAATTGTCAATAGAAATAAGAGTATGTTTAATATACCTAATTTTATTACTAGGTGAAACCATTAACATTGCATTATGTTTAATATACATTATTTGGTTATTCTGATCTATGTCTGTTTATGAATTATTGAATTATAAATACATGCATGACATTCTATGTAGAGTCATTAAGATAAATTCCAATGTATAGGATCGGCGCACAGGACTTAAACATCTGATATCCATTATTTTTCATCAAGTCAAGGTTAAGGTGGGGTGTTGGTCCCGAGAGTAGACGAGTCTTCAAGTGTGGAATACACCTGAGTCAAAGTTCAGCAACGAGCGCGACAGTCAGTACTGCTGAATCAGTACTGCTGAACGCGTGGGCAGAGAATCCTTCTACTGAGTACGGTCTACTGAATTCAGTCAGTAGAACAGTAGTTCAATATCAGGTTTCGAGTGCGGAAGAGTAGGCCCAAAAGAATATTCGTCTAAGTCTGAAAACACCGTTTTTATGCTATTTGATTTAAAGTCAGTTTTATGCAAGTGAACAATTAAGCAGAGCGAGAATAAATCAACACAGTTTTTAAAGTGGTTCGGATATCAAACGATCCTACGTCCACTGTCTTGAAAAGATCAGGAGGCTATTTATTATACTGAGATAGTCTCAATCAGCTTGTACACAGAACAAACTGCGTCTTGAAATTTATACTGAGCAAGTCCCAGTTTACACAGTTATCAAACTATAGTGTTTGACAAACTCTCCAACTATGAAGGAGTCCTTTTACAATAAGGAACAAGTTCAAATATGAACTCCTTCATCTAAGCTATGGATATTACAATAAGATCAGCTTAGATTAGATAAGGAACGAGATAGAACTCTAGAGAGAAGAACTACAAGAATATATCTATGAAATATTAAGTTCTTCTCTGGATATGCTTGAATCTTCTAGAGTGTTTGTTCGGTTGAGCTCGGTTCCTTGGATGTGTCCATCATCGTCATGATTGACCTCACCTCTCTTCTGCTCTGCGTGAAGACTCTTCTCTATTTATAGAGGTGACCTAGGCATATGTCCGTTGGAGAGGACGATGCCAAGTGTCACTCTATGGGGTAGCAAACGACTTTATTTGAATTCTGTAGAGTCCACTAACTTTAATAAAAGTGGTTGACTTGCAGCTTTATGTCGGAGACTCTGCCAGCTGGCTGCTTGTCATTGGTCGAGGTACAGAGAGTGGTTGAGACCTATTCAGACTTCAAGGTGATACTGAAGCTGACTTCTCAGATGTACGACCTCGGACAACTCTTCTGAATTTGTTCTTCTGAAGTCCATGGTCAGTTAAAGTAACTGACCGGCCATTGTTGAGTCTGATCTTGATTCAGTAGATAACTTCTGCTGAGTCTGCTTTACTGAAGATCAACTCTGAGTACAGTGAACTACTCCTGCTGAGTTCAGTTCGACTGACTCCTTTTAGTATACTGCTCCTGCTGAGTCAAGTATTTACTGAGTCTTCTACTGAATGCACAGCTGTTGAACTTTAGCTAGTCTACTGAGTTCCTAACACGGTGAACTCAGCTAAGCTATAACAATATCGAAAGCTCATCATCCAGCTAGGGTTTTGGGATCTTCAAATCTATCATAGTGAACCTAATTTCCAACATGGGGAATGTTACCGTTTATCTTTATCATATGTTGTGCTCGATATTTCATGTAATTTTGATAGGCATGAAAGGATGGGATCGAAATTGGATCCTAAATGAAAGTCAAGGGTCGAATTCCGATCCTCTATGAAAAATCGGTCAAAATCCGACCGTCAGTCGAAATTGGACTGTTTGAAAAGTTCACGTGGTCTGTGTGGCCAATTACAAGTTCATGTGGTCTGTGTGGCCGGGTATTTCTTTGCATGATCTAATTTTCCATGTCTTATCGGTGTGATTTAGAATTCTGGTAAATGTGTACATCTCCCACTGAGTAGTCGTACTCATCCCTATCATTTTAACATTTTTCAGGAAATAGTTCGGCCGATGCGTAGAGGTGTTGTTGGTGATGGTCACACGAGGAAGGATTTATGAAACTTATATTGAGAACTGTACATTTCTTTTATATTTTATTTTCGAGAACTAGTAGTCGCAATTATTATAAGACTTACGCTGAGTAGTAAAATATATTGAGTTTTTCAATGATTGTTTTCAATGAAAATATTTTGAAAGAATTGAAATAAGCATGTTAAGTATGAAATAAGCATATGGATTCAACAAAGAAGATTTTACGCTCTCTCAAAGGCACACCTGACATAGGGTTATGGTATCCAGCAGATGATAATTTTGAATTAATTGGATATACTGAGGCTGACTATGCAGGTTGCAGGCTCGATCGAAAATCAACTCCAAGAATGTGTCAGTTCCTCGGCAGTAAGCTAATTTCATGGTTCTCCAGGAAACAACATTCAGTAGCCACATCCACTACTGAAACTGAATACATGGCTGCCAGAAGTTGTTGCGCCCAGATCCTTTGGCTTCGACAGCAATTGCGCGACTACGATGTAATTTAGAATGAAGTGTCAATCTACTATGACATTACCAGTGCCATTGCCATCTCGCAGAATCCTGTTCTACATACAAGATGCAAGAACGTGGACATTCGACATCACTTCATTCGCAATGATATCGAGAAGAAGGACATCAGATTCGAGAAAACTCATACAGACATTCAGCGAGCTGATATACTGACCAAGCCTCTAGCTGAAGCTAGATTCAGAGATCTTTCAGTAGAGCTCGGTCTCTTGGAAGCTACTGACTTCACTCAGTAAGCGTTTTAGATGGAGTGTCATCAGTAAGGGGGAACACTCGTTCTATACTAAATTCGTTCAGTTCAGAGATTGAGCAACCATTTACACGAGGTATCAACTAACTACAAAGTTCAGCTGAGCGTATCTCTTCCAGCAGTCAACTCAACATTAAAAAGGTTTTATGATCTCAGTTCAGCATCGTATTTACTGCCTTAGAGAATGTTAGTTATTAAAATCGTTTTCCTTAATTACAAGACATTCAATGCAACTTTGATGAAACTACTTTGCATTAAATGCATGCCATATCACCTTACTTCTATAGGCTATATAAGTCTGGGATTTCACTAAGGCGGTACAGTAATCATTACCTTTTCTATTAAATAAAATCGTGACTGTCCAACTGGAAAAGCAGGATTTAACCCTAACTGTCGATCATAAAACGTTTCATATGCAAAAACCTATTTATCGACGTGATCATCCTAAACCGTCATTTTTGCCATTTTCGCTCTGCAAATACCTTCGAACTCTCTAAAAATACATTCAGCATACTGCTTATTTTCACATAATTCAGGGATTTCTTACGGTAAATCTTACTTTCTATAGCACTCATACTGACTAAATCTATTTTCAAGTGCTAACCATTGTTTTTGCAGATAGTCATGACGAACCTCACAGTCGTTTCTCCAAAAGACATCGTCGAGATCTTGGAGTTTGACTCCAGTGAACTGGAGTATATGGGTGATGTGTACGATGCCTTGAGAGCATCTGGAATGGAGCAGTTTCTATCAAAGAGACCGTAATTCTTCTTGCCTCTCCAAATCGCTGAGTTTTTCCTTAACCACGGGGAGGAAGATGGAGACTTGTTTAGGACCTTTTAGTTTCATCAGATTCATGACCGATCCAAGGCAGCTCCTATTCTGAAGAGGATGTCTCTGCAGCAGGCTTTGGACAGAAGCTTCAGACTTCCAAACGAGGGCATCAGTCCTGCTGGATATAAGGATGATACCTAACACTATTTTGCGGGAAGCCCACAACCTTCAGGGCTGCATTTCCCAAAAGCAGTATGCTTCCACAATTCAGGGCCTTGGCGTATATGGTAACGCAGATACTGACTAGCCAGGCTGGCTCATTGGATCAGGTATCGAGGCAGAAACTCCAGATGATGATGGACATCCATGACAAGGTTCATATTAATTGGGCAGAAGTATTCATCAGAGAGTTTCAGGCTCAAGGGGCGAAGTTCAATCGATCAGTAGCTATACTGAGTGCTAAAGGAAAGCTTCTATATGGGATGAAACTCTCAGTCATGATCGAGAACTTCTATGGGACTTATCAGATTACTTTTGCTGACAAAGAATACTTTAATCCGAAGAAGATCAGATTCCACAGCCAAGCCAACTCATTATAGCAAATTGGCATTGGTGCCGGTGAGAGTAAGGGGAAGAGGAAAGCCCAAACTCCAGTAAAGAAGGGTGCTACCCTAAAGAAGAAGAAGGCTTATGAGCAAGCCATTGTAGTAGCCCCTGGTGTCCTCCAACTGAGAGATGAGGACACTAAGTTTGCTGAGAAAAATGCCTTAGCAGATAATGCAGACTCAATGGAACAGGGGACTTTACTTCATGTCACGAATCCTTCTCCCCTTTCTCCAATGGACATACCACCACTCAGCAGCATGCCTTCTGCTGAGAAAAGACCGTCTCCCATTGATATTGAGGAGATGGAGAGGGACACTGAAGCTGAGACTTTTGGGTTTGATCTTTCACTTCTTCAATCCAGAGCAACCCAAGAGGTCTCAGAATTCATTCCTGAAATCGCCAGTCACTCTGACTTGGTTGATATAGCCAACAGGGATAGGCTTCATATGTTGTACATGTTCCGGGACTAGATCACTTTAGAACAACTTATCCGATTCAAGTCCTCGGAACTACTGATTACCGACGAGCTACAGCTTCGACAGCAGACAGGCTATGAAGAGCCTATTGATATCAACTCGTTCGACGACCTTAGAGCGGCCATGCTGGCCTTGCTTGAAGAAAGATATCCATCTTCAGCAGCCGACCCTATGGAAGGTTCCGCAGGTCCTGATGACCAGGTACCGCCCAGTGATGCAGGAACTGAGAAGCCTACTGAGGGTTCTCAACAGGAGAAGGAGGGAGAACAACCTTCAGATGACCATAACATCTCCCCTCCTCCTTCTGGATCAGCAGCAGCAAGCACCTCTTGCTCTGCTGACCCGGAACAGCTGATGTTGGGGTCAGCTTATGAGGTTGGCTATGTTGCTAAGCGCCGAAAGTCGAAGGTAGTGGCCAAGGCCCTCCTGAAGCAGGGGACTCAGAATTGTCTCCTTGCCAGGAACGTGCACATGGTTTGGCATAAGACCACTACAGCTCAGTGCGAGGAAGTCAGGGCGCTGAAGACTTCTATTCAGAATATCTCTTCCCCCCCCATCCCTGACTTCGAGTCTATTCTCTCAAATGCCTTATCCGCATACAAAGCCAACTTCGACAATCAGCAAGCATCGGTTCAGAAGCTTTTAAAAGTTACCCATTCTTCCATTATTGAATCATTCAAGGCGGCCCAGTCTGAGCTTCATAACTAGATCTTTCAGCACACTCTAGCTTATGAACAGAGAATTTCAACTATCGAGAATGAGTGTGAGCTCAAGATCGATGCAAAGCTGAAGAAGATTGAAGAACTTGTAGATCTCTCTCAGCGCAAGTATGCTGAAAAACTCATTACTGAGAGGAATGATCTGCACATCAAGTTCGAAGGTCTTCAGAAGACCTTGGATGAGCTCAACAATTCTTATCAATCGCTCAGTTCCCAAAAAGGGGGAAAAGACTAAAAGTGATCAGTCTAAGGGGGAAGTAACTAGGGTTATTATCCAGGGTATCTCAGCAGGAGATATAGAAAGTGATCAGTCTGAGACAGGCCCAAGTGGCTCAAGACCCAAGAAGGTAGAGACCACCACTTCTGAACCTACTCAAAAGAACATTGAGGAAGTGGCCGCCTTTATAGAGGAGTCTGATGCTAAAGATGTTGGTCCTAAGACGTGCTTCAGGTGTAGAGGGGGGGGGGGGGGGGGTGAATACACCTGAATACAAATTCTTTCTCAAACGCGAAAGTCAGCTTTAGCTGAATGTGCTACTGAACTGAGTGAAACAGCCAGATATACTTTCAGATCGCGTGAATAGAGATTTCTTCTAATGATTTCAGCTCTACTGACTTATGTCAGTTGAACAGTAGTTCTGTATTAGAGTTGTGTGCGGAAGTGTAGGCCGTATGAAACATCTCGGTTGGAAAACCGATTTTAGGCTGGGTTTATGAAATACAATTTTATGCAATATGATTAGTTAAGCAAAGCAACAATAAATCAACACAACAAGTTTTTAAAGTTGTTCGGACACGCTAGGTCCTACGTCCACTGTCCTGACCCAAGCAGGAGAACTTGTATTATTTATACTGAGCAAGTCTCAGTGACCTGTTCACAGGACAGATACAAACTTGTTGCTTATACTGAGCAAGTCTTAGTTATCTGTTTACATGACATATATTCTACTTATAGTCGTAGTGACTTTACAGGGTTTTCAAACTTAAAGAGTTTGAGCTTCTCCAACTATGAGGAAGTTCTTACAATAACAACGTTTCACAAAATGTGAACTCCCTCGGGGTTTCTAAGCTATGGATATTACAATTTAGCTCGCATAGATAAGAGAAGGGGAACAAGTATTTTCCAGAGAGAAGAACTAAAGAAGATTCTAATCTAAGTTCAAGTTCTTCGCTGGATATGCAGTGAGATTGCTATAGATTGTTTGTGTGTTGAAAGATTTTGGTTCCTGGTGTCTTTCTGCATGAAGACTCTCCTCTATTTATAGCGTTCGATTTGTGAATAGATCCGTTGGAGAGGGTCTAGCCACGTGTCGAAACGACAAGGAAAATGGCTACTAAAATTTGAACGTTGATTAGTAGGTGCACTGTAGATATACGCCTCTTTTTCAGTCTCGGAGCACCTTTTGTCAGAGCAGTTAAGGTATTGTCGGCTCCTCATTGGTCGAGGTAGATTGTTAGGTGAGGTTTGTCAAACATCAAGGTTGACTCCCTCTGAATCCTCGGACATTCAACTGAAGTGACTTCCTACTTACGTTCTTCTAAGCGTTCAGTGCGTGGGCACAAATTTCTTTGCAGATTCAGTTGGTGGTCGACTGGCCAACTGACTTCTTCGATACTGAGTCCATCATCTGAGTGCAAGGTCTTCTACTGAACTTCGCTGCTACTGAACTCTAGCCTACTGAGTTCCTAACATGCTGAACTCAAACTAAGCTGATGGTTCATTATTCAACTAGGGGTTTTGGGATCTCTAATCTATAAAATATTGTTCTACTGAATCTCATCCCCCTATTTGATGATGCCAAAACCTTTCACATCTTCTATAAAAAGAAACATGCTAAGGTTAAGAGCTACTACTATTGAGTTAAGATCTATTATAAGGAATGCTCCAGCAAACATATCAAAGCTGACTATATAAAGAAAAGAAAGTAATAGAGCAATCACATGTAAGAATGTATCAGAACAATATCAAATTAACACAGTCATAGAGATATCAGGGTCGATACAGCTAAAAAAAATCAGAGCTCAGAAACGGATCACAACTCTTAGTAGCTAATCATATAATTAATCAGTAATATCCTCCTAATCAATATCTGAAAAATAATTTCCCCCTTCTAACAATATCTGAAAGACAATTTCCCCCGAAGTCATATTAGAAAGCAATTTCTCCCTATAAATAAGAGCCCTTTCCCCCTTAAATAATAGCAGGAAAAATTTCTAAAGGCTATGAAGCATATAAATCACGGAGGGTCAGATAGTGTGAGTGAGTGTGATCTGATCACTGAAGTGATCAGTAGTGTTGAAAGTAAAACAAGACAGCCATAAAGACAATGAGTAGTTGTCAAGGCTCAAAGCAATAGATGTCATATATAAGATATGATGTTTAAAGTACAAGACATTCTATCACTAGTGACTAAGACTAAGAGACGGATAGAGAGAGTCAGCTCTGCTTCTTCTTGAATTGTTGCATGCGCGCTCTGAAGTCAGCATACTTCTTCTCCGGAAGTTCAAGGCCATATCCTGAATATATTCGATTCCTCAGGGCCTTGATCTCCATCAAGTCTTCAACATCGTTCTTGTCCATGGCTTTGCTGGTAATGAAGTCAATCTTCAGTTGTTCCCATTTCTGGTTCAGCTTAAGGGGCACCCAGTCATCAGTTCTCTTGTAAATAATCCTCTTTAATTCACTAATTGGCTCCCTTCTCCTGAAGTATTTAGAAGTAGTTGGAATACTTCTATCTTTCACAGGGACCCTCTCCCTTGCTTCCTTCTCCGTCCGCAGCCTGAGGGCCTCCAGATCAGCTGGACGTATACGCTTCTTAGCTTCTCTGATCTGTCTAGCCATAGTTGTTCTGTCCAATGCTCTCTCAACTGTATCCCATATCTCCTTCATCTCTTGCTCTTGTTCTTTGGAGGGCACAGTAGAGGGAACATGCTGATCTTCTAAGTCACTCGGCGATGATGATTTGGATTTTGATGCGCCTAGCTTCTCATTTTTGGACTGTTTGGGTAGAGTAGCTACTGAAGATCTCGTCTGCTTGGGAATAACAGATCTAGTGCAAGTAGGCCTTGGAGATCGGATTTGTACGCCCTTCTTGGCTGAAATCTACTTCTTCGCATCCTGCTCTAGCCAATTTGGCATCAAATGCGATATGTTCTTCTTTTGACTGAAACTTGACCTTCTTCGGCCTTGGTGGACTGGGGTCAGCAGGGGCCTTTCCCTTATCAGACTTCCTAGGTGGAGGTGGTGACTCTTCTGTCTATATCCCTTCAATAAACTTGGCCACCTCAGCCACATTTGCATCTATTGGCTCTTTAGTAGGGCCTTCCACCTTGCTTGCTTCTTCCCCTTTGTCAGCTTCTACTGAGCTAGGTCCAGCCGGAATAACTGTTGAACTTGGTCCTGCTGCCTGTTCTTCTGCCTTAAGGAGGGCTCTCTGTCAACAAGCTCCCATGCGTCATTTCGAGTGAACTGATTCAGCTCCTCTTGCATGACAGTTATCCAGTCTGCATCATTCAGCTCATCCTCAATTGCCGAGGTTCTTCAGTTGACAAGAAACATGAGTATAAAGCGCTCTCCCCTTGACAGAATATGAATCTTGTGTTGACGCTAGATGATTGATGTCCAACTATAAGATCGGAAGAATGAGAATCTAGACACGAACAACGACGTCTTGTTACTTCGTCTGGAATTGTTTCTACACAGATAGTAGGAGTGTTAGGAATTACAGTTGTACTATTCTGAGATTGAAGTAATTCTGTAACAATGGTTGGGTCTACTGAGTCACCAGTTTCAGGGGCATTTAGCTCAGGAACATCATTATTTCCCCCTGAGTTGTTATTATCAGTAGAGGTCTCAGTTACCACATGGGTTTTCTCATCGACCTGAGTTACCTCGGATTGATTCTGTTCAGTAGAATCAGTCTGTTCAGTTACATTGCTTGTTGGTTGATTCTGAATTTCACCGTCTGAATCATCATCCCAACAATTCTGGATCTTTTCGATGTTATCTTTTAAGCTTAGATCCTGTAGCTTAGAGGGCTGAGAGTTTGACTTCGTGCTTTTATAAATAAATTCATCAAATACAACATGAGGGATTTCCTCCACGCAAAGGGTCCGGTAGTTAAAGACCTTGAAAGCTTTGCTGACCCTATAGTATCCTAAGAAAACTCTTTGGTCTGACTTGCTATCAAAGCCTTTAACTGGTCCTTTCCGTTAATTCATATGGTGTGTTCATGTGCATCTGAGGTCTGCTGAGAAAATAGTAATTAAAGTTGATCATATCAATTAACATTTTTTTATCGTAATTTAATTTTATAGTTATTAATAATTAAAGTTGATCATATCAATTAACATTTTTTTAAGTTGTTCTGATTAGGATTTTTTTAAAGCTTTAACTATGATTTATATTTCTTAGTTTCAACTCTTTGTTGATAAATGTTGATTACAATAGTGCACACCATTATTTCACAAAATTATTTAGTAGAAATTGCTACGATAAAATATACATCAAAATACTTATGAACGGGGATAAATTATCAATCCAAATCGACTATTTCTACAACTCTCCCGAATAAATAAGTGGTTACTGTATAATAAACATGTTGGCGCCATTTAAAATATGTACATTTCACTTAGTGGTTACTGTGTGATAAACTTATTGGCGCTGCTTGAAATAAACTTTACTTTTATCCTGCAAAATACAGAAAATACAAATCGCCCTAGCTTAGTTGTAGGTAGCATAATTCATATGGTGTGTTCATGTGCATCTGAGGTCTGCTGAGGCGTACGTGCCGCTGAGGTCTCGTGTTCAATGCCTTCAGCTTCACAGTAGTCATTCACCATCGAGTTTAGAAACTCAGTTCCACGATCTGAGCGTATCCTTTGGATCTTGATATCTTTCTCGACGCTCAGCCGCTTCAGTAGTTTCGGCAGCTCTAATTTGACGTCAGATTTGTTGGCGATGAATATCACCCAAGTATATCTTAAATAGTCATCAATGACTAAAAGAGCATATTTCTTTCCTCTGATCGTCACTGGATTGACTGGCCCAAATAAGTCCATGTGCAGCAACTGGAGGATTCCATCAGTGGAAGGTGACAAAATAGGCGGATTGCTTAACTTTGTTTGCTTCCCCTTTAGACATGCCTCACAGTTCTTATGTCTTTTGAATACATCGTTGGACAGTCCTCTGACTTTAGCATCCCGTGGTAGCTTGTTTATTGTCTTGAAGTTCAGATGGCTCATTTGTCTGTGCCACAACCATGTTGTTTTGTCATCTTACCTCGTATGTGCTAGCAGGCATGCTTCAGGTTCGGCGGTATTCCATTTAGCATAGAATGTGTTCCTTTGTCGCGATCCTGATAATACAGTTTTTCCTGTAGATTTGTCAAGAACATCAGCGTCAAAAGTCACTTTATTGGAGTTATCACAGAATTGACTGACAGAAAGGAGAATATGTTGAAGTCCTTCAACATAAGATACTCTAGGAACTATCGCAGTCCCTATTTTCAATGTGTTGTATCCCCTTGCGTAGCCTTTGGATTTGTCACCAAACACAATCTGGCTCCATCTCGCTGAACGTAGTCGGTCAGTAGGCTCTTTTGATGTGTCATATGTCTTGAGCATCCACTGTCGAAAATCCAAGGTTCCTTTAGCACCTGCAAAACATAAATAGATTCAGGTACCCTTTAAGTTCAACTTAGGTTCTTAATTGTTAGATTTAATAATCCAAACTTGTCTGACAGCCCTGATGGCTTCAGACTTCTTCTTGCCTTGTTGTCAGTAACCTTCTCCACTGAGCTTGGAGGAGCTGACTTCTTAATCTTTTGGGGTTCGTTCTTCTTTTTTTGAACCTTAGGGCTTCTGACTCTTGGCTCATAGTAGTACGGACCGTACTGAGCTGGATGAGTCAACTGTTGATGGCCATACTACTCGGCCCACCTGACCTTCTTGGTCTCCTCTGAATTTGCTCTTGGTGTTCTGGGGCTAGATCCATGGGTCATCTTCTTGTTGCTCAGCTGAGGTGCTATAATTTTCTGCTTGTTCTTTCCCTGAGGGGATGTATAGTGTGCAAACTGAGTCACCCCTAGGACAAACCTATCAGCTAACTTGGTGGAGCTCTTCTGTCTTGAAGTGGAGGCTTCAAAGTGTAACCAAGTCCTTCCTTAGTGGAACATGGTCTCTGAGATCTTAGCTGCTTCTCCAACTTCTCCTCTACTCCAATGTATTGTTCTGTCATCAAGGTTCTCCACACTTCATCGCTCTTCCTCAGCGATTCATATTCTGCTCTAGACTGTGTGAGTTTTTCCTTGAGATTAGCGATTTCAGTCTCTTTCTCAGAGACGTCTTTGGTCAATACTGAAATCTGTGCTTCTTGGTCTTGAGACTTAGTCGTTAGAGAGTTAATCTCTTCCTTTATTCTCAAAACAAGTCCTTCAGACTCAGTAGAGTCCTGGATTCTCTTTTAAAGTCTCTGATTTTCCGCTTTCATGATTTCCATCTCCTGAATCGTCTTGCTGAACTGCTGGCTCATCTAAATTTGCTCTTCAAGCAAATCTTGGTATGCAAGAAAACCACATCTAGCGGTTCTCCTATATCAGAGCTTGTGTTGTGTGTGTAAGCTTAAGAGGGGCATATAATGAGTTCAGAATTTACCTCAGCCTCTTCTCCGACCATTAGACACGGTTCAGCATCTTCTGTTTTGATTGCCATAAATGCGGCATCATCATCAAACAATTCCATAAACAGTTCCTCATCACTTGAGAAATCGAACAAGTCTCTAGCTATGTAGGCTAGCCTCTTCCGGACGAACTTATCGCGTCGTGCTTGCCTTTCAGCTCTTTCAGGTGTAGGACATTCGTACTGGAAGTGTCCTGGCTTTTTGCAGTTGTAACATACTGAGCTTCTGCCATCCCTTCTAGATGTGTCTTTTTGTTCCGCATGGGCAGCTTCATTATTCCTACAATCAGGTAGAGGTTTAGTTTCACTTTTCGAGTGACTATGATCTCTCTTACCTTGATATTTCTAGGAAGCCTTTTTCATCTTCCTTCTGAACATCTCCTTCTTCTTCTGGTATTTCACAGCAAGGAGAGTATACTTCTTAGCCAAGTTGTCAGCAGTTGGTAGTGTTACTGAGTTTCCGACTGACTGGCTTGTTGACTTGCTCCGGGAGTGCTAACTGATATATTGTATGCATGATCCATTGGAACTTCAGCTTCAGCACCGGGGGTGTGTAAGAGGTTGAATTCAAACTCCTCTGCTTTTAGCTCTGAAAACACATAATCAGGAGTAAAAGAATTTAAGTCAGATCTCCTCATACACGTAGCAAAAGAATACCACTTAGGCCTGCTAAGAGCCCTTAGAATCTTGTATTGATCTACTTGTTGCTAAACGTTCTCCCCAGTCCGTTGATGATGTTGATCTGGTTTGTGAAACGTGTTGGGATTTTGTATACTGGAAGCACTTTTTATGCTTGTATACAATGTGTTTTTGTCCTTACCACTATTTTATTCTCCTATCTGATAAATATGTATATTTGCACATGTTATCCTTTATCTTGTATAATAGTTAGATTTGTGTGGTGTGTCGGGTATCACAGAAGACAACACAAATTGGTTGAACTAACAAGATATAAACAGTTAACACAGCTGAGACAACTTAAGGATGAAGTTGTCGGTTTAAGCTGCAGTTTAGATAAGAAGTGGCTTGTCTTAGCTGCTTGTCTTTACTGGTACACTTAAGGTGGTGTATTGACGGATCACAGTGAGATGTGTTTTCCTAACTGACATTAGTGGAAAACCAAGATCTCGGTGACTTAGCTAGTCTTAAGCTTGGTAAGACTTCAGCTGAGTGCATTTGGCTATCTATCACTTTGACCTACTATGGTGAACGTCCAATGAGCGACCGGATCTACGTATCTTGGGTGTTAGTAGTCATTTGTGGCTCAGGCTGGTTGTCTGTATCTTGCAGCCGTATCCCAAGAATGGGTTGATAATATCCCCTGAGGAACTCGAAAGGATTAGCACACTAAACCCGGCCGGTTGATTAAGTTCGAGTGTGTTAATAAGGTCGAGTGGTACTACTCGGAGAATACAAGATGTTAATTAATTTAAGCGATCAAGTAAGCTTAATTAATTAACGGATATTGCTATCTTAAATACGGAGATCGATTAAGTCTAAAATACAAGCCCTTGCTCAAATTGGGATAAAGGGGTAAGTCAAAGCACGGATTCTCTAGTGGAATGAATGCGTGTTAATTAATTAATTTTGCTCTGGGCTGAGCATGGATAATTAATTAATTGGAGGCCCAGCTTTATTTCTTGTATTGGATCCCTGGTCTGGCCCAATTAGTTGTCTAGTAATTTATTGTCTCTTAGAATTCATTATTAATGGATTAATGTATTTTTACATTATTTAATAATGTCATTTATCTGGAATTAATTGGCTGGGCCAATTAATTGATAAATATTAGTAGCCCAATAAATTAATTAATTATATTATGGGTTGGTTATGTGGAAGCCCATTGGAATATAATTAAATTAATGGGCTACAAATATATTAATATTATATAGGTTTTTGAAGCCTATATATATTAGTATTCTGTTCAGAAACTCACACAATTGATTCATAAAATCGAGAGTGGCGTGAGTTTATAGAGAGAGAATAAATTTATTTTCTTCAGATCTCTGACCACCCAGAGGGAGAAAAAGGCCGGGACAAAGATCAGAAGATCTGACACAGGAGCAACAATCGGAGCCGCGACAACACACCAGGAGGATGGTAGCCTTACTGTAAGCCCTATTATTCCTTCAATTGGTATCAGAGCCTGGTTTAGGCTCTGATTGTTGCTGTTAGATGTATAATTAGGTTTTATTTCGTCGTTATCGGGCTATTTTCGTGTTTGGGGCGGCCTGCGAGCCACTGTTTTGACCCCGTTGTAACGTTTTTCTCGTGAGAAAATCCACGAGTAGTTGATAGGATCAATGTGCTATATGATTGTACTGTTTGTTGTACTGTAATTGGTCCGATTGGCACGAAAATCGAGGCGCGACGGACCGGAAGGGCGAAAACTTAGTTTCTTGCAGAACACGGACGCCGACTTGCGACAGCGCGTGAGGGCGCGTGCAACAGTATCCTTCCAATCCGTTCGGATAGGTTTGTTCGTCTTCGCGTTAGCTTCGTCTGGATAGGTCGCACGACCCATTCCGATTTCTGGTTTGTCCGGAATAGCGTCGGAAAGGAGAAGTAGTCGTGCTGTCCAGAAATTCCCAAATTGGCCAGGAAACCCTAGTTTTCTAGGGTTCCGCCGCATTTTGCGGCGGCGATTCCCGGCGGTTCCGGGGTCGGATTTCCGATAGGCTTGGACCTATGGAATCCTCGTCTTATGAGCTTCGCGTTGATAGGTCGTATGGGATCATCCGATCCCGGATGCGACCGGAATTGACGTCTGAAGTTCGCTGCTCGTTATGAATTTGTTCCGGCGAATCGTTTGAAATTCGGGAAATTGAGGAACTAATCTCGGCCGGAATCCATTACCCGGTGGTCGTGAGTGTTCCAATTACGTTTCTCCTCTTTCAATTGATCGAATCGCGGTTCGGAAAGGGAGAATTCGGGCGGCGAAGGCGGCGGCGGCGGAGGCGCGATTTATCGCGCAAGAAACAGCAGCGGCGGCGGCTCCAGTGGCTGTTCTTCACAGCCCACGCGTCGTGAGACGTCCGGAAGGGGCGGGGACGATCGAAGAGGCGGAGGGAGGCGGCGGGAGGCGACGGGCTGCCGCGGCGCAGCGGCGAGCGCAGAACGCGCGGCTGCGCGCGCTCCCGGCCCCGTTTTCCGGCGGCGCGGCCCGGACGGAGAGAGGGGTGGGAGGCCGCGGCAGACCCTCCCCAGTCGACGGCGCGCAGCGGCGCGGCCTGGAGCGTCGGCGGCGGCGACTTCTCGCTGAAGAAGACGATGATGACGTGGCGGTGACGTGGCCGCTACGTCAGCCCAAGTTGAGTCAGCATCCACGTGTGCGCCACGTGACTGCCACGTGGCAGACCCATGCTGACGTGGCGACGGCAGTTTTCGGAGCAGTTTTCAGATTCGAAGATTTCGAAGATCTGTATCATGATCGGGATATGTAATAGTTAGGAATTACGTGTTTTTAAAAGCCCGATAACGTTTTTATATTTCCTATTTGCGTATTTATTTTTAATTATGCTTTAGCATGCAATTATATGATTAATTGCGCTTAGAAAAACATGTAAATAGGATTTATGTCTTTATTAAAGCATGTTTTATTTTTCGCGAGCACGTTTTATTATGTGCGTTTAGAAATTGCATGCTTTAGGAATTATGTGTGATTGTATGATTCGTTACAAACCTTTTGAACAAAAAGACTAAGCAACTTTAAAATTCAATGTTTAATTAGATTCCATTAATTTGGATATTAAACACTTAATCGGACCTCCATTAATTGGACTCTACACGAAAGTAGTAAGATTATGTAAGTAAACGTCCACCTGCGTGGCTTGCTTGCATTTTTGAGCTACCAGTTTTGTGAGATGAGTTTTCCAAAATAATATTTGATTATTATTGAGTAGTGGGAGCGAAGCCGTAAACGTCCACCTGCGTGGCTTGCGTGCCTAGTAAACACGAGTACTCTAGAAGATAATAATTAAATAGGATGGCTAATTAGATCAAATTGAATGCGGCATGGTTCGAGTAAGTATGTCAATTTCAAGGATTTGATTCTATTTGGTCAAATTAATGGTCAATGCTTAGATGTCACCGCAGGTACAACTCACTTCCCTCGAAGTCCCTTCCCGCGTTTTAATAGTGACATGGTCCAGTATATCGAACTATTAATTTCATTCGTCTTAAGAACCTTGACGTGGATTGGAATTAAAGAGCTAGGTAAATAGCTTGGTTTAGGGTTACGCTAGTAAACGTCCACTGCGTGGCTTGCTAGTGAAATTCCTAGAGCGGTTCGAGGTTTTTAACATCATTGGTTTTTCAAAAGGTTACAATGATTGTTAATTACGAATTATGTGCAAATATTAATTTTATACATGCTTTTAATTTATATTTTTTCGGATATATGTTCGAAAAACTTTAATTTCGAGTTCCTAAACAGTCTCACCAACCAAACCCTAACGGGTTTACAATTTTAAATAATTTTACAAAGTGGAAGAGATATCTTACCTTCCCAATAAATGCTCTGCAAAGGTTCTATAAGAACTTCTTGTTTAGGACCGCTATGTCTAAGAACGAGTTTACTTTGAGTATGTTACTCAAATCTTTGGTAGCGGTCAAAGAGGTTATAGAAAAGGGCAAGAGTGCTCAAGTCTTGAATATCCCTAGTAGTTCAAGGAATCCTCTGAAATGCGGAAACCAGAAAAAGAACGGAAAGGGTGGACATTTCAAGAAGAGCAGTGGGAGTAAGAAGACGGTCCTTACCGGCGACATGCAAATGTCAAAGGAGAAAGGAAGGTTCTTCAAGAATGGTAAGAAAGGACACTGGAAGAATTATAATCCAGATGTCATGGCAAAACAGAAAGAGACGCGAGTCGCTCTTGTAACTGAAACTGTTCTGGTTTCCTCTTCTACCCATGAATGGGTAGTGGATTCGGGGGCAACTGTTCATGTTTGTTACACCTTGCAAGGTTTCTTGCAGAAAAGGTAATTGAGCAATGGCGAGGTGGTAGTCTCAATGGGCAATGGATTGAAAGTTCCTGCAATTGCCATTGGAGATTTAAATCTATCTTTTGATAGTTCTGTTTTAGTACTTAAAGATGTTTAACATGTGCCTGAGTTTAGGCGAAATATTATTTCTGTTTCAAAACTCTGCACCATGGATGGTTATAAATCAAGTTTTGATAGTGAAGTTTCTATCATGAAAGACGATGATTTTATCTGTGGTGGACCATTAAACGGATCTTTATATACTATTACTTGTAAACCGCGTAGTTCTGTTAATATTGCTTCCTCATCATCAAATCCTAAGAAGAGGAAAGAGTCTTCTAAGGTAAACCAAACTTATCTATGGCACTTAAGACTAGGTCACATCAATCTTAACAGGACTCAGAGGTTGGTGGAATATGGATCATTGGAGTCTCTCCAAGATTGAACCGTTTCCAACTTGTGAAACCTGTTTGGAAGGAAAGATGATGACTAGGCCTTTGAAGGCAAAGGGTTATAGAGCCACAGAAGCATTAAGTTTGATACATTCTGACTTGTGTGGGTCTATGTCTACACAAGCTCGTGGAGGGTATGAGTACTTCGTCAAATTTACTAACGATTACTCAAGGTATGGATATGTTTACCTTATTCGCCACAAGTTGGATTGCTTTGAAACCTTTAAGGAATTCAAGGCAGAAGTGGAGAAGAAGCTAGGTAAAGAAATCAAAACACTACGATCTAATCGTGGTGGGGAATACCTGTCCAATGAGTTCAAGGACTACTTGACAGAATGTGGGATTACATCCCAACTGACAGCACCAGGCACGCCTCAGCAGAATGGTGTGTCAGAGAGAAGGAACCGAAGTCTCTTAGAGATGGTTCGGTCGATGATGAGTTATGCAACTTTGCCAGTTTTCTTTTGGGGATATGCCCTAGAGACTGCAACATACTTGCTGAATCGTGTGTCTTCCAAGTCGGTACAAAAGATCCCTTTCGAGTTGTGGAGCGGGCACAAACCCAGTATGCACCACTTAAGGATTTGGGGTTATCCCGCTTATGTGCTTTGAATAGGCAAGGCCGATAAATTGGAATCACGTTCGAAGTGATGTTGTTCATAGTAGGCATCCGAAGAAAACGAAGAGTGGATACTTTTATGATCCTAAAGAACAGAAGATCGTTGTTAGCCCTAACGCTCGGTTCTTAGAAGAGGATTACACTAGTAACCATAAATCTCGAGTCGACATCATCCTTGAAGAATTACAAGGTGGTCGAGTTCCACTTGAATAGCCAGTAGTGCAAGATAGTACTTCACGAGTAACTGCACAATCTGTTAACACAGCTCCTAACACTCTTCGACGTAGTGGCAGGGTGATATTTACACCTGATCGGTATGTTCACTAGGGAGACGTTTGATTATCTCCCGGCAGATGAACAAGATATCGTGGATCCCTGGACTTACAACGAAGCAATGGGAGATGTAGATGCACCATGGACTCGAAATTTGAGTCCATAACTGATATGGATGTATACGAGATCAGTGAACTACCTGAGGGCTGCAATGCTATTGGTAGTAAGTGAGTATACAAGAGAAAGAGAGAGCACCAAATGAAGAGATCGTGGCGTTTAAGGCCAGGCTAGTGGCGAAGGGTTTTACCCAGAAAGAAGGTATCGATTATGAAGACACCTTCTCGCCTGTAGCAATGATCAAGTCCATTCTGATTCTCCTTGCCATATCAGCTCACATGAACCTAGATGTCTGGCAAATGTATGTCAAAACCGCATTCCTAAACGGTCACCTTGAAAAAGGTAGGGACATCTACATGAAACAGCCAGATGGTTATGTGAAGGAGGGCGAAGAGCATCTAATTTGGAAGCTTAAGAAGTCTATTCATGGACTTAAGCAAGATTTCCGGTTATGGCACCAGCGTTTTCGACAAAGTACTCAAATCCTATGGATTTGTATCATGTCCTAACGAGGTGTGTGTAACGTATTTGTGTTAACGGATCAGTGGTGTTTCTTGCATTTTACGTAGATGACATCCTTCGCATTAGCAATAATGTTGAAGTGTTATCAGACGTAAAGACGTGGTTATCCGAGCAGTTTCAAATGAAGGACTTAGGTGAAGCTGCTTACATCCTTGGGATCAAGGTTATTCGAGATCGCCAGAAAAAGGATGTTAAGCTTCTCACAAGTGTCCTACATTGACACTGTTATTGCTCGTTTTAGCATGCAAAAGCCAAGAGAGGTTTAGTACCTTTCAGACATGGCATTTTTCTATCCAAGAATCAGTGCCCTGAAAACGCCTGAAGATATAGAAAGTATGAGGCAACTACCATATGCTTCCGCTGCCGGTAGCCTCATGTATGCGATGCTTTGTACAAGAGCGAGATATCTCATATGCCGTAGGCATGGTCTCAAGATATCGGCCTAACCCTAGAAAGGAATCTTGGGATATGCGGTCAAGTATATTCTCAAGTACCTTAAACGGACTAGAGATTATAGGCTTGTTTACCCGTCAGACAGTCTAGTGTCTTTGGGTTATACAAAATCGGATTTCCAGGCTGACCAGTCAGACGAGAAGAAGTCTACCTCGGGTTATGTGTTTACCTTGGGAGGTGGAGCCGTTTCATGGAGGAGTGCAAAGCGTAAATGCATTGCGGACTCAACCATGGAAGCAGAGTATCCGGGCCGCTTTAGAAGCTTCGAAAGAGGCAGTTTGGCTCAAGAATTTCCTCCAAGATCTTTATATTGTTCAGAATTTGCCTAAGGCGATCACGATTTATTGTGATAATGCGGGTGCAGTAACAAATTCTACGGAACCTAGATCTCACAAGGCGTCTAAACACATAGACAGGAAGTACCATATTATACGAGTATTCGTAAATCGAGGTGACACGGTGATTGACAAAATTGGGAACCGAAGTCAACCTAGCTAATCCTTTCACGAAGAGCTTACCACTCCCGGCTTACGAGAAGCATGTTCGTGGCTTTGGGATGGTAGAGATGCCCCACTTAGGACTACAGAAACTTTTGTATAAGTGGGAGAAGATGTCGTGATAGATAGGATAGATAGCTAACATATAGCTGGGTACTAGTTTGTACCTAGATAGTTGAGATATAGACACATTGTATACTAAAAGTTTACTTTAGTATAAGTGGGAGAATTGTTGGGATTTTGTATACTGGAAGCACTTTTTATGCTTGTATACAATGTGTTTTTGTCCTTACCACTGTTTTATTCTCCTATCTGATAAATATGTATATTTGCACATGTTATCCTTTATCTTGTATAATAGTTAGCTTTGTGTGGTGTGTCGGGTATCATAGAAGACAACACAAATTGGTTGAACTAACAAGATATAAACAGTTAACACAACTGAGACAACTTAAGGATGAAGTTGTCGGTTTAAGCCTGCGATTTAGATAAGAAGTGGCTTGTCTTAGCTGCTTGTCTTTACTGGTACACTTAAGGTGGTGTATTGACGGATCACAGTGAGATGTGTTTTCCTAACTGACATTAGTGGAAAACCAAGATCTCGGTGACTTAGCTAGTCTTAAGCTTGGTAAGACTTCAGCTGAGTGCATTTGGCTATCTATCACTTTGACCTACTATGGTGAACGTCCAATGAGCGACCGGATCTACGTATCTTGGGTGTTAGTAGTCATTTGTGGCTCGAGTCGGTTGTCTGTATCTTGCAGCCGTATCCCAGGAATGGGTTGATAATATCCCCTGAGGAACTCGAAAGGATTAGCACACTAAACCCGGCCGGTTGATTAAGTTCAGGTGTGTTAATAAGGTCGAGTGGTACTACTCAGGAATACAAGATGTTAATTAATTTAAGCAGTCAGTAAGCTTAATTAATTAACGGATATTTCTATCTTAAATACGGAGATCAATTAAGTCTAAAATACAAGCCCTTGCTCAAATTGGGATAAAGGGGTAAGTCAGCACGGATTCTCTAGTGGAATGAATCTGTGTTAATTAATTAATTTTGCTTTGGGCTGAGCATGGATAATTAATTAATTGGAGGCCCAGCTTTATTTCTTGTATTGGATCCCTGGTCTGGCCCAATTAGTTGTCTAGTAATTTATTGTCTCTCAGAATTCATTATTAATGGATTAATGTATTTTTACATTATTTAATAATGTCATTTATCTGGAATTAATTGGTTGGGCCAATTAATTGATAAATATTAGTAGCCCAATAAATTAATAAATTATATTATGGGCTGGTTATGTGGAAGCCCATTGGAATATAATTAAATTAATGGGCTACAAATATATTAATATTATATAGGTTTTTGAAGGCTATATATATTAGTATTCTGTTCAGAAACTCACACAATTGATTCATAAAATCGAGAGTGGCGTGAGTTTATAGAGAGAGAATAAATTTATTTTCTTCAGATCTCTGACCACCCAGAGGGAGAAAAAGGCCGGGACACAGATCAGAAGATCTGACACAGGAGCAACAATCGGAGCCGCGACAACACACCAGGAGGAAGGTAGCCTTACTGTAAACCCTATTATTCCTTCAAAACGCGCACAGAAATCATCTATGGACTCCCCAGGAAGCATAGCGAATGCCTCGAGTTCTGCAGCTCTAACTCTAGTTTGTTCTCTTTGATTTGTGGAGTTCCTTGGCTTAGTATTGTGAGAGCATCCCATAGCTCCTTTACTGTCTTGAAATCATGCACTTTTCCGAGATAAGAGTCACTAAGGGTCATCAGTATTGCATTCCGCAGAACTCGGTCGAGGTTGTAAAATTTCTTCTCTTCAGGAGTGAAGAGGCTCTTGTCCTTGGGAACCTTCGGGTCGGTTCTGGCACCTACTGCTCCGTCCAATGCAAGTTCGACTGAGTCGCTATCGGAATAATAGGTCCTTTCGCCAGGACGTCGGTCATGCTGTCATGCAACGAAGTTAGATGAGCCTCCATCCTCACCAGCCATACCACATAGTTCTCTATTGAGAACATGGGTGCCGTCCTTAACCCTGAAATATCAGCCAATGAAGAAAAATAGGATATAGGATGCACTGAAGAGATGCAAGATGCAGTGAAAATGGGTTTTCCTAGGATCTTGTTCGAGATAGACCAGTATTCAGAAAATGATGATCAATAAGAACACTGCTCTGATACCAATTGTTGGTCTTGAGACGTGCTTCAGGTGTAGAGGAGGGGGGGGGTTCACCGTCTCCCATATCAGTGTTTCGATCTCCTTCTCAAAAAAGAGTCCATAATAAAAAAAAATTAAAAAAATCGAACATTTCTCGGACACGGCAATTTATGCGTCCGACACGCACGGGACACGTTTTTTTTTTATTTGGGCACGTTTGTTTGACCACTTCTTCACAACGATTCTCAAATCATCGAAGCCTTCAATCTTTCACTTTAAATAAACTAAATTAAATTTTTCAATCAATGGAGTAAACTCTAGTTTGCTACAACCCTAATATTTTTTATTTAGATTATTATGACTTATGAGTTATGACTTTAAGACTAATGTTTATTGTTGTTATCTACTTATCTTAGTATTTAACATTTTAATCTTTCACTTTAAACAAACTTAATTAAAATTTTCAATCAATGGAGCAACTCTGGTTTGCTACAACCCTAATATTTTTTATTTAGATTATTATGACTAATGAGTTATGACTTTAAGACTAATGTTTATTGTTATCTACTTATCTTAGTATTTCACATTTTTATGCTATGATTATGACTTATGAGTTATAACTTATGTGCTTTGAGTTGATCATTTGATAATATTAATAATTTAATATTATTTATATCAGCGCCCGTGTCGTGTCCTAAATTTTTCAAAAAATGTCGTATCCCGTGTCCCGTGTCCGTGTCGTACCGTGTCCGTGTCCGTGCAACCTAGCTCTCACATGTTATAAGTATTTTTCTTTTTCTCTTTTTTCTACTAGTTGTATAAGTATCTTTTTAAACGTAACAAATATAAGAAATAAATTAAATAATATATATTATATATTTCATATCGTGTTTGTGTTCGAACCATTTAAAACAATATTTAACAACTCTCGATTTTTTTCTCTGCCTTCAGCCACCGTTGTTCCTCTGCTTCGACCCCCCAATTTCATAGCTCTAGTTCTGCCACTGCATAGTGGTGTTGGTGGATTTTGAACCCATTATCTTTCGGCCACAGGCTACCCACCTCAACCGCTATGCCATCCCATTAAGAAAATTTGTTCATGTTCTATTCTGTAATTATAACGATTCGCATTACCATTATTTTTATATACAAACGCATGGATAAATAGTCTTTTTTAGTCAGAAATACGTGTGCAGACAGCTCTTGTCATTATAAGAAGTAATATTAATTAATTGAATTATTTATTAGATTGTTATAAACATATCTGTTGATTCTTCAACACCAAACAATGATTGCAAAATTAATGTATAAATACGTATGTTCTATGTATCAGTGAACATATATCGAATATATAAGTAATATTCCATGACATAGGACAGAACAATCGATTCTGATCTCAATTTTAAACTAAGCAATGTATTACGTATGAAACAGACTATTGCAACTGGTGCGTATATACAATTATAAGATTTATGTATAAAATATTTAAATATTCAGCATAAAATATATAAAGATTAACACACATATTATATAAAATATATATAGAAACTGTTATTATTCATACTCCAATGTCAAGTAATTAATAATCATGTTATAGTGTTGGATGGATAGCGATTTAAATTATTCAATATGAAAATTGGATAGCGATTCATTTACAAATTAAAAACTAATATGATGTTGTGCATATGACAACCAAATTAACATCATTTGTAGCCAGAAAGAAACAAAATGAAGAGACTTTTGAGATAAGAATAGAAGAATAGCTCATCTATTTTCAGACTGACGTCTGTCTTTTACTTCATAATTATTAATTACACCTCTTTTTTTATTTTCTCTTTTCCTTGGCTTTTAATTTAATTTCTACAACTAGTAGCATCAAATCTAACAGCTTATTTGTCGACTAATGAAATACTATCGAATTATAAATTTGGTTTGTGCAGGTATCAACAGCAGGTTGCTTTTATAAAAATGAAAAAGAAAAGAATAAAAAAATTAGTATGTCAGCTTAGTAGATCAGGTCATTGATTTCTAGCTTTTAATGGAAAGCAACACCTCTTCATACTTTATTAACTTTTAACTTTTGGTGTTTATCTGATTTTGAATTTTACTATTTCCTCCATCTCATTAATATTGTCATTTAGAATTTCGATCAAAAATTTAAGAAATTTAACTTTTATATATAAATAATGTGGATCTATATGACTTTTTTGATTTATAATATTATTTTATTTCCTTTTACAAAAAGAAGATAGTATTATTGAGACATCAAATTAAATATCATAACAGTATTAATAAAACGAAAGGAGTATTTTATAAATATTTGAAATGTATGTTTGTGATTTTTTATACTTAAAATAAAAAATGAAAAAGCTCAAGAAAGTATTTGCAAAACAGTTTTATCTAGAACTAAGTTATGATAACAACTTTTAATTACAAATAATTTTAAGCATTTTTAAGCGTTTACAACCAAAAATTACTTATAAAAGCTCGTCTAAGCAACTAAAGACGGCTTATAACGCATTTGAAAATCAAAAAATAAGAGTAACTTTAAAAGAAAATCGAAATTAAGCTGTTTAGAGAGAGAGAGAGAGGGTTAATTACCATATTGTTTTCTCCATTGTTCGAAGTAGGGGAATAGAGTGGAAGTGTAATCGTGAGCAACAAATTCATTATTATCTTCTACAGTGGCGGTTGCCGAAGCTTGAATTTTGTTCATCTCCCAAACATTTCCATAAAAGAGAGAAGGCGTGGGCCCATTTATGCCTTGCGCTCGAAGCTTCTGTCTGATTACCCACTGATTCACCCACACGCTCTTTAGGAAATACACACCAACACAGCAAACACAAGCAAGAATCGTCGTACCAACTTCAGTTTTAACAGTAAAAGAGACTAGGGTACGATGAAGAAGAAGAAGAAGAAATACAACAACAAGAAGAAGAAGAACGGGAAGAGAGAGGGGAATCTTCATGTCTCTTTTATATATTGACCCAAAAGAGTATATAATCTCAGCAATATATGTGATAACCAAAGAGTAGTGAGCTGGTTTATATACCACCTGTCTAGATTCCTTCTACTTGCACAATTAATAAATAAAAATATATAGAGAGAGCATATAATATATTATTAATTTAAATTAATTTTTATAGGAATTGAATATTAAATTAACTGTAGATCAATTAATTATGTAGAATTGGAAATACCAACTATACTATATGTAGAGCCGGCAAAATATTTCTGACCCGGTGGGCTAGACAGGAGTACCCAAAAAAGGGTTGAGTTAGCTATGAAATTATAAGTCCGAAGGTGTATTTGGCCTCAAAAGCCCGCCCAAAAAATTCATGGGCTCTACGAACTTTGGGCTAAAAATGTCGGGGTTTTTGGGCTAAAAAGCCCGCCCGAAATAAAATAAATATTTGTTAGATACTATTTAGTATTATATAAATACAAATGAAAAAAAGATGGGAGTAAAAATTTATCTAATAAAGTTTCAAAATGCGATTAATATATGTTAAAATTTGGCGATTATAACTGTTTTAATATCTTAGTTTGAATTTTTTGATGTTTATTTGCGTAAGATTTTAAATTTAGATATTTATTTGTTTAGAAATCTATAATATGATCTATTTAAATTATTTAATTACATTATAATTTATACATTATCCAACATTAACATGATTAGTTTAAATTATATATAATAATTTTATTTTTATACTACAAATATATAATTAAAATAAATTAAAAAAAATCAGTAGGCTAGGCTTGTCTGTCCACCCCGAAAGCTTAGGTTGAGTTAGGTTTCATATTTCGTAGCTTGATATGGTGTTAGGCGGGCTTGCGCGGGCCGAAAAATTTAGTTTGCCCGATGGACTCAGGGACTGGGTCGACCCACCCACCTATTTTGCCACATATAACTACATATTATCGGTATAGAGAGTATATAATACGAGAATGAGAATTGAGAATATATGTCATCTATTAATGGTCTGCAGTCTATGATTGCGGAATATTTTATTTTTGGGGCAGACTACCGTGCATCTATTGTAGGTGCAACCGGGTCGCAGGGGCCCTATTTTGACTGAATCTGGTCCATCTGACATGTTGACTTATATATATATTAAAAAAAATTAATAGAACCCTACCCCCCGCTCCGCCCCCGCTCTTCATTTTCTGTCTCTCCCTCTCTCGCCTCTCCACCTCCCTCTCTCTGCTTCTTCTCTTTGCCTCCGCTCTCTCATTATCTCCTCTCAGCCTCTGTTGTCCTGTATTTTTTTTCATTAAAGCAGAAGCAGCAGATTAAAAAGGAAAGAAACGAATCGCTACGGCATGGATGATATTGATGGTAATAATCTCAGATCCGTTCTTCTATTCTAAAATCGAATTTGAGATTACATTGACTTTATCTAGTCTGGATTCTGATTGTAAGCATTGCAATTTTAGAAGATTTCTAGAGCAGTTGTTTGTTTGTACAATTTTACATCTTTTGTTTGCAGAACTGGTCATTAATTGTATGGCTTTTGTTTTCTATGTCTAGTATCTTAATATATATTCAAAATTTGAGGATTTTGTTGAAATGAAAAATAGAATCCGCTCGTAGTGTTTTGAAACTACTTCCATAAACTTTTGTTCGTTGCAATTGACACATTTATTAATTACAAATGACACTCGAAATGTGACACTCTCCTCCAAGACAATTAACACTTTTGTTTATTACGATTGACATATGTTAATCATATTTTGTTAGCTAAATCGCTGAACGGTGGTTTCGTATGTTTATTGGATTAAAGTAACACATTCCTTAATTATAATTGACACTTACTTCAGTGTGATTGACACTTTAATATAAATAATACTTTTATTCGTTGCAATTGACACATTTATTCATTAGAAATAACACTATAGGAGAATGTGACACTCCTCAAAGACAACGACCCTTTTGCTTATTATAATTGACAATTGAGTTACATTTTTGTTTATTATGTTGATCATATTTTTGTTGACTAAATTACCGAACGAAGATTTTCGTGTGATTATTGGATTCAAGTGACACGTTTCCTAATTACGATTGACACTTACCTCGGTATAATTGACACTCTGAGATAAATAACACATTTGTTCAAAACAAATCACACTTTTTTCCAAAATATATGAAACTTTTCTTAAATATAAATGACATTTTTGTTCAAAATAAATGACACTTCAGTTTCAAAACAAATGACAATTTCTACAATGATGGTAAGATGACGTTCAAAATGAACATGACACTTTTTTTTCGAAAAAATGATACTCGAGAAATGTCAATTTTGTTCATAACAAATAACACTATTATTCTGAACAAATAACACGTACGCCCTTAATAAAAATTGAGAAAAAATAAAATAAAAAAAAATAAAAATTTGAAGTAACAACACTAGACGTTATGAAGGCTTAAAGCTTTGTTCTTGCTTTGAGTATGAGATTGTTTGAAATTCCGTAACCTCCTTCTATATTTATAAGCAAGCAAAAAGATGTCCGTTAAATAGAGATCGTCTTCTAATTAACTCCTAGCTTCACAATGTTGTTGAGCATTAAATGCTCCTGGACGCGTCGCTTTCCGAAGCTAAGCAAAGTAAGGTAGATGCCTTTAGAAACAAGGGCATAGGTCGCACTCTACGGTTGGTCAATTCTAATTTGGAGTTGGATGTCTCCATTGACCATTGTTGGTACCGGTATGATTTCAGGTATATTGGGGGATTAAGGGGGGGGGAATACACCTGATATCAAACTTTTATTTTTCATATCAGAGAGGCTGACTGATAGTAACTCAGTCAGAGAGTGCGGAAAATATGTTAGGCCCTTTTATAAAGATGATGTTCTTTCGCAATAGTCAAACTAATAAGTGTGTAGTGAATAGTGAGATGAATGCAGTAAAACAGTAACAAACACAGATTTTATAGTGGCTCGGATTTACACGATCCTACGTCCATTCTTCTGCTATCTTAGTAGGAATCTATTACTAGATACTCGTAGACTGACGAGTGCAGATCAGTACAAACTATCAAACTATCAAACAATCTATCAGCTTCTATCGAACAAGAGATTGGATGGGGTTTGGGTTTCGTTCAACAACAAGAGTATGAAACACTCTCTACTCAAAGCTTATGATAAGCTATGAATACTTGGATTATGAACAACAAAGAAATTCTGGCAAGAGAACTTTTAAATGAATAGAGTAAGAGCTTGTTCTTTTGCTTGAGAGTATACTTGAGCTTCTTGAAATTCTATAACCTCTTTGGGAGAGGTCTTCTGCTATTTATAGGCGAGCTAGGGGAAAGATCCGTTGAACAAGATCGATCTCCCATTGGCTCCGTGTTGACAACGGTCTCATGCATTTAATGCATGAACACATGTCGCGCTCCGCTTGGCTCGGCGGATCCTGTACGAGGTACTTTTCTGTCTCCCTTTCACTAAGGCTGACATGGCGGCTTGAGATTAGACAATGTTGATTATGATATTATCGTCTTCCTCCGTTGACCATCTATTTTGAATATCGCACCTTGTACCATGTACAATCTTCACATTTGAATCTTCAATGCAGTCTGGTGAAGATAACAGTCTGAGGATAGTTCAGCTTGAAAGGTGTCAGCTCGAAAGCTGGATTTAGTTGGTTCCACAAGCTGATCTTTCACAATTTGAATAACCTAATCTGAAAAGATCAATATCCAACCTAACTATACAGACACAGACTGAAACAAACCTATTAAATTACATCAGACTGGTTCATCAAACAAATAGGGGTTTTGGATAATTCAAAACTTATATGATTTCCCAACAACTATCATCTTTGAATTTCGCGCCTCGTACCTCGTACATTAATCTGCTGAATGAGACTGGTCAGTCATAAACTGAAGCTTGTGTTTCCAGCCCGAGTTAAGTTCAGTCTCACTGATTCTAACTTGAACAACTTTAACCTGAACTACATCAGTCTACCTATACAAACTCAAACTAATTCTAGTCTAAACCTATACCAAGACTAGTTCATCTATGTGTGGGGGTTTGAGATAATTCATAACATATTATTTCCCAACAATTTCCACAACATACACATTTGCATAAAGTTCTTTCTCCCTCTCTCTTCTATCTCTCTCCCTACCATAGATTTGAAGACTTTTTGTGTGTGTGTGTGTGTGTGTGATATCATTTATATATTGGAAACTTTGATGTTGTCATCTGTTGGACGGTGGTAGCGGAGGGAAGGAGAGAGCGATAGAGGACGGTAATGGGTTTCGATGGTTAGTTATGCTTATCGATTAATAAAGATGATAATACAATAAATCAAATGATATTTTTGTTCAAAACAAGTGATGTTTTTGTTTAAAACAAATTATTCTTCTGGTCAAAACAATTGATACTCAACAAATGATACTTTTGTTCAAATAAATGATATTTTTTTAAAATAAATGAAACTTTTGTTTAAAACAATTGAATTTTTTTCCTAAACAAATAACAATTAATTTTCAAAATAAATGATACTCAATAAATGACATTTTTGTTCAAAAAAATTGATACTTTTGTTCCAAAGAAATGACACATTTCTTCAAAATAAATGACGCTTTGTGACGGTAAGAGGCGGAGAAAATTATTATTGTTTTTCTAATTAAATCGGATTTGGGATCCGGGTCAAACTGTTGGAGTTCGGATCTTGGGTCACATGTATGTATGTGCATCATGATGCAATCAAGTTTTTGTGATTTTTATATCCCTTTTGTATCCACCTGAGCCTAGATAGAAAATATTGTACGTTTAGAAGAGAAAAACCCATCCTTACGAGCTCAGTTTTTCAATGTAAGGGTTCTCTTATTAGTTGGCACAACAACACAGAACTTACGTTGACTTAGTGCTAGTAGTAACTTGGACTAGAACACATCAATTTCGTAAGTTGAAAGACGAGTATGTGTTAGGTTATGAGTCAGCGATCGTTTAGATTATTGCTAAGGGGGTACTTTGAATTGTCTCAGTAGTTCATATAATTAGAACTTATTGCTATATTTTGGTAATGGGGGAAATTGTAGTGATTTATCGCTATAGAATTGAAGATCCCAAAACCTATCTTGTACCCCTAGTGTGTTGTCTTTCGAACTTGATGATGCAATAGGCTAAACTGCTCTTATTTTCGTTATCTGTTTTGTCTAAGTCCTATAAGGGTTATTTGTTGGTCTGCACTTCAGTAGGAAGTTAAATTCCAGAATCCCATGTCATCAGTTTGTAAGAGCTCATGTTCTCAGGTCTCCAGCTGACCATCATCAGTAGAAGATCCCCATCAGCTGACCTACAGTGAAGACACAGTATGAAGAGCTCAGTACTTTCAGAGTCTCCGGCAGACTGCTCTCAGTAGAATATTTTCATCGGCCGACTCAGATGAAGAAGTCAATACAATCGTTCCAGATCTACTGTATCTGACAGGAAACGACTGCCCGATTTTACTGTCATTCGAAAGTCAGCAGAGCATCATACGAGGATGAGTGAGAGTCAACTCAGATGAAGACTGAAGTCTGACAAGTCTCACCTACCACAAATCTCGACCAATGAGAAGCAACCTAAGCCTTACCTGCTCTGACACTAAAGCTGCTCTCATGTAAAGTGACCAACCACTCTGCGACACTACTTCGAAACTTATGGCCGTTTTCCTTGGACGTTTGTGGCACGTGGCATTGTCTTCTCCAACAGACAAATGCTTGGGTCACGACTATAAATAGAGAAGCTTTTTCGAGCTCAATGCACAGGATATCAAAGGGAATACACGCTCAAAGCTTTCAAAATCTCTAGCGCATTCACGAAGATCCAGCGAAGAACTTGCTTAGTTGAATATTTGTGGTTATTCTCTCTAGAGTTTCTTTAGTTCCATCTTCTCTATCTAAGCTCAACTGTTACATCTGTAGCTTAGAATCTTCGAATGAGTTCACTTTCAGTGAATCGTTCTTATTGTAAGAACTCCTTCATAGTTGGAGAAAATCCCCTCCCCTTCAAACTTCGGTTTGATTTGTAAAGTCGCTAAGGACTATAACTTAGCAGGGTCTGTCCAACGCACAAATACCTTGTTGAGGCTAGCTCAGATTAATCAACAAGAACTCCTGTTCAGCAGGACCGTGGACGTAGGATCTTGCGTATCCGAACCACGTTAAAAATTGCTTGTGTTATTTACTGTTTTATTGCATCGTTCCCAAATCGATTTACAAACTCATACTTTACATAAAACGTATTTAAAAGTGCACCAGCCAAAACAGATTTGGTTTGTGAAAACACGTTTTCAAATCGAGACGAAGTCTTTCGGGCCCCACACTTATCCGTACTAAAATCTCCGATTGAGTTCTTAATACTGACAAAAGTCTGTAGGACAGACTCAGTAGTTGAGCCACTTTGACCTTCGATCAGAAGGTTACTATCTGGCACTGTTCATCAGTTGCACTCTACAGCTCAGTCGTCCTTCACGTTTGAGGAATAACTTGTAATCAGGTGTATTCACCTGCCCCCCCCCCTCTAAACCTGATACTCGTCTCCGAACCAACAATTTGTATCAGAGCACGTTGTTCTTCCGATCATCATTTCTGAAACTACTGGTCTACTTGAACAGATCTTGAAAACGTTTTCACTGCTGAAGCATCTCTTCTTACATCCTTATACTCTCACCTACAATGTCTGATATGTCAGGTATACGGATGGTGCCGATGTTCTCTATAGAGAACTACACTGTATGGCGCGTGAGAATGGAGGCGCACCTTACATCGCTACATGACAGCAAAACAGATGTCCTTGAAACAGGACCCATCATTCCCATGATCGACAGCGTTCAATATGTCGATGTGGGAGGTGTAGGAGCACAAACTAGTGCTAAGGTTGCCAAAGGCAAATTTTCCTTCACGCCAGAAGAGAAAAAGCTGTACAACCTTGACCGAGTAGCGCGGAAGGCAATCTTGACAACGTTCAGCGATTCACACCTCGGGAGGGTGCAAGAATGCAAAACGGCAAAAGAACTTTGGGATGCCCTGACGGTACTAAGCCAAGGAACCCTGCAGATCAAAGAGAATAAGCTCGAGCTAGAGCTTCAAAAGTTCGACACCATTGCCATGGAGCCCAACGAAACCATTGACGAGCTTAGCGTCAGATTCACCAATCAGATCAATGTGATCAATGGGCTGGGGAGAACATTCACCAACAAAGAGATAAACACCAAGATCTTGAGAGCGTTGCCTCGACTGAAGTGGCTTCCTTTTGCTACTTATTTACGTCGCTCAGATCTTAATGCTTTAACTCCTGATGTTATCTTTTCAGAACTAAAGACAGAGGAGTTCGAGCATAGCCTACCCCAAAGATGCTCCAGTGCTCCAGCTGACACTCAAATAAACCATGCTTTTAAAGCAATAGTCAGAACATCCGGAGCCAACCCTATTTCTACCAGCAAGACAGTAGCTGCTTCAGATGCTACGTCTTTTGAGACTCCTGCTACTGATCGTCTTGCGCTTATGACTCTCAAATATCAAAGGGCGAAGGAGAGAGTCAGAAAGCTAAAGAAATACCACCGAAATTCTCCCTCATGTAAGAAAGATCATCGAAAAATGGAAGAATCTAAACCTTCTCCTGATTGCAGGAATACAGAACATGCTGGTAGTCCATCCAACAGCTCAACTGGAAAAGGTAGCAGAGTAACTGTGTGCTACAACTGCAAGAAAGAGGGACATTTCCAGTACGAATGTCCTGAGCTCTTAGCTGCTCAGCGAGCAGAACGGCAGGCCAGACGCGAGAAATTTGCCCGAAGAAGGCAGGCCTACATTGCCGGAGAGCTATCCGACGACTCAATCGAGGAAAATACTTTCATGTATTCTTCTAAAGACGAAGCTGCATTTATTGCCGTTGAGGTCGGAGAAATAGATCCTGAAACAACAACTGAATAATGTCTGATGGTCGGAGAAGAGGCTGAGATAAATTCGAAACTTATTATAACCTCCTCTTCACATAGCACACACGACACGTGCTCAACTACAGACGAACCTCTAGACGTGGTGCAAGCATATGATGATCTACTAGAGGAGCAGATTCAGTTAAGTAGAGAGTTCAGCAGACCTGTTTAGGAACTGGAATAGATAAAGGCTGAAAATCAGAGACTTTCTTCTAATTGTCATGTCTCTACTGATTCAGAGAATCTCGTTGCGAGACTGAAGGAAGAGATTGAATCTCTTATGACTAAGTCTCAGCTTCAAGAAACTCAGATATCAGTTCTGACTATGGACAATTCTGAGAAAGATACTGAGATAGCCAGACTCAGTCAGAAGCTCACAGATGTTGAAAAGGACTACGAATCACTTCGGAAAAGTGATAAAGTTTGGCGAGGACTGATGACTGAACAGTACCTGGGAGCCAAAGAGAAGTTGGAAAGCATGCTTATTGCTTAGAACTCAAAGGCCACCAACCATGAAAGAAGGACTTGGCAATACTCACGAAGCTTCCACCTCTACTTCAAAAGGCTCAGAAATGCTGGCTGATAGGTTCATCAGAGGAAAAGTTCAGATCACTTAACCCACGACTCAGGCGAAGACCAAACAGAAGATGATCGAACCTCAGCCGAGCAACAAGAAGCAACTGACCAAAGGTTCTAGCCCCAGAACACCATGATCAAATTTAGGGGGAACTAAGAAGGTCAGGTAGGCAGAGCAGTATGGCGAGCCAATGTATGAGCCCAATGTATGAGCCCAGGCAGAGCAGTATGGATAGCCAATGTATGAGCCCAGCATATTTTGGTTCGTACTATTATGAGCCCAGGGTCAGGAGGAACACAAAGCCTCAGAAGAAGAAAGCTCTTGAACCCAAAATTGCTAGAAAGTCAGTATCTCCAGGTCCAGTGGAGAGAAAGACTGACAAGGTTCAGAAAAAGAAGATGTCTGAGACCCCTAAGGTCGCCATATAGATTTGGATCGCGAAATCACCGACTAATGCTTAAGGACCCAAACTGAACTATAGGGTAGCTAAAAATGTTTCTATTTTGCAGGTGCAAAAGGACCCTTGGATTGTGGACAACGGCTACTCGAGACATATGACTTATTAGAAGAGCCTGCTGACCAATTACGTGCAAGAAGATGGTCCCAGAATTGAGTTTGGTGACAACTCAAAAGGTTATACAAGGGGATATGGAACACTCAACATTGGGACTACTTCAGTTCCAAGAGTAACATATGTTGAAGGACTTCAACATAATCTCCTTTCTGTCAGTCAATTCTGTGATAATCTGAATAGAGTTATCTTTAACGATGGTTTCTGTGATCTTGTTGACAAATATACAGGGAAAACAATGTTATCAGGTTCGCAGAAGAAGAACATCTACGTTGCTAACTGGAACACCGCTGAACCTGAGGCTTGCTTACTTGCTCAGACGAAATCTAGTGATAAAACAGGATAGCTGTGGCACAAGAGACTCAGTCACCTGAATTTCAAGGCAATGAACAAGCTAGCCAAGAACTCTAGAGTCAGAGGACTGCCCAATGAAGCCTTCATCAATGACAAAAATTGTGAAGCATGTTTGAAAGCAGACAAAGAAAAACAATCCACCAATTTCGTCGCCTTCCATTGATGGAATCCTTCAACTGCTCCACATAGACTTGTTTGGTACAGTTTCTCCAGTGACCTTAAGAGGCAAGAAGTATGCCCTCGTCGTTATTGACGATTATTCAATATATACGTGGGTCATCTTCATAGCCAACTAATTTGATGTCAAGACTGAACTGCCAATACTGCTAAAGAAACTCAGTGTGGAAAAAGACATCAAGATTCAAAGAATTCGCTCAGATAGAGGGACAGAATTCCTCAACTCCGTCGTTAAAGAGTACTGTGATAAGGAGGGGATCAAGCACGAGACTTCAGCAGCTCGCACCCCTCAGCAGAACGGACTTGCTGAACGGAACACTGAAAGAAGCAGGAAAACGCTCCTAGCAGACTCTGGACTACCCTCAAAGTTCTGGGCTGATGCTACTGACACCGCCTATTACACTCAGAACAACTCACTACTCACAAATCAACACATGAAGACGCCATACGAACTATGGAAAGTGAGAATTCCTTCTATCTCTCATTTTCATATCTTTGGTTGTTCTTGCTTTATCCACAATAACGGGAAGGACCAGTTAAAGGTCTTTGATAGCAAATCTGATCAAGGATTTTTCTTAGGATACTCTCGAGTCAGTAAAGCCTTCAGGGTCTTTAACTACTGGACCCTTTACGTGGAGGAAAGCCCTCATGTTATTTTTGATTAGTTTGTTACTAAGGACAGGAAAGCTAAGAAGACAAATCCTGAAGATGTCAGAAGCAAGCTACAGGATCTCACATTAAACGAGAAATCTGAGAAGATCCAGCATTGTTGGGATGATGAGTCAAACGAAGAAGAAACCCAGACCCATCCAGCAAGCACTGTAGCTGACCTGGTTGATTCTACTAAACAGAATCAACATCAGGTAACAATGGTCAGTGAGGAAGCCCCAATGGTAACTGAGACCTGTACTGAGAATATAAACTCAGGGGGAACGACTAATGTTCCTGAGCTAAATGCCCCTGAACTTGGAAACTCAGTAGATCCTAACCTTCTTACTGAATTACTTCAGTCACAGAACAACACTACTGAAATGCCTAACACTCCTGTTGACTGTACAGAAGTAATCTGAAAAGAAGAAGTCAAACTCAGACGTTCGTGGCCAGACACTCACTCTTCTGATTTAATCATTGGAGATCCATCAGCAGCAGTAAGGACAAGATCCAGATTAAGCCAAGGAGAAAGTGCTCTCTACTCCTGCTTCTTGTCTACCTAAGAACCTCAGACGATAGAGGATGCTCTCAATGATGCAGATTGGATCATTACCATGCAAGAGGAGCTAAACCAGTTTGTCCGTAACGAAGTTTGGGAACTTGTTGACCGACCTAGACATCAACATGTGATCGGTACTAAGTGGGTCTTCAAGAACAAGCGAGACTAAAACAACGTCATAGTAAGAAACAAGGCTCGACTTGTTGCCAAGGGATACTGTCAATCAGAGGGAATAGACTTTGACGAAACGTTCACACCAGTCGCCAGATTGGAAGCCATTCGTTTGTTCCTAGCCTATGCAATGAATCAGAGATTTAAAGTATATAAAATGGATGTTAAGTCAGCGTTTCTGAATGGCGTGCTGAAGGAAGAAGTCTACGTGGAACAACCGTTCGGCTTTCTGCAGGTACATCAAGTGTACAGATTTCGGAAAGCTCTGTATAGGTTAAAACAAGAACTCAGGGCTTGGTACGATACCCTATCAGACTTTCTTCTTCCGAAAGGTTTTCAGAAGGGGACAGTAGATCGCACTCTGTTCAACATTAAGTCAAGAGATGACATTCTACTAGTGCAGATCTACGTGGACGACATCATTTTCGAATGCAGGAACGTGACTATATGTCAACAATTCGAGAAAATGATGAAGGAGAAGTTCGAGATGTCCATGATGGGGGAGATGAACTACTTCCTTGGATTTCAAGTGAAGCAATCAGGAATATTCATTAACCAAGCCAAATATACTCGAGACCTCTTGAAAAGATTCGGCTGCGACTCAAGCATGAACACGAATTTTAAAATCGATCTAGACAAAGAGGGAGCTTATGTTAACTCTACTGATTATAGAGCTATTATTAGTTCTTTATTATATTTAACAGCAAGCAGACATGACATAACTTATGCTGTAGATGTATGCGCAAGATTTCAGGCGAATCCCAAGCGAAGTCATCTAGACTCAGCAAAAAAGATTTTGTGATACCTGAAGGGAACACCTGACGCAGGGCTATGGTATCCTGTTGATGATAATCTGATTCTAACAGGTTATTCTGATGCTGATTATGCAGGATGTAGAATAGATCGAAAGTCAACTTTCGGAACATGTCAGTTCCTAGGCAGCAAGCTGATATCATGGTTTTCAAAGAAACAACATTCAGTGGCGACGTCCACTACTGAAGCTGAGTATATGGTTGCTGGAAGTTGTTGTACCCAAATCCTTTGGCTTCGACAACAACTTAGAGATTATAGAATTACTAAAGATGAAGTACCCATCTACTGCGACTCCACGAGTGCAATTGCAATAACTCAGAATCCAGTTCTCCATACGAGGTGCAAGCACGTGGACATTCGACACCACTTCATCCGAGATCATGTTGAAAAGAAGGATATTAGGATGGAGAAAATCCATACTGACAAGCAAAGGGCAGACATACTGGCCAAATAGCTAGCCGAGAACAGATTCAGAGAACTATCAGTCGGCTAGGTCTACTAGATCCTACTAATTCAAATCAGTAAGAAAAATTCAGTACGACAGGTCAGAAGTCAGACTTAGTACTTGATTCAGTAGGGTGAATCATACAGTACACAGTAAGGGGGAACGTGATACCTCCAGTACCACGAAGATTCTCCTGAGTCGATTCGGTAAACAGCTGATCGTAAAAGTTCAGTTGAAGAGGTTTGCATATTAGATTCTTTAATATTCTCAGAAGCATGCTCGCATTTAATAAATCAGTCGTTTGCATTCAGTGGCATGACTTGCATTTATTTCCCGCCATAAATTTTTAAGGATTAAGTCAGTAGAAACTGTTCTCATTTAAAATGTCTTATCCTTTAATGCTGCCTGCAACGCATTTAATGCATGTCTTCTCACCTTACTCTAATTGTGCATATCTTACGTAGGTCTAGTTTAGAGGCGGCTAAGTAATCATTCCTTTTATAAAATCAGATCTGAACCGTCCCAGAAAAGCGAGATTTTATACCGACCGTCCAATCTAAAAACCATTGACATTCAAATCTTATAAAATCTGTACCTTTTCTCTCTAAACGCACTTTACGCCATTTCCGATCTTATAGCTTTCGATCATCCTTGTCTACTACTTTCTGTTGATTGTTTATATCTCTCTCTAGCTCTTCGATTACGGTAAATTTCCTATCTATCTGCAATCTGCGAGTCTAACTTACTCTATTTTCAAGTGGTAACGCTTTTCTTGCAGATTTCTATTTCAATGGCGACTGTTTCGACCCCTTCCAACATTGAGGAGATCATACTCTCCAGGGTTCAGTTTGAACCCACGATGGCGTTTCATCAAGCAGAGCTGCATATATGGAGCCGATCTTCTCCGCCCTTGAAGCATCGGGATTAAAGCTTCTCCTTACGAAGCACCCGAATGTGTATATGCCCCGGCAGGTGGCTGAGTTCTTTTATAATCTGCGTTCCGTGGAGGATACGGATGCAGAAGTAACCGTCATCGGTTATATGAGGGAGGTTGCCCCCCAGAAGTGGGAAGCAAGACGCGCCGACCTCAGAGTGTTTGAGGCTTTGAAGTTAGTTTTCGAGCTTCCAGACAGCGGAATTTCACCAGTTGGATATAAGGAGAATAAGCTCAATGACTACGTTTGTCGCTTCTGTGGACGTGACGACATCTCCTTCAAGTCCGCCCTACCGAAGAACCAACTCCTTCCAGAGTATCGAGGCCTCGCTTACATCGTCATTCATATTCTGACGAGCGCCGCCGGTTCATTCGATCAGCTATCTAAGCCTCGACTCCAGATCATGATGGCTATAATCGATGGAATCCAGGTGAAGTGGGCAAAATTCCTCTTGTCTGAGCTAAAAGCTCAGGCTCAGAAGTTTGTGGCCACAGATTCTAGAGAGAGAAGACTCATTAGTGTGGGCAAGCTACTTTACGGGGTGAAGGTGTCCATTATTATTGAGGACTCCGTGATAAATCACGCCTCATTTGCTGACATGAAGTATTTCGACCGCAAGCTGATAAAGTTTAAGACAAAATCAACGGTCGAAAAATCTATCGGACGTAGAGTTGCTGAGCTCAAAAGGTCATCTACTGATCTGCCTCCACGTGCCGATCAGCCGAAGAAAAAGAAGTTGTCCAAGCCAGGAGCTTCTAAGGCTGCTTCCAAGCCTACTTCCTCTCCACCCCCTCAGAGGGAAGAACTACTGGACGCTGACACTGGCATAGAGGGCGCCACCTTGAAAGACAAAGTTCAGCGGGTGAGTACTGAGGAGACACAGCCAGAAGAAGCTGATGAACCGACTGCTGAGGTTTCCTCGGAAGAATCGTCAACTTTTCAGCTGAACCGTCTCCGTGCTACGGGAGAGGTTGCTGAACAAATTTTTGAGATTGCCCACCATTAGATTTAGTTAAGATTGCGATCAGGGCAAGGACACAGATGATGCTGCGTTTCCTCAAGTGGGATATTCTTGCAGATATTATTCAACAACATTATGCGCTGTCCTTACTAGCCAAGGAGCAGAGTATTCAGTTGGTGATCGGGTTTGGGGAACCCGTCGACATAGCCTACTTCAAGGACATACGCTCTGCCATGCTATATCTTCTTGAGCTCCGGTCCTCCCCACAGGCCGCCAGAAGCCCATCGTCGCCTTCTCATCACGATGATGGTGATGATGATCAGGCACCCAAGGATTCAGAATAGGGAGATTCTGTTGAGGGAAAGACTCCCAGCGAGAAGGGCGAATCACCACCTCCACCTCCAGAATCAGGTGCCGCCCCCGTTGCTTCATCTTCCAAGAAGCAACAGCTCGCTGCCTCTGAGCAGAGGCTCGGTACCTCTTCCTATCGGATAAAACCAATAGGTAGCGTGTCATCTAAGTCCGTCAACCGAGCAATAAGGAAGCAAGGAGACAAGAATCTTCTCCTGGCCAAAGATTTCCACCTCAAATAGGCGCAATACATGAAGGTTCATATGGAGAAGGTTGACAAACTGACTGGCACAGTCAAGAAAGTGTCGGACGCTCCAACTCCCAATATTCAGGAGATCGTCGAGACTGCGCTAGCAGCTCAGAAGGCGGACATGACCGCCTAATGCCAGCAGTTGCTCGAAGCACAATAGAAGAAGTTCGCTGAGCAACTGTCTGCGAGCCTGGCTACTGTCCAGAAGACTATGGATGAGCGTAAAAGGATGGACACCTCCAGTGTCCAGAATGCCTTAGAAACTCAGGCGGCTGCCCTGAAGCTCATTCAGAAGGATATGACAGACTCCCACGATGCATCGCTTCTCAAACAGCAAAATGAAGTAGAGGCCCAAAAACGCCAAATCCGCAAGGACCAGTAGGAGGACTGGGTCCACTACTGTGATGCAGTCGGGGATGTTAACACCACCACAGACTCTATCAAATCTCCTATCTACGAACTTCAACGTGAAGTAGCGCTATTAAAATTCTCCTGTCCTCGGCTAGTGATGATGCTAAAAAGGGGGAAGGAAGAGCTGAGCAGGTGGTGGCACAGTCAGTTGGGAGGGAAACAATTAAGGGGGAAAGTTCAGCTTAGACTCGAACGAGCTCAGTCCCCACTCCCGAAGTCCAAATCCCTCTGTCCAAATTCAATCAGAGGCTCAGCCCTCTGAACCTCAGCTGCCCGCATAGGCCGGAGGATCGGTGAAGGATCCTCGGCTCAGGCGCAGCACATTGAAGAGGTTGCAAAGTTTGTTGATCAAGAAGATAAGCCCCTACCGACTCAAAGGCCAGGGAAGGAGAAAGCCACTGAAAGCACTCCTCCTCCTTCCCCGATGCCCAAATTCAAATATAGAGAAGAGCAGGAGGAACACGATAAGAGAGTGGCTCAGCAACTCCAAGATCAGGTCGACTATGAGCTAAGGATGGAGGAACAAGCTCAGCTGAAGAAAAAGAAGAAAAGGGTCCCAATCTCTAGATCGTCCAAGAATCAGGCAAAATTGTTAACGGCTTAGCGGAAGAAAGCGCGGCAATCTGCTGCTACAGAGCCTACTGAAAACTCTAAGACGGACAATTGCCCCTAGCTCAGCGGATGAAGAATCTTTCCAAACTTACACGTGAGCAGGAGGCAGAGGACAAAGCGACATGGGATGTTGTGCAGCAAGGACTGAATCTCAGGACAAGAGATAAAAGAGCTGCAACATTGAGAGAGAAGAAGAGGCAAGAGGATCTGTCTAAGATTATAGAACTCACTGAACAAATTGCCAGAGAGCCAATCCTCAATCGAAGCAAGCAGATACCCAGGACTTCCAAGTTCTTCCGACGTGGTGTTCAAAAGCCTCATCTCAAGAAGACTCCGCACCGCCGCGTAGACAAATGGATTCCATGGAATCTTAACAAAGAATGGGAGGAGCTGAAGATAGACTTCGTCAAAGCTTTTTACGTATGGCAATGCTATTCTGCTGAAGTGTCGCCTGTCGAACTCTTTGATCAGTTCCTATATCAGTACGATGCAAACTTCAGAGCGCATATCAAGCTCATATTATTCAAAAAAAAGTTGCCCTTCACTGCTCCTGTCTATCGTCAGCTGAGTCTTCCTATGACCACTCAAGGCGTTATATGCACAAAGGAGATAGAAGAGGAAGTGGAGACTGCTGCCTGTCGCAATGATCCGGATCTTATGCGGACAAACGATCTCATCCCCATCCAACACCTCGTAGAGGATCTACATATCATATGGATTGGAGGCTCCTGCTACTAAGTCTGCGAATTTCAAAGCGAAGATTAAGAAGTTCATACACTAGTAGTATTTTCTTTTATCTTCTGTGTATAGCATTAGCTGATGTAATCTCTTCCATATATAATATCAGTTTTTGCTTGGCCAGACAACTACTCATTGTCTTATGGCTGTGTTTATTGCTTATCACACTGATCACTGAATTGGTCTGACACACACTCAAATAACCTGTCTTTCTTCTGATATGCCTATCTTTTATCTGCTATCACTGCTCAGTTTTTAGTACTTAGTGGTTTTGGCATCATCAATTAGGGGGAAATTATTGGGTTATGAGTTAGCGATCGTTTAGATTATTGCTAAGGGGGTACTTTGAACTGTCTCAGCAGTTCATATAATTAGGACTTATTGCTATATTTCGGTAATGGGGGAAATTGTAGTAATTTATCTCAATAGAATTGAAGACCCCAAAACCTGTCTTGTACCCCTAGTATGTTGTCTTTCGAACTTGATAATGTAATAGGCTAGACTATTCTTATTTACGTTATCTGTTTTGTCTAAGTCTTGTAAGGGGTATTTGTTGGTCTGAACTTCAGTAGGAAGTTAATTTCCAGAACCCCATGTCATCAGTTTGTAAGAGCTCGTGTTCTCAGGTCTCCAACTGACCATCATCAGTAGAAGATCCCCATCAGCTGACCTCCAGTGAAGACACAGTATGAAGAGCTCAGTACCTTTAGAGTCTCCGGCTGACTGGTCTCAATAGAAGATTTTCATCAGCGGACTTAGATGAAGAAGTTAGTACGATCGTTCCAGATCTACTGTATCCGAGAAGAAACGACTGCCCGATTTTACTGTCATTCGAAAGTCCGCAGAGCATCATACGAGGATGAGTGAGAGTCAACTCAGATGAAGACTGAAGTCTGACAAGTCTCACCTACCATGAACCTCGACTAATGAGAAGCAACCTAAGCCTTACCTGCTTTGACACTAAAGCTGCTCTCATGTACAATGACCAACCACTCTGCGACACTACTTCGAAACTTATGGCCGTTTTCCTTGGACGTTTGTGGCACGTGGGATCGTCTTCTCCAACGGACAAATGCCTGGGTCACGACTATAAATAGAGAAGCTTTTCTGAGCTCAACGCACGGGATATCAAAGGGAATACAGGCTAAATGCTTTCAAACTCTCTAGCGCATTCACGAAGATCCAGTGAAGAACTTGCTTAGTTGAATATCTGTAGTTCTTCTCTCTAGAGTTTTTTTAGTTCCCTCTTCTCTATCTAAGCTCAACTGTTACATCTATAGCTTAGAACCTTCGAAGGAGTTCACTTTCAGTGAATCGTTCTTATTGTAAGAACTCCTTCATAGTTGGAGAAAATCCCCTCCCTTTTAAACTTTGGTTTGTTTTGTAAAGTCGCTTAGGACGATAACTTAGAAGGGTCTGTCCAGTGCACAGATACCTTGCTGAGGCTTGCTCAAATTAATCAACAAGAACTCATGTTCAGTAGTACCGTGGACGTAGGATCTTGCGTATCCAAACCACGTTAAAAATTGCTCGTGTTATTTACTGTTTTATTGCATCGTTCCCAAATCGATTTACAAACTCATACTTTGCATAAAACGTATTTAAAAGTGCACCAGCCAAAACAGATTTGGTTTGCGAAAACACGCTTTCAAATCGAGACGAAGTCTTTCGGGCCCCACACTTATCCGCACTAAACACTCCGACTGAGTTCTTAATACTGACAAAAGTCAGTAGGACAGACTCAGTAGTTGAGCCATTCTGACCCGCGATCAGAAGGTTACTATCTGGCACTATTCATCAGTCGCACTCTACAGCTCAGCTGTTCTTCGCGTTTGACGAAAAAATTGTAATTAGGTGTATTCACCCCCCCCCCTCTACACCTAATACTCGTCTCCGGACCAACACTATGACTTAGCACCTGATAATAATAAGGATCAGTATTTCAAGAGATCTATACTCTAATCACTGAAGACTAAACTTACGAGTAAAAAGTGAGATCTCTTCACTCTGAATGAATTTTATGTTATTAGGATAAATGGAAAAAATCAGCATATCCAATTTTAGCAGCTCCACCTTATATAAGGACAAAATCATTTAAACGAGTTAGCATTACACGTCCCTAAAGTAGGATTTGAATATGATTACTTAATTAATATTTAGTTTCTATTTTGATACTTTCTCTGTCCTGTTATTCTTGTCTTAGTTGTTCGGAGTTTAAAAAAGTGGATAGAAGTATATAAAAGTGAGTAGAGTTGTATCAAAGTGGTAGGATCCATTGTTTAGATTGATTGTGTCCACAGATATTACTTTCCTCTTCCGGACGAAAATAAGAATAGTGGTACAACGGAAAAATAAAACTAATACAAGAATAGCAGGATGGAGGGAGTATATGATTTACTTTGTCATGTTTACCTTTTTAATAAGTGTTATTCTATACATAATACGCCATCCGTCCCGCTATTACTGTTCCCTTCCTTTTCGGCACGGAGATTTAAAAAACTTTATTTAAGTGTGTAATTTATGAATTTTAATTATATTAAGAAGTAGACACAATTTTCGAGGAGTGGTTAGTGTGAATAAATGAGAATTTATCCAATTTTTTGCAAAGCATAGTTGAGTCAATCGATTTATTATTTTCTATTTTTTATGTTGTAATTGAATAAATAATCTAAAGTTTCAAAAAAAAGTTAAAAATCTTAATTTTCTAACTTCGGAGCGAAAAAGAATTATGTGACAAAAATATTTTTTAAGAGAAATAATATAAGAATGTGGAGGTGTGTAGTGAGTAAGGAGGGACCCACTACCTTTTAATTTTAAGAGTTAACTTTTGTAATTTAAGGAAATATGACAGTAATAGCGGAACATCCCGATTAGGAAGGATGACAGTAATAGAGGGACGGAGGGAGTATATGTTATATAGGTTTAGTATAGAGACTGATGGTTCCGGACATTCGGCCATAATATTTATAGCTCAAATCTTTTATAAGAAAATTGAGTATTATCCCACATTGAGAATTAATGAAGATCATCATTAATTTTGCCTATAAATAAATAGGAGAACTTGTTGTTTAAAATATTCGTCTAATAATTAGTGTTTGGGTCTAGAAAACATATTCCTGAGCCCCGAATAATAGTATGACTATTTTTCTTCTATAAATAGTCTTGTTTTCCATGTAACCTACATTTGAAAGTATAGTGCACAATCCTGGCTTGGTGGTGCACGAATTGGGTAAACAATTTTCGTATTATTTTCTTGAGTATCTCGTATTTTCCGCTTTTTGTTCTACAATATATGGTTTACATTTTATTTGTTGTGCCCTTTTCACAATTATCGGACCGTTCTTCTTAGGCGAGTTGTACTCCATTGGGAGGATGCTTAAGTTATCTTGATTATGATTGAATCCACTTTATGCAATCTTGAAGCAAGATATATATAGTATGAACAAGGTTGGGGATGACGTCCGATTATCATGGAAATTTTGGAGGGAGAGAGAGTGGCATGGTGGACCCAACATGTTGTATCTTGATTAATATTTGGATTCCCATGTTCTTAGGAGATCATGTCGTACGTGATATTTATGACAAAATGAACATGTCATTTCCATGTTAATCTATATTTCAAACTTCACATGGAAAATAGAATTGATTCAACTTTCACGTATGATTTGATGTTTTGCCAACTAATCCAAAGAACCAATCCCCCCACACCTCTAAATAGCAATAGGTTTGGTATCTGTGTGACTAGAAAACAACACTCATCAAATGGGACCATTTTGAACTATTAAAATTAATTTTGTCATTCTATGATGCATATACCAACTCATCTGTACGTAGCACACCACTTCAAGTATTAAATGACACACAGCAGGCTTGATTTGTGTAGGCCTCCCCATGTACATAGTTGAACCAAATCCTATATTTCTAATTTAGTAGTTTTAAATTCAAAATCATATCATTGGATCGCCACACATTCTTAAAGAAATAAAAAATGATTAGCAAAATTTGAAAGAAAAATTTTATAGACGACAATCGAAATAAATGATACTATGAAAAAGAGAGGTTTGTTATTAGTAATATAAGGTTTTTGAGTTGAAGGGCTACAACCTATAAATGGAATAGTTTACATCAGAAGAAAAATGCATGCAGTAGTTGAACTAGGAAATAAATATGAGTAAGAAGATATTTTCTAAGACTTCTTGAGCATCTTTTAGTAACATTTTGTAGTAGAGTGGACTCTCATATCTCCACAAGATATAATTTGCTTTGACAAGTGCTCACAAATTTGATAATCATCTATCGTTTAAGAACAAATAAATTCGTCATTTTGGAAGTAACATCACCAACCAAAAGGTTCCAACAAACAAAATAAAGTTGAGATATGTGAAGAAACTTTAATTAAGGTTCTTAATCAATCTGATATCATTAATGAAACACTCTACATTCGTATAAACCTTTTTAGGGACGGAGCTGGGTTCAATTACATATATGCTTACGAATGTTTTTTTATCGTAACTGTTTTTACGAATTATTTTACATTTATAGTAGGAAAAATAAGAAGGGAAAAAGAAAATAATAAAGAAAAGTAATTTAGTTTAGCGAGAATTAAACCTGTGCCTAATAATTTTTAAGAAGAGATTTAACCACTATACAAAAATGCAATACATTAAAGAGTTGCTCAGTGAAATATTTCTACCTCCAGGGCGCCCAGCCCTTGCCATATGTTGATCCTGAGACGTGGTTCAGGTGTGGGGGGGGGGGGGGGGTGAATACACCTGAATATAAATTCGTTTTCAAACGAGAAGTCAGCTCTAGGTGAGTTTGCTACTGAACTGAGTCAGACAACGAAATATACTTCAGATCGCGTGGGCAAGAAAATCTTCTACTGAGTTCAGCTCTACTGACTTGAGTCAGTCGAATAGTAGTTCAGTATTAGAGTGTGTGCGGAAGTGTAGGCCCTATGAAACGTCTCGGTTAGAAAACCGGTTTTATGCTGAGTTTGATGAAATACAGTTTTAATGCAATATGGCCTGTTAGAAAAAATAGTAAATCAATACAGTAGATTTTTAAAGTAGTTCGGACACACTGGGTCCTACGTCCACTGTCCTGACCAAAGGAGGATACTTGTTATATTTATACTAAGCAAGTCTCAGTGATTTGTTCTCAAGAAAGATACAACTTGAAGCTTATACTGATCAAGTTCTCAGTGATCTGTGCGCTGGACAGATTCTCTACTTATAGTTGTAGTGACTTTTACAAGAGTTTCAAACTTTAAGAGTAAGTCTTCTCCAACTAAGAGGAAGTTCTTACAATAAGAACGGTTTCACAAGGATGTGAACTTCCTCGAGGTTTCTAAGCTAAAGATATTACAATGAGGCTTGCTTAGATAAGAGAAGGGGAACAAATATAACTCTAAGTGATGAACTCAAGGGTTCTTCTATGAATGCTAGTTCTTCACTGGATTCTTCGTTGACAGTAGATAGCTTGGGTTCCCGGTAGTGTCTCTGCATGAAGCCTTGTTGGTCCGGAGACGAAAAGTCAGGTGTAGAGGGGGGGGGGGGTGAATACACCTGAGCTCTGTTTCTTTTTCTCAGTGAAGGTCATTGAAGGCGATGTTTGCAACTGATGAACAGTGCCAAGTAAGCCTTCGATCACTGGGGTCAAAGTGAGTCAGCTTCTGAGCTCTTCTACTGACTGATGTCAGTATTAAGAAACTCAGTCGGAGACTGTAGTGCGGATAAGTGTTAGGCCCGGAGTCGTCTCTTTTGAAAACGCGTTTTTGCAAGTTAAATCTTTTGGCTGTGCACTTTATAAAATACGTTTTATGCAAACTTATGATTTTCAAGTCCGGTTGAAGGCTATGCAATAAAACAGTAAATGAACACAAGCGATTTAACGTGGTTCGGATACGCAAGATCCTACGTCCACGGTCCCGAACAAGGCGAGAGAACTTGTTGATTATTCTCGAGCAAGCCTCGGCGGGGATACTGTGCCTTGGGACGGTTCCCTCTAAGTTATAGTCCTTAGCTACTTTACAATCCAAACCTATGTTTAGAAGGGAGGGAATATTCTCCAACTGAGAAGGAGTTCTTACAACAAGAACAATTCACTAAATGTGAACTCCTTCGGATCTAAGCTATGAATTTAGCAATGAGCTTAGTCTAGAGAAGAAAGGGATCAAAGTGCTCTAGAGAGATGAACTACAAGAAGTGTTCTATGAAAACTAGTTCGTCTCTGGATAAGCTTGAAGATTCTAGAGCGTTGTGAGCTTGAATGATTTCCCTTGATTTCGCGTATATTCCTCTTTTTGAAATCTTCAAATCCTTCTCTATTTATAGTTGTGAGTTGTGGCATATGTCCGTTGGAGACGACGATGCCACGTGTCACAAGCGTCCAAAGAAAACGGCCACTATTCAACTTTGTTGCGGCGGGGCGATTAATGCTGCTGTTCATGAGAGCAACTTTACCTGTGTAGAGTAGGTAAGCGTTGTCGGCTTCTCATTGGTCGAGGTTTGTAGTTGGTGAGTGTCGAGTTGACCGTTCAAACTACCTCGTATGTCTTCTCGCTGAACATTTGAAGGGACTTTAAGTCTTTGGGTCGCTTTACGTCGGATACGGTACTCGAAAGTCTATCTTCTTCGGTGAGTCGTCGGACCGATAAAGTGAGCTTCGATAGTCGGTTGGTTGGCTGCGAAGGTATACTTGCTTGACCTTGGTTCTTCTACCGATGACCATCGGCTTGTAGAGAATGCTTCTACCGAGGTCCGGTCACTGATGCGGGATCTTTAACTGAGTTTGATATCAGCTGCTGACGAAGAATGCAAGCGATTACACTGATGACGTGGGGTTCTGAAAAGTATCTTCACCAGAAGATCAGTTCAACAACTACCCCGTACAGGACTTAGACAAAATAATAAGCATTACATCAAGTCTAACCTATACATCAGCTAATCCTATCGACACACTAATCTACTGATATCAGCTCGGTTTTGGGATCTTCAATTCCATAGTACTACTATGATTTCCCCCAATTTCTTTTAACCCTAGAACAGCTGAGTATCAATCTACTGACTCATATCCAACAATTTCCCCCTAATTGATGATGCCAAAACCTCTATACTCTAATATCTATCAAAGATATTGTCCTACTGACAACAATTTCCCCCTTCAAACGTCTGAGGAAAAACTGATAATCATAAACGAACTTCAGCAGGCGAGAGAATGGCAAGATCAGAGAAACTGATGTGAGTGTGTGTCAGATCACTTAGTGATCAGTTGTGTAAACACAAAGTAAAAGGCTGAAAGACAATGAGTAATTGTCTAGCAAGCAGAGGAACTGATATAAATATCAAGAATTACAGAGTTCCTAATGCTATTACAAAAGATGAGAAAGAGAAAATCACTGCTGCTGCTTCTTGAACTTCTGTGTCTTCTTCTTGAAGTCAGTGGATTTCTCCTTGGGAGGATCTAGGTAATAGTATTTATACACTCTAGCTCGAATCTCCTGGATCTCCAAGTTATCATCTGGCCTTTCAGGGAGCAGGCTCAGACTGTAGGCGGCTTCCTCCACTTCTCTTTCTATGTCCTTAGTGCTCAGCAGTCCATTAGCAAGTCTCGGCGGTGGAATACGTCGGAAAGCTGGGGCACGGAAGGTTATATTCTGTGATTCCATGACTTGCTTCAGCCGTTCACTGAATTCAACATCAAATCTCGTAATCAACTCCTCAAAGAGCTGATCGGCTGAGCAGTCGAGTGGGTAAATGCGCCATACGTAGTAGCCTTTGATAAAAACTTCTTTCAATCTCTCCCAATGTTCATTCATATCAGCCGGCACCCACTTATCCACATGCTGAATCGATTGTTGCTTGATGTGGGGGCCCCTGATGAACTTAGATCCTCTCGGGATCTGCCTTCTCGGATCAGCTGCTGGTTTAAAGGATAATCTTCGCACTTTCTCCAGATCAGCCATCCTTTTCTTTTCTCGGAGCGCGGCTGCTCTCTTGTCTCCATGTCTGCTAGATAGTCCAGCGAGCACCGCCTCCCACATTGTTTGATCTTCTGCTATCTGCGCAGGCGTATGAGTCGTGGAGGGTTGACTCTGCGCCGTAGCTGGGGTATCAGTTGAAGAAGCCTTGGCGTATTCTTCTTGAGCTTTCTTCTTCTGCTCTTCAACTGTCCCGATTGCCTTCTTCTTATCTCTGCCTCTTATAGCCTTGCCCTTAGGCTTTTTGGCTGCCTCAGCTGCTTCTTCTAATCTTCGCTCATGATCAAGTTTGTCCTGCAGTTGTTGGGCGACTCTGAGGTCGAAGGCCTCCTGCTCCTCTTTTGATTTAAATTTTCGGACCGGGGAGGAAGGAGGAGATTCAGTAGCAGTCTCCTTCCCCGGCCTCTACGGCAGCTGTTGTGACTCTTCTTCTTTTGCTGGCTCGTCTGCGAACTGAGCAATCTCTTGTATATGTGCAGCAGAAGAGGAGATGGGGGTGGCTTGTAATGGAAATTCAAGGAGAAGTACCTCGTCAGTATTGTCTTTTGCCTGAGCGGCTGAGACTTCTTCAGTTCGAGTAGAGGGTCCTTCCTCCTGTGCCTTTCCCCTTTGAGTTTGTGAGGGTCCTTCAGCTGTAGAGGGTCCTTCCTCCTGTACCTTTCTGCTAAGAAGCGGTACATCAGCTGTCTCCATCACTCTCTCTCTTCCTTCTCCCTTACTACCTTCCCCCTTACTACCTTCCCCCTTTTTGGCATCAGCAATAAGTCCAAGGGAGGTACGGAGTGTTTTCACTTCTTCAGCCACTTGGCAATAGAAACTTTGACTTCATCAACAGTCGTATCGAAGTCAGATACCACACTGGTGTAGCCATGCCAGTCCAATTCTTGTTCTTGCACGAATTTCGGGCGGCGAGCGGCGATTCTTTGCGAAGGTGCAGCGAGAGCTGCATCATGGGATTCGCTCATCTCTTTACGAATCGTCTTGAGAGCCTCGGCTTGTTGTTTAATGGCTGTTTGGAGAGAGGTGGTAGCCGGCTTATTACGCTCATCCATCCGAGCTTGAATGCGTGCGAGGGCCGAGTCGGCTCTTGTGAGAAAGATAGGCGGCGAGCTTCAAGAAGCTGCCGACTCGAGCTTGCAAATCAATCTTACGGGCGGCTAGAGCCCCGCTCGATCATCTTCTTCGGATCGGGCTGAGAAGGAGCCTCTTGTGGTTTGAAGACATCGGCGAAAGTTTGTTCCGGCGTTCCAGTCTGCGCCTTTGTATACTTCTCCCATTTAATGTGTACATCTTTGGCGAGAAGGCGATTTTTCTCTCCTTGGCGTCCGATCGCCTTGTTGGATCGCCTTTGAGGACACGGAACCTATTGGTTGTATCGATAGGAACTTGTTCCGAGCCTCTTTTCGGAGAATGTGAGAAGGCTGCTCCCTTGAGTACTTAGGGGCATTAGGAGCCTCACCAGATATAGCAGGTGGTGGTGATGGGCTCTTCTCACGGGGAGTTTGTCCCTCAGCAGAATCTCCCATTTCTGCATCCTTGGGTGCCTTGTCCTTCTCCTGATCATCATCATCTCCCTTATCAGCAGGAGGAGAAGGGGGCGGGGGAGTGTTGCCTGGAGCTGATTCCCTCTGGCTTAGCAAGTAGAGCATAGCAGCTCGTAAATCTTCAAAACAACCCAGATCAGCGGGCTCGCCAAAGCCTATGGCATTCTGCAGTTCTTGCTCCTCGGCCAACAACTCAGTTCCTGATTGATTCTTTGAAAAGTCTATGAGAATATCCCAGTGCAGGAATCTCAGTAGCATATGAGCGCGTGCCCTGATGGCAATCTCTATCAAGTCCGCGTGCCCAGCGATTTCGGGTATCAGCTAGTGAATTTCAGCTGTAGCACGGGCACGAGTGGAATCAGTGGTGTTCCACTCAGCAGATGGCTCCTCAGTCGGCATTCTGCTGTCTGACTGGGTTTCCTCGGAGCTGATTATCTGAACCTTATCCTTCAGAGTAGCTCCTTCTATTCCAGTATCTGAATCCTGGATCTGCTCAGGAGGAGGTGAAGCAGGAGTTGACGCTAGTATGGCCAGCGGCTGAGCAACAGTGACCTCAGCAGGTCGAGTCTTGGCCAATCTCCTCTTCTTTGGCACTTGTACTGATGGGGGCAGAGCTGACGCTGCTCTCTTAGGCTCAGGCGGCCCCTTGCCTATGGATTTCTCAGCTCCAGCCTTCGTCTGGAATTTGATAGATTTCTTGTCAAAGTACTTGGAGTCCTCAAAGGCTGAGTTCTCAACAGCTGAGTTCCTCTGAACCATGCATTCTATCGAAACGGTACATCTTTGTTCCGAATAGAAGTTTACCCACACCTGGCTATCCTCCTCTCGCCAGTGGGTAATGTGGTGAACTTCCGAGCTCGTGCCTTCATCTCGAGTAGTATAATACTCGGCCCGGTTCACTTCAACCCCATCGTCTATTGCCATCATCACTGAATCCTTGGTTTGGACGAGTTGATCATATGATCCAGTGAACTTGTCGGAATGTGCGATACCACGTAAGCTAGACCTCCTGCATCGAGGTAGCAACATATTCCTCGGTAGAGCTATTTTGAACGCCACATCCTTGCGTCCACGGAATTTTCGCACATATGCGTTGATCTCCTTCTCCTTGTATCCAATCGGAGAAATGCCGGAGTTGGGAAGATCGAATGAAAGAGCTAGAGAATCTTGAATATCGAAGGTAAGAACAGTGACTCCCACTCATCTTGATCGACTTCCTTCGATAAGAGAAGGACGATTCCTCTCCTCCCGATGCTAGAGATTTCCGGTTGAAATAAACTTCGGCGACATTGTCGAGGGAGATAAGCACGGGGTGCTTCGAAACCAAGCATCTCCAACCCCGAACGCTCCAAAGCGTCAAACACGGGTTCAAGGAAAGAGATCTCCACTTGGCGGAAGGCCAAAGTAGGTTCAAACGGGAATCCCTGGAGGCTACAATCTCCTCAATGTTGTCCGGTGTTTGAACGTTCGCCATTGAAATCTGCAAAACAACATATTAGCACTTGAAAATAGAGTAAGTTAGTAGTTGCTAGCAAGATATCGATACATTACCGTGTATAAGAGCTTTAAGAGATGCGAAAGCAAAGTTGTTTAAGAGATTTGGATAAGAAAACAAAGTTGCGAGATAAGCTCTTGAGAATATGAAGAATGACGAAAAGTGAGGAGTTGATAGAAGATGAAAGATTTTGTATATTAAGTTTGATCTTCAGTTTGAATCGCACGGTTCAAATTTAATCTTTCAAAATCAAGGGGCGGCTAAGATTAAATGTTATAAAGGAATGATTACAATAGCCGCCAAAAATATAGATATACATAATAAAGCTAATGGAGAAGACATGCATTAAATGCGCGACAGAGAGCATTAATTACGCAGGCGAGGAGTCCTGCTGAACTTTCCTCAAACCTTAAACATAATAAATGGTAAGGAGTAAATGCTCCTTAGCAACTGAATGTAAGCGACTGATGCATTAAATGCGGCATACTTCTGAACAAATTAAGTAACGATACTACGCAAACCTCTTCAGCTGAACTTATCAGCTGGTTACCATCATTTATCGGGAGGATGGTTGTGCTTGATGACCATGTTCCCCCTTGCGTGTGCGGTGTGCATCTCCCAACCGAGTCATCTGTACTAAGTTTTCTGACCTATCGTGCTGATTCCATACTGATACCAATTGTTGCTAAGTATATCATTATCAGTAGTCGGCTTCTACTGACTTGTCTCAGTAGGATTTAGCAGACCTAGCTCAACTGATAGTTCTCTGAACCTGTTCTCGGCTAGTGGTTTGGTCGGTATATACGCCCTTTGCTTGTCGGTATGGATTTTCTCCATCCCGATGTCCTTCTTTTCGACATGGTCTCTCGATGAAGTGGTGTCGGATATCCACGTGCTTGCATCGGTATGTAGAAATGGGTTACGAGTTATAGCTATTGACCTTGGTGGAGTCACGGTAGATGGGCACTTCATCCCGAGTTATACCATAATCTCTCGGTTGTTGTCGAAGCCAAAGGATCCGGGCACAAGCAACTTCCTGCAGCCATGTACTCGGCCTTCGGTAGTGGACGTAGCTACCGAGTGCTTGTTTCTTTGAAAACCACGATATCGCCTGCTTGCCTAGAGAACCGACATGTTCGGAAGTTGATTTTTGATCTATCCCGCATCCCTGCATAATCGGCATCGAATAACTCTGTCGGTATTAGATTATCATCGGCAGGATACCATAACCCAAGCATCGGGTGTTCCTCTTAGATATCGCGAGAATCTTCTTCGCCGAGTCTAGATGACTTCGCTTGGGATTCGCACGAAATCTTGCGCATACACCTACAGGCATAAGTTATGTCGGAGTCGGCTAGTTGTTAAATAAAGTAAAGAACCAATAAGAGCTCTATAATCGGTAGAGTTAACGTAAGCTCCCTCTTTGTCTAGATCGATTTTAAAGTTCGTGTTCATGGGGATCTTGACTGGTTTCTTTGGAATCACGGCCGAATCTTTTGAGAAGATCTCGAGTGTATTTGGCTTGATTGATGAAGATTCCTTCAGCTGATTGTTTTACTTGAAATCCAAGGAAATAATTCATCTCTCCCATCATGGACATCTCGAATTTCTCCTTCATCATCTTCTCGAACTGGCGACATATGACTTCATTTACGCGCCGAAAATGATGTCGTCCACGTAGATTTGCACCGGTAGAATGTCATCTTCTCGACTTTATGCTTGAATAGGGTGCGATCTCTGTCCCCTTTTGAAAACCTTTTCGAAGTAGAAAGTCGATAGGGTATCATACCAAGCCACGGGTGCTTGTTTTAACCCATACTGAGCTTTCCTAAGTCGTACACACGATGTCCCCGCCGAAAGTCGGGCGGTTGTTCCATGTAGACTTCTTCCTTCGCACGCCATTCGAAAAGCCGACTTCACATCCATCGATATACTTTAAATCTCGATGTGTTGCATAAGCTAGGAAAAGACGAATGGCTTCCAATCCGCGGCCCGGAGCAAATGTTTCATCAAAGTCAATTCCCTGCGCCCGATTGTATCCTTTAGCAACTAGTCGAGCTTTATTTCGACAATGACGTTGTTTTCATCTCGCTTGTTCTTGAAGACCCACTTAGTTCCAATCACGTGCCTGATGTCAGGTCCGTCGACAAGCTCCCAAACTTCATTTCGACGAACTGGTTCAGCTCTTCTTGCATAGCAATGACCCGGTCAAGCATCTTTAAGTGCGTCCTCTATCGACCGAGGTTCTTACGTAGACGGAAAACAAGAGTAAAGTGAGCTTTCTCCTTGACTTAATCTTGATCTCGTCCTTATAGTTGCTGATGGATCTCCAATGATAAGATCGAAGAATGAGCATCGAGCCACGAACGCCCGAGTCGGGCTTCTTCTTCGATACTACTTCGCACGATCGAGTAGGTGTATTAGGCATTTCGGTAGTGCGTTTCGCGTGACCGTAGTAATTCGGTAAGAAGGTTAGGATCTACCGAGTTTCCGGTGTTCGGGGGCATTTAGCTCGGGAACATTAATCGTTCCCCCCCGAGTTTATATTCTCGGTAGAGGTCTCGGTTACCACGGGGGGCTTCCTCATCGACCGAAGTTACCTGTTGTTGATTCTGTTCGATAGAATCAACTAGGTTAGCTACATTGCTTGTTGGTGAGTCCGAATTTCTTCATCTTCGACTCATCATCCCAACAATGCTTTGGATCTTTTCAGCTTTGTCATTTAGTTCGAGATCCCGTAGCTTGCTGCCGACATCCTCGTGTTTGACTTTGTATCTTTCCCTGTTCTCGGTAACAAATTCATCAAAAACAACATGAGGGCTTTCCTCCACGCAAAGAGTTCGATAGTTAAAAACTCTGAAGGCTTTACTGACTCGGGAGTATCCTAAGAATACTCCTTGATCAGATTTGCTATCAAAGACCTTCAACTGATTTTTCCCATTGTTGTGGATAAAGCAAGGACAGCCAAAAATATGAAAATGAGAAATAGAAGGAATTCTCCCTTTCCACGGTTCGTAAGGCGTCTTCATGTGTTGCTGCGTCAGTAGTGAGCAATTCTGAGTATAACAGGCGGTGTCAGTAGCATCAGCCCAAAACTTTGAGGGTAGTCCAGAATCTGCGAGGAGCGTTCTTGCTGCTTCTTTGAGTGTTCTGTTCTTACGTTCAGCAAGTCCGTTCTGCTGAGGGGTGCGCGCGGCTGATGTCTCGTGCTGAATTCCCTCTTTATCGCAGTATGTCTTAACTACTGAGTTTAGAAACTCTCTTCCTCTCGTCGAGCGTATCTTCTTAATCTTGATGTTCTTTTCCACACCGAGTTTCTTGAGTAGATTAGGTAACTCAGTCCGAACATCGATTTGTTGGCGATGAAGATGACCCAAGTATATCTCGAGTAGTCGTCTATGACGACGAGGGCATACTTCTTGCTTCTTATAGTCACTGGAGAGACTGGCCCGAATAAGTCCATGTGAAGCAGCTGAAGGATTCCATCAGTGGAAGGTGACGGAATCGGTGGATTGCTACTCTTTGTTTGCTTTCCCTTCGGTGCACGCTTCACAATTTCGTCTTTGATAAACGATTCGTTGGGCGGTCCTCGACTTTAGAGTTCTTGACAAGCTTGTTCATGGTCTTGAAGTTCGGGTGGCCGAGTCTCTTGTGCCATAGCCGGCCGACTTGTCACCGATTTAGTCCGTGCGAGCAAGCAAGCCTCAGGTTCTGCGGTATTCCAGTTTGCAACATAGATGTTCTTCCTCCGCGAACCCGATAACACTTGTTTTCCCTGTAGATTTGTCAACAATATCACATAAACCGGCGTCAAAGATTACTCGTTAAGATTATCACGAAATTGGTCGACCGAAAGGAGATTATGTTGAAGTCCTTCAACATATGTTACTCTTGGAAGCCGTGGCGGTCCCAATGTTCGGCGTTCCGTATCCCCTTGTGTAGCCTTTGGAGTTGTCACCGAATTCATTGCGGGACCATCTTCTTGTACGTAGTTGGTCGGCGAGCTCTTACGGTAAGTCATGTGTCTCGAGCACGGCGTCCACTATCCACGGGTCCTTATGCACCTGCAAAACAGAGGCATTTTTAGGTACCCTTTGGTTCGATTGGGTCCTTACGGGTTAGTGGGTGATTTCGGAACCCGGATCTGTCTCGGGACCTTAGAAGTTCCAGACTTCTTCTTCGAACCTTATCGGCTTTCTTCTCCACGAGGACTTGGAGATACCGACTTTCTGCTGATAATTTTGGGTTCGGGCGCTTTTTTTCTTCGAGTCTTAGCGCTTCTCCCGACCCACGGGCTCATAGTAGTACGAGCCGTCTTGAACCGGGCGCTCATACGGTGGCTCCTTGTATCGTTCTTCGCCCTTCGACCTTCTTGATTCCCCACGAATTTGATCGCGGTGTCCTGGGGTGGAACCTTTGGTCGTTGCTTGTTGCTACTCTCGGTGAGGTGTAATCATTTTCTGTTTGTTTTTCGCCCGAGGTGTGGTGTCGGCGGCTTGCACCTTTCCTCGACGAACCTATCGCCCGGGGTTCTTTGAGCTTTTGGAGGTAGAAGCTTCGTGGGTATAGCCAAGGCCTTCTTTCACGAAGTTGACCGTTGTGCTCTAAGCATGCTTTCAAGCTTCTCCTTAGCTCCCGGGTATTGTTCGGTCATCAAACCTCTCCGGACTTCGTCACTCCTTACGAGTGAGTCATAGTCATTCGCACGTGCGTGAGCTTCGGACCGAGCTTGGCTATTTCGGTCTCTTTCTCGGAATTGTCCTTGGTCGGACCGAGATCTCGAGTCTCTTGAAGCCGAGACTTAGTCATAAGAGATTCAATCTCTTCCTTGAGTCTCGCAACTAGATCCATTGACTCAGTAGAGACCCGACAATCGGAAGAAAGTCTCGATTCTCGGCCTTTACTGTTCAAGTTCCTGGATGGTTCTCTTGAACTCTCTGCTCGGTGAATACTGTTCCTCTAGCGAGATCATCGTAGGCTTGTACCACATCTAGAGGATCATCACGTGACCGAGCACGTGTCTTGTGTCTTTGTGTGAAGAAGAGGTAATAATGCGTTTAGAATTTACCTCGGCCTCTTCTCCGGCCATCGAGACGGTATTCGGCGACTCATCGAGAAGCTGTCTTTGCGACCTCAAGCTGCGACGAACGCGGCTTCGCCTTCGGAAGAATACATGAATTTATCCTCCTCAATTGAGTTGTCGGATATCTCTCCGGCTATATAGGCCTGCCGTCTCTCGGCGAATTTCTTTCTCCTGGCTGCCGTTCGCTCTTTGAGCGGTGAGAGTTCGGGACAATCGTGCGATAGTGTCCCTCCTTCTTGCGGTTGTAGCGGGTAGAGGTTCTGCTTTGCTCTTACCAGTGAGTCTTTAGACGGACCGGCGCCAGACTCCTATTTCCCGCATTCGAGTAGAAGGATTAGATTCTTCTTTCTTATGATAGTCTTTCTTACCCGAGGAAGAATCTCGGTTGTATTTCCTCGGCTTTCGACTCTCTCCTTTTCCCTCGATATTTGAGAGCCATCGGTGCTAGGCGGTCGGGGCTGAAGTCTCGGAAGACTTTGCTACGATGTGGCCACGGCTTTGCTTGAGGAAATAGGCTTGGCTCCGGTATTGCTTGTCGTTGCCTTGAAGGCGTGGTCGAACCGTGTGTCATTTGGAGCGCTTAAGCACTTTTGGGGTAAGGCTATGCTCGAATTCCTCCGATTTTAATTCTGAAAATATAACATCAGGAGTTAGAGCATTTAGATCAGAGCGACGTAAATAAGTAGCAAATGGAAGCCACTTCTGTCGGGGCAACGCTCTCAAGATCTTGGTGTTCATCTCCTTGTTGGTGAACGACCTCCCGACCCATTGATGACATTGACTTGATTGGTGAATCGACACTCGGCTCGTCAATGGTTTCAGTAGGCTCCATTGCAAAGGCGTCGAACTTCTGAAGCTCTAGCTCGAGCTTGTTTTCTTTGATCTGAGGGGTTCCATGGCTTAGTACAGCCAAGGCGTCCCATAGCTCTTTCGCCGTTTTGCAATCTTGTACCCTTCCGAGATGTGAGTCACTGAGCGTAGTCAGTATGGCATTACGTGCAACTCGGTCAAGGTTGTGCAACTTCTTTTCTTCAGGCGTGAAGGCAGATTTGTCTTTGGGAACCTTAGCACCAGTTTGTGCTCCCACGCCTCCTCCAGCAGCAAATACTACGCTGTCGATCATAGGAATGATCGGTCCTGACTCTAGGACATCTGACATGCTGTCGTGGAGTGACGTTAGGTGTACCTCCATACGTACGCGCCATACCGTGTAGTTCTCTATTGAGAACATCGGTACCATCCTAATACCTGACATATCAGACATTGTAAGAGTAAGAGTATAAGGATGCTGAAAAGATGCTTATGCAGTGAAAACGGTTTTCAGGATCAGTTCGAGAGGACCAGTATTTCAGAACCGGCGATCAGTTGAACACCGTGTGCTCTGATACCAATTGTTGGTCCGGAGACGAAAAGTCAGGTGTAGAGGGGGGGGTGAATACACCTGAGCTCTGTTTCTTTTTCTCAGTGAAGGTCAGCTGAAGCTGATGTTTGCAACAGATGAACAGTGTCAAGTAAGCCTTCGATCACTGGGTCAAAGTGAGTCGGCTTCGAGCTCTTCTACCGGCGATGTCGGTATTACGAAACTCGGTCGGAGACCGTAGTGCGGATAAGTGTTAGGCCCGGAGTCGTCTCTTTTGAAAACGCGTTTTTGCAAGTTAAATCTTTTGGTGTGCACTTTATAAAATACGTTTTATGCAAACTTATGATTTTCAAGTCAGTTGAATGCTATGCAATAAAACAGTAAATGAACACAAGCGATTTAACGTGGTTCGGATACGCAAGATCCTACGTCCACGGTCCGAACAAGGCGGGAGAACTTGTTGATTATTCGAGCAAGCCTCGGCGGGGATGCTGTGCCTTGGACGGTTCCCTCTAAGTTATAGTCCTTAGCGACTTTACAATCCAAACCTAAGTTTAGAAGGGAGGGAATATTCTCCAACTGAGAAGAAGTTCTTACAACAAGAACAATTCACTAAATGTGAACTCCTTCGGATCTAAGCTATGAATCTAGCAATGAGCTTAGTCTAGAGAAGAAAGGGATCAAAGTGCTCTAGAGAGATGAACTACAAGAAGTGTTCTATGAAAACTAGTTCGTCTCTGGATAAGCTTGAAGATTCTCGAGCGTTGTGAGCTTGAATGATTTCCCTTGATTTCGCGTATATTCCTCTTTTTGAAATCTTCAAATCCTTCTCTATTTATAGTTGTGAGTTGTGGCATATGTCCGTTGGAGACGACGATGCCACGTGTCACAAGCGTCCAAAGAAAACGGCCACTATTCAACTTTGTTGCGGCGGGCGGTTAATGCGCCTGTTCATGAGAGCAGCTTTTTGCGTGTAGAGTAGGTAAGCGTTGTCGGCTTCTCATTGGTCGAGGTTTGTAGTTGGTGAGTGTCGAGTTGACCGTTCAAACTACCTCGTATGTCTTCGCCTGAACATTTGAAGGGACTTTAAGTCTTTGGGTCGCTTTACGTCGGATACGGTACTCGAAAGTCTGTCTTCTTCGGTGAGTCGTCGACCGATAAAGTGAGCTTCTGATAGTCAGTTGGTTGACTGCGAAGGTATACTGCTTGCACTGGTTCTTCTACTGATGATCATCAGCTTGTAGAGAATGCTTCTACTGAGGTCCAGTCAGCTGATGCGGGATCTTTAACTGAGTTTGATATCAGCTGCTGACGAAGAATGCAAGCGATTACACTGATGACGTGGGGTTCTGAAAAGTATCTTCAGCAGAAGATCAGTTCAACAACTACCCCGTACAGGACTTAGACAAAATAATAAGCATTACATCAAGTCTAACCTATACATCAGCTAATCCTATCGACACACTAATCTACTGATATCAGCTCGGTTTTGGGATCTTCAATTCCATAGTACTACTATGATTTCCCCCAATTTCTTTTAACCCTAGAACAGCTGAGTATCAATCTACTGACTCATATCCAACAAGCCTTCTCTTATATAGTCATCGATGGTGAATAGATCCGTTGGAGTGAGGTCTAGACACGTGTCGAAGCGACAAGGAAACCGGCTCCTTAATTTTGAACGTTGGTGAGTAGGTGCACTGTAGAGATTCTCCTTTTTGTCAGTTTGGGAGCAACTTTTGTCAGAAAAGATAGGTCGTTGTCGGCTCCTTCTTGGTCGAGGTAGATTGGTAGGTGAGACTTGTCAAACATCAAGGTTGACTTCCTCTGAATGCTCGGACCTTCAACGGAAGTATCTTCCTACTGACGTTCTTCTGAGCATTTAGTGCATGGGCATGAATTCCTGTGCAGATTTAGTTGGTGGTCGGCTGACCAACTGATTTCTTCAATCCTGAGTCCACCAGCTGAATGCAAGATCTTCTATTGAGCTATGCAGCTACTAAACTCTAGCCTACTGAGTTCCTAACAACTGAACTCGAACTAAGCTATTACAGACGAAGGTACAATATTCAGCTAGGGTTTTGGAATCTTCAAATCTATCAATCCATCTACTGAATCCTTATCCCAACAATTTCCCCCTAGTTGATGATGTCAAAACCTATTGCATCTTCTATCAAGAAATATGCTAAGGTTAAGAGTTATAGCTACTAAATAAAGATCTATTACAAAAGGAATGCTCCAGTCAACATATCAAACCTGACTGAGATAATGAAAAGAAAGAGTCGGAGCAATCACAAGTAAAAGAATATTAGAGTTGTCTTATGATATTAAGTAATGTATCAGAGCCAAGCTAAGAACCACAACAGTTATGGAATGCTGAATGTATTAGAACTTATGGAAATTAATTAACATAGTTATAGCATGTTGAGGTTATCAAGGATTCTACTGACAGGTATAAGAGCTATTAGAGCTAAAAGGCAGATTCAGCACATTCACACAATATCAGGACCGATACAGAAATAATCAAAGCTCATAATATATCATATTTCGTAGTAGCTAATCATCAAAGGTAAATTCAGCAGTTATCAATCATGTCCCTATAATGCAGGTTCCCCCTAAGAAACAATTTCCCTCTATATCATATAAAAGAGTCATTCCCCCTAACAACTACCGAAGTATCAGAGAAGAATAAAGCAAACACAAGTAATTAGTAGAAAATAATTCTAAGGCAGATAAGCACATAAGTCACATAGGGTCAGTTAGATAAGTATCTGATCACTTAGGTGACCAGTTGTGCTGAAAAGTAAATAGAACCGTAAAGATAATGAGTAATTATCGAGGCCAAAAAGTGATATTGTCATATATGAATGAGAAATTACAGTACATGACTTTCTATCACTACTGAAGCTAGACTAAGGAGAGAGAGGAGAGTCAGATGGGCTTCTTCATAAATTGTTGCATGCGGGCACGGAAGTCAGTAGACTTCTTCTCCAGAAGCTCAAGGCCGTAACCTACGTAGACTCTGCTTCTCAGGGCCTTGATCTCCGCCAAGTCTTCTTCATCATCCTTCTTCAGAGCTCTGCTGATAATGGCATCCTTAATTTCTTCTTCGATCTCCTTCTTGCATAGGTTGTCTTGATGAGTCATCGGAGGAAGAAGAGTTCTGAACGGAGGAGCCTTCAGCACTTGACCAGTTTGGTCTAGCAGAGTCTGAATTTCAGCTAGGAGAGATGGATTCACAACTGTCAGGAAATCTTTGACGAGTATCCCCAGGCAATCAAAATCTTCAGCAGATTTCCTTATTGTTTATATATTTTGCGTGATTCTGCAACTATGAAGTATTAATTGGTTACTACAGCTAATTTGATAAAGTTGGTCGATGGTCGAGACTAAGCTGAGATTGTTTAGGAAAGTTTGGCATCACAATTGCGTGATAACAGATCCTTTAAATCAATCAGAAAAGAAATGTCCCTTTTTCTGAATGTCGTTAGTGTTCACTAAAATCTATTTTGGATGGAAAGATTGGGTACGATGGATGCTTTAGTTGATGATTTGGAAATACCATGTATCTTTAGGGTCCCCAGCTCAATGAACTGCATGAAGAAGATGGCATAGGAGTGTGTGTCTTCTTCATCTTTAATTTGGAAGATGGTCATATATTACGGGCTCACGGAATTTTTATAATTCCAATTGTTTCAAAGAACAATTCTTGTTCGTTTGTTGACTCGTGAGGCTAACAACTCAAAAAATTAGATACATAAAATAATTTTTTCTTTGCAGTTTGCCTAAGTTGAAGGATATTTACCGTATGTATTTTATTTTTATATTTTTTAAATATAAAAGCAACTTATTTATCTATTGCCATATGAATAAGGATAATTTGAGTGTTGGCTTTTAGTGTATTTGATTCCTGAAGAAGCGGATGATTTTTTTGTATGAAATGATTATATTCATAAACATTACCAACTAGAGCGTTGAAAGACTTGTATTTGTGAAATGCTTAAGCATACGTGTTAATTTGAGTCCATGGTGAGCTGTATATTCAAATATAACTACGTCAATGTTATATTAGTGTGTGTGTAATTTATCTGAGACTTTCGTGCAGTTTGATATAAGATTGTATGCTAAAATAAGTTAAGAAATAATGTCTTCACCAGTAGGAATGATAATGAGGCTCAAACTGGAATAATTTTAGGACATGCATAAGCCTATCTATTAACGCATGTATGTCGTCTAGAATATATGTGGTGTATGACCTGCATTGTGCCTAAGTTGATCTATCCAGTCAATTCTCCCTCTACTTGTAACTCATAATTTCATTAATATCTATATATATCTAAGGAAACCCATATTTCTTCTCTTTTAATTTGTTAATTACCCTTCCCATACGAATATAATTTTTTTACAATAACTTTGTCGTGTCTTCGGTCAATTTCAGTTCGTCGCATTCCACAATAAGTTCGTCGAGGTCCAGTGTCGTGGGCCTTTGACTAGTTTATTAAATAAATATTGTCCTTTCTCTAAGTATTATGTGGGTTGGTGATAAATTAAAAAACGTTACTTCGAAAATTATTTTTTAATTTTCACTTTTTAATTGAAACACTAATTTAACTAAGAAAAGGAAAACTAAAGGAAATATTTTAGTTAGATTAAGAAGTTATTATGTAAATTACTTTCTAATTTAATATTACGAATTTTATTTTTTTTCAAGTCAAGCACTAACTTAAGAATAGAAAAATAAAAAAGATATAATTATACAAAAGTAACCTGATTATATAGATAAACTATATAGATATATAAAGTAACAAAATTATATTAGTAACTATTTTTTTCCCTTTATGTTAAAATGTCTTAAATTCCAAATCCTAATTCCAAAATTCTAAGTAAATCTTAAATCTGTACCAATGATTGACTCAAAGCTTAAGTGTTGCTAGTGAATCCGCTTTTAGCTTGGGCAAAAGAGTTGTTGATCCTTTTGGTGTGTACCAGCGATTGGCTCAAAGCTGAGAATTTTAGTTTGTATAATGATCCAACTGGAGATGAACTTGAATTTCACAAGCAACTTGAAGATTATGAAAAGAGTAAGAACTTCTTTATTTTATTTATGTTAATCTGAAATAAACTCAATTAATGTTATGTGTTTGTTTTGTAGATGGAGAATTGGATTGTTCTCCGACTATCTCTGGACCATATACAATCTCATGAATCTCATATATCACTCACAACTCAAGTAAATTATGTTTATCATATACATTATATTATTATTATTATTATTATTATTATTATTATTATTATTATTATTATTATTATTATTATTATTATTATTATTATTATTATTATTATTATTATTATTATTATTATTGTTGTTGTTGTTGTTGTTGTTGTTGTTGTTGTTGTTATTATTATTATTATTATATACTTATTTAAAATTTGATATGATAACTACACTAATTCTAAAATCTACTATTTGCAGGTTTCTGAATATCAAGTGGTTCGTTTTAAGATGTTTGGTCTTCATCTTATTGTTTTAGACTTAAACAAAATTTGTTGTGTTATTTAGTACACTTTTGGAATTTTGAGATGTTGAATGGTGCCCTTCTTGGGTTTATTTTTTATTTTTTATGCTCATTATCTTAGTTATTTACAGGATGTAAATTGTTGGACGGAAATTGTATATCGTTTGCTTCGGTATACATTTGCTTTTGGTATACCTTAATGTATCAGTATACTGATATGTGGTACGGTATATCGAAATCCCGATATGACAACAACATGAATACTTACTTATACTGCTCTTACGACATATAGATCAACAATATACCACAATAACCGGTATGGTAACAGTATGCATTAACCTGTACTGCACATTTTCGGCATGGTATGTGGTATCAAAAAATTTAGATGGTATACCATACCGTAACACCCTTAGGTAGAACTACACTTAATCCAAATAACTGTGAGACTGTTGGTCGCATTATTTAGATACAAACCCTAGTAGTTTATTTGTTCCTTCATGCATTTTTCTCGAACGGTATGTATCGAATGGATTGTATGTGAATAAGCGCGTAAATGTTACTATTTTAAGCCAAGAAACCCGTTGACTAATTTTTCATGGTCATTTAACATAGTTTGTTAGAAGGATAACTCGATACTACCTCATCTCTTGGAGATATTTTTGGCATAATATATGAAGTGATACACCATATATTCCGGTTTTATTATTGTATCATATTGTATTTATTATTTGATTTTCTTCCTTTTATAGCTAGGGTTGGAGATTATATATACGGGATTGATTGAGTGAATACATTATCCTACTCGATACTAATCTTCTGTCTCTTAACCCTTTTGATTTTATCATGGTATCAGAGCGGGTTAAATCCCGCTTCCGCATCTATTCTTTTTCATAAACGTATATACAACGTCGCTATATTATTGTTGCCGCTTTCATATTTTATTTTTCATCTCTTCTTCGTTTCTTTCATCGATCATGGCAAAAGAAGTCACCATTGATAGTATGTCACCATACTATCTTCATCCTTCTGACAATCCCGGTCAGATATTCGTCACAGACGCTCTTCACGATGGGAATTATGTTGTTGGAGTGATGAAATGGAAAACGCTCTTCGAGCCAAGAATAAACTTGGCTTCGTGGATGGTTCTAATAAGGAACCAGCGAAAGACGACAAAATGTTTGAGCATTGGTCGCGTTGTGACGCAATGGTACGAGGGTGGCTCGTAAGCTCTATGACGAAGGAAGTTCGTGTGAGCATAAAAAGACTCAGATCTGCCAACGCCATCTGGAATGATCTTCGGGAAAGGTATGGAAAGGCGAATGCACCGCGTGCATTCGATCTTCGGAGACAAATTATGATAACACGCCAAGATGGAGGTATTGTCGCATCTTATTACAATAAGTTACGTGCTTCGTGGGATGAAATTGATTCTCTTGATGCTATACCCCAATGTACTTGATGTAAATGTGGTAACAATAAATTAATAAGGGGATTATTTTAGCGACAACGTTTATATGAGTTCTTAGCAGGGCTAGATGATGTTTATTTTATCATTAAATCTCGAGTGTTAAGCTTGGATCCCATGCCTAGCGTCGGTGCCGTATACCACATGATTTCTGAAGAAGAGAGTCATCGTCTTGTCTCCAGCACTGGGCATCCAAATTCAGAGGCTTCTGCTTTTCAGACAAATTTGAATAAGGGGACCACATCTCATGAAACACACACGCTACATGTGGCTGATCCATTCCCAGGATTGTCTTCGGATCAATATGCAAAGCTTCTTGTGTTTCTCAGACCTTCCACTCGTGGTGAAACTTCAACTACAATCACCAAAAATCACGAGAGTTCAAGCAACACCAACGGACTTGCTCTTTTGGCTCAAATGGCGGGTAAATCCTCTTCTTATCGCCCTTGGGTCATTGACTAGAGGCAACCGAACATATTGCTAGTGAAGCTATTTTGTTACAGGATATGCGACCGCATAATGATGGTGAAGTTGTGCGTATTCCCAATGGAGACACGATACCTGTTGAAGGCGTCGGAAATGCTCAACTACTTAAAGATGTTACTCTTAAGGATGTTCTTCATATTCCCAAATTTCAGTGCAATCTTTTGTCTGTTAGTCGTTCGACTAAAGATATAAATTGTGCCTTCACATTGTTTCCTGATTTTTGGCGTCATACAGGACTTGGCCTCGAGGACTCTGATTGGAGCGGGTAAAGAGTGTGATGGTCTGTACTGCATGGAGCCTATTCGAGTGGGAGGTACTACAAATTATGTGCAGAAAGATTCAAAGATTTGGCATCGACGTCTTGGGCATTTACCCTCCGAGAAGATAAGACATATTAGTTCTCTCCGTCATGTTTCTAATATTTTTATTTGTGATGCTTGTTTGCGGGCTAAACAAACACGAAATCCCTTTTCTCTTGGATCTATTAAGACGAATGAATGTTTTGAGTTATTGCATTGCGACATTTGGGATGGTTATAAGGTTGAATCCTTTTCTGGTGCAAAGTATTTTTTGACTATCGTTGATGATTTTAGTCGTGCCGTTTGGGTGTTCTTGTTGAAACATAAAAGTGATGTCGGTCATTTTTTAATATCCTTCTGTAATTTGGTTAAGAATCAATTTGGAAAAACTGTTAAACGGCTCCGCACTGATAATGGAAAGGAATTTCAGAGTCAAGTCATGATGGACTTTTATGCAGATCATGAGTTTTCGATTGAAACGTCATGTACTGATACACCTCAACAAAACGGTGTCGTTGAACGAAAACACTGTTATCTTCTTGAGGTTGTACGGGCTTTGCGCTTTCACAGTGGGTTACCTGTTGAGTTTTGGGGGGAGTGTGTGATGACAGCCACGCACTTAATTAATCGTTTGCCGTCTAAGTTGCTTGATCATAAATCTCCTTGACAAATTCGCTTCTCGTTCTCGACCATGTGTTTTTATTGGTTATCCCAGTTCACAAAAAGGATACTGAGTATATGATTTGGATACGGGCATAATTTATATAACCCGTGATGTACGATTTTTTGAAGATGTTTTTCCTTTCAAGAGTGGGGCATCTCTTGATTAGTCTAAGTCATGTGTTGCATGGGAGCCTCAATTTTGTGCATATAATAAAGAAGGCGAATGTCATGGTTTTGATGGGCCTAATAACGAGGAGTTTACTGGCTCGCACCTGAGATTCGTAATACAGAAACATCTGGGCTACTACATGATTTAGGGTCATTTAATGTTGCTGACTCAGAGATCAGCACATCATCATCTCCTAGGTCGACTCCATTAACCGACCCTAACATGCAAGATCATTCCAGTAGAATGCCGACATCCTCATCCTCAATTCCTCCTCGCCGTAGTACACGACCTCATTACACACCAAAGCACTTGGTTGATTATGAACTAGATCTTCCTGCCTCCATTGACCATTCACACTCTACCCCCGCTTCAAGAGATTCCTCGACGGTACATCCTCTTTCACTCCATGTTTCATATCATCGTTTTTCCTCCTCACATCGTGCTTATCTTGCGGCCATCACTTCCCATGATGAGTCAAAATACTTTCAACAGGCTGTCAACGATCCAGCTTGGTGTGATGCCATGCGTAAAGAAATACGGGCCTTAGAAGAAAATGGTACTTGGAAGCTTGTTCCTCTTCCACCGGGACAACATGTTGTTGATTCCAAGTGGGATTACAAAATCAAATACAAACCCAATGGTGAAATTGAACGGTATAAGGCGCGTCTCGTTACCAAAGGTTTCACGCAAATAGAGGGGCTAGATTTTCATGAAACTTTCGCTCCGATTGCCAAGTTTGTCACAGTTTGCACGGTTCTTGCTGTTGCATCTAAGCGTCGTTGGCGTGTTCATCAATTAGATGTTAATAATGCATTCTTACATGGTGAACTTTTTGAGGATGTTTATATGAAGATTCCGCAGGGATTTGCTCGAAAGGGGGAGACTCGAGTTTGTAAATTACAAAAATCTTTGTATGGTCTTCGTCAGGCTTCTCGCAATTGGTATCAGAAATTCACTACGGCTCTTCAAGAGATTGGTTTTCAACAATCCAAAGCGGATTACTCGATGTTTATGTATAAACGGGGAACTACTTTTCTTATTGCTTTGATTTACGTTAACGATGTTATTCTTGCAGGCACAGACCTTGATCAAATCAATTCCACCAAAGAATATCTTCATAAAAAATTTAGCATTAAAGATCTCGGCACTCTCAAGTATTTCTTGGGTATTGAGGTTGCGCGATCTCCCGCTGGTTTTATGCTTTGTCAGCGAAAGTATACGCTTGATATTCTTGAGGAGAGTGGCATGCAAGGCTCACGACCTTGTGCTTTTCCTATTGAACAAAATGTCAAATTTGATAAAGATGAAGCAGGAGAGAAAGTTGATGATGTTCGATATCGGCGTCTTATAGGGAGGCTTCAATACCTAACTATCACTCGTCCGGATATTTCATATGCTGTCAATGTTCTTAGTCAGCTTGTGAGCAGTCCACGTCACACCCATTTGGAAGCTGTTTATCGAATTCTTTGTTACTTAAAAGGGAATCCTGGCCAAGGTATTTTTCTTCCATCTGAGGGAGATCTTTCATTGGAAGCTTATCGTGATGCAGATTGGGGAGGATGTCCGCTAACCAGACGCTCTCGCACAGGCTATTTCATTACGCTTGGTGGTGCCCCGATTTCTTGGCGAACTAAGAAGCAAACAGTAGTTGCCCGATCATCTGCAGAGGCTGAATATCTAGCTATGGTTGCGACTATTAGTGAAGTGTTATGGTTACGTTGGCTCTTGAAAGATCTACAAGTTGTAATCACAACACCTACGTCATTGTATTGTGACAATCAAGCCGCTCGTCACATAGCAGCCAATCCGGTGTTTCATGAGCGAACAACACATGTTGAGATGGATTGTTACTTTGTTCGTGAACGTGTAGAATCTAAAGATGTTCTAACCATGCCCGTTTCCTCGAAGCTGCAGCTAGCGGATAATTTCACAAAAGCATTAAGCAGCGATCGATTCTCTTTCTTACTTGGCAAGATGGGTGTTCATGATCTACATACACTATCTTGAGGGGGAGTGTTAGAAGGATAACTCGATACTACCTCATCTCTTGGAGATATTTTTGGCATAATATATGAAGTGATACACCATATATTCCGGTTTTATTATTGTATCATATTGTATTTATTATTTTATTTTCTTCCTTTTATAGCTAGGGGTTGGAGATTATATATACGGAATTGATTGAGTGAATACATAATCCTATTCGATACTAATCTTCTGCCTCGTAACCCTTTTGATTTTATCATAGTTTGAGGTGGATGCACGCTACCTTTTTTTTATTAATGTTTTTTCTTGTTTTTTTTTTTGGTAAATGATGATTAACTAATTCATTTTACCTGTTTTATTAGGAATGAATCTTCAAATATGATGGACTTAATCAAAGTGAAATAAGTGTTCATCAAACAACAAGTGATTCAAAGCAAAATTGAAATGTCATCAATCGTATATCTTACAAACAAGGTTAATTAACTAGGAAATTTACCACACCTTTGAATAAGTAGATTGACACCTTGTCCAGGCTCCACAATCATTTTGTAAGCAGGAGAGTGCCTGTAATTTGGAGACAAAGCCAGGGTGAACTTAGAAACAATAATGGCTATCACCACCTTGAGCTGAACAAGCGCGAAATTCCGTCCTAGACAAAGCCGAGGCTCTAACCCAAAGGGGATGTAAGCCTGTGGTAGTTTGCAGGCTTTGGAGATCCCATCCTTGAAGCGCTCCGGATTGAACTCGTTCGCATCGGGACCCCAAATGTCGGGGTCCCGATGCAGGGTTGGAATCAAAGTCCACAAGCACACCCCCTTGGGGACAACAATGTGGCCGATTCGTGTCTCCTGCAGCGCTTCCCTCGACACGAATGCAGCCGGAGGGTACAGCCTCATCACCTCCTGAATCACCATTGTCACCGTCTTGAGCTTCGAGAGAGAATCGGCATTAATATTGAGGTGGCCGACCTCGGAGCGTATCCGGGCTTGCCATGAAGGGTGTAGGGCCAGCATCATTAGGCACCATGATGCAGCCACGGCGGTGGATTCATGGCCGGCGAAGTAAATGTTCTTGCAGTTATCGACGATGAATCTCTTGGAAGATTCTTTGTCTATTGTGTCTACGGCTCCTTCGAGTAAGAGCTGCATCAGATCCCTTCTGCAATCGCACTCTCTCCTCTTCACCGTCTCCCATATCAGTGTTTCGATCTCCTTTTCTAGAATCTGGATATTGTTTTTCAACTGGAAGTGGAAGGTTGATGCATGGGAACCGAAGAGGAAGCTTTGGTTAGAAATAATGGCCTTCTGAAGGGTTCTAAGCTTGGAGAATATTTCCTTCCCTTTCAAATAGGAGCTCCCAAAACAGGCTTTCGCAATCACATCAGCTGAACACCACCTTAAATCCTCATCAGCTTTCACCTCTGCCGTTTCACCACCCTCGGATTCTAAGCTTGCTTCCCATTTATCAGCTAACGACTCCGCGGATTCCACCATTAATCCCACCATTCCCTTCACTTTGTTCTTAAACAACTCCGGGGCCACGATCTTCCTCTGTTGCTCCCAAAAGTGGCCGTTGGATCTCAATATACCATTGCCAAGCAAAGGTGAAAGCCTCTTTGTCACGTACGAAGGCTTCCCCAACTCCCTAGAAATGCAGTGACTCATTTCTTTCACGAGTTCTGGATCGTTAATGTACAAATGTTGATTCTTTCCGCTCGAGTATGTGTAAACCGGACCTGCACAAATACAAATTAATCTCTTACTAAGAAAACTATTCATTCATGTTTTTTTTATGACGAGGATAACCCGCAGCCGCTACAAAAGTGCTCAATAAATAAATTCCGCTCTTGTGCTCTAGCCTGCAAACAAAATCACCCTAGACTAACCATAGGTGACAGACTCATACATAACGGCGCTGGTAAATTTTGAACTCATGATCTTCCAGCCACAGCTGTCCACCATAACCGCTATGTCATCCGAATGGGACAATTCGTTACTGTTCTGTTCTGTAATTATAACGATTCGCATTACCATTATTTTTACATACAACGGATGGATATATAATCTTTTTTAGTCGGAAATACGTGTGCAGACGGGTCTTGTCATTATAAGAAGTAATATTAATTAATTGAATTATTTATTTAGATTTTTATAAACATATTTGTTGATTCTTCAACACCAAACAATGATTGCAAAATTAATGTATAAATACGTATGTTCTATGTATCAGTGAACATATATCGAATATATAAGTAATATTCCATGACATAGGACAGAACAATCGATTATGATCTCAATTTTAAACTAAGCAATGTATTATGTATGAAACAGACTATAGCAACTGGTGCGTAGATATGAAATGAAAGAATCTATATCCTTCATCATACTAATTGGATATTTGTGATCTAATATATTTTGAAAAATACTTATATATTTTATGTATATAAAAAAATATAAAATATAAAATTATGAGATTTATGTAAAAAATATATAAATATTCAGCATAAAATATATAAAGATCAACACACATATTATATAAAATATATATAGAAACTGTTATTATTCATACTCCACTGTCAAGTAATTAATAATCATGTTATAGTGTTAGATGGATAGCGATTTAAATTATTCAATATGAAAATTGGATAGCGATTCATTTACACATTAAAAACTAATATGATGTTGTGCATATGACAACCAAATTAACATCATTTGTAGCCAGAAAGAAACAAAATGAAGAGACTTTTGAGATAAGAATAGAAGAATAGCTCATCTATTTTCAGACTGACGTCTGTCTTTTACTTCATAATTATTAATTACATCTCTTTTTTATTTTCTATTTCCTTGGCTTTTAATTTAATTTTTACAACTAGTAGCATCAAATGTAAGAGCTTATTTCTCGACTAATGAAATACTATCAAATTATAAATTTGGTTTGTGAAGGTATCAACAGCAGGTTGCTTTTATAAAAATGAAAAAGAAAAGAATAAAAAAATAGTATGTCAGCTTAGTAGATCAGGTCATTGATTTCTAGCTACTACTGCAGCTGCAGCTTTTAATGGAAAGCAACACCTCTTCATACTTTATTAACTTTTAACTTTTGGTGTTTATTTGATTTTGGTTATTATTATTCCCTCCGTCTTATTAATATTGTCATCTAATGTTTCGGTACGGAATTTAAGAAACTTAACTTTTGTGTGTAATAATATGGATCCATATGATTTTTTTTGATTTATAGTATTATATTATTTCCTTTTACAGAAACAAGACAGTATTATTGGGACATCCTAATTAAATATATATAACATTATTTATTGAACGAAGAGAGTATTTTATAAATATTTAAAATGGATGCTTGTGATTTTTTAGACTTAAAATAAAAAAAAATGAAAAAAACTTATGAAAGTATTTGCAAAACAGTTTAATTTAGAATTAAGTTACGATTTTTTTTCTAATATTGCAAACACAAACAACTTTTAATTAAAAATAATTTTAACCATTTTTAAGCATTTACAACCAAAACTTACTTATAAAGCTCTTCTAAGCAACTAAAGATTGCTTATAACACATTAGAAAATAAAAAATAGGTGTAACTTTAAAAGAAATTTGAAATTAAGTTGTTTATAGAGAGAGAGAGAGGGGGTTAATTACCATATTGTTTTCTCCATTGCTCGAAGTAGGGGAATAGAGTGGAAGTGTAATCGTGAGCAACAAATTCATTATCATCTTCTACAGTGGCGGTTGCCGAAGCTTGAATTTTGTTCATCTCCCAAACATTTCCATAAAAGAGAGAAGGCGTGGGCCCATTTATGCCTTGCGCTCGAAGCTTCTGTCTGATTACCCACTGATTCACCCACACGCTCTTTAGGAAATACACACCAACACAGCAAACACAAGCAAGAATCGTCGTACCAACTTCAGTTTTAACAGAAAAAGAGACTAGGGTACGATGAAGAAAAAGAAGAAGAAATACAACAAGAAGAAGAAGAACGGGAAGAGAGAGGGGGGTCTTCATGTCTCTTTTATATGTTGACCCAAGAGAGTATATAATCTCAGCAATATATGTGATGACCAAAGAGTAGTGAGCTGGTTTATATACAACCTGTCTAGATTCCACAATTAATAAATAAAAATATATCTAGAGAGAGTATATAATATATTATTAATTTAAATTAATTTTTATAAGGATTGAATACTAAATTAACTTTAGATCAATCAATTACATATAATTGGAAATACCATCTACTCCCTCCGTCTCATTCGACTTGTCTAGTTTTCCTTTTTGGGCTGTCCCGCTCGACTTGTCTAGTTTCCAAAAAAGGAAGCTTAATCATTACACAACCTACCACTTTTTCTTTGTGGGGCCTACCTCTTTACACACAATCACACACTCATCTACACACAACCACACACTCTTCTTAATCTCCGTGCCCAAAAGAAACAAGACAAATGAAATGGGACGGAGGGAGTACATTATATGTGGAGACGGCAAAATGTTTCTGACCCGGTGGGCTAGACCTGAGTACCCGAAAAACTGATTGATTTGAGCTTTGAAATTATAAGTCCGAAGGTGTATTTGGCCTAAAAAATCCGCCCAAAAAATTCATGGGCTCTAAGAACTTAGGGCTAAAAACACTGGCGTCTTGTGGTTAAAAAGCCCGCCCAAAATAAAATAAATATTTGTTAGATACTATTTATTACTCCCTCTGTCCCATTATTAATGGTCACCTTTTCTAATTCGGATGTCCCGCTATTAGTGGCGACGTCCCAAATTGGTAAAAAATTACCACTCTATTTCCTACTTTATCATCTTATCTCTCCTACTTTATCATCTACTTTATTATTATATTTATTTCTCTCTCCTACTTTATCATCTTTTCTCTCATACTCTCTCATTATTATACTCATTTATCTCTCCTACTTTATTATCTACTCATCTCTCATAACTTTATTACATATTCTCTTAATTCCCGTGCCGAAAAGAAAGGCGCCACTAATAATGGGACGGATGGAGTATTATATAAATACAAATGACAAAAAGATGGGAGTAAAAAATTATCAAATAAAGATTCAAAATGTGAGTTATGTTAAAATTTGGCGATTATAAATTGTTTAATATCTTAGTTTGAATTTTTTTATGTTCATTTGCGTGCGACTTTAAAATTTGATATTTATTTGTTCAGAAATCTATAATATGATCTATTTAAATTATTTAATTACTTCATAATTTACACATTATCCAACATTAACATGATTAGTTTAAATTATATATAATAATTTTATTTTTATACTACAAATATATAATTAAAATAAATTAAAAAAATAGTAGGCTAGGCTCGTGTGTCCGCCTCGAAAGTCTAGGTTGAGTTAGGTTTCATATATTATAGCTTGATATGGTGTCAGGCGGGCTTGCGTGGGCCGAAAAATTTTGTTGGCCCAATAGACTCAAGGATTGGATCGGCCCGCCCGCCTATTTTGCCACCTATAACTACATGTTATCGGTATAGAGAGTATATAATACGAGAATGAGAATTGAGGATATATGTAATCTATTAATGGTCTGCAGTATATGATTGCGGAATATTTTATTTTTGGGGCAGACTACCGTGCATCCATTGCAGGTGCAACCGGATCGCACATGCACTATTTTGAATGAATTCGGTCCGTCTGACCTGTTGACTTATGTATATATTAAAAAAAATTAACAAAACCCTACCTCCTGCTCAGTCGCCGCTCTTCATTTTCTGCCTCTCCCTCTCTCGCCTCTTCACCTACCTCTCTCTACTTCTGCTCTGTGCCTCCGCTCTCTCATTCTCTGCTCTCCGCCTCTCCTTTCTTATATTTTTTTCATTAAAGCAGAAGCAACAGATTGAAAAGGAAAGAAATGAACTGCAAGAGCGTGGATGATATTGATGGTAATAATTTTAGATCCGTTCTTCTATTCTAAAATCGAATTTGGGATTACAACGACTTTATTCAATCCGGATTCTGATTGTAAGCATTGCAATTTTAGTATATTTCTGGAGCAGTTGTTTGTTTGTACAATTTTACATCTTTTGTTTGCAGAACTAGTCATTAATTGTATAGCTTTTGTTTTCTATGTCTAGTATCTTAATATATATTCAAATTTTGAGGATTTTGTGGAAATGAAAAATAGAATCCGCTCGTAGTGTTTTGAAACTACTTCCATAAACTTTTGTTCGTTGCAATTGACACATTTATTAATTACAAATGACACTCGAAATGTGACACTCTCCTCCGAGACAATTGACAGTTTTGTTTATTACGACTGACATATGTTAATCATATTTTGTTGGCTAAATCACCGAACGGTGGTTTCGTATGTTTATTGGATTAAAGTGACACATTCCTTAATTATAATTGACACTTTACTTCAGTGTGATTGACACTTTAATATAAATAATACTTTTATTCGTTGTAATTGACACAATTATTCATTAGAAATAACACTTTACGAGAATGTGATACTCCTCAAAGACAACGACCCTTTTGCTTATTACAATTGACAATTTGAGTAACATTTTTTGTTTATAATGTTGATCATATTTTTGTTTACTAAATTACCGAACGAAGATTTTCGTGTGATTATTGGATTCAAGTGACACGTTTCCTAATTATGATTGACACTACCTCGGTATAATTGACACTCTGAGATAAAATAATACATTTGTTCAAAACAAATCACACTTTTTTCCTAAATATATGAAACTTTTCTTAAATATAAATCACACTTTTGTTCAAAATAAATGACACTTCAGTTTCAAAACAAATGATAATTTCATCAATGATGGTAAGATGACGTTCAAAATGAACATGACACTTCTTTTCAAAAAAAATGATACTCGACAAATGTCAGTTTTGTTCATAACAAATAACACTATTATTCTGAACAAATAACACGTCCGTCCTTAATAAAAATTGAGAAAAAATAAAATAAAAAACCATTAAAAATTCTAAGTAACAACACTAGACGTTATGAAGGCTTAAAACTTTGTTCCTGCTTTGAGTATGAGATTGTTTGAAATTTTGTAACCTCCTTCTACATTTATAGGCAAGCAAAAAGATGTCCGTTATACAGAGATCGTCTTCTCATTGACTCATAGCTAGGGGTGTTAAAAAATACCGAAAAATCGGTATACCGTCCATACCGTATCGAAAATATATCGAAACACCGAAATTTTTGGTATACCGAGATTTTCGGTACGGTATGATACCGTACCGAAGTTTTTTGGTACGGTACAGGTATGGGTTTTCCTATACCGCGGTATACCGTAGCATACCGTGGATACGGTCCATACCGAAAGTAACGGTACATACCGTATACAGATAAATACCGTTTGAAACCGAATCACCGGTATGTACCGATGTTCCGACACATACCGTGTACCAAATTATACCGATCACGGTATATACCGCATACCGAAATGATACCGAATGTCGATCTATACCGATCACGGTATATACCCCATACCCGAAAACATACCGTATATATCTTGTAATATAGTATCTTTTAAATGCAAATTCAATATTTTAGAATTTAGATACATTAAAAAGTGGTACTTTACTTACATTAGTCATTACGAAAATCATAAAGAGTTCATAAAGTATTTCATGATATTATTATAAAACTATGATATAATATATACTTTTGTATGAAATGATCAATTGAAATTACTTTTTAATATTTGTGTCGAAAACTGGACACAAAAAGTCTACTACGAAGGATGAATTGAAAATATCATGAAGAACTTTGAAATATAATAATATAGATATATAATTAAAGAAAAAAGAAAACATGACCTCTTCATGTTTTCCGAAAAATGAGTTCGTTTTTCAAAAGAAGAGATCTCTACTTCCATGTTTCATAAAGAGTTCATATTTTATTTTTTAAAGGTATAGTTATATTATAAAGTATTTCATGATATTATTATAAAACTATGATATAATATATACTTTTGTATGAAATGATCAATTGAAATTTCTTTTTACTTTTTGTGTTGAAAACGGGACACAAAAAGTCTACTACGAAGGAGGAATTGAAAATATCATGAAGAACTTTGAAATATAATAATATAGATATATAATTAAAAAAAAAAGAAAATATGACCTCTTCTTGTTTTCCGAAAAATGAGTTCGTTTTTCAAAAGAAGAGGTCTCTACTTCCATGTTTCATAAAGAGTTCATATTTTATTTTTTCAAGGTATAGTTATATTATAAAGTATTTCATGATATTATTATAAAACTATGATATAATATATACTTTTGTATGAAATGATCAATTGAAATTACTTTTTAATTTTGGTGTCGAAAACGGGACACAAAAAGTCTACTACGAAAGAGGAATTAAAAATATCATGAAGAACTTTGAAATATAATAATATAGATATATAATTAAAGAAAAAAGAAAATATGACCTCTTCATATTTTTCGAAAAATGAGTTCGTTTTTCAAAAGAAGAGATCTCTACTTCCATGTTTCATAAAGAATCCATATTTTATTTTTTAATGGTATAGTTATATTATAAAGTATTTCATGATATTATTATAAAACTATGATATAATATATACTTTTGTATGAATTGATCAATTGAAATTACTTTCTAATTTTTGTGTCGAAAACGGGATACAAAAAGTCTACTACGAAATAAATAATGGTAATATATTTAGTAGTAGTATATTTAAAATAAAAAAAGTAACAAAATATTTAACCTTCCCCCCCACTATTCCCTACCCCTAATCTCGATCGCCTCCCCCCCCCCCCACCAAAGTCCTAGTCGCGACTCGCGCCCGCCGCCTGTCGCCCGCCGGCCGCCGCCTATCTGTTCCTGATTTTTCGAGCAAGAGAGAGAGAGAGACCAAATTAGTGGATAAGTTGTTGTATTAGGTAGAAGCAAAACTCAAATTTGTGTTGATATTTTGCTGTATTGCTGTATCAAATTTGTGTTGAAATTTGTGGATGAGTTGATGTATTGCTGTATCAAATTTGTGTTGATATTTTGTACCGATTTTTTGATAATCAAAACTCATTTCTGAACGTTTTCGATTCATGTAGTTTGTGTTGATATTTTGCAATAACATGATACCAAACTATATATCTATAGAATCACTTGAAACTGATTTTCATTTTTTAGATTCCTTTAATTTTGAATTTGTAGTATGTGCAGATTAGGGTAATGTGTTGATTCAATAAATTTTGTGATGTTTCTTGAAGGGATTGAGATGGCTTGAGATGTTTCTTGAAGGGATTGAGTTGTGTTGATTTAATAACTTCTGCAGAAAATCAAAGAAGTCGAAGAAGGTCAGCCCTTTTGCTTATCTATTCATTGTTTCTTTTATAGTTGTTAATTTTCAGTGCACCATTATGTCTTAAAACTGAAGTCATTGCCTAATTTTTATTGCATGTTGAAATAGAATGGATTTTAGAATTGAAAGTGATTCTTCTCAAACGCATCCTAGTCCATCATCCGAATCTGAACTACCAACTCCATTTGATAGTACTATAGTGAATGATGATGGTATTAGTAAAAAACGACTAAGAGATGAGTCATCTAAAAGGCCTCTTATGCCTCCTCATAAGAGGCAAAGGAGTAAATTTTGGGATCACTATCAAAGAGGTACTAGGAAGACTAAAAATATTGAGGAGCAGATTGGTATATGCAATTACTGCAAAGCTGAAATACCAACTAATTTTGGAAGCACTAGTGGTCTAAAAAATCATTTAGTCAAAAGGTGCAAGTTAAGTCCATTATATGAAGTGATTGGGGCTCAAAGAGGTCAAATTGTGTTGAAACTAGAGAGTAGTGAGGGGTAGGGGACTAACGTGGTTGCTCGTGCATTTAACCCAAAAAAGTGTGAACTGAAGTTGATAGAGTATGTGGTAATTGATGAAATACCTTTTCGGACTGTCGAAGGGAAGGGGTTTGTTAGTTTTATTGATGAATTACAACCTAGGTTCAAACTCTCCACCCGTCAGAAAGTTGCTATAATGGTTTTGGATTTGTTTGTTGCTGAGAAAATAAAACTAAAAGGTGTGATTAGTGGCCAAAGGGTGAGTATTACCACAGACACTTGGACATCTATCCAAAACATAAACTATATGGTTATCACTGCCCATTTTCTTGAAAACGATTGGAAGTATTGGGGGGATTGGAGATCAATGAATGCTTTGATTTTTGTTGCTAATGTCTTAGACCCGAGAAATAAGCTTCAGATGATCAAAGTCAGCATCAAGAAATTGGGTAGTAGTAACACTACTCCACATGTTGAAGAGTTTATTTTTAAAGTTAAAGAGAGCTTGATAAGTTTGTGGACAAATTATATGGGAGCTACTGAGTCATTGATTAGTGGAAGACAGAATGTGCTTACGGAATCTAGTGATGGAGTGAAGGAAATATTAGGTTAGGAACGATTACCTTCCTCCTTCGTATGTTGTTGCAGCTCTAATTGTTGCTCGTGTGTCAGATCTTCTAATCTGTGTCCCGGCCTTTTTCTCCCTCTGGGTGGTCAGAGAACTGGAGAAAATAAGATTATCAACTCTCCCTACACATCAACGCCGTACGCCTATGTAATTTGTGTGTGTGTGTATTCTGTTTCTGAACAGAATACTAATATATATAGGCTTCAAAAGTCAAAATAATATTAATATATTTGTAGCCCATTAATTTAATTATATTTCTAATAGGCTTCCACATAATTAGCCCATAATATAATTAATTAATCCACTGGGCTACTAATATTTATCAATTAATTGACCCAGATAATTAATTCCAGATAAATAACATTATTAAAGAATGTAAAAATTACATTAATCTATTAATAATGATTTCTGAGAGACAATAAATAACTAGGCAACTAATTGGGCCAGATCAGGGATCTAATACAAGAAATAAAGTTGGGCCTCAAATTAATTAATTATCTATGCTCAGCCCAGAGCAAAATTAATTAATAAACATAGATTCATTGTGCTGACTTACCCCTTTATCCCAAATTGAGCAAGGGCTTGTATTTTAGACTTAATCGATCTCCGTATTTAAGATAGAAATATCCATTAATTAATTAAGCTCACTGACAGCTTAAATTAATTAACATCTTATATTCCTGAGTAGTACTACTCGACCTAATTAACACACCTGAACTTAATTAATCGGCCGGGTTTAGTGTGCTAATCCTTTCGAGTTCCTCAGGGGATATTATCAACCCATTTTACTAGGATACGGTTGCAAGATACATACAACCAGCCTGAGCCACAAATGACTACTAGCACCCAAGATACGTAGATCCGGTCGCGATGACGTTCACCATAGTATCTCAAAGTTACATAGCCAAATGCACTCAGCTGAAGTCTTACCAAGCTTAAGACCAGCTAAGTCACCGAGATCTTAGTTCTCTCTTAAGGTCAGTTAGGAGAACACATCTCACTGTGATCCATCAATACACCACCTTCAGTGTACCAGTAAAGACAAGCAACTAAGATAAGCCACTTCTTATCTAAACTGCAACTAAAACCAACAACTTATCCTTAAGTTGTCTCAGCTGTGATAAATGTTTATATCTTGTCAGTTCAACCAATTTGTGTAGTCTTCTGTGATACCCAACACACCACACAAATCTAATTTTTATACAAGATAAATGATAACATGTGCAAATATATTTACTTATCAGATAGGAGAATAAAATAGTGGTAGGGACAAAATACATTGTATACAAGCAAAAAATTTGCTTCCAGTATACAAAATCCCAACAATTCTCCCACGTATACTAAAGTAAACTTTCAGTATACAATGTGTCAGTTCTAGGTACAAACTAGTACTCAGCTATATCTCAGCTATCTAGGTACAAACTAGTACTCAACTATAGGCGCGCCACGTCAGCATCTGCTAAGTAGTACTCAGCTATATCTCAGCTATCTATCCTATCTATCACTGCATCTTCTCCCACTTATACAAAAGTTTCTGTAGTCCTAAGTGGGGGGCATCTCTACCACTCCTAAGCCACGAACATGCTTCTCGTAAGCTAGGAGTGATAAGCTCTTTGTGAAAGGATTAGCTAGGTTGACTTCAGTTCCAATTTTGTCAATCACCACGTCACCTCGATTTACGAATACTCGTATAATGTGGTACATCCTGTCTATGTGTTTAGACGCCTTGTGAGATCTAGGTTCCTTAGAATTTGTCACTGCACTCGCATTATCACAATAAATCGCAATCGCCTTAGGCAAATTCTGAACAATATCAAGATCCAGGAGGAAATTCTTGAGCCAAACTGCCTCTTTCGAAGCTTCTGAAGCAGCCACATACTCTGCTTCCATGGTTGAGTCCGCAATGCATTTCTGCTTTGCAATTCTCCATGAAATGGCTCCACCTCCCAAGGTAAACACATAACCCGAGGTAGACTTCTTCTCTTCTCTGTCAACCTGGAAATCCGATTCTGTATAACCCAAAGACACTAGACTGTCTGACTGGTAAACATGCCTATAATCTCTAGTTCGTTTAAGGTACTTGAGAACATGCTTGACCATAGTCCAGTGTTCCTTTCCAGGGTTAGACTGATATCTTGAGACCATGCCGATAGCATATGAGATATATGTTCTCGTACAAAGCATCGCATACATGAGGCTACCGACAGCGGAAGCATATGGTACTAGCCTCATTTTAGGGCACTGATTCTTTGATAGAAAAATGCCATGTCTGAAAGATACTGAACCTCTCTTGGCATTTTGCATGCTAAAACGAGCAATAACAGTGTCAATGTAGGACACTTATGACAAGCTTAACATCCTTTTCTGGCGATCTCGGATAACCTTGATCCCAAGGATGTAAGCAGCTTCACCTAAGTCCTTCATTTGAAACTGCTCGGATAACCACGTCTTTACGTCTGATAACACTTCAACATTGTTGCCAATGAGAAGGATGTCATCTACGTAAAATGCAAGAAACACCACTGATCCGTTAACACAAATACGGTACACACACCTCGTTAGGACGGGATACAAATCCATAGGATTTGACTACCCGTCGAAAACGCTGGTGCCATAACCGGGAAGCTTGCTTAAGTCCATAAATAGACTTCTTAAACCTCGAAACTAGATGCTTTTTACCCCCCTTCACATAACCATCTGGCTGTCTCATGTAGATGTCCCTACAAGGTGACCGTTTAGGAATGCGGTTTTGACAAACATTTGCCAGATCTCTATGTTCATGTGAGCTGCTATGGCAAGGAGAATCCGAATGGACTTGAACATTGCTACAGGCGAGAATGTCTCTTTGTAATTGATACCTTCTTTATGGGTAAAACCCTTCGCTACTAGCCTGGCCTTAAACGCCATGATCTCTCCATTCGGTCCTCTCTCTTTCTCTTGTATACACACGTACTACCAATAGCCTTGTAGCCCTCAGGTAGTTCAGTGATCTCGTATACATCCATATCAATTATGGACTTAAATTCTGAGTCCATAACGATTCGCTAGGAATCTGCATCTACATCTCTCACTGCTTCGTTGTAAGTCTTGGGATCCACGGTATCTTGTTCATCTGCCGGGAGATGATCAAACGTCTCCCCAGTGAACATATACCGATCAGGTGTAAATATCACCTCCCACTATGTCAAACAGTGTCAGGCGTTGTGTTAACTGATTGCGCAGTTACTCGTGGAGTACTATATTGCACAACTGGTTGTTCAAGTGGAACTCGACCACCTTGTAATTCCTCAAGGATGATGTCGACTCGAGATTTATGGCTACTAATGTAATCCTCTTCTAAGAACCGAGCGTTAGGGCTAACAACGATCTTCTGTTCTTTAGGATCATAAAAGTATCCACCCTTCGTTTCCTTCGGATACCCTATGAACAACATCACTTCTGAACGTGATTCAAATTTGTCGGCCTGCCTATTTAGCACATAAGCAGGATAACCCCAAATCCTTAACTGGTGCATACTGGGTTTGTGCCCGCTCCACAACTCGAAAGGGATCTTTTGTACCGACTTGGAAGGCACACGGTTCAGCAAGTATGCTGCAGTCTCTAAGGCATATCCCCAAAAGGAAACTAGCAAAGTTGCATAACTCATCATCGACCGAACCATCTCTATGAGACTTCGGTTCCTTCTCTCTGACACACAATTCTGCTGAGGCGTGCCCAGTGCTGTCAGCTGGGATGTAATCCCACATTCTGTTAAGTAGTCCTTGAACTTATTGGATAGGTATTCCCCACTACGATCAGATCGCAGTGCTTTGATTTCTTTACCTAACTTCTTCTCCACTTCTGCCATGAATTCCTTAAAGGTTTCAAAGCAATCCGACTTGTGGTGAAGAAGGTAAACATATCCATACCTCGAGTAATCGTTAGTAAATGTGACGAAGTACTCATACCCTCTACGAGCTTGTGTAGACATAGACCCACACAAGTCCGAATGTATCAAACTTAATACTGCTTTCGCTTTATAACCATTTGCCTTGAAAGGCCTAGTCATCATCTTTCCTTCCATACAGGTTTCGCAAGTTGGAAATGGTTCAACTTGGAGAGACTCCAATAATCCATATTCCACCAACTTTCGAGTGCCGTTAAGATTGATGTGACCTAGTCTTAAGTACCACAGATAAGTTTGGTTTATCTTAGAAGACTCTTTCCTCTTCTTAGGATTTGATGATGAGGAAGCAATATTAACAGAACTACGCGGTTTACAAGTAATAGTATATAAAGATCCGTTTAATGGTCCACCACAGATAAAATCATCGTCTTTCATGATAGAAAATTTACTATCAAAACTTGATTTATAACCATCCATGGTGCAGAGTTTTGAAACAAAAACAATGTTTCGCCTAAACTCAGACACATATTAACCTTCTTTAAATACTAAAACAGAACTATCAAATGATAGATTTAAATCTCCAATGGCAATTGCAGGAACTTTCGATCCATTGCCCATTGAGACTACCACCTCGCCATTGCTCAATTGCCTTTTTCTGCAAGAAACCTTGCAAGGTGTAACAAACATGATCAGTTGCCCCCGAATCCACTACCCATTCGTGGGTAGAAGAGGAAACCAGAACATTTTCAGTTACAAGAGCGACTCGCGTCTCTTTCTGTTTTGCCTTGACATCTGGATTATTATTATTCCAGTGTCATTTCTTACCACTCTTGAAGAACCTTCCTTTCTCCTTTGACATTCGTATATCGCCGGTAAGGACCGTATTCTTACTCTCACTGCTCTTCTTGAAATGTCCACCATTTCTGCTCTTTTTCTGGTTTCCGCCTTTCGGAGGATTCCTTGAACTACTAGGGATATTCAAGACTTGAGCACTCATGCCCTTTCCTATAACCTCTTTGACCGCTACCAAAGATTTGAGTAACTTACTCATAGTAAACTCGTTCTTAGACATAACTCGTTCTTAAAGGACCTTTGCAGAGCTTTTATTGGGAGAGGTAAAAATCTCTTCCACTCTATGAAATTATTTAAAAATTGTTAAACCCGTTAGGGTTTGGTCGGTGAGACTGTTAAGGAACTCAAAAAATTTCGAACAGACATATCTGAAAAATATAATTTAAAAGCATGTATGAAATTAATATTTGCACATAATTCGTAATTAATAATCATTGTAACCTTTTGTAAAAACAATGATATTAAAAACCTCGAACAACTCTAGGAATTCCACTAGCAAGCCACGCAGGTGGACGTTTACTAGCGTAACCCTAAACCAAGCTTTTTACACAGCTCTTTAATTCCAATCCACGTCTAGGTTCTTAAGACGAATGGAATTAATAGTTCGATATTCTGGACCATGTCACTATTAAAACGCGGGAAGGGACTTCGAGGGAAGTGAATTGTACGTGCGGTGACATCTAAGCATTGGCCATTAATTTGACCAAAATAGAATCAAATTCTCGAAATTGACATACTTACTCGAACCATGCCGCATTCAATTTGATCTAATTGGCCATCCTATTTAATTATTATCTTCTATAGTACTCGTGTTTACTAGGTAAGCAAGCCACGCAGGTGGACGTTTACGGCTTCACTCCCACTACTCAATAATAATCAAATATTATTTTGAAAAACTCATCTCACAAAACTGGTAGCTCAAAAATGCAAGCAAACCACGCAGGTGGACGTTTTCTCACATAATCTTACTACTTTCGTGTAGAGTCCAATTAATGGAGGTCCTATTAAGTGTTTAATATCCAAATTAATGGAATCTAATTAAACATTTAATTTGAAAATTGCTTAGTCTTTTTATTCAAAAGGTTTGTTACGAATCATGCATCATCACATAATTCCTAAAGCATGCAATTTCTAAGCGCACATAATAAAACGTGCTCGCGAAAATAAAACATACTTTAATACGACATAAATCCTATTTTTATGCTTTCTAAGCGCAATTAATCACATAATCGGATGCTAAAACATAAGAATAAATAAATGCAAAAATAGGAAATTTAAAATGTCGTTATCGGGCTTTAAAACACGTAATTCCTAACTATTACATAGCCCGATCAAAATACAGCTCTTCGATCTTCAAAATCTTCGAATTTGAAAACTGCATCAAAAACTGCATCGCCACATCATCTGGGGATCTGCCACGTGGCAGACACATGTATCATCTAGTCAGCAATGGCTGACGTGGCGCGCCACGTCAGCGCGCCACGTCAACATCTTCAACCTTGCGCCACAAACATGCAGCAGCAGCCGCTGTCGCCGCACCGCCGAAGGCGACCTCCTACCGCCTTCCCAAAGCCGTCCAGCCCTATCGAAGGCAACCTCGACCTGCCCCGCCATGCGCCGCCTCGCGCCGCCGCCTGCAGCAGCGCGATTCAGTGCCTGCGCGCAAGTTCGCTTCCGCAGCAGACGCGCAGCTGCCGCGCACTCCACGGCCCAGCACCGCCATCTTCGTCATCTCCTACTGCCCCTAGGCACAACCCACACGTCTGGGCGGTCTAATTCCGGCGACAATTGCCGCTGCCGCAACGGGAATGAAGCGAATTTTGCAACCCGTCGCCGGCGAGCTTCGCCGCTCAAATTCGTACTCTCTGAGCTGCGATTCGATCAATTGAAAGAGGGGAAACGTAATTGGAACACTCACGAACACCGTGTAATGGATTCCGGCCGAGTTTAGTTCGTCAATTTTCCGAATTTCAAACTATTCGCCGGAACAAATTCATAACGAGCAACCAACTTTAGACATCAATTTCGATCGCATCCGATATCGGATGATCCCTTACAACCTATCAACGCGAAGCTCGTAAGACGTGGATTCCAAAGGTTCAAGCCGATCATTGATCATCGATCAGACACCGGAAATTTAAAATATCGTTATCGGGTTTTAAAACACGTAATTCCTAACTATTACATAGCCCGATCAAAATACAACTTTTCGATCTTCAAAATCTTCGAATCTGGAAACTGCATCGAAAACTGCATCGCCGCCACATCATCAGGGCGTCTGCCACGTGGCAGACACGTGTCAGCAAGCGCTGACGTGGCGCGCAACATCATCTTCTTCAACAAACAAAACCGCTGCCGCCGCCCTTCCGCCGCCGCCTCCCTGATGTTGCTGGAGGTCCGACGACATGAACCAGGCAGTGCTGCACCGCCTGGAGCGATCGGAAACAGCGGCCGTGCTGCCTGAGCCTGCGCGCGCGACGGGTAGTTGCAGCCGCGCCGCCCGCGTCTCTTGCCCGTCGCCGCCGCCTCCTCCGCCTTACTTTCGTCATTCCCGAAGTCTCCCAGACGTCTGCCGTGAAGAACGGTCGGCGCCGTCCCTGCAAACGCGGTAAAATGCGCTGCCCGTCGCTACCGCCTATGCCGCCCGGAATTCGTCCTCTCCGAGCCGCGATTCGATCAATTGAAAGAGGGGAAACATAATTGGAACACTCACGAGCTTCGATGATCGGCTTGAACCTTTGGCAGAAGCTTGGCAAGGCTGGACACCGTCTCGCGAACAGCATATAAATGCTCTTCGGGAAAAATTTCCTTAATCGGCACTCCATCGTCTTTTTGAATCAATCGGCTCAAGTGATCTGCCACATAGTTTTCAGCTCCTTTCTTGTCCTTAACTTCCCAATCAAATTCTTGTAAGAGAAGAATCCATCGGATGAGTCTCGGCTTTGTTTCTTTCTTTGCAAGGAGATGTTTGACGGCAGCATGATCGATATACACTATGATTTTTGAGCCAAGTAAATAAGAACAAAACTTGTCGAAGGCAAAGACGATAGCTAACAACTCCTTCTCTGTGGTGTAATAGTTGCTTTGGGCTGGATTTAATGTCTTGGATGCATAATATATCACGTGACTCTCCTTTCCATCTTTTTGTCCCAGCACTGCCCCGACTGCACAGTCAGAAGCATCACACATAATCTCGAATGGCTTATTCCAGTTCGGGGCTTGCATCACAGGGGCTGTTGTAAGCTTGCCCTTAAGGATAGTGAAGGCCTCCTTACACTTAGTATCGAATTCGAACTCGACATCCTTGTGAAGTAGGTTTGTTAGTGGTTGAGCGACTTTTGCGAAATCCTTTATGAAACGCCGATAGAAGCCGGCGTGTCCTAAGAAACCACGAACTTCCTTCGTATTTGTCGGATATGGCAATTTTGCGATGGCCTCCACTTTTGCCTTGTCGACTTCTATTCCTCTTTTAGAAACGACGTGACCGAGTACTATTCCTTCGGTCACCATAAAATGGCATTTCTCGTAATTCAATACCAAATTCTTCTCAACACAACGAGCTAGGACTTTGTCGAGGTTCTTCAAGCACGAAGTGTAAGAGTCACCGTAAACGGTGAAGTCATCCATGAAGACCTCTATGCACATCTCGATAAGGTCCGAGAATATGCTCATCATGCATCGTTGAAAGGTGCCCGGCGCATTGCATAATCCAAACGGCATTCTTCGGTAAGCAAACGTTCCATATGGGCATGTGAACGTCGTCTTATCTTGATCTTCTTCTCGCACTTGGATTTGGAAATAGCCACTGTATCCATCCAAGAAGCTAAAATAAGCTTGCCCTGCAAGTCTCTCGAGTATCTGGTCGATAAATGGAAGCGGGAAATGGTCTTTACGCGTCGCGGCATTGAGCTTCCTATAATCGATACAAATGCGCCATCCCGTCACTAAGCGTACCGGAACCAACTCGTTCTTCTCATTCTCGACAACTTGGAATCCGGACTTCTTGGGCACAACGTGTACAGGACTTACCCACTTGCTATCCGATATGGGATAGATAATACCCATGGATAAGAGCTTTAATACTTCCTTCAACACGACCTCTCTCATGTTCGGATTGAGTTTTCTTTGATGGTCTCGGAAAGGTTTGCTATCCGGCTCCATGAGGATGGAATGTTCACATATGTCGGGACTAATGCCGGTAATGTCGGCTAGAGTCCAACCTATGGCCTTCTTGTGCTTCTTCAGAATTTCCAACAACGCCTTCTCTTGATCTTCATCAAGCTCTTTATTAATGATGACGGGCAGCGTCTCATTCTCTCCGAGATAGGCATATTTTAGATTTGTTGGAAGTGGCTTAAGCTCCAGTTTTGGTGCCTTGATGATTGACGGCAGCAGCTTTTCAAAAGCGTCCTGTATGGGCAGTTGAGACATACTGCCGACAGTTTGTAGTTCTGGAGTTGCGTACAAAGCTGAGATGCTCTCTCTGATTTCTTCGTCTCTCATACCTTCGAGGTCTGCTTAGTCCTTGAGTCAAGGTAACTTCCATTTTGTCCTGCACCACATACGTCTCAAGATATTCTTGGACAATTTCATCAATGGAGTCAGTAGAAAAAGCATTCTCATTTTCATGATCGTAGGGTTTCTTAAGTGCTTCAGATATTTTATGAACATAAGTTTCATTATGATATGCCACACTTATTGAACCTTCATCCACATTAATTATTGCCTTTACAGTCTTTAAAAACGGTCTACCTAATAACACTCCTGCAGTTCCTTCAACTTGCTTATCATTTGTATCAATCACATAAGAATCAGCAGGATAGACAAAGTTGTTGATTCTGACCAAAATGTTTTCAAGTAAACCAATTGGAGCAATGTATGACCTATCTGCTAATTGAATAATCACCTTAGTGGATATTAACTCAGCTCCTACCAATTGATTATATACAGATAAAGGCATAACATTTATAGATGCTCCTAGATCACACATGGCTTGTTTAATCATGACATCACCCATTAGACGGGCGGTGTGAACATACCGGGTCGGCACATTTAGCCGGAAGCATCTTACGTATAATTGCTGATACTGTGTGATCGAACAAATCCTTACCAGACTTGGGAACTTTTCCAGCTATGAAGTCCTTCACAAATTTCCCGAACTTGGGAATCTTTACGGCTTCAAGGAAAGGGATATTTATTTCCAACTTCTCGAACAACTTCATGTAATCCATGCTTTCCTTGTTTGGAGTTCTCTTCCTTTCTAAAGCTTCGGGGAAAGGTGGCGGAATCAGATTTTCATGCTCTGACTGGCCAGTTTGGACGTGCTCCTCATCTCTTTCTTGTTCTGGATCTTCAGCATACTGTTCCCTTGAACTTTCTGATGGTAGAGGTTGTTCAGTAGCCTTCTTCTTCTCTTCTGACTTCTCTGGGTGTCTTACCTGTACAGTCGGGCCAGGTAATTCTTTCCCTCCACGCAGCATAATCTGATTGCAGTTGTGGGCATTAGGATTCTGCTGAGTTTGAGCTGGAAGCTGTCCTTGGGAAGTCTTTATTTCTTGTATTGCAGAACTTAGCTTATTCATCTGCTTAGCCAAATTCTCCATCGTAGCTTGCTGATCCTTCTTGGTCTGATTAATTTCCCGCTGCATTTGTTGTTGAAATGCGGTGGTATCTTTCTGCGAAGAAACCATCTCGGCCAAGAGTTTTTCTTAAGGGCTCTACTGTTCCGACTGGGCAGGCTGGGCGTTCTGCTGCTGAAAATGGGTAGGCTGGGCGTTCTGCTACTGAAATTGCCTCTGGTGCGGGGGTCTATACGTCTGCTGATAGTTGTTATGATTAGGAGGATTGTATGGCTGCTGATATGGTTGTTGAAATTGGGTTTGAGGCGGATTCCTAGGCTGAAAATGCTCCTCCGGTTGCTTCCAACGGAGATTCGGATGAACCCCTTGTTGTCCGCTTCAATTTCCTGCAGCGTTTACTTCTTCTCCCGGACATTGCAGTGACGTATGTCCCTTTTCTCCGCATACTCCACATGCATGATCGGCATTTGATCGACTTGGGGTAGGCGCGTTCTGCTTGAGTATCAAGTCGAGCTTATCTTGTAACAAGCTGAATTTTGCCTCCACTTTATTATCAATCTCATCCATGTAATCGGAATGAGACCAATTTACAGCTCTCCTTGTTGGTCTCGGCCCTTTATATTGCGAGGTAGACTCCGCAAGCCCTTCGATTATATTCCTTGCATCTTCGTAGAGGCTTGTGTGGAAATTTCCTCTCAGACCGATATCAACCATGGCCTTTGCTTCGTCTGTCATCCCTTGATAGAAAATCTGTAGAAGCTCCACATCCGAATAGCCATGGTTCGGACAACTATCAACAAGTCGCCCGAATCTCTCCCAATATGCACCGAAAGTTTCATCTATTTCTTGAGCGATCCATGAAATCTGCTTCTTAAGTGCATTTGTCTTTGACTGCGGGAAATACTTCTTCAAGAAAACAGTACGCATCTGGGCCCATGTTGTAATTGTATTTGGCTTTAGACTTGAGAACCATGCTTGTGCTCCATCTTGCAATGTGAATGGAAAAGCCTTTAGCTTGAATGCATCCAGATTGCCCTGCCTGTGCAGATTGCAGACTTGGTTGAACGAGGCCAAAAAGGAATTGGGATTCTCGTTCGTTCTTCCATAGAACTTCGGCATTGCAGCTACCATATTCAACTTGACATCGATTTGCTCAGTAGTTGTGATTTGAATTGGACCAGGAAGGTCCGCTCCCATGTCAAGTGATCCGGTATTCATCCTCAAGGGTTGAGGATTGTGCACTTCGTCCTCCATCTCTTCTGATTCTGATTCTGAGCTGGTTACTGGAGTATTATGAAGTGTTTTGTCGAACCTAACAGCTTCTGGTTCGGAGTCGCTGGTCCGATCACCGGGCGTACGTGTTCGTCTTCGGACTGGGCAGTTAAGACGTGTTCTGCATCGGACAGAATCTGTTGCTTTTGCAGCTTTGTCCTCTTCCTAATCCTCTTTGCTGTTTTCTCGACCTCTGGATCAAATATGAGGTTAGGTTTGGAAGACCTGCTCATGCAACGCTAAAAAGAACAAAAGATTAGTAGAAAACAAATAAAACTAGATAACACCGTTCCCCGTCAACGGCGCCAATTTGGTGATCGCTGTATTGCACCAAATAATCCTGCAAAAATAGAGAATTATATCAGTATAGTTTACAGGGTATCGAACATAGGGAACGGAGGACTAGACATTATTTTTCTACTTATCTTGGGTTTGGTTAGCAACCACGCAAGTTTTGGGTTTTTAACTAAACTAAGAACTTATTAAAACTGAAACTAAAAATAAACTGTTTTAACTAGGCAGATAAGAGATGGGTCCAGCAGAATATTCACACACACGTATTTCCAATCCTTGGCACATAAAATGAATTAATCTTAAGAATCAACTAGTTATAGACTACCGTAACTTAAACTGCGTAATCCTTACTCCCACTTACTTAGTCGGTAACCGCCATGTTGGGCATTGTAACGGCTACTTCCCTAATTTAGCTACAACCTACGTTGTTGGGCAATCAATAGATTTAATAGCTAAACAGCTTTATCGAACTAAGGGAGCCTAGTATAGGAGCCTACTCGTATGTTGGGCATCTAATAGTCTCCTACCGGTTTAATCCAATTATTCTAATGAATAACTTTGCTACTTACCTAGCCTTGTTCCACGAGAAACGATGGAAGTACTAAGTTAGCTACAGACTGGGCAACCTAGGGTGATCAAGCCTAAATTACTAGTCCGATTAAATAAAACAGAATTAACCCGAAACCCTTCAATTAATTATCAGCACCTAAGCCTCATGTACTATTCACGTGTGCGTTTTACATCCTGCCGGACCACTAAAAAATTAGCTACTCATGACACTATCCTGACTGCACAGATAAGAGACCATACGAAACAGAACATAAACCATTTGTAACCCTAACCCTAGCATGCACGTAAACGAAATTAACCTAAGGATAACGAGCTGGAAACTGAAAACGAATAATAACAGAATATTAACTAACATAAACTAACTTTAAAAACGAGAATAGAATCTAGATTAAAGTACCATAGCATTCGGTCTTTCAAACGGAAATAACAAGAACGAAAACAAGAACGAAACTTAAACTAGAATTCGGAAATATAAAAAGCTCATACGAAATACTAAATGTGTTTGTTTCTGCAATATTAAACTACTAGCTGCATGAATTGATCGGAAGGGATGGTGGTTGAGATCTTCTCGGCGGCGGTCGGTGTTTGGCTTCGGCGGTGGCTGGCTCGGCGGTAAGTTGTCGGATCGAAGGATGAGTCGCCGAGGTGGAAAATCATGCATGGTGTTGAATTGTGGTGTAGAGGCTCTCTCAATTTCGTGCTTCAATCCTCCTTTTATAATACCTAGATCAAATCTAGGGTTTCTTGATAGATAAGGAAAGGATCTTGTTAGTTATGGAAATATCTAATCCTTCCTTATCTTCTTCTTTCCTTCCTCTCTCTTTCCTTTCTTGATCCTTTTCTTTCCTTCTTTCTTCCTTCGGCCAAAACCACTCAAAATCTCGCCATTCCAGCTGTAAATTGCATTGCCACATCATCTCCTGGTGTCGTGCCAAATCAGCTCATTTTCTGCATAACTGCCAACAAATACGTCTCACCTGCACAGTTAAGAGACCTTTTCGGACAGAAATAATTAGGTACGAAATTGACTCATCAGGCTCTGATACCAATTGAAGGAAATATTAGGTTAGGAACGATTACCTTCCTCCTTCGTATGTCGTTGCAGCTCTGATTGTTGCTCGTGTGTCAGATCTTCTGATCTGTGTCCCGACCTTTTTCTCCCTCTGGGTGGTCAGAGAACTAGAGAAAATAAGATTATCAACCCATTTTACAAGGATACAATTGCAAGATACAGACAACCAGCTTGAGCCACAAATGACTACTAGCACCCAAGATACGTAGATCCGGTCACGATGATGTTCACCATAGTAGGTCAAAGTGATAGATAGCCAAATGCACTCAGCTGAAGTCTTACCAAGCTTAAGACCAGCTAAGTCACCAAGATCTTAGTTCTGCACTAAGGTCAGTTAGGAGAACACATCTCACTGTGATCTATCAATACACCACCTTCAATGTATCAGTAAAGACAAGCAGCTAAGACAAGCCACTTCTTATCTAAACTGCAGCTTAAACCAACAACTTATCCTTAAGTTGTCTCAGCTGTGATAACTGTTTAAATCTTGTCAGTTCAACCAATTTGTGTTGTCTTCTGTGCTACCCGACACACCACACAAATCTAACTTTTATACAGGATAAAGGATAACATGTGCAAATATATTTATTTATCAGATAGGAGAATAAAATAGTGGTAGAGACAAAACATATTGTATATAAGCATAAAATTTGCTTCCAGTAAACAAAATCCCAACATGGAGAGGGTACAAGTTCTGGTGGTGGTCTTTGTGATAAATTGTTCAACGACATGGAAGTACAAAACGAAGAAGAACAACTTCAACAAATATCCAATGACGTGGATAAGTACCTAGCAGATGAGATTGAGAAGCGATCTAATCCTTCATTCAATCTTTTGGAGTGGTGGAAGGTAGTGCAACGAGATATCCAGTTCTTTCATTAATTGCCAAGGATATATATGCAATTCCAAGTTCAACTGTTGCTAGTGAATCCGCTTTTAGCTTGGGCAAGAGAGTTGTTGATCCTTTTAGAACTAGTTTGAGTCCAAAAATGGTGGAGGCATTGGGGTGTACCAATGATTGGCTCAAAGCTGAGGATTTTAGTTTGTATAATGATCCAACAGAAGATGAACTTGAATTTTACAAGAAACTTGAAGAATATGAAAAGAGTAAGAATTTCTTTACTTTATTTATGTTAATTTGAAATAAGCTCAATTAATGTTATGTGTTTGTTTTGTAGATGCAGAACTGGATTATTCTTCGCCTATCTATAGAGCATCTACAATCTCATGAATCTCGTCTATCACTCACAACTCAAGAATTCAAAAATTTGTTTATAATATACATATTATTATTATATACTTATTTAAAGTTTGATATGATAACTGATAACTACACTAATTCTAAAATTTACTATTTACAGGTTTTTTGATATGAAGTGGTTCGTTTTAAGATGTTTATGGTCTTCATCTTTATTGTTTTAGACTTGAACAAAAATTTGTTATGTTATTTAGTAGACTTTTGGATTGTTTGATGTTGGATTGTGCTCTTGTTTGGATTTTCTGTTTTCTGCATTTGGATTGTTTTGAGAATTTTTTTTCCGGTATACTTTATGCTTTGGTATACCGGTGTTCTTTCGGTATACCGTTGCTTTCGGTATACCTCACTGTATCGGTATACCGATATGCGGTAAGGCATACCGCATGTCTGGTATGGCAACGGTATGAATACTTGCTCATACCGCACTTATGGCATACCGATCAACGGTATACTGCAATGAGCGGTATGGTAACGATATGCAATTTCCCATACCGCACGTTTTCGGCACGGTATGCGGTATGGAAAAATTTGAACGTTATGTCACACCGTAACACCCCTACTCATAGCTTCACAATGTTGTTGAGCTTTAAATGCTCCTGGACGCGTCGCTTTCTGAAGCTAAGCAAAGTAATGTAGTTACCTTTAGAGACAAGGGCATAGGTCGCACTCTGCGATTGGTCAATTCTAATTTGGTAGTTGGATGTCTCCATTGACCATTGTTGGTACCGGTACGATTTCGGTGTATTGGGGGATTAGGGGGGGGATACACCTGATGTCAAACTTTTATTTTTCATATCAGAGAGGCTGACAGATAGTAACTCAGTCAGAGAGTGCGGAAAATATGTTAGGCCCTTTTATAAAGATAATGTTCTTTTACAATAGTCAAACTGATAAGTGTGTAGTGAATAGTGAGATGAATGCAGTAAAACAGTAACAAACACAGATTTTATAGTGGTTCGGATTCACAAGATCCTACGTCCATTCTTCTGCTATCTTAGTAGGAATTCATTACTAGATACTCGTAGACTGACCAGTGCAGATCAGTACAAACTATCAATGTATCAAACTATCAAACAATCTATCAGCTTCTATCGAACACGAGATTGGGTGGGTTTGGATTTTGTTCAACAACAAGAGTATGAAACACTCTCTACTCCAAGCTTATGATAAACTATGAATACTTGGAGTATGAACAACAAAGAAATTCTGGCAAGAGAAGTTTTAAATGAATAGAGTAAGAGCTTATTCTTTTGCTTGAGAGTATACTTGAGCTTCCTGAAATTCTATAACCTCTTTGGGAGAGGTCTTCTGCTATTTATAGGCGAGCTAGGGGAAAGATCCGTTGAACAAGATCGATCTCCCATTGGCTGCGTGTTGACAACGGTCTTATGCATTTAATGCATGAACACATGTCGCGCTCCGCTTGGCTCAGCGGATCCTGTACGAGGTACTTTTCTGTCTCCCTTTCACTAGGGCTGACATGGCTGCTTGAGATTGGACAATGTTGATTATGATATTTTCGTCTTCCTCCGTTGACCATCTATTTTGATTATCGCACCTTGTACTGTGTACAATCTTCACATTTGAATCTTCAATGCAGTTTGGTGAAGATAACGGTCTGAGGATAGTTCAGCTTGAAAGGTGTCAGCTCGAAAGCTGGATTTAGTTGGTTACACAAGCTGATCTATCACAATTTGAATAACCTAATCTGAAAAATAAATATCCAACCTAACTATACAAACACAGGCTGAAACAAACCTATTAAGTTACATCAGACTGGTTCATCAAACAAATAGGGGTTTTGGATCATTCAAAATTTATATGATTTCCCAACAACTATCATCTTTAAATTTCACGCCTCGTACCTCGTACATTAATCTGCTGAATGAGACTGGTCAGTCATGAACTGAAGCTTGTGTTTCCAGCCCGAGTTAAGTTCAGACTGACTGATTCTAACTTGAACAACTATAACCTGAGCTACATCAGCTACCTATACAAACTCAAACTAATTCTAGTCTAAACTTATACCAAGACTAGTTCATCTATGTGTGGGGGTTTGAGATAATTCATAACATATTATTTCCCAACAATTTCCATAACATATAGATTTGCATAAAGTTCTTTCTCCCTCTCTCTTCTATCTCTCCCTACCATAGATTTGAAGACTTTTTTTTCGTGTGTGTGTGATATCATTTATTTATTGGAAAATTTGATGTTGTCATTTGTTGGACGGTGGTAGCGGAGGGAAGGAGAGAGCGATAGAGGACGGTAATGGGTTTCGACGGTTAGTTATGCTTATCGGTTAATAAAGATGATAATACAATAAATCAAATGATACTTTTGTTCAAAACAAGTGATGTTTTTGTTCAAAATAAATTATTTTTCTGGTCAAAACAATTGATACTCAATAAATGATACTTTTGTTTAAAATAAATGATATTTTTTTCAAAATAAATGAAACTTTTGTTCAGAACAATTGATATTTTTTCCTAAACAAATAACAATTATTTTTCAAAACAAATGATACTCAATAAATAACACTTTTGTTCAAAAAAATTGATACTTTTGTTCCAAAGAAATGACACATTTCTTCAAAACAAATGACGCTTGCGACGGTGACGGTAAGAGGCGGAGAAAAATATTATTGTTTTTCTAATTAAATCGGATTTGGGATCCGGGTCAAACTGTTGGAGTTCGGATCTTGGGTCACCTGAATGTATGTGCATCATGATGCAACCAATTTTTTGTGATTTTTATTTCCCTTTTGTATCCACCTAAGCCTAGATAGAAAATATCCTATGTTGCACGGACACTCCGAAAAAGTCCGACGTACTGTGTCGGACATGTGTCGGACACGGACACGCTCGGACACGCGTCCGACACGTGTCGGACACGGAAAAAACGTGTCCACAAAATTTAAAAAAAAAAAAAAATTGGACACTTCCCGGACACGGGAATTTAAGTGTCCGACTCTTCCCGGACACGGCCACAGCAAAAAAAAAAATTAGACTCTTAACAGGTCAATAAATTCACTGTTTTGAGTTGAATGGTGATGTTGGGATTTTAGATATTGCAAATCTCACCCTTGATGAGTCGAAAGTGGAAAAGAATTTGTTGGATGAAGTACCCTACACCGATTCATAAAACTTGAAAGATTAGACTTTTTATTTAGATTATTATGACTTTTAAGACTAATGCTTATTGTTGTTATCTACTTATCTTAGTATTTCACATTTTTATGCTATGATTATAAATTATGAGTTATGACTTATATGTTTTGAGTTGGTCATGTGAACAATGAGTTTGATATTGAAAATCTTGATTTAATTATAATTTAATATTATTTATATCAGCGCCCGTGTCGTGTCCTAAATTTTTCAAAAAATACCGTATCCCGTGTCCCGTGTCCGTGTCGTACCGTGTCCCGTGTCCGTGCAACCTAAAAAATATCTTGTTTTTAAATGGGAAAAATCCATCCTTACGAGCTCAGTTTTTCAATGTAAGGGTTCTCTTATTACTTGGCACAGCAACACAGACCTTACGTTGAATTAGTGTTAGTAGTAACGTGGACTGGAACACATCAATTTCTTAAGTGGAAAGACGAGTATGACTTAGCACCTGATAATAATAAGGATCAGTATTTCAAGAGATCTATATTCTAATCACTGAAGACTAAACTTACGAGTATAAAGTAAGATTTCTTCACTCTGAATGAATTTTCTGTTATTAGGAGAAATGGAAAAAATCAGCATCTTCAATTTTAGCAGCTCCACCTTATATAAGGACAAAACCATTTAAACGAGTTAGCATTACACGTCCCTAAAGTAGGATTTGAATATGATTACTTAATTAATATTTAGTTTCTATTTTGATACTTTCTTCCCTGTTATTCTTGTCTTAATTGTTCGGAGTTTAAAAAAGTGGATATAAGTGTATAAAAGTGAGTAGAGTTGTATTAAAGTGGTAGGATCCACTGTTTAGATTGATTGTGTCCACAGATATTACTTTCCTCTTCCGGACGAAGACAAGAACAGTGGTACAACCGAAAAATAAAACTAATACAAGAATAGCTTAAATCTTTATAGCTTAAATCTTTTATAAGAAAATTGAGTATTATCCCACATTGAGAATTAATGAAGATCATTATTAATTTTACCTATAAATAAATAGGATAATTTATTGTTTAAAATATTCGTCTAAGAATTAGTGTTTGGGTCTAGAAACATATTCCTCAGCCCCGAATAATAGTATGACTATTTTTCTTCTATAAATAGTCTTGTTTTCCATGTAACCTACATCTGAAAATATAGTGCATAATCCTGGCTTGGTGGTGCACGAATTGGGTAAACAATTTTCGTATTCTTTTCTTGCGTATCTCGTATTTTCCGCATTTTGTTCTACAATATATGGTTGACATTTTATTTGTTGTGCCCTTTTCACAATTATCGGACCGTTCTTGTTAGGCGAGTTGTACTTCATTGGGAGAATGCTTAAGTTATCTTGATTATGATTGAATCAACTTTTATGCAATCTTGAAGCAAGATATATATAGTTTGAACAAGGTAGGGGATGATGTCCAATTATCATGGAAAATTTGGGGGGAGAGAGAGTGGCATGGTGGACCCAATATGTTGTATCTGGATTAATATTTGGATTCCCATGTTCTTAGGAGATCATGTCGTACGTGATATTTATGACAAATTGAACCTGTCATTTCCATGTTAATCTATATTTCAAACTTCACATGGAAAATAGAATTGATTCAACTTTCATTTGTGATTTGATGTTTTGCCAACTAATTCAAAGAACCAATCCCCCCACACCTCTAAATAGTGTGTGTGACTAGAAAACAACACTCTTCAAGTGGGACCATTTTGAACTATTAAAATTAATTTTGTCATTCTATGATGCAGATACCAACTCATCTGTACGTAGCACACCACTTCAAGTATTAAATGACACACAGCATGCTTGATTTTATTTATTTATTTATTATTATTATTTATTTATTTGATTTTTTTTATAATGACACATATAGCGTGTCCAGTGAGAATTGAACCCCTGACCTTTCGGTCCCGGACATCCCACCTTCACCACTACGCCATCCCATGGGGACACAACATGCTTGATTTGTGTAGGCCTCCCCATGTACATAGTCGAACCAAATCCTATATTTCTAATTTAGCAGTTTTAAATTCAAAATCATATTATTGGTTCGCCACACATTCTTAAAGGAATAAATTATCAAAAAATGATTAGCAAAAATTAAAAGAAAAAATTTATAGACGACAATCAAAATAAATGATACTATGAAAAAGAGAGGTTTGTTATTAGTAATATAAGGTTTTTGAGTTGAAGGGCTACAAGCCTGCAACCTATAAATGGAATAGTTTACATCAGAGGAAAAATGCCTGCAGTGTTGGCATGAATTGTAAACAGAAGATCTTGCGGAGAGATTACGGGGATTCTAATTGATTTATTATTTGATTTACTTTGATTATGGGATACCATTATCCTAGCCTAGAATAGTGCATGGCCGATAGTTTTTCCTTTAATAGCTTTTGTTGTAAATGTTATATAAGTTCCTTAATTTATTGATGTATTCAAGTGAGTATGATACATGAAAACTACTTTTTCTTCATGGTATCAGAGCGACAATCCTAGGACCTAATGTTTTTTTTTTGTGAGAAGAAAGAGGGAAAAGAAAGGCTAGAAATTTAGAGCAATGGAAATATCTACTTCTTCGAAAGAGCAATCTCAAGGAGAGAGTTCTGTTATTCTCGATCTGACATCTAAAATATCTCAGTTGTTGAACCAAACCCCCATTCCACTTATTCAGGAATCCATAGGTGCACCAATTGGTATGAAGTTGGATGACACCAACTATGGACTTTGGTCCCAAGTTGTCGAGATGTATATCTCGGGCAAAGACAAGTTGGGATATACTAATGGGGATCTTCCCCAACCAAAAGAGACTGATATGAGTTTTAGGAAATGGAGAACAGAGAATGCAGTGGTCAAGGGGTGGCTGATTAATTCTATGGATCCAAAATTAATCAGTAACTACATCAGATTTCAAACGGCGAAAGCCGTGTGAGATGCTATTGCCACTACATACTTTGACGGCACCGACACCTCACAAGTATATCAGCTTAAGAAAAAGGTGATGAGTCTTAAACAAGGAGGAGGATCCATTGAAACATGTTATAACAGCCTTCAAGGCTTGTGGAGAGAGATTGATTTTCGCCGTCCAAATCCGATGAAATGTGAAGCTGACATTACAAAATATAACTTGGTTTTACAAGAGGACAGAGTTTACAAATTTCTTGATGGACTGGATGATCGCGTGGACAAGATCCGAGGAGATGTGCTTCAAATTCAACCTTTTCCGACAGTAGAGCAAGCCTATGCACATGTTCGGAGGGAAGATCTAAGACAGTCAGTAATGTTAACAAGCAACGATACCACTTATGGTGTTGTGATGTTCTCTAAAGGTGGACATAAATTACAACAACCTTCACTTCAACTGTGTATGGTGAAAAACCCACTTCATCAACAAAGTTAAAGTCACAAGTAGAGAGTGGGGGTTGCACTCAACTGTGGAAATATGAAGAAGACTAGAGACACATGTTTCAAGCTAAATGGATATCTAGAGTGGTGGCATGAACTCAAGGCAAAGAAGAAACTTGAATCCGGTAAACGTGAGAATCCCGGCCAAGCAGCATTTGTTAGCGCCGAACCACAATTATCTCTTATACCACAAGGGGATTCTTCTGCCGCTACAAATGAATCTGTGGCACTTAGTAACCCAGGTAAAAATGATTGAATAATTGATTCCGGTGCAACTGATCACATGACGTTTGACTCGAAAGATTTTGTTGAATCAACTCAACCAAAACGGATGTGCATTGCCAATGCCAATGGAGTGAGATATCCTATTACAGGGGCTGGAAGAGTTGCCCTTTCGCCCTCTCTTTCTATAAGCCAAGCTACTGAGGATCTAAATTATTGTGCAGTACTTTATCCCACTTTCTGTTTCTTCCAGGATATTCTCACGAAGGAGATCATAGGTTGTGGTACTGAAAGAGAGGGACTATACTACATGGACGATTTTAGCATTGGCCGAGTAAATATAATGCAGCGTGCTTGTGATAAAAAGCGGCAGATTTGGTTGTGGCATCGTCGGCTTGGGCATCCATCATTTTCCTACTTAAAACACTTGTTTCCAAGTTTATTTTCACATTTACAAGAGTCTAATTTTAAGTGTGACACATGTATTTTAGCCAAAACTCATCGTGTACCCTACTCAATCAGCTCAAATAAATGTGGAACCCCGTTTACTTTAATCCATTCAGATGTTTGGGGCCCTGCTCCCATGGTAATATCTTCGGTAGTTCGATGGTTTGTGAATTTTGTCGAAAATTTCACGCGTATGACTTGGATATATTTGATGAAGAATAAGAATGAGGTATTTGAAATTTTTCATTCCTTCCATAATATGATCAAGACACGGTTTTCTGCTAAACTTCAAATTCTTCGATTAGATAATGGAGGAGAATATGTCAACAATAAGTTACGAGAATATTTTCAAGTAAATGGTCTTCATCATGAGACAACTTGGCCTCAAACACCACAACAAAATAGTGTTGCAGAGGGGAAAAATAGACATATCCTTGAAACAACTCGAGCCCTCTTAACAGCAGCGAATGCCCCTCGGCGTTATTGGACAGATGCGGTTGTTACTGCTGTTTATTTGCTGAACCGAATGCTATCTCGGGTCTTGGACTTTGAAACCCTGCTACAAGTCCTTGCTCATCATGTATTGTTGCCCTCTATCTTGATGCTTCCACCTCGAATATTTAGATGTGTTGCGTATGTTCACCTTCACAAGAATCAGCGAACAAAACTTGATCCATGCGTTGTTCGTTGCATCTTTCTAGGGTACGCAACATATACGAAAGGATATAGATGCTATGATCCAATTACCAGATGTCTGTATACCACGATGGATGTCACCTTTCTGGAATGTGAAACTTTTTTTTCAAACCCAGATACTCATTCTTCTCTTCAAGGGGAGCTAGTGGGTGAAGAACAGGATGTGGATGGCTGGGTACACTGGCTCGGTTTCGGAGATTTGCGAGCCTTTGAAAATACTACTATGAAAAAAAGTGAAGATGATAATAATGATGATGTTCAAGCTGAACTGATTCAGATAGAAGCAACTCAAACTCAACCACATGAACCTTTGCGGTCGATGACAATGATGGGACAAGGAGAGGAAAGTGATGATAACAAAAGTGGAAATGAACAAGAGCATGAATCTGAAAATGGGAGTGAACAAGTGCAACAAGAGCAGCCTGACCCTCACGCTTTAGTACCAAACGACCAATCTCTTGAGAATAATTCTGAGGTACAATCTCTAAACTCGTCCCATAATGTTGTTATGGATGATTCTTTTGGCTATAGATTACCTTTTAGACACAATCGTGGTAAACCACCGAATCGCTACTCACCAGAACATGGAGAGAAGAAGTCAAAATATGCTATTGCCAACCATGTCTCAACCCATCGATTATCACAATCCCTTAAAGCTTTTTTACATAAATTATCTTCTGATCTTGTTCCAAGTAACATACAATAGGCCCTGAATGATCCCAAATGGACCCAAGCAATAATTGAAGAAATGACAGCTTTGCAAAAGAATGGTACATGGAAACTCATGTCCCTACCCAAAGGAAAAAAAACAGTGGGGATGTAGATGGGTGTTCTCCATTAAACACAAGGCAGATGGATCGATAGAGAGGTACAAGGCGATATTTGTAGCAAAAGGATATACTCAGACATGGATAGACTATCATGAGACTTTCTCACCGGTGGCGAAGTTAAATACAGTTCGAGTTTTGCTTTCGCTTGCTGCAAACTTAGACTGGCCCTTACATCAGTACGACGTGAAAAATGCATTTCTCCATGGGAATCTCACGGCGGAAGTGTACATGGACATATCACCTGGCTTTACTACCTCATCACAAACTGGAATTGTATGCAAGTTGCAAAAGTCACCATACGGATTGAAGCAATCACCTCGAGCATGGTTTGGACGATTTAGCTTGGCTATGAGAACATACGGTTTCAACCAAAGCAATTCAGATCATACTTTATTCTTGAAACATCGACAAGGAATGGTAACTGCTCTCATAATTTATGTTGACGACATGATAATTACAGAAATGACAAGGAGGAAATCTCTAGTTTGAAAAACATCTAGCAATTGAAATTGAAATGAAGAATCTTGGACAGTTAAAATATTTCTTGGGTATCGAAGTAGCTCGATCAAGTCAAGGGATTTCTATATCACAACGGAAGTACGTACTAGATTTGCTAGCTGAAACGGGAATGCTTGATTACAAACCTGCAGATACACCAGTTATTCAGAATCATAAACTTAAGCCAAACACCTATAAACAAAGAAATGTATCAACGCCTTGTGGGAAGGCTGATATACTTGTCGCATACCCGACCAGATATTGCATATGCCGTGTTCATGCATAATCCCAGTGAGGATCACATGAATGCAGTTCTTAGAATTCTACGGTATTTGAAATCTTCTCCAGGGAAAGAACTCATATTCAGAAAACACGATCATTTAAAGATTGATGGTTATACGGATGCTGATTGGGCTGGAAATATCACTGATAGGAAGTCTACATCAGGATATTTCACTTTTTTGGGTGGCAATCTTGTTACATGGAGCAAAAAGCAGAAGGTGGTCGCATTGTCAAGTGCAGAGGCTGAGTTCAGAGGTATGGCTAAAGGACTGTGTGAACTTCTTTGGCTAAAGAGGCTACTTGAAGAAATTGGTTATTCATCAAGTTCTCCAATGAATTTGTTTTGTGATAAAAAGGCAACTATACAGATTGCTCTAAATCCTGTCCAACATGATCGAACAAAACATGTCGAGGTGGATAGACACTTTATCGAGGAGAAACTTGAAGCCAAGATAGTTCAAACTCCATCTGTGAAATCAGAAGACTAATTGTCAGATATACTTAAAAAATGTTGGGATAAGGATTCAGTAGATGAATTGATAGATTTGAAGATCCCCAAACCCTAGCTGAATATTGTACCTTCGCATCTGTAATAGCTTAGTCGAGTACAGTAGTTAGAACTCAGTAGGCTAGAGTTCAGTAGCTGCAGGATTCAGTAGAAGATCCCGCACTCAGCCGGCGGACTCAGGATCAAAGAAGTCAGTTTGACAACCAACCACCAACTGAATCTGCTCAGGAATTCGTGCCCATGTACTCAATGCTCAGAAGAACGTCAGTAGGAAAGTCACTTCAGTTGAAGGTCTGAGGATTCAGAGGAGAAAGTCACTTCAGTAGGAAAGTTACTTCAGTAGGAAAGTCACTTCAGTTGAAGGTCCGAGGAGTCAGTAGGAAAGCCTCCAGACTGAAAAAGAGGAGAATCTCTACAGTGCACCTACTCACCAACGTTCAAAATAAAGGAGCCGTTTTCCTTGTCGTATCGACACGTGGCTAGACCTCCCTCCAACGGATCTATTCACCATCGACGACTATAAATAAGAGAAGTCTTCATGCAGAGACAACATCGGGAACCCAAGCTATCTACGCACAAACTCTTAACACTCTCAACGAAGAATCCAGTAAAAAACTAGCATTCATAGAAGAACCCTTTTAATTCATCACTTAGAGTTATATTTGTTCCCCTTCTCTTATCTAAGCAAGCTTCATTGTAATATCTTTAGCTTAGAAACCTCGAGGAAGTTCACATCTTTGTGAAACTGTTCTTATTTGTAAGAACTTCCTCTTAGTTGGAGAAGACTCAAACTCTTAAAGTTTGAAACCCCTTGTAAAGTCACTACGACTATAAGTAGAGAATCTGTCCAGCGCACAGATCACTGAGAACTTGCTCAGTATAAGCTTCAAGTTTTGCGTCTGTCTAGTGAACAGACCGACTGAAACTTGCTCAGTATAAATATAACAAGTATCCTGCTTTGGTCAGGACAGTGGACGTAGGACCTAGTGTGTTCGAACCACTTTAAAAATTGTTGTGTTGATTTACTGTTTTCTGTAACTGTTCATACTGCATTCAAAACTGTATTTCATCAAACTCAGCATAAAATCAGTGTTTTCTAACCGATACGTTTGATAGGGCCTACACTTCCGCACACACTCTAATACTGAAAGATTGTTCGACTGACTAAAGTCAGTAGAACTGAACTCGGTAGAAGAATTTCTTGCCCACACGATCTGAAGCATATTTAGCTGTCTGACTCAGTTCAGTAACAAACTCAGCTAGAGCTGACTTCGCGTTTGAGAACAAAATTTGTGTTCAGGTGTATTCACCCCCCCCCTCTACACCTGAACCACGTCTCAGGACCAATAATTGGTATCAGAGCTCAGTGTTCTTAACTGATCATTGTTCTCTGAAATTGGTCTATCTCAAACAAAGATCATAGAAACCTGTTTTCACTGCATCTTTATCCTATCTTTAAATGGCTGATATTTCAGGGATTAGGACGGTACCCATGTTCTCAACAGAGAATTATGCGGTATGGCGCATGAGCATGGAGGCACATTTGACCTCGCTGCATGACAGCATGATCGACGTTCTGGAGGAAGGTCCCATTGTTCTAATGGTCGACTCAGTCAAACTTGTAGTAGACGGAGCAGGAGGTGCCGGACCCAAAGTCGCAAAGGACAAAATCCTCTTCACTCCTGAAGAGAAGAAACTGCACAACCTCGACCGAGTAGCTCGTAACGCTATACTGATGACACTCAGTAACGCTTATCTCAGAAGAGTACATGACTGCAAGACTACAAAGGAGCTATGGGATGCTCTCGCGGTGCTGAGCCGAGGAACCCCACAGATCAAAGGAGGCTATTTATTATACTGAGATAGTCTCAGTCAGCTTGTATACAGGACAAACTGTGGTTTGGGGATTATACTGAGCAAGTCCCAGTTTACACAATTATCAAACTAAAGTGTTTGAAAAACTCTCCAACTATGAAGGAGTCCTTTTACAATAAGGAACAAGTTCAAATATGAACTCCTTCGTCTAAGCTATGGATATTACAATAAGATCAGCTTAGATTAGATAAGGAAGGAGATAGAACTCTAGAGAGAAGAACAATAAGAATATATCTATGAAAGATTAAGTTCTTCTCTGGATATGGCTTGAATCTTCTAGAGTGTTTGTTTGGTTGAGCTCGGTTCCTTGGATGTGTCCATCATCGTCATGATTGACCTCACATCTCTTTTGCTCTGCGTGAAGACTCTTCTCTATTTATAGAGGTGACCTAGGCATATGTCCGTTGGAGAGGACGATGCCAAGTGTCACACTATGGGGGTAGCAAACGACTTTATTTGAATTCTGTAGAGTCCACTAACTTTAATGAAAGTGGTTGACTTGCAGCTTTATGTCAGAGACTCTGCCAGCTGGCTGCTTGTCATTGGTCGAGGTACGGAGAGTGGTTGAGACCTATTCGGACTTCAAGGTGATACGAAGGCGACTTCTCGGATGTACGACCTCGGACAACTCTACCGAATTTGTTCTTCGAATTCCATGGTCGGTTAAAGTAACCGACCGACCGTTCTTGAGTCGATCTTGATTCGGTAGATAACCTGCCGAGTCCGCTTTTATCGAAGATCAAATCGAGTACGGTGAACTACTCCCGCCGAGTTCGGTTCGACCGACTCCTTTCGCATATCTTGCTCCTGCTGAGTCCAGTATTTACTGAGTCTTCTACTGAATGCACAGCTGTTGAACTTTAGCTAGTCTACTGAGTTCCTAACACGGTGAACTCAGTTAAGCTATAACAATATCGAAAGCTCATCATCCAGCTAGGGTTTTGGGATCTTCAAATCTATCATAGTGAACCTAATTCCCAACAATTTCCCCCTATTTGATGATGCGAAAACTTCTACAAACTTCTCCTAAAAACTTCCTACATGCAACTACTAATCTAATCAACACAGTTCCCCCTTTTAATCATGATACCAAATCCCCTAAAACATAAGACATAAGTCTGACAACTTCCCCCGGGCAAGTGGCACATAATTACGAGACACATAGATATACGTCAGTGAAGTGTGTGTGAGTGTTGAAAGATAAGAACATGCTCTGAAATCTTGGACACTACAGATCTAATTGATAGACACTGAGGATCTGATCTATAGGCCTTTTCGACCTCTTGGTTCCCCCTGAGTTGGATCTGGGTGTTTTGGGGCTTGAACCTTGGATCTTCCTTTGATAGCTGGGTTGAGGTGTTTACATCTTCTGTCCATTCCTTGTTTGAGGGGTTGTAGATTCTGCGTGTCGAGTTCCCCCTTGGACAAACCTATCAGTCAGTTGATCGAAGCTTTTCTGTCCTTCAGTAGTCGCTCAGCCATTAAGATCTCTTCAAAGTCCTTATACCTAAATTATCTAACATTAAGAACATGGTATAGGATGCTATGAAGGTTATGCAATACGCGCATGCTGAGAAAACGGTTTTTCAGGATCAGTTCAGTTAGACCAGAGCTCTGATTAGAAGAACACCATGCACTTTGATCAGAAGTACATCGTGTGGTTTGATTAGAAAAACACTGTGCGCTTTGATCAGAAGAAAACCGTGCGCTCTGATACCAATTGTTGGTCCCGAGAGTAGACGAGCCTTCAGGTGTGGAATACACATGAGTCAAAGTTCAGCAACGAGCGCGACAGTCAGTACTGCTGAATCAGTACTGCTGAACGCGTAGGTAGAGAATCTTTCTACTGAGTACGGTCTACTGAATTCAGTCAGTAGAACAGTAGTTCAGTATCAGGTTTCGAGTGCGGAAGAGTAGGCCCAAAAGAATATTTGTCTAAGTCTGAAAACACCATTTTTATGCTATTTGATTTAAAGTCAGTTTTATGCAAGTGAACAATTAAGCAGAGCGACAATAAATCAACACAGTTTTTAAAGTGGTTCAGATATCAAACGATCCTACGTCCACTGTCCTGAAAAGATCAGGAGGCTATTTATTATACTGAGATAGTGTCAGTCAGCTTGTATCAGCTTGTACACAGGACAAACTGCGGCTTGAGGATTATACTGAGCAAGTCCCATTTTACACAGTTATCAAACTAAAGTGTTTGACAAACTCTCCAACTATGAAGGAGTCCTTTTACAATAAGGAACAAGTTCAAATATGAACTCCTTCGTCTAAGCTATGGATATTACAATAAGATCAGCTTAGATTAGATAAGGAACGAGATAGAACTCTAGAGAGAAGAACTATATGAATATATCTATGAAAGATTAAGTTCTTCTCTGGATATGGCTTGAATCTTCTAGAGTGTTTGTTCGGTTGAGCTCGGTTCCTTGGATGTGTCCATCATCGTCATGATTGACCTCACATCTCTTTTGCTCTGCGTGAAGACTCTTCTCTATTTATAGAGGTGACCTAAGCATATGTCCGTTGGATAGGACGATGCCAAGTGTCACTCTATGGGGTAGCAAACGGCTTTATTTGAATTCTGTAGAGTCCACTAACTTTAATGAAAGTGGTTGACTTGCAGCTTTATGTCGGAGACTCTGCCAGCTGGCTGCTTGTCATTGGTCGAGGTACAGAGAGTGGTTGAGACCTATTCAGACTTCAAGGTGATACTGAAGCTGACCTCTCAGATGTACGACCTCGGACAACTCTACTGAATTTGTTCTTCTAAAGTCCATGGTCTGTTAAAGTAACTGACCAACCGTTGCTGAGTCTGATCTTGATTCAGTAGATAACTTCTGCTGAGTCTGCTTTACTGAAGATCAACTCTGAGTACAGTGAACTACACTTGCTGAGTTCAGTTCGACTGACTCCTTTCAGTATACTGCTCCTGCTGAGTCCAGTATTTACTGAGTCTTCTACTGAATGCACAGCTGTTGAACTTTAGCTAGTCTATTGAGTTCCTAATACGGTGAACTCAGTTAAGCTATAACAATATCGAAAGCTCATCATTCAGCTAGGGTTTTGGGATCTTCAAATCTATCATAGTGAACCTAATTCCCAACAGGAGACCAACACCAAAATTCTAAGGGCTCTTAGGAGGCCCAAGTGCTATTCTTTTGATACGTGTATGAGGAGAACTGACCCGAATTCTGTTACTCCTGATTATATATTTTCAGAACTTAAAGCTGAGGAGTTCGAGTTCAATCTCCCACACACCCCCGGTGCTGAAGCTAAAGTGTCAATGGATCATGCTTACAAGGCATCAGCCAGCACTCCCGGAGCAAGTCCCTCAGCAACAAGCCAGTTAGCTGGAAGCTCAGTGACCATACCTACTGCTGACAACTTGGCTAAGAAGTATGCTCTTCTCGCGGTGAAATACCAGAAGGAGAAGGAAATGTTCAGAAGGAGGATGAAAAAGGCTTCCCAAAAATACCAAGGGAAGAGAGATAATCATCGCATGAAAAGTGAATCTAAATCTCTACCTGACTGCAGGAGTACTGAAGCTGCCCCCGTGGAATAAAAAGAAACATCTAGGAGGGATGGCAGAACCTCAGCATGCTATAACTGCAAGAGGCCAGAACACTATCAATATGAATGTCCTGAACTCTCAGCAGCTGAAAGAGCTGAAAGGTAGGCCCGACGTCGCTACTGAATGTTGTTTCTTTGAGAACCATGAGATCAGCTTACTGCCAAGGAACTGACACGTTCCAGAAGTTGACTTTCGGTCAATTCTACATCCTGCATAGTCAGCATCAAAATACCCAGTTAGTTCAATATTATCATCAGCTGTATACCATAAACCCATGTCAGGTGTTCCTCTTAGATAGCTGATAATCTTCTTTGCTGAGTCCATGTGACTCTGCTTTGGATTCGCCTGAAATCGAGCGCAGATACCTACATCATAAGTTATGTCAGGACGAGTAGCTGTTAAGTATAATAAAGAACCAATTATAGCACGAAATTCAGTTTGTTCTACTGATACTCCCTCTTTATCAAGATCAATTTTCATATTCGTGTTTATCGGGATCTTGATTGGTTTGCCGGATGTGCAACCAAATCTCTTGATGAGGCCTCGAGTGTATTTGCCTTGATTAATGAACATTCCCTTCCCAGATTGTTTGACTTGAAATCCAAGGAAATAGTTCATCTCTCCCATCATTGACATCTCGAACTTGTCCTTCATCATTTTCTCAAACTGCTGACACTATGAAATTGTTTTCATCTCGCTTGTTCTTGAAGACCCATTTAGTTCCGATCACATGTTGATGCCGGGTCTGTCAACAAGCTCCCAAACTTCGTTTCTCGTGAACTGATTCAGCTCCTCCTGCATGGCTATGATCCAGTCAGCGTCTTTTAGTGCGTCCTCAACTGACTGAGGTTCTTCAATAGACAAGAAGCAGGAATATAAGGCGCTTTCTCCCTGACAAAATCTGGATCTTATCTTTACGCTTGCTGAGGGATCTCCAATAATTATATCAGAAGTGTGAGCGTCCAGCCACGATCTACGATGTTTCAACTCTTCATCTGAAATTTGTTCAACACAGATAGTAGGTGAGTTAGGCATTTCAGTTGTACTATTCTGGGATTGAAGCAATTCTGTTACAAGAGTGTAATCTACTGAGTCACCAGGTTCAGGGGCATTTAGCACAGGAACATCATCAGTTCCCCCTAAATTATTATTCTCAGTAGAGGTCTCAGTTACTACTGGGGTTTCTTCATCGACCTGAGTTACCTGGGATTGACTCTGTTCAGTAGAGTCAATCTGTTCAGCTACTTCAGTAGCTGGCTATAATTTAGTAGACTTGTCTTCAGTTTCTTCATCTGAATCATCATCCCAACATAGCTGGATCTTTTCAACTTTATCTTTTAAGCTCAGATCCTGTAGCTGCTTACTGATGTCCTCAGATTCAGGTTTAGAGTTTCTGCTCCTGTCTTTAGTAGCAAACTCATTAAAAACAACATGAGGGCTTTCCTCCACACAAAGGGTCCGATAGTTAAAGACTCTGAAAGCTTTGCTGACCCGGGAGTATCCTAAGAACACTCCCTGATCTGACTTGCTATCAAAAGTCTTCAGCTGATCTTTCCCATTGTTGTGGATAAATCACGAATACCCAAAAATATGGAAATAAGATACAGAAGGCTTCCTGCCATTCCATAGTTCATATGGTGTCTTCTTATGTTTCTTTGTCAGTAGAGATCGGTTCTGAGTATAACATGTAGTATCAGTTGCTTCTGCCCAAAATTTAGTTGGGAGTCATGAGTCTGCGAGCAGGGTTCTTGCTGCTTCCTTGAGTGTTCGATTCTTCCTCTCAGCAACCCCATTTTGTTGAGGCGTGCGCGCGGCAGACGCCTCATGCTCTATGCCTTCTGCTTTGCAGAACTCCTCCACCATGAAATTCAAGAACTCAGTTCCTCTATCTGAACGTATCTTGACGATTTTGGTGTTCTTCTCGACACTGAGCCTTTTCAGAAGCGTTGGTAACTTTGTTTTGACGTCAGGCTTGTTGGCAATAAATATGACCCATGTGTAGCGCGAGTAGTCATCAATGACCACTAATGCATACTTCTTTCCTCTGATCGTCACTGGAGAGACTGGACTGAACAAATCCATATGTAGCAGCTGAAGGATTCCATCAGTGGAAGGAGATGGAATGGGTGGATTTTGATTCCTTGTTTGCTTTCCCTTCAAACATGATTCACACTAAGTGTCTTTGCTGAATACTTCGTTCGGCAGTCTTCTTGCTAGAGTGTTTCTAGCTAATTTGTTGAGCGTCTTGAAGTTGAGATGGCTGAGTCTTCTGTGCCAGAGCCACCCCGTTCTGTTGTCATTCTTCGCCAACAAACAAGCTTCAGGTTCAGCTGAGTTCCAGTCAGCTACATAGATATTCTTTTTGCGTGAACCTGATAACACTGTTTTCCCTGTAGATTTATTAATCACATCACAGAAACCAGCGTCAAAAATCACTCTATTCGAGTTATCACAAAATTGACTAACATAGAGAAGATTATGCTGAAGTCCTTCAACATATGATACTCTTGGAACTGTTGCTGTTCCAATGCTGAGTGTTCCGTAGCCTCTGGTATAGCCTTTTGCGTTGTCTCCAAACTCGATTCGGGGTCCTTCTTCAGTAGTATAAATCTTCAGCAAGTCCTTTTGGTACGTCATATGTCTTGAGCATCCGCTGTCCACATACCAAGGGTCATTGTGCACCTGCAAAACAGAATTATATTTAGGTACCATTTATTTTTGATTTTGGGTCCTTAGATGTTAGTTTTGGAATCCCAAATCATTCTCACGACCCTGGTGGTCTCAGACAGTTTCTTTCCACTTTTGTCGACATATTTGACCACTAGAATGGTCGATGCTGACTTCTGAGGCTTTTCTGGTTCAGGAATCCTGATTTTCTGAGTAGGTGGACTTCTGACCTTTGCCTTCTGTACGGCTTTCTTCTTCTTCTTCTTCTTCTGACTTTTGGATCCTCTTCTGACTATAGGATCATAGTAATATGACCCATAGTGAGCTGGATGAGTCAGCTGCGGAGGTCCATACTGATCAGCCCATTTTGCTTTGCTGGTTCCCCCTTGACTGAACTGGGTGATCTGGTGCTGATCTTCTTGTCAGAGTGCTGATAACTAGGATGAGGTGCTTTCATCTTCTGTTTGTTCTTAGCTAGGGGGTTCAGTATGTCTACATTGATGGTCTCCCCTTGAACAAATGAGGAGGAGGCTCCATGGCTGAATCCAAGTCCCTCCTTACAATGCTTGCGCTTGTTGCTTGCTAGCATAGCTTCAAGCTTCTTTTCAGCGCCCATGTAACACTCTGTCATCAGGTTCTTCCAGACATCATCACTCTTCTTCAGCAGTTCATGCTCGTTCCGAAGTCCTGACAACTCCTGCTTCAGTAGACTCAATTCAGCATCTTTTTGAGTCAAGTCTTTGGTCAAAACTGAGATCTGATCTTCTTGATGCTGAGACTTGGCCATCAGAGAGTTTATCTCCTCCCTGAGTCTCAACACAAGTCCTTCTGACTCAGTAGCAACTTGACTATCCTGAGAAAGTCTCTGATTCTCCACTTTCAGGGTACCCAATTCCTGAAGAGTCTTACTGAGCTGCAGACTCATCTGAATCTGCTCGTCGAGTAGTTCCTCGTATGCGATCGCGACGTCCAGATTCTCATCTGCACCTGAAATAGTGTCGTGTGTGCAGTGTGAAGAGGAGTTAAATGGTGCATGAGAGTTTACCTCATCCTCTTCTCTTGCCATGAGACACTTTTCAGCATCTTCTTCAGCTTCAAGCTCTATGGCCATGAAAGCTGCTTCATCATCTGATGAGTCCATGAAGGAATTGACTTCATCTGAGTCGTCTGAGAGTTCACCGACAATGTATGCTTGTCGCTTCTTGATTAACTTCTCCCTTCTTGCTTTGCGTGCTGCTCTTTTAGCAGTGCTAAGCTCAGGACAGTCATACTGATAGTGTCCTGGCTTCTTGCAGTTGTAACAGGTTGTGACTCTTTCTTCTTTGCTCTCGCTGTCTTTCGACTGAGCTGAGTCTTCATGTTTCCTGCATTCAGAAGTATGCGCGTCAGGAGTGCGCTTAGGTGTATATTTATTCTTACCCTTAGAGTCTCTGACAACTCTTGAGAGCTTTCTGCGCCTCTCCTTTTCCTTCTGATACTTCACGGCAAATAGCGCTTACTTCTTGGCTAGATTTCCTTCTTGTATGTCACTGAGTGAAGGTTCAGCCTTGCTAGACGCTGGAGTTGCTGTGCTGACTGATGCTTTGAAAGCATGGTCAATTTGAGTGTCAGCTTCAGCTCGCTGCTTCCTTTGAGGTAAGCTAACCTCGAACACCTCCGCTTTAAGTTCTGAAAAGATATGGTCAGGAGTAACAATATCTAAATCAGAATGACGCAATGTTGTAGCAAAGGGAGTCCAGTGACCGTTTGGCAGTGCCCTCAAAAAAATGAGATTCATCTCTCGGTTGGAGAATGTCTTTCCAAGCCCGTTGATAGAGTTCATCAGATCCGTGAATCTGACGTTGAAATCTTCAATGGTGTCACCAGGCATGAGAGACAGTCTCTCCAGCTTCTGAAGTTCCAGCGCGAGTTTGTTTGCTTTGATCTTTTGAGTCCCTCGACTCAGTAGGCGCTAGAGCATCCCAGAGTTCTTTCGCGGACTTGCAGTCCTGAACTCTTTCGAGATAAGAATCACTCAGAGTGGTCAGTATGGCATTTCTGGCGACGCGGTCTAAGTTGTGAAGCTTCTTCTCCTCAGGGGTGAAGAGACTTCTGTCTTTGGGGATCTTCTTTTCGATCACCATCCCTCCTCCGTCTGATGCATCTTGATCTACGATGCTATCGATTATTGGAACAATAGGTCCATCCTCCAGAACCTCTATCATGCTATCGTGGAGAGAGGTCAGATGTGCTTCCATTCTGACCCGCCATACACCATAGTTCTCTACTGAGAACATGGGTACCATCCTGATCCCTGACATATCAGACATGATAGATAGTGATATGAATGAAGAATGATACGCAGTGAAAACGTTTTCCAAATCCGTTCAAGTAGACCAGTTTCAGAATAACAAGAGTCTTAAAGAACTCCTGCTTGATACCAATTGTTGGTCCCGAGAGTATGTTCAGGTGTAGAGGGGGGGCGTGATTACACCTGAAAAACCGATTTCTCAACTTAAACGCGAACAGTCCTTTTTCAGGAGAGTGTCGTACTGAATGAATTCAGCGGACCAGATAAGCTGTTCTGAATCGCGTGGCAGAGTGACTGACTCTACTGAGGCCTGCTAGCTGACTTAAAGTCAGAATTCAGTACCGTTTAGAATAGAGTTCAGTAGTGCGGAAATGTGTAGGCCCAAATTTAGTTGAGTTAGGAAAACATTTTTATCAAAACAGTTTCAGTAGATTAGTGCAGTCTGTTAAGTTTGTTGAAACTCAGTTGAATGATTTAAAAGATATTTTCAGTATGAACAGTAAATCAATGCAACAGTAAAATAAAGAACACAGAACACAGAGATTTTTAAAGTGGTTCGGATCCAACAATCCTACGTCCACTGTCCCAAAAGATCAGGAGGCTATGTATTATACTGAGGTAGTCTCAGTCGGTTTGTATACTGGACAAACACTGGTCTTGAGATTTATACTGAGCAAGTCTCAGTTTACAAGGTATCAAACTAAGTGTTTGAAAAACTCTCCAACAGTGAAGGAGTCCTTTACAATAAGGATCAGTTCAGAAGTGAACTCCTTCGTCTAAGCTATAGATTTAAACGGTTGAGCTTAGGTCAAAGGGATAGGGAACAAGAAGGTAGCTCCTAGAACGACGAACAGCTGAGTATAAGCTTTGGGTTCGTGTATCGTCGCTTGGATACTAGAGGCTGTATGATTCTAATTCAGCTTGGTTCCCTATAAGAAGAAATATAGTCTTTCGCCGGAAATTGTTTCTTCGAATTTCTTGCGGAAGACTTAGACTTTTTCGAGTAGCTCTTTGAATGCTCTGAGTTTGTAAGGTGTTCTCGTGTATGCTTGTTCTCTCGTGTTCTAGGTGAGCTTCAATTTGATTTATCCCTCTATTTATAGAGCAGAGATTAGGATAGATCCGTTGGAGACGACGATCCTTTGTCTCTCCCTTTTGGGTAGCTAACGGCTATTTCGAAGTATGGTAGCAGTGTCCTTTCCCTCCATTTCTGGAAAGTTGTTGACTTGCAGCTTTAACAGATATAGGACAGGTGGCTGCTTGTCATTGGTCGAAGTTCAGAGAGTGGTTGAGACAGAACAGACTTCAAGGAGATCTGAAGCTGACTTCTCTTTCCTCGTATTGACTCTGCTGATTTGACTCTAGAGAATCTGACAGTCAGAAGACTGTCTGGCCGTTGCTGAGTCTGATCTCTGATTCAGTAGCATGCTCCTGCTGAGTCGGCTCTATTGAAGATCAGCTCTGAGTTCAGTGAATTACTCCTGCTGACTTCAGTTCCATTGACTCCTTTCAGTATACTGCTCCTGCTGAGTCCAGTATTACTGAGTCTTCTACTTCTGGTGTTGTGGCAGATAATCAACTGAGCGCCTGAACCAGATGCAGAGTGTCTGCTGAGTCTGAAACCTCAGAGACAGAACAAAAACAAGTTACAACGGAATGGTTCATCAATCAAGATAGGGTTTTGGGATCTTCAAATCTTCAGTAAGTTTTCAGAGCACAAGGTTATTGAGTTAATTATCAACTGAGAAGACTGAATCATTTACCCAACATTTTGTGTTGTTGCTGGGGACTGAATCATCACCCAACAGTGGTACATACGACTGAGTCATCTGAACTTCAAGACAATGAACAAGCTAGCTCGTGATGCTAACATCAAAGGACTGCCCAACGAAGTATTCAAGAGACAAAAAAATTATGAAGCATGTCTGAAAGGGAAGCAAAGAAAGTCAAGCAATCCGCCTATTCTGTCACCTTCCACTGATGGAATCCTTAAACTCCTGCACATGGACTTATTTGGACCAGTCAATCCAGTGACGATCAGAAGAAAGAAATATGCTCTTGTGGTCATTGATGACTATTCAAGATATACTTGGGTGATATTCATCGCCAACAAATCTGACGTCAAATTTGAGCTACTGAAACTACTGAAGCGGATGAGCGTCGAGAAAGATATCAAGATTCAAAGGATACGCTCAGATCGTGGAACTGAGTTTCTGAACTCAATGGTAAGAGACTTCTGGGAGGCTGAAGGCATTGCACACGAAACCTCAACGGCACGTACGCCTCAGCAGAACGGACTTGCTGAAAGAAAGAACAGGACGCTTAAAGAAGCAACAAGGACGTTACTCGCAGACTCAGGTCTTCCATTGAAGTTTTGGGCAGAAGCTACTGACACTGCCTGCTACACTCAGAACCGATCTCTACTGACTGAGATGCACATGAAGACGCCTTATGAATTATGGAAAAGGAGAATTCCTTCTATTTCGCATTTTCATATCTTTGGTTGTCCGTGCTTTATTCACAATAATGGAAAGTACCAGTTAAAGGTCTGTGAAAGTAAGTCAGACCAAGGAGTCTTCTTAGGATACTCCAGGGTCAGCAAAGCTTTCAGGGTCTTTAACTACCGGACCCTTTGCGTGGAGGAAAGCCCCCATGTTGTATTTGATGAGTTTATTTCTAAGTTCAGGAAGTCAAACTCTCAGCCAGGAGCTAAAGAGGTCAGGAGCAAGCTACAAGATCTAAGCTTAAAAGACAACACTGAAAAGATCCAACATTGTTGCGATAATGATTCAGATCATGATCTTCAGCACCCAACAACAAGCAATTTAGCTGAGGAGATTGATTCTACCAAACATAATCAATCCCAGGTAATTTTGGTTGATGAGGAAACCGATATGGTAACTGAGACCTCTACTGAGAATAACAACTTAGGGGGAATTATTAATGTTCCTGAGCTAAATGCCCCTGAACCTGGTGACTCAGTAGACCCAACCCTTGTTGCTAAATTACTTCAAACACAGAACAATACAACTGAAATTCCTAATACTCCTACTGTTTGTGTTGAATCAATTCCAGATGAAGTAACAAGACATTGTCGCTCGTGGTTAGATGCTCACTCTTCAGATCTTATCATTGGAGATCCTTCAGGTAGTGTCAAGACAAGATCCAGATTCTGTCAAGGAGAAAGTGCTCTATATTCATGCTTCTTGTCAACTGAAGAACCTCAGACAATAGAGGATATGATGAATGATACTGACTGGATCACCACCATGCAAGAAGAGTTGAATAAATTTACACGAAACGACGTATGGGAGCTTGTTAACAGAACTAGACACCAACACGTGGTAGGAACAAAGTGGGTCTACAAGAACAAGTGCGATGAAAACAATGTTATCGTCAGGAACAAAGCTCGACTTGTTGCCAAAGATATTGTTAATCAGAGGGAATAGATTTTGACGAAATATTCGCCCCAGTCGCAAGATTGGAAGCCATTCGACAATTCCTAGCTTATGCAACACATCAGCAGTTCATAGTCTATCAGATGGATGTGAAGTCAGCTTTCCTGAACGGCGTACTGAAGGAAGAAGTCTACGTTGAACAACCGTCCGGCTTTCAGCAGGGACATCAGGTTTACAGACTTAAGAAAGCTTTGTACGGGTTAAAACAAGCACCCAGGGCTTGGTACGATACCCTCTCAGACTTTCTACTTCAGAAAGGTTTTCAGAAAGGAACAGTAGATCGCACCCTATTCAGTATCAAGTCAGGCGCAGACATCTTACTGGTGCAGATCTACGTGGACGACATCATCTTTGGATCAAGGAATCTGACTATGTGTCATAAATTCTAGCAGATGATGAAAGAAAAATTTGAAATGTAGATGATGGGAGAGATGAATTATTTCCTTGGACTTCAAGTCAAACAATCAAAGAAGGGAATATTCATTAATCAAGCAAAATATACAAGAGATCTCATCAAAAAGTTCGGCTGCAAATCCAGCAATTCAGTCAAGATACCCATGAACACCAATCTCAAGATTAATCTTGACAAAGAGGGAGTATCTGTTAACTCAACTGACTATCGTGCTATTATTGGTTCTTTACTATATCTTACAGCAAGCAAACATGATATAACTTATGTTGTAGGTGTATGCGCAAGATTTCAGGCGAATCCCAAGAAGAAACATATCGATTCAGCGAAGATAATTATTCGTTAACTGAAGGGAACACCTGATGTTGGATTATGGTATCCAGTTGATGATAACCTTGAACTAACTGGTTATTCTGATGCTGACTATGCAGGTTGCCGAATCGATATGAAATCAACATCGGGAACTTATCAGTTCCTCGGTAGCAAGCTCATATTGTGGTTCTCAAAGAAACGGCATTCAGTAGCAACGTCCACTACTGAAGCTGAGTATATGGCTGCCGGATGCTATTGCACACAGATACTGTGGCTTCGACAACAGCTGAGATATTGCGACATCTATCAAGATGAAGTGCCGATCTACTGCGATAGTACAAGTGCTATTGCAATCACTCAGAACTCAGTTCTACATACAAGGTGCAAGCACGTGGACATTCTTCATCACTTCATCAGAGATCATGTTGAAAAAAAAGAATATCAGAATGGAGAAGATCCACACTGATAAGCAAATAGCTGATATCCTGACCAAACCTCTAGCCGAGACCAGATTCAATGATCTCTCGGTAGAACTAGGTCTTTTGGATCCTACTGATACGATTCAGTAAATGATCCGGGAAGTACTGAGTAAGGGGGAACTTACTTTCAGTACAGCTGAATACTCAGATTCGTCAAATGTGGTATCAGCTGACTACGATGTTCAGCTGACAGGTTATGAGTATTAAATTCAGCTTTTGCTGATTCAGCATGTCATAACATTTATTTCCCGCCTTTAATGTTCATCTTATTGCATTGAGTATGTCGTTTTCATTAACTCACGACATTTCGTAAAACTGACTGCGGCGCATTAAATGCATGTCATTTCACATTACCAATTAGGCGATAGAGATAAGTAGGTGAGATTATAGGCGGTACAGTAATCATAACCTATTATAACATTCAATCTTAGCCGCTCGCTTGTTAAAATCTGATTAATCTCAATCGCATGCTTAAAAACCGCATCATATTCAAATCTTAATATATATACGCTCTTATCTCTAAACTGCCTCACTTTTACTCACCATTAACGAAGATTAGGCATTGCATTTTCTCATTAACTTGCATCAGACATCAACTGCATTTTTGTACAATATCTTCGATAAGAATTTCTTCAAACTGAATCTGCCACTAACTCAATCTATTTTTGAATGGTAATGCTTATTTTTGCAGATTTCAGTTATACTATCGCTCATTTCCTCCCGATCAGTGATGTTACCATTCCTGAAGACATCCTGCCAAGAGATTGAGAAAAGTGCATCAGCTGCCGTTCAAGACTACCTCACGCGGTTTGAGAAGTCCAAAGACGCTCTACTCAAAGCCATAAACAGAGAGCATGAGCAAAGGTGGGAGTCTTACACGGATGCAGCAACTTATATATCCACTAGGATGACTATGGTCAAAGACTCAGTGAATGCACTGAGAAAGAAGGTCACAGCCCTGGCAACCCTCATTGATGATGCCAAAAAGGGGGAAGGATCTAGATCAGCTCAAATCCGATCCCTTCTTAAGGCTGAAGACCAGCAGGGCAGACCTAGTTCAGCAGTTGCACAGGGGGAAGTGCTAGCTGAAGGAGCAATAACTGAATCAGCTATAGCTGAGGTGGCTACTTACTTGGAGAATCTGCTTGTTGAGGGCTCGTCACCTCCAGCTACTGAGAAGGCTGATAAGGGTAAAGGCAAGGCTCCTGCTGGCCCTAGTCCATCCAAGGCAAAGAAGCTAAAATTCAAATCTCGCGAGGAGCAGATAGCCTACGATGAGAAGCTCATGAGAGAATTAGCTAAAGAAGAGGCTAAGAAAAAGCCAGCTGCCAAGAAAGGGGTTCAGATCCATTCTCCGGCGCCTTTGTGCTCACGGACAATCCCCAGGCAATCTAGATCAGCTGCAGCAGCAGCTAGAGCTCAGCAGTCCATATCTCAATAGTCCAAATCTGATAAGTAGGGTGCTTCAGGCTCTATGTCCAAATAAGAGTCGCCTGCTGACTCAGAACAACCTCATGTGCCATCCGCGGTCCCTTCAAAGGAACAAGAGCAAGAGATCAAAGAAATATGGGACACGTGCGAGAGGGCACTTGACAGAACAGCCGAGGCAAGGCTGATCAGAGAGGCGAGGGAGAGGATCCGCCTAGCTGACCTTAAGGCCCTAAGGCTGAGGACTGAAAAAGAAGCATTCCTACCTCTTCCCGTTTCGTCAAGAGGGTGCCAGTCAAAGATAGAAGCATTCCCACCTCTTCCCGTTTCGTCAAGAGCAGAGAGCCACTCAGTAAAGTGAAGAGAGTCATGTATAAGAGAGCTGATGACTGGGTGCCTCTCAAGCTCAATCAGTAGTGGGAGAAGCTGAAGGTGGATTTTATCAAGGGGTTACATATATGGAAAGTTGGAAATGAAGACTCCTCTGATGCTGATAGATACTTCAAGGACTTTATGACTGTAGCAAATCCATCTCTCCAAGCTGAGATTCAGACCCTGCTAGACCGATCTAGTCAAACACTGAAGGTACCACCGTTCTGAACTCTTCCTCCTCCAATGACTCATGCTGACAATCTATGTAAGAAGGAGATAGAAGAAGAGATTAAGAATGTCATATTTAGCAGAGGTCTGAACAAGGATGATGAAGAAGACTTGGCGGAGATCAAGGCCCTGAGAAGCAAAGTCTATGCAGAATATGGCCTTGAGCTTCCAGAGAAGAAGTCTGCTGACTTCCGAGCACGCAAGCAGAAGTTTAAGAAAAAGCCCAGCTGACTCTCTCTCCTCTTTCCTAGTCTAGCTTCATAGTGATCGAAAGTCATGTATTGTAATTTCTCTACCTTATATGACATATAACTTTTTGGCCTCGACAATTACTCATTGTCTTTACGGCTTTATTTATCTTTTCAGCACAACTAATCACCTAAGTGATCAGATACTTATTTTATCTTATCTTATATGACCCTATGTGACTTATGTGCTTATCTGCCTTAGAATTATTTCCTACTAATTGACTATGTTTGCTTCATTCTTCTCTGATACTCTGTTAGTACTTAGGGGGAAGAGCTCTTTTATATGACATAGAGGGAAATTGTTTCTTAGGGGGAACATGCATTTTTAGGGATATGATTGATAACTGTTGAATTTACATTTGATAATTAGCTATTATATGGTCTACTCTGAATTTTGATTATTTGTATCGGCCCTGATATTGTGTGAATATGCTGAACTTATCCTCCTTGCTCTGATAAGCTCTGATACATGTCAGTAGAATCCCTGATAATCTCATCATGCTATAACTATGCTAATTGTATTCATAAGCTCTGATACATTCAGCATTTCTTAACTGTTTTAGTTCTTGTCTTGGCTCTGATACATTAGTCATTATCATAAAACAACACTGATATTCCTTTACTTGTGACTGCTCTGGTTCCTTCTTTTCATTATCTTAGTGAGCTTTGATTTGTTGACTGGAGCATTCCCTTGTAATAAACCTTTTATTCAGTAGCTATAGATCTTAACCTTAGCATTTTTTTCGTGATAGAAGATGTAATAGGTTTTGGCATCATCAACTAGGGGGAAATTGTTGAGATAAGGATTCAGTAGATGAATTGATAGATTTGAAGATCCCAAAACCCTAGCTGAATATTGTACCTTCGCATCTGTAATAGCTTAGTCGAGTTAAGTAGTTAGAACTTAGTAGGCTAGAGTTCAGTAGCTGTAGGATTCAGTAGAATATCTCGCACTCAGCCGGTGGACTCAGGATCGAAGAATTCAGTTGGGCAGCCAACCACCAACTAAATCTGCTCAGGAATTCTTACCCATGCATTGAATGCTCAGAAGAACGTCAGTAGGAAAGTCACTTCAGTTAAAGGTCCGAGGATTCAGAGGAAGTCAATCTTGATGTTTGTCAAGTCTCACCTACCAATCTACCTCAACCAATAAGGAGCCGACAGTGACCTATCTTTTTCTGACAAAACCTGCCTCCAGACTGAAAAAGAGGAGAAACTCTACAGTGCACCTACTCATCAACCTTCAAAATAAAGGAGTTGTTTTCCTTGTTATTTCGACACGTGGCTAGACCTCCCTCCAACAGATCTGTTGGGTTATGAGTCAGTGGTTGATCTTAATAACCATGTAGAGGGTACTTATTATTATTTTATCAGTAGTTCTTATAATAAGACTTATCTGTTTATCGGTAATGGGGGAAATCATAGTGATTTAATGCTATGGAATTGAAGATCCCAAAACCCGTCTTGTATCCTTTGTGTAATGTCTAGATGATGTAATAGGCTAGACTAATTGTATTTCTAATTATCATTTTCGTCTAAGTCCTGTAAGGGGGTAAGTGTTGGACTGATCTTCAGTAGGAAGTTACTTTCCAGAACCCCACGTCATCATTGTAAGAGCTTGTGTTCACAGGTCATCAACTGACTTCAATCAGTAAAAGATTTCTCTTCAGCTGACCCACATCAGTAGAAGAACACAGTATCAAAGCTCAGTACCTTCAGAGTCATCAGCTGACTTCTCTCAGCAGAAGATCCGTTATCAACAGACTCAGACGAAGAAGACATAGATCTTATCACATCTACTGTATCCGACAGGAAATAACACATCTTTTAATATCATTCGAAAGTCAGCAGAAGATCATACGAGGATAAGTGAGAGTCAACTCTGATGAAGACCGATGTCTGACAAGTCTAACCTACCACAAACCTCGACCAATGAGAAGCAGTCTAAGCTCTACCTACTCTGACCAACTAAAGCTGCTCTCATGCACAGTAATCAACTACTCTGCGACAACATTTCGAACATATGGCCGTTTTCCTTGGACGTTTGTGACACGTGGCTTCTTTCTCTCCAACGGACAAATGCCTGGGTCACAACTATAAATAGAGAAGTCTTTTCGAGCTCCACGCACGGGATATCAAAGGGATTACACGCTCAAGATTTCGAAACACTCTAGCGCCTTTCACGAAGATCCGGCAAATAACTTGCTTCATTAGAATATTTCTAGTTCTTCTCTCTAGAGTTTTCTTCTTTAGATCCCTCTTCTCTATCTAAGCTCCATTGCTATATCCATAGCTTAGAACCTTCAAAGGAGTTCACATTTCGTGATTGTTCTTATTGTAAGAACTCCTTCATAGTTGGAGAACATCCCCTCCCCTTCAAACTTCGCATAAAAATTGCGTATCCGAACCACGTTAAAAATTGCTTGAGTCATTTACTATTTTATTGCACTGCTTTCAAAATCATCTTACTAACTCATACTTTGCATAAAACGTATTTGAAAGTGTACTAGCCAAAATTATTTGGTTTGCGAAAAATACGTTTTCAAATCGAGACGAAGTCAATCGGCCCTACACACTTATCCACACTAAGTCTCCGACTGAGAATCAAATACTGACAAAAGTCAGTAGGAGAGACTCAGTAGTTGACCCACTCTGACCCACGATCAGAAGGTTACTATTTGGCACTGTTCATCAGTTGCAATCTACAGCTCAGCTGTCCTTCGCATTTAAGAAAAAGAACTTCTACTCAGGTGTATTCACTCCCCCCCCCCTCTACACCTAACACTCGTCTCTGGACCAACAATTGGTATCAGAGCCTCAGTGTTCTTCTGATCATCGGTTTTGAAACTCTAGTCTACTCGAACAGATCCTGAAAATGTTTTTCTCTGCACAAGCATCTCTTCATACATCCTTATACTTTCACCCATAATGTCTGATATGTCAGGTATTCGGATGGTACCGATGTTCTCTTTGGATAACTACACGGTATGGCGCCTGAGAATGGAGGCGCACCTTACATCGCTGCACGACAGCATGACTGACGTCTTAGAAACACGGCCTATCATTCCCATGATAGATAGCGTTCAATATGCAGTTGTGGGAGGTGTAGGAGCACATACTGGTGCTAAAGTTGCAAAAGATAAATCAGCCTTCACGCCTGAAGAGAAAAAGCTGCATAACCTCGACCGAGTTGCACGGAATGCAATCCTGACTACACTCTGCGATTCACACCTCGGGAGGGTGCAAGACTGTAAGACGGCAAAGGAACTTTGGGATGCCCTGGCTGTACTGAGCCAAGGAACCCCGCGGATCAAAGAAAACAAGCTCGAGCTAGAGCTACAAAAGTTCGACACTTTTGCCATGGAGCCCAACGAGACCATTGAGCTTAGCGTCAGATTTACAAACCAGATCAATGTGATCAACGGGCTGCGGAGGACGTTCACCAACAAAGAGACGAACACCAAGATCTTGAGAGCATTGCCTCGACTGAAGTGGCTTCCTTTTGCTACTTACTTACATCGCTCAAATCTAAATGCTCTAACTCCTGATGTTATATTTTCAGAATTAAAGACGGAGGAATTTGAGCACAGCCTACCCCAACGATGTTCCAGTGCTCCAGGTAACACCCAGATAGATCACGCTTACAAAGCAACAGTCAGCAAAACTGGAGCCAACCCCATTTCTTCCAGCATGACAACAGCTGCATCAAATGCTAAGTCCTCAGAGACTCCCGCTACTGATCAGCTTGCACTCATGGCTCTCAAATATCAAAGAGAAAAGGAAAGAGTCAGAAAGCTGAAGAAATATCACAGAGATTCTCCCTCAGGTAAAAAGGATTATCGATAAAGGGAAGAATCTAAAGCTTCTACTGATCGCAGGAACGCAGAACCTACTGCTAGTCCATCCAACGAATCAGCTGGAAAAGGCAGCAGAAACTCTGTGTGTTACAACTGCAAGAAGGAGGGACATTATCAGTACGACTGTCCCGAACTCTAAGCTGCTCAACGAGCAGAACGGCAGGCCAGACACGAAAAATTTGCCCAAAGAAGGCAGGCCTCTATCGCCGGAGAGATATCCGATATTTAATCGAGGAAGATACATTTATGTATTCTTCGGAAGATGAAGCTGCATTTGTCGCCATTGAGGACGGAGAAACAGATCCTGAATCAACAGCTGAATATTGTCTGATGGTCGGAGAAGAAGCTGAGGTAAACTCGAAACTTAATATAACCTCCTCTTCACAAAGCACACATGACACATGCTCGGTCATAGATGAACCTCTTGACGTGGTACTAGAGGAGTAGATTCAGCTAAGCAGAGAGTTCAACAGAACTATTTAGGAATTGGAACAGGTAAAGGCTGAAAATCAGAGATTTTCATCTGATTGTCTGGTCTCTACTGATTCAGAGAATCTGGTTGCGAGACTCAAGGAAGAGATTGAATCTCTTATGACTAAGTCTCAGCTTCAAGAAACTCAGTTATCAGTTCTGACCAACGACAATTCTAAGAAAGATACTAAAATAGCCCGACTCAGTCAGAAACTCACAGAAGTTGAAAAGGATTATGAATCACTTCGGAAAAGTGATGAGGTCTGGCGAGGGCTGATGACTGAATAGTACCTAGGAGCTAAAGAGAAGTTGGAAAGCATTCTTAGAGCTCAAAGGCCACTAGGCATGAAAGAAGGACTTGGCTACACTCATGAAGCTTCCACTTCAACATCTAAAAGCTCAGAAATGCTGGCTGATAGGTTCGTCAGAGGGAAAGTTCAGATTGTTGAACAACAACTCAGGCGAAAAACAAACAGAAGATGATTGCACCTCAGCCAAGCAACAAGAATCAAATGACCAAAGGTTCTAGCCCCAGGACACCACGATCAAATTTAGGGGGAACCAAGAAGGTCAGGTGGGCAGAGTAGTACAACAAACCAATGTATGAGCATCCATCATAGTATGGTTCGTACTTCTATGAGCCCAGGGTTAGGAGGAGCACAAAGTCTCAGAAGAAGAAAGCTCCTGAACCCAAAACTGCCAAAAAGTCAGTATCTCCCAGTTCAGTGGAGAAGAAAACTGATAAGGTTCAGAAGAAGAAGTCTCAAACTTCTAAAGTCCCGAGATAAATTTGTGTCCTGAAATCACAGACTAACGCTTAAGGACCCAAACTGAACCAAAGGGTACCTAAAACTGTTTCTGTTTTGCAGGTGCATAAGGACCCTTGGATTGTGGATATCGGCTACTCGAGACACATGACATATCAAAAGAGATTGCTGGCCAACTACGTACAAGAAGATGGTCCCAGAATTGAGTTTGGTGACAACTCTAAAGGCTATACAAGGGGATATGGAACACTGGACATTGGGACTGCTTCAGTTCAAAGAGTAACATATGTTGAAGGACTTCAACATAATTTCCTTTCTGTCAGTCAATTCTGTGTTAAACTGAATAGAGTTATCTTTTACGCTGGTTTTTATGATATTGTTGGTAAATCTACAGGGAAAACAGTGTTATCAGGTTCGCGGAGGAAGAATATCTACGTTGCAAACTGGAAAACCGCAGAACCTGAGGCTAGCTTACTTGCTCAGACGAAATCCAGTGATAAAACAGGATGGTTGTGGCATAAGAGACTCAGTCACCTGAATTTCAAGACTATGAACAAGCTAGCCAAGAACTCCAGAGTCAGAGGACTGCCCAATGAAGCGCTTATCAAAGACAAAAATTGTGAAGCGTGCTTGAAGGGAAAGCAGACAAAGAAAAGCAATCCACCAATTCCGTCACCTTCCACTGATGGAATCCTTCAACTGCTACACATGGATTTGTTTGGGCCAGTTTCTCCAGTGACTATAAGAGGCATAAAGTATGCCCTCGTCGTTGTTGATGATTATTCTCGATATACGTGGGTCATCTTCATAGCCAACAATTCTTATGCCAAGACTGAGTTGCCAAAACTGCTGAAGAAACTCAGTGTGGAGAAAGACATCAAGATACAGAGAATTCGCTCAGACCGAGGAACAAAATTTCTCAACTCAGTAGTTAAAGAGTACTGCGATAAAGAGGGAATCAAGCACGAGACATCAGCAGCTCGCACCACTTAGCAGAAGGGACTTGCTGAACGTAAGAACAGAACACTCATAGAAGCAGCAAGAACGCTTCTAGCAGACTCCGGACTACCCTCAAAGTTCTGTCCTGATGCTACTGACACCGCCTGTTACACTCAGAATCGCTAACTGCTTACACAGCAACACATGAAGACACCTTACGAACTGTGGAAAGGAAGAATTCCTTCTATTTTTCATTTCCATATTTTTGGCTGTCCTTGCTTGTTGGTCCGGAGACGATAGTCAGGTGTAGAGGGGGGGGTGAATACACCTGATCACAGTTTCTTTTTCTCAAACGCGAAGGACAGCTGAGCTGTAGGTTGCAACTGATGAACAGTGCCAAATAGTAACCTTTGATCGTGGGTCAGAAGTGTGCCAACTACTGAGCTCTCCTATTGACTTTTGTCACTACTTGAAACTCAGTCGGAGACGTTGTGCGGATAAGAGTGTGGGGCCCAGAGATTCGTCTCAGTTTGAAAACGTGATTTTCACAAATCAAGTAATTTTTGGCTAGTGCGCTTTGAGAATACGTTTTATGCAAAGATATGATTTCGTAATAGTTTGTATGCAATGCAATAAAACAGTAAATTACAGTAAATAACACAAGCAATTCTTAACGTGGTTCGGATAAGCAAGTTCCTACGTCTACGGTCCTGCCGAACAGGAGTTCTTGTTGATTTATCTGAGCAAGTCTCAGCAAGGAATCTGTGCACTGGACAGACCCTTCTAAGCTATAGTCCTTAGCGACTTTACAAATCAAACCAAGGTTTGAAGGGGAGGGGATAATCTCCAACTAGGAAGGAGTTCTTACAGTAAGAACAATCACTAAAAGTGAACTCCTTCGAATTTCTAAGCTATAAATTTGGCAATGAGCTTAGCTAGAGAAGAGGGATCTAAAGAACTCTAGAGAGAAGAACTAATGATATTCTATTGGGCAAGTTCTTCGCTGGATTGATCTTGAATGCGCTAGAGTTGTTTGAAAGCTTGAGCGTTTTTCCCTTGATATCCCATGCGTGAAGCTCGGATTTCTTCTCTATTTATAGTTGTGAGCAGGCATATGTCCGTAGGAGAAGATGATGTCATGTGTCACAAGCTTCCAAAGAAAATGACCATAAATTCGAATTGTTGCAGCAGAGTTGTTGGACACCGTACATGAGAGTAGCTTTAGTTGGTCAGAGCAGATAAAGCGTTGTCGGCTTCTCATTGGTCGAGGTTTGTGGTAGGTGAGATTGTGTCAGACATCGAAGTTAACTCTCTCTAATCCTCGTATGTCTTCTGCTGACTTTCGAAATGACTTTAGCGGCTGAGTCATTTTCTGTCGGATACAGTAGACTTTAAGCAGTCTCTGTCTTCTTCGTCTGAGTCGGCTGATAAGAGATAGTCTCTTGAGTTTGGTCAGCTGATGACTGCGAAGGTACTGAGCTTGCATAGAGTTCTTCTGCTGATGTCTGTCAGCTGATGATGTGTCTTCTACTGAAAGTGAGGTTCAACTGATGAAAGAAGAAGGCAAGCAATTACACTGATGACGTGGGGTTCTGGAAAGTAACTTCGTCAGAAGATCAATCCAACCATTTACTCCGTACAGGACTTAGACACAAAGATAAATACATAAAAACAGTCTAGCCTATACATCATCTAGTCCTATCAAGACACTACACTACTGATATCAGCTGGGTTTTAGGATCTTCAATTCCATAGTACTACTATGATTTCCCCCAATATTATTTTAACCACTAACAGCTGAATACCATCTACTGACTCATAACCCAACAATTTCCCCCTAATTGATGATGCCAAAACCTCTATAAAATATAAAGAAAGAATACTAAACTACTGACATAGATAGACTTCAGTAAACTGAATCAGTTAGCCTTAAGAGTTCAGTAGTGAGAGATAGGCAAAACACAGAGAAAACGGTTATGTGAGTGTGTGTCAGATCACTTCAGTGATCAGTTGTGATAACGAAAACACAACCAAGGGCCGTAAGACAATGAGTAATTGTCTGGCTAGAAATAGGAACTGATATATATGGACATGAAGATTAGAAGGTTCCTATCTCTATTACAAAAGAAATGATAAGAAGATCATTGCTGACGTCTGAATCTCTTGGTTCTGCTCCTGAAATCTGCAGACCTATCAGCTGGAGGTTCCAAACCATAGTATTTATAAATCCTTGCTCGCAAAGTCTAGATTTCCTCGAGATCAGCAGGTAGATCAGAACTAAGGTCATGATGATAAGCAACTGCTTCGATCTCATCTTCTATCTCCTTCGTGCAAAGCACGCCACGAGTAGTCCTAGGAGGAGGGATGCGTCTGAATGCTGGAGCTCTGAGGGGTATCTTCTCTCTTTCCATAATCTGTAGGAGCTGATCTCTGAGCTGGGCATTGTATAGATGAATAAATTCTTCAAAGAGTTGATCAACTGGTATTCCAGATGGATAGAAGCCCCATACATAATATCCCTTGATAAATTCCTCTTTGAGTTCCTCCCACTGCTCGTTTAGTTCTGCTGGCACCCATCTGTCTATATGAGGAATAGGAGCTTTCTTGATGTAAGGTGCTCTGGGTGCTCCTCTCTTGTAAGACCTTGGGATCTGCCTTTTCCAATCTACTAGTGGCTCGCTGGCTATCTTATCTGTAAGTTGAATGATCTTAGCCAGGTCAGCCAATCTTTTCTTCTCTCTGAGACCCGCTGATCTAGCATCTCCTCTTCAGAGATTTAATCCCTTCAGCGTGGCCTCCCAGGTTGCTCTGTCCTCGGCCTCTTGCTCAGGTGTAAGAGTGGGAGTGTAAGAACTCTGAGCTAAAGGTAGGAATTTAGTGGCAGAAGCTTTAGCCAGCTCCTCCTGAGCTTTCTTCTTCTCTTCATCCAGGAGCTTCTTGGCTTTTCCTTTGGCAATTCTGCCAATAGGCTTCTTGGGCTTCTTGGCTTCTTCGATTTCTGCCTCGAGTTGCTGCTCGTAGTTCAGTTGATCTTGCAGCTTCTGAGCAAACTTAAGCGTCGGGGAAGATGGAGGAGTGGTTTCAGTTGTAATCTCCTTCCCCGGCCTTTGCGGTGGCAGTGGCTCGTCCTCCTGATCGAGAAATCGAGCAATTTCATCGATGTGCTGAGTTGATGAAGCGATTCTTTGGCTCGATCCACCACGTAGTTGTTTGGAGCTTCGGGACTTGGACATTTTCGGGAGGGGGTACTCCAGAACTGGTTCCATCCTGAATAGCTGAACCTTCCCCCTGATTTCCTTCCCCCTTACTAATAGCTTGGACTTCTGGGCTTTTCTCCACTTCAGCCTGTTCCTCTTCAGCCTGTTCATCTATCACGGCTTCTTCGCCCTTTTTGGCATCATCAGCCAGGGAGAGGCGAGTGCGGATGGCTGTCACCTCCTTATCCAAATTAAAGCAAAGATTCTTGATAAAGGTGGCGGTGGATTCGAAGTCTTTGACTGCATCGCATTATTGCTCCCATTCCTTCTCCTGATCAGCTCTAAATTGTTTGAGTTGGGCTGGGGACTCCTGTCTGAGTTTTAGCAGAGACTGATCATGAGATTCTGTCATCTCCTTCTGAATTTCTTTGAGTGCCTCTGCCTGTTGTTGAATGGCTTTCTGAAGGCTCGAGGAGGCCACTCTGTTTCTTTCATCCATAATGGCTTTGACTGTCGCAAGGCCCTGAGTCAGCTGCTCAGAGAATGACTTCTGCTGAGAGATAAGGAGTTGCTGACTTTGCGCGGCTAAGTCCGCCTTCTGAGCTACAAGGGCGGCCTCGACAATCTCCTTAATATTGACTGATGGAGTAGGAGTTTCGGAGACCTTCTGCATCCCTTGAGCGAGTCGGTTAAGTTTCTCAGTCTGGGCCTTAGTGTACTGAGCCCATTTGAGATGAACGTCTTTTGCAAGGAGACGATTCTTGTCTCCCTACCACCGGATGGCTTTGTTGACTGAGTTAGAGGTCACGGAACCTATAGGTTTGATCTGATAACTGCTGGTTCCGAGCCTCTGCTCAGATGTCATGATCTGTTGCGCTCGACTCGGCTTCGAGGCAACTGGGGCATCACCTGATGTGGAGGGTGGTGGTGATCGGCCCTGTTCGCGAGGAGTGTTACCCTCAGCAGATCCTCCCAAATCTGCATCCTTGGGTGGCGCCTGATCCATGTCATCATCATTATTGTCATCGTCGTTGTCATCACCATGATGAGATGGAGGCGAAGGGCTGTTGACTGGAGCTGAGGATCTTAGCTTAGCATATAGAACATAGCAGCGCGAAGATCCTCGAAGGAGGCTAGATCAGCTGGTTCCCCAAACCCTATAGCTGATTGCAAGCTCTGCTCTTGTGTCAGTAAGGACAGGGCTGACTGAGTCCTGATAAGTTCTTCAAGAATATCCCAGCTAAGGAATCTCAGCAGCATTTGTGTCCTGGCCCTTATGGCAATATCGACCAGATCCCGATGTTCAGCTATTTCGGGGATCTGAGCACTGACCTCTCCAGTGGCTCGGACATGGGTGGAGTGCATTGTCGTCCACTCTGAGGAGGTTTCCTCAGTCGGTACTCCAGTGTCCGACTGAGTCTCTAAGGAACTAATCCGCTGGACTTTATCTTTCAGCGTGGCACCTTCTATGCCTGTGTCCGTGTCAAGTGGTGGATCCTCCTGAGTGGGTGGAGGAGAGGCAAGTTTTGCTGGAACCTCAGAAGGTCCAGGCTTGTTGAGCCTCTTCCTCTTAGGCGGGTCGGCATGAGGGGGCAAGTCGAAAGTGACTCTTTTCTACTCTGGCGGCCCTCGCCCGATGGATTTCTCAACAGCGGCTCTTGTCTTGAACTTTATGAGCTTGCTGTAGAAATATCTCGCATCAGCAACGGCTGAGCGATCTGATACTGACTCTTCGATAAGTACGGACATCTTTGTCCCGTACAGCAGCTTTCCCACACTTATAACACTTCTCTCACCAGTGGGCGTTGCTGCGAACTTCTGAGCCTGAGCTTTAAGCTCGGCTACATAGTAGTCAGTCCAATTGACTCTGACTCCATCATCTATTATCATCATCATCTGAATGCGAGGCTTGGATAGCTGATCATACGAATCGGCTGAGCTCGTAAGAATGTGAGAAACAATGTACGCGAGCCCTCGGTACTCTGCTAGCAGCAGATTCTTCGGCAAAGCTGTCTTGAAGACTACGTAGTTTCTGCCACAGAATTTCTGAACATAGGAGTTGATCTCTTTCTCCTTGTATCCAATGGGTGAGACTCCGCGCGCTGGGAGATCAAAGGTCAGCTCCACGGCGGATCGGATATCGATGATGTGTTCACTGGCATCCCAAGATTGAGGGATAACTTCCTTCATGTATGAGAGCCTGGATTACTCCACCTCTGTATCTAGGGTTCTCCAGTTGTAGTAGACTTCTGCAAGTTGTCTGGGCAAGTATGCTCTGGGTTGCTTCGAGACGAGAAGCTCTAGTTCGGATACTTCGAGAGCCGTGAAGACGGGCTCAAGAAATGGAAGATCAGTTTGGTGTAGCGCCATCGTCGGCTCGAATAGGATTCGGGACTTGATGATTTCATCGATGTTGGTGGGTGTTTTGACAGCCATATTATCTGCAAATTTTCTGTTAGAGACTGAAATAATAGAAGTCAAAACACAATTTATTCGCGATAATGTAGATGATGTTTACCGTAAATGTAGAGCTTGGTTGAAAAGAAAGTTCAGATTTAGAAGAGAAGATGAATCGAAAATGCTGAAATTTCTTAAGCTCTAATGGTGATAAAAGTGTGAAAGTGGATTTGAGGTAGAAGATAAAGGATTTTATATGATCGTGCGTATCAAACAGTTTAGATCGGACGGTTGGGGTTCAATCTAAAATTTTTAATGACGGTTGTGATTTGATGTTATAAATGGAATGATTACACAAGCCGCCTCTACCATAGACCCACGTAGGATTATGCCCAGTTAAGGTAAGTGAAAAGACATGCATTAAATGCGCTGCAAACAGCATTAAAGACTAAGTCATTTTAAATGAGAACGGTTTCCTACTGACTTATCCTTAAAAAATTAATGGCGGGAAATAAATGCTCATTAACTACTGAGTGCAAGCGACTGAGATAATAAACGCTAGCATGCTTCTGATAATCATTATTTAATACTAAGCAAACCTCTTCAGCTGAACTTTTACGATTAGCTGGTTACCGTTAAACTTAGGAGGATGATTGATGTGCTGATGACCACGTTCCCCTTTACTGTGTACAGTTTGATTCTCCCGACTGAATCATTGTACTGCGTCCTTGACCTGTCATACTGATTTCTTCTACTGACTCTACTCAGTAGGTTCCAGTAGACCTAGCTCAACTGATAATTCTCTGAATCTGTTCTCAGCTAGTGGTTTGGTCAGTATATCTGCCCTTTGCTTGTCATTATGGATTTTCTCCATTCTGATATCCTTCTTCTCGACATGGTTTCTGATGAAGTGGTGTCGAATATCTACGTGCTTGCATCTCGTATGGAGAACTGGATTCTGAGTTATAGCAATAGCACTGGTGGAGTCGCAGTAGACTTCATCCTGAATTATACCATTATCTCTCAGTTGTTGTCGAAGCCAAAGGATCTGGGCACAGCAACTTCCAGCAGCCATGTACACAGCTTCAGTAGTGGACGTTGCCACTGAATGCTATTTCTTTGAAAACCAAGATATTAGCTTGCTGCCTAGGAACTGACACGTTCCAGAAGTTGACTTTCGATCTATCCTCCATCCTGCATAATCAGCATCAGAATAACCTGTCAGTATTAGATTATCATCAGCAGGATACCATAACCCTGCGTCAGGTGTTCCTTTTAGATGTCGCAGAATCTTCTTTGCTGAGTCTAGATGACTTCGCTTGGGATCCGCTTGAAATCTTGCACATACGCCTACAGCATAAGTTATATCAGGTCGGCTAGCTGTTAAGTATAATAAAGAACCAATAATAGCTCTATAATCAGTAGAGTTAACAGAAGCTCCATCTTTATCTAGATCGATTTTGAAATTTGTATTCATGGGGATTTTGACTGGCTTGCTCGAGTCGCAGCCAAATCTTTTCAGGAGATCTCGAGTGTACTTGGCTTGATTGATGAAAATTCCTTCAGGTGATTGCTTTACTTGAAATCCAAGGAAATGATTCATCTCTCCCATCATGGACATCTCGAATTTCTCATTCATCATTTTCTCAAATTGTTGACATATAGTCACGTTTCTGCAACCGAAAATGATGTCGTCCACGTAGATTTGCACCAGTAGGATGTCATCTCCTGACTTTATGTTGAACAGGGTGCGATCTACTGTCCCCTTCTGAAAACCTTTATGAAGTAGAAAGTCTGATAGGGTATCGTACCAAGCTCTGGGTGCTTGTTTTAACCCATACAGAGCTTTCCTGAGTCTGTACACCTGATGTCCCTGCTGAAAGCCGGGCGGTTGTTCCACGTAGACTTCTTCCTTCGGCACGCCATTCAGAAAAGCTGACTTTACATCCATTTGATATGCTTTGAATCTTTGATGCGTTACGTAAGCTAGGAATAGACGAATGGCTTCCAATCTGGCGACTGGAGCAATGTTTCATCAAAGTCGATTCCTTATGCTTGACAGTATCCTTTGGAAACTAGTCTAGCTTTGTTTCTGACAATGACATTGTTTTCATCACGCTTGTTTTTGAAGACCCACTTAGTACCAATCACGTGCTGATGTCTAGGTCTGTCAACAAGCTCCCAAACTTCGTTTCTAACGAACTGGTTCAGCTCTTCTTGCATGGCGATGATCCAGTCAGCATCATTGAGTGGGTCCTCTATTGACTGAGGTTCTTCTGTGGACAAGAAACAAGAATAGAGTGAGCTTTCTCCTTGACTTAATCTAGATCTTGTCCTTATAGTTGCTGACGGATCTCCTATAATAAGATCTGAAGAATGAGCGTCAAGCCATGAACGTCTGAGTCTGGCTTCTTCTTCTGATACTACTTCTGCACAGTCACTAGGTGTGTTAGGCATTTCAGTTGTACTGTTCTGTGATTGCTTTAGTTCAGTAAGAAGGTTAGGATCTACTGAGTTTCACGGTTCAGGGGCATTTAGCTCAGGAACAATATTTGTTCCCCTGAGTTTATATTCTCAGTAGAGGTCTCAGTTACCACTGGGGCTTCCTCATCGACCGTTGTTACCTGTTGTTGATTCTGTTCAGTAGAATCAACCAGTTCAGCTACATCGCTTGTTGGCTGAGTCTGAATTTCTTCATCGTCTGACTCATCATCCCAACAATGCTGGATCTTTTCAGCTTTGTCGTTTAGTGCGAGATCCTATAGCTTGCTGCTGACATCCTCAGTATTTGTCTTTGAAGATTTCCTGTTCTCAGTAACAAACTCATCAAATACCACATGAGGGCTTTCCTCCACGCAAAGGGTCCGATAGTTAAAGACTTTGAAGGCTTTACTGACTCGAGAGTATCCTAAGAATACTCCTTGATCAGATTTGCTATCAAAGACTTTCAACTGATCTTTCCCATTATTGTGAATAAAGCATGGACAACCAAAAATATGAAAATGAGAAATAGAAGGAATTCTCCCATTCCATAATTCGTATGGTGTCGTCATGTGTTGCTGTGTAAGCAGTGAGCGATTCTGAGAGTAGCAGGCGGTGTCAGTAGCATCTGCCCAGAACTTTGAGGGTAGTCCAATGTCTGCTAGGAGCGTTCTTGCTGCTTCTTTAAGTGTTCTGTTTCTGCGTTCAGCAAGTCCGTTCTGCTGAGGGGTGCGAGCTGCTGATGTCTCGTGCTGAATTCCCTCTTTATCGCAGTACTCTTTAACTACTGAGTTGAGAAATTTTGTTCCTCTGTCTGAGCGAATTCTTTGTATCTTGATGTCCGTTTCCACTCTGAGGTTTTTCAGCAGTTTGGGCAACTCAGTCTAGACATCAGATTTGTTGGCTATGAAGATAACCCATGTATATCTCGAGTAGTTGTCAATAACGACGAGGGCATACTTCTTGCCTCTTATAGTCACTGGAGAGACTGGCCCGAATAAGTCCATGTGTAGCAGCTGAAGGATTCCATCAGTGGAAGGTGACGGAATAGGTGGATTGCTACTCTTTGTCTGCTTTCCCTTCAAACATGCCTCACAGTTCCTGTCTTTGATAAACGATTCGTTGGGCAGTCCTCTGACTTTAGAGTTCTATGCTAGCTTGTTCATAGTCTTGAAGTTCAGGTGGCTGAGTCTCTTGTGCCACAACCGTCCTGCCTTCTCACTAGATTTAGTCTGTGCGAGTAAGCAAGCCTCAGGTTCTGCGGTTTTCCTGTTTGCAACGTATATATTCTTCCTCCGCGAACTTGATAACACTGTTTTCCCTGTAGATTTATCAACAATATCACAGAAACCAGTGTCAAAGATAACTCTATTCAGATTGTCACAGAATTGACTGACAGAAAGGAGATTACGTTGAAGTCCTTCAACATATGTTACTCTTGGAACTAAGGCAGTCCCAATATTCAGTGTTTCGTATCCCCTTGTATAGCCTTTAGAGTTTTCACCAAACTCAATTCTGGGACCATCTTCCTGTATGTAGTTGGTCAGCAGGCTCTTTTGATAAGTCATGTATCTCGAGCAGCCGCTGTCCACAATCCAATGGTCTTTATGCACCTGCAAAACAGAAACATTTTTAGGTACCCTTTGGTTCAGTTGGGTCCTTACATGTTAGTGGGTGATTTCGGAACCCAGATCTGCCCAGGGACCTTAGAAGTCTGAGACTTCTTCTTCTGAACCTTGTCAGCTTTCTTTTCCACAGGACTCGGAGATACTAACTTTCTGAAGATTTTGGGTTCAGGAGCTTTCTTCTTCTGAGGCTTTGCGCTCCTCCTGACCCTGGGCTCATAGTAGTACGAACCATATTGAGCTAGATGTTCATACAGTAGTTCCTTGTACTGCTCTGCCCACCTGACCTTCTTGGTTCCCCCTGAGTTTGATCGTGGTGTCCTGGGGCTGGAACCTCTGGTCAGTAGTTTCTTGTTGCTTGGCTGAGGTGCAACTATCTTCTGTTTATTCTTCGTCTGAGGTGTTGAGTCAGTAGTCTGAACTTTACCTCTGACGAACCTATCAGCCAGTAGTTCTGAGCTCTTTGAAGTGTAAGCTTCATGAGTATAGCCTAGTCCTTCTTTCATGGTTATTGGCCTTTGAGCTCTAAGTATACTTTCCAACTTCTCCTTAGCTCCTAGGTACTGTTCAGTCATCAGGCCTCGCCAAACTTCATCACTTCTTCGAAGTGACTCATAATCCTTTTTAACTTCTGCGAGCTTCTGACTGAGTCGGGCTAACTCAGTATCTTTCTCAGAATTGTCCTTGGTCAGAACTGATATCTGAGTTTCTTGAAGCTGAGACTTAGTCATAAGAGATTTAATCTCTTCCTTGAGTCTCACAACAAGATTCTCAGACTCAGTAGAGACCTGACAATCAGAAGAAAGTCTTTGATTCTCAGCCTTTACTTGTTCCAGTTCCTGAATGGTTCTGCTGAACTCTCTGCTCAGTTGAATCTGCTCCTCTAGTAGATCATTGTAGGCTTGTACCACATCTAGAGGCTCATCTGTGACCGAGCACGTGTCGTGTGTGCTGTGAGATGAAGAGGTTAAATTAAGTTTAGAATTTACTTCAGCCTCTTCTCCGGCCATCAGACAATATTCTGCATTTTCTTCAGGATCTGTTTCTCCGATCTCAGCGGCAACAAATGCAGCTTCGTCTTCAGAAGAATACATGAATGTATCTTCCTCGATTGAGTCATCGAATATGTCTCCGGCTATGTAGGTCTTCCTCCTACGGGCAAATTTCTCGCGTCTGGCCTGCCGTTCTGCTCTTTGAGCAGCTGAGAGTTCGGGACATTCGTACTGATAGTGTCCCTCCTTCTTGCAGTTGTAACAGACAGATGATCTGCTGCTTTTTCCAGCTGAATCTTTGGATGGACTCGCAGCGGAGTTCCGTGTTCTCTCGATCAGTAGAAGGTTTAGATTCTTCCCTTTTTCGAAAATCTTTCTTACCTGAGGGAGAATCTCTGTTGTATTTCTTCAGCTTTCTGACTCTCTCCTTTTCTCTTTGATATTTGAGAACCATAAGCGCAAGTGGGTCAGTAGCAGATGTCTCAGAGGATTTTGTTTCTGCTGCAGCTACTGCCTTGCTGGAAGAAATGGGTTTGATTCCAGTTTTACTAACTGTTGCTTTAAAAGCATGGTCAATCTGAGTGTCAGCTGGAGCACTGGAACATCGTTGGGGTAGGCTGTGCTCAAATTCCTCTATTTTTAATTCTGAAAAGATAACATCAGGAGTTAGAGCATTAAGATCAGAGCGACGTAAATAAGTAGCAAATGGAAGCCACTTCTGTCGAGGTAGCGCTCTTAAGATCTTGGTGTTCATCTCTTTGTTGGTGAACATCCTCCCTAGCCCGTTGATCACATTAACTTGGTTTGTGAATCTGAGGCTTAGCTCGTCAATGGTCTCACTGGGCTCCATGGCAAACGCGTCGAACTTTTATAGCTCTAATTCGAGCTTGTTCTCTTTGATCTGCGGGGTTCCTTGGCTCAGTACAGCCAGGGTATCCCAAAGTTCTTTCACCGTCTTCCAGTCTTGCACCCTCCTGAGGTGAGAATCACTGAGCGTAGTCAGGATTGCATTACGCGCAACTCGGTCGAGGTTGTGCAGCTTTTTATCTTCTGGTGTGAAGGCAAATTTTTCTTTAGCGACCTTAGCACCAGTATGTGCTCCTACACCTCCCACAGCGGAAAATTGTACGCTGTCGATCATGGGAATGATGGGTCCTATCTCAAGGACGTCCGTCATGCTATCATGCAGCGATGTGAGGTGTGCCTCCATTCTCACATGCCATACCGTGTAGTTCTCTACTGAGAACATCGGCACCATCCGAATACCTGACATATCAAATATTATGGGTAAGCGTATAAGGATATATGAAGAGATGCTTGTGCAGTGAAAAACGTTTTCAGGATCTGTTCGAGAAGACCAGTAGTTACAGAACCGATGATCAGAAGAACACCGTTGCTCTGATACCAATTGTTGGTCCGGAGACGATAGTCAGGTGTAGAGGGGGGGGTGAATACACCTGATCACATTTTCTTTTTTCTCAAACGCGAAGGACACCTGAGCTGTAGGTTGCAACTGATGAATAGTGCCAAATAGTAACCTTCGATCGCGGGTCAGAAGTGTGCCAACTACTGAGCTCTCTTACTGACTTTTGTCAATACTTGAAACTCAGTCGGAGACATTGTGCGGATAAGAGTGTGGGGCCCGGAGATTCGTCTCAGGTTGAAAACGTGATTTTCACAAATCAAGTAATTTTTGGCTAGTGCGCTTTGAGAATACGTTTTATGCAAAGATATGATTTCGTAACAGTTTGTATGCAATGCAATAAAATAGTAAATAACAGTAAATAACACAAGCAATTTTTAACGTGGTTCGGATATGCAAGATCCTACGTCCACGGTCCTGCCGAACAGGAGTTCTTGTTGATTTATCTGAGCAAGTCTCAGCAAGGAATCTGTGTACTGGACAGACCCTTCTAAGTTATAGTCCTTAGCGACTTCACAAATCAAACCGAGGTTTGAAGGGGAGGGGATAATCTCCAACTAGGAAGGAGTTCTTACAGTAAGAACAATCACTAAAAGTGAACTCCTTTGAATTTCTAAGCTATAAATTTGGCAATGAGCTTAGCTAGAGAAGAGGGATCTAAAGAACTCTAGAGAGAAGAACTAATGATATTCTATTGGGCAAGTTCTTCGCTGGATTGATCTTGAATGCGCAAGAGTTGTTCGAAAGCTTGAGCATTTTTCCCTTGATATCCCGTGCGTGAAGCTCGGATTTCTTCTCTATTTATAGTTGTGAGCAGGTATATGTCCGTTGGAGAAGACGATGCCACGTGTCACAAGCTTCCAAAGAAAACGGCCATAAATTCGAATTGTTGCAGCAGAGTTGTTGGACACCGTATATGAGAGCAGCTTTAGTTGGTCAGAGCAGATAAAGCGTTGTCGGCTTCTCATTGGTCGAGGTTTGTGGTAGGTGAGATTGTGTCAGACATTGGAGTTGACTCTCTCTAATCCTCGTATGTCTTCTGCTGACTTTTGAAATGACTTTAGCGGCTGAGTTGTTTTCTGTTGGATACAGTAGACTTTAAGCAGTCTCTGTCTTCTTCGTCTGAGTCGGCTGACAAGAGATATTCTCTTGAGTATGGTCAGCTGATGACTGCGAAGGTACTGAGCTTGCATAGAGTTCTTCTGCTGATGTCTGTCAGCTGATGAGGTGTCTTCTACTGAAAGTGAGGTTCAGCTGATGACAGAAGAAGGCAAGCAATTACACTGATGACGTGGGGTTCTGGAAAGTAACTTCTTCAGAAGATCAATCCAACAATTTAGCCCATACAGGACTTAGACACAAAGATAAATATATAAAAACAGTCTGGCCTATACATCATCTTGTCCTATCAAGACACTACACTACTGATATCAGCTGGGTTTTGGGATCTTCAATTCCATAGTACTACTATGATTTCCCCCAATATTATTTTAACCACTAACAGCTGAATACCATCTACTGACTCATAACCCAACATTGCTTTATTCACAATAATGGGAAATATCAGTTGAAGGTCTTTGATAGCAAATCTGATCAAGGAGTATTCTTAGGATACTCTCGAGTCAGTAAAGCTTTCAGAGTCTTTTATCGGACTCTTTGCGTGGAGGAAAGCCCTCATGTTGTCTTTTATGAGTTTGTTACTGAAAACAGGAAATCAAAGAAGACAAATCCTGAAGATGTCAGCACCAAGCTACATGATCTCACACTGAACGCAAAGTCGAAAAGATCCAGCATTCTTGGGATGATGAGTCAGACGATGAAGAAATCCAGACCCATCCCTCAGGCACTATAGCTAACCTGGTTGATTCAACCGAACAGAATCAACATCAGGTAACAACGGTCGATGAGGAAGCCCCAGTGGTAACTGAGACCTCTACTGAGAATATAAACTCAGGGGGAATGACTAATGTTCCTGAGCTAAATGCCCCTGAACCTGGAAACTCAGTAGATCCTAACCTTCTTACTGAATTACTTCAGTCACATAATAGCACTACTGAAATGCCTAACACTCCTTTTGACTGTACAGAAGTAATCTCAGAAGAAGAAGCCAAACTTTGACATTCGTGGCTTGACGCTCACTCTTCTAATCTTATCATAGGACATCCATCAACAGCAATAAGGACAAGATCCAGATTAAGCCAAGGAGAAAATTCTCTCTACTCCTGCTTCTTGTCTACTGAAGAACCTCAAACGAGAGAGGATGCTCTTAACGATGCTGACTGGATTATTGCCATGCAAGAGGAGCTAAACCAGTTTGTCCGAAATAAAGTTTGGGAACTTGTTGACAGACCTAGACATCAGCTCGTGATCGGCACTAAGTGGGTCTTCAAAAACAAGCAAGATGAAAACAACGTCATTGTCAGAAATAAAGCTCGACTTGTTGCCAAGGGATACTGTCAAGCAGAAGGAATAGACTTTGATGAAACATTTGCTCCAGTCGCCAGATTGGAAGCTATTAGTCTGTTCTTAGCCTATGCAACGCATCAAAGATTTAAAGTTTATCAAATGGATGTAAAGTCAGCGTTTCTGAACGGCGTACTGAAGGAAGAAGTCTATGTGGAACAACCGCCCGGCTTTCAGCAGGGACATCAGGTGTACGGACTTCAGAAAGCTCTGTATTGGTTAAAACAAGCACCCAGGCTTGGTACAATACCCTATCAGATTTTCTGCTTCAGAAAGGTTTTCAAAAGGGGACAGTAGATCGCACCCTGTTCAACATCAAGTCAGGAGATGACATCCTACGTGCAAATCTATGTGGACGACATTATTTTCGGTTGCAGGAACGTGACTATATGTCAACAATTCGAGAAAATGATGAAGGAGAAGTTCGAGATGTCCATGATGGGGGAGATGAACTATTTCTTTGGATTCCAAGTGAAGCAATCAACTGAAGGAATATTCATCAACCAGGCTAAATACACTCGAGATCTCCTGAAAAGATTCGGCTGCAACTCAAGCAAGCTAGTCAAGATCCACATGAACATAAATTTTAAAATCGATCTAGACAAAGAGGGAGCTTCTGTTAACTCTACTGATTATAGAGCTATTATTGGTTCTTTACTATATTTAACAGCAAGCAGACCTGACATAACTTATGTTGTAGGTGTATGTGCAAGATTTCAGGCGAATCCCAAGCGAAGTCATCTGGACTCAGCGAAAAAGATTCTGCGATACCTGAAGGGAACACATGATGCAGGGTTATGGTATCCTGTTGATGACAATCTGATGCTAACAGGTTATTCTGATGCTGATTATGCAGGATGCAGGATAGATCGAAAGTCAACATCTGGACAGCAAGCTTATATCATGGTTTTCAAAGAAACAACATTCAGTAGCGACATCCACTACTGAAGCTGAGTATATGGCTGCTGGAAGTTGTTGTGCCCAGATCCTTTGGTTTCGACAACAACTGCGAGACTATGGAATTACTTAAGTTGAAGTGCCCATCTACTGCGACTCCACCAGTGTGATTGCTATAACTCAGAACCTAGTTCTTCATACAAGATGCAAGCACGTGGACATTCGACACCACTTCATCAGAGACCATGTCGAGAAGAAGGATATCAGGATGTGAAAGATCCATACTGACAAACAAAGGGTAGACATACTGACCAAACCACTAGCTGAGAACAGATTCAGAGAATTATCAGTTGAGCTAGGTCTACTGGATCCTACTGACCTATGTCAGTAAGAGGAGTCAGTATGATAGGTCAGAAGACTCAGTACTTTGATTCAGTCGGGTGAATCATACAGTACACAGTAAGGGGGGAACATGGTTATCAGTACTACAAAGATCCTCCTGAGTCATTACGGTAACCAGCTGATCGTAAAAGTTCAGCTGAATAGGTTTGCGTAGCTCAAATACTTAATATTCTCAGAAGCATGCTCACATTTATTAAATCAGTCGTTTGCATTCAGTAGCATAATGAGCATTTATTTCCCGCCATTAATTTTTAAGGTTTAAGTCAGTAGAAACCGTTTTCATTTAAAAAGCTTAGCCTTTAATGCTGCCTGCAACGCATTTAATGCATGTCTTCTCACCTTGCTTTATCTGCGCATATCTTACGTCGGTCTAGGTTAGAGGGGGCTAATATAATCATTCCGTTTATAACATCAGATCACAACCGTTATTAAAAAGCGAGTTTTTAAACCAGTCGTCCGGTTAAAACCGATTGATCTTCAAATCTTATAAAAACTCTCATTTTTCTCTAATCCTATCTATTTTCGCCATTATCACACTTAGAGCTTTCTCCAAGCATTCAGTTTTCCTCTCGCTTTCTACCAAAACTGACTCTATTTTTCAACTCAAGCTCTCTGTCTACGGTAATCTCTTAAACTTCTACATAACTCGAATCTAACTTACTCTATTTTCAAGTGCTAACGAGTTTCTTGCGGATAACTATGGCGATTGTTCAGACCCCGCCCAATATCGAGGAGATCATCAAGTCAAGGGTTCTTTTCGAACCGACGAGGGTCCTTCATTAAGTAGACCTTCCATATCTTGAGCCTATATTCTCGGCTCTTGAGGAATCTGGCCTAATGCTTCTCATGATGAAGCATCCCCGCTCTTATCTTCCCCGCCAGGTGGCACAACTGTATTATAACTGGCGCTCCGTAGAAGATACCGATGGAGAAATATCGCAGATCTCCTACATGAGGGAAGTGGCCCCTCAGAAGTGGGAATCCAGCCATGTCGATATCAACATCAGGGCAGTACTGAAATCATCTTTTGATCTTTCGGCTTACGGGATTTCTCCAGTGGGCTACAAGGAGAAGGAACTGAACGCCTATGTCCACCGCTTCTGTGGAAGGGACGATATCTCCTTCAAGTCCGCACTGCCAAAGAACCAACTCCTGCCGGAGTACAGAGGCCTCGCGTACATAGTTATACATATCCTGACGAGCGCCGCAGGTTCTTTTGACCAGCTGTCCAAGCCCAGACTCCAGCTGATGATGGCTATTATTGACGGAGTCCAGGTGAACTGGACGGAGTTCTTTGTGACCGAGCTGAAGGCTCAGGCGCAAAAGTTTATCGCCACACAGTCAGGAGAGAGGAGACTAATTAGTGTGGGCAAACTGCTGTATGGGACCAAGGTGTCCATACTGATCGAAGACTTAGTCACGAATTATGCGTCATTCCCCGATTCGAAATATTTTGATAAGAAGCTCATTAAGTTCAAGACAAGAGCAGCGGTTGAGAAGTCAGTCGGACGTGGAGCCACTGAGCTCAAAAGGCCTTCTACTGATCTACCTCCACGGGCCGACCCGCCGAAGCGGAAGAAGCTCTCCAACGCTGGAGCTTCTGAGGATCCTACAAAGCCTGCTTCTCCTCCACCGCCTCAGGAGGATGACTTACTGGATGCTGATACCGGGATAGAGGGTGCCACCCTCAAGGATAAGGTACAGCGGATCAGCTCGGAAGAGACTCAGCCGGAGGAAGTTGAGGAACTGGCTGGTGAAGACTCATCCGAGTGGTCGACGTTGCAGATGACTCGTCTCTGAGCCACAGGAGAAGTCGCTGCACAGATCCCTGAAATTTCATCTCATCAGGATCTGGTCGACATCGTGATCAGGGCAAGGACTCAGATGCTGCTGAGATTCCTGAATTGGGATATTCTTGCAGAGCTGATTCAGCAGCACTCTGCACTGTCCCTTCTAGTCGAGGAGTACAGTTTGCAGTCAGCCATAGGGTTTGGGGAGCCCGCTGACATTGCATCCTTCGAGGACTTAAGGTCAGCCATGCTATATCTACTGAACCTGAGGTCCTCCCAGCAGACCCCCAGCAGCCCATCGCAGCCTTCCCATCATGATGATGATAATAATGATGAGGATCAGGCACCACCCAAGGACGCAGATCAGGGAGAATCTGCTGAGGGTAAATCTCCCAGCGAGAAGGGACGCAGTATACAAAGTCTCATACGAAGACTGTTGACAGACTGGCAAGCGCAGTCAAGAAGGTCTCGGACACTCCAACTCTAAATATTCAGGAGATTGTTCAGACTGCACTGGCCGCTCAGAAGGCGGACTTGGCTGCTCAAAGTCAGCAGCTGCTCGAAGCTCAGCAGAAATCATTTTCTGAGCAGCTGACGAAGAGCTTAGCCACAGTCCAAAAGACTATGGATGAACGCAATAAGATGGTTACCTCCAGCGTGCAGAAGGCATTAGAGAATCAAGCGGCCGCCTTAAAGCTCATCCAGTCCGAGATGACTGCCTCACTCGACGCATCGCTCCTGAAGCAATGACAAGAAACAGCAGCCCAAATTCGCCAAATCCGCAAGGATCAAGAGGCTGACTGGGAGCACTATTGCGATGCAATCGGAGACTTCAACACCACCACCACTTCCATCAAGGATGCTATCTTCAAACTCGAGAAGGAAGTTGTAGCAATCCGTACTCTTCTGACCCCGGCTGCTGATGATGCCAAAAAGGGGGAAGATAGGGAAGATAGGGCGGAAACAGCTCAGGTGGGTGTGGAGGCTGAGGAAAGGGAAGTTGTCAAGGGGGAAGGTTCAGCTGCTCAGGTTGGAACCAGTTCAATACCCCCTCCCATAGTCCAAATTCCAACTGTCCAAGAAACTCAGCTGCCCAAGCCAGTTGGAGGATCAGGAGAAGGATCCTCGGCTCAGGCGCAGCACATAGAAGAGGTCGCACAGTTTGTGGACCAAGAGGACCAAGAAGATGAGCCCCTACCACCTCAAAGGCCCGGAAAGGAGAAAGCGACAGAATCTACTCCACCTCCTTCCCCGACGCCTAAGTTCAAAACCCGAGCAGAGCAGGAGGAGTTCGATAAAAAGGTTGCTCAGAAACTCCCGAATGAGTTGGACTACGAGAGACAGCTTGAAGAAGAAGTACAGATGGCCAAGAAGAAGAGAAAGCCAATGGCCAAGATGTACAAGAGCCAAGCCAAGAAACTCTTAGAAGAGCATAAGAGAAAGAAGGCTCAGCAAACTGCTAATGAGCAGGCTGGCTCTGACACTGACAATCTGCCCCTCGCTCAGAGAATGAAGAAGGTCTCTACTCTAACACCTAAGCAGGAGGCAGAGGATAAGGCGACCTGGGAGGCAACGCAGCAAGGGCTGAATTTCCAGAGAGGAGATAGAAGAGTTGCGGCCCTTAGGGAGAAGAAGAGGTTGGAAGACTTGGCGAAAATAATAGAGCTGACTGACAAAATCGCCAAGGAGCCAATCCTCGACAGAAGTAAACAGGTGCCCAGGACTTCCAAGTTCTTCAGGCGAGGTGTACAGAAAGCTGCTTATCTGAAGAAATCTCCGCATCGCTATGTTGACAAGTGGATTCCCTGGAACCTGAACGAGGAATGGGAGGAGCTGAAGATTGATTTCATTAAGGCATACTACGTATGGCAGTGCTATCCTGCTGAGGTACCGGCTACTGATCGCTTCGACGAGTTCATTCATCAGTACGACGCCAACCTCGGAGCACAGATTCAACTTATTTTATTCAAGGAAAAGAAGCCACTCGTTGCCCCTGCCTACAGATAGCTGACTCCACCCATGACCTCTCGAGGAGTTTTATGCACGAAAGAGATTGAAGATGAGGTCGACACTGCTGCATGATCTTGATCCTTTGCAACCAAGTGATCTCAAGGATATCCAAGCCCTCCGAGCCAGAATCTACAGATCTTATAGGTTGGATCCTCCTACTGTCAAGTCTGCTAAATTCAAAGACAAGATCAAGAAGTTCAGACGATAGCAGTAGATTCTCTCTCTTTTTGTACAGAAGATAGGACTGATTGTAATCATCTCTCATATATATATCAGTACCATTCTTCTGGCCAGACAACTACTCATTGTCTTACGGCTATGTTTATTTACTTTATCACAACTGATCACTGAAGTGATCTAACACACACACACTTAACCTATTTCTCTGATATGCCTATCTTTTAGTAGTTGACTGCCTTGCTTTATTCGCTCAGTTTTTACTAAAGTCGTCTGGGTCAGTAGTTTGGGACTTGATGTTCTTAGAATTATTCTTTGGTTTTGGCATCATCAATTAGGGGGAAATTATTGGGTTATGAGTCAGTGGTTGATCTTAATAACCACGTAGAGGGTACTTAGTATTATTTTATCAGTAGTTCTTGTAATAGGACTTATCTGTTTATCGGTAATGGGGGGAAATCATAGTGATTTAATGCTATGGAATTGAAGATCCCAAAACCCGTCTTGTATCCTTTGTGTAGTAGTGTCTAGATGATGTAATAGGCTAGACTGATTGTATTTTCTATTATCGTTTTCGTCTAAGTCCTGTAAGGGGGTAAGTGTTGGACTGATCTTCAGTAGGAAGTTACTTTTCAGAACCCCACGTCATCATTGTAAGAGTTTGTGTTCACAGGTCATCAACTGACTTCAATCAGTAGAAGATTTCTCTTCAGCTGGCCCACATTAGTAGAAGAACATAGTATCAAAGCTCAGTACCTTCAGAGTCATCAGCTGACTTCTCTAAGCAAAAGATCCGTTATCAGCAGACTCAGACGAAGAAGACAGAGATCTTATCAGGTCTACTATATCCGACAGGAAACGACCCATCTTTTAATATCATTCGAAAGTCAGCAGAAGATCATACGAGGATGAGTGAGAGTCAACTCTGATGAAGACCGATGTCTGACAAGTCTCACCTACCACAAACCTCGACCAATGAGAAGCAGTCTAAGCTCTACCTACTCTGACCAACTAAAGCTGCTCTCATGCACAGTAATCAACAACTCTACGACAACATTTCGAACATATGGCCGTTTTCCTTGGACGTTTGTGACACGTGGCTTCATCCTCTCCAACGGACAAATGCCTGGGGTACAACTATAAATAGAGAAGTCTTTCCGAGCTCCACGCACGGGATATCAAAGGGATTACACGCTCAAGATTTCGAAATACTCTAGCGCCTTTCACGAAGATCCAGCGAAGAACTTGCTTCATTAGAATATTTCTAGTTCTTCTCTGTAGAGTTTTCTTCTTTGGATCCCTCTTCTCTATCTAAGCTCCATTGTTATATCCATAGCTTAGAACTTTCGAAGGAGTTCACATTTCGTGACTGATCTTATTGTAAGAACTCCTTCATAGTTGGAGAACATCCCCTCCCCTTCAAACTTCGGTTTGATTTGTAAAGTCGCTAAGGACTATAACTTAGAAGGGTCTGTCCAGTGCACAGATACCTTGCTGAGGCTTGCTCAGATTAATCAAAGACCTCCTGTTCAGCAGGACCGTGGACGTAGGATCTTGCGTATCCGAACCACGTTAAAAATTGCTTGAGTCATTTACTGTTTTATTGCACTGCTTTCAAAATCATCTTACTAACTCATACTTTGCATAAAACGTATTTGAAAGTGCGCTAGCCAAAATTATTTAGTTTGCGAAAAACACATTTTCAAATCGAGACGAAGTCAATCGAGCCCTACACACTTATCCGCACTAAGTCTCCGACTGAGAATCAAACATTGAAAAAAGTCAGTAGGAGAGACTCAGTAGTTGACCCACTCTGACCCGCGATCAGAAAGTTACTATTTGGCATTGTTCATCAGTTGCAATCTACAGCTTAGCTGTCCTTCGCGTTTGAGAAAAAGAACTAGTACTTAGGTGTATTCACCCCCCCCCCTCTACACCTGACACTCGTCTCCGGACCAACAAGATCTATTCACCATCGACGACTATAAATAAGAGAAGTCTTCATGCAGAGACAACACCGGGAACCCAAGCTATCTACGCACAAACTCTTAACACTCTCAACGAAGAATCCAATGAAGAACTAGCATTCATAGAAAAACCCTTTTAGTTCATCACTTAGAGTTATATATGTTCCCCTTCTCTTATCTAAGCAAGCTTCATTGTAATAGCTTTAGCTTAGAAACCTCGAGGAAGTTCACATCTTTGTGAAACTGTTCTTATTTGTAAGAACTTCCTCTTAGTTGGAGAAGACTCAAACTCTTAAAGTTTGAAACCCCTTGTAAAGTCACTATGACTATAAGTAGAGAATCTGTCAAACGCACAGATCACTGAGAACTTGCTCAGTATAGGCTTCAAGTTTTGTGTCTGTCCAGTGAACAGACCAACTGAGACTTGCACAATATAAATATAACAAGTATCCTGCTTTGCTCAGGACAATAGACGTAGGACCCAGTGTGTCCGAACTACTTTAAAAATTGTTGTGTTGATTTACTGTTTTCTGTAACTGTTCATACTGCATTCAAAACTATATTTCATTAAACTCAGCATAAAACCTGTGTTTTCTAACCGAGACGTTTGATAGGGCCTACACTTCCACACACACTCTAATAAGAAAGATTGTTCGACTGACTAAAGTCAGTAGAGCTGAACTCAGTAGAATAATTTCTTGCCCATGAGATCTGAAGCATATTTGGTTGTCTGACTGAGTTCAGTAGCAAACTCAGCTAGAGTTGACTTCGCGTTTGGGAATGAAATTTGTGTTCAGGTGTATTCACCCCTCCCTCCCCCCCCCCCCCCCCCCCCCCACACACACACACACTTGGACCACGTCTCAGGACCAACACAAAAGATGTCTCAAGCAGGGTATTTTACAACTCTCTCGACAAGTTGGGCATTGGAGATACCTATGCACCAACTTGAGGGGGAGTGTTGGCATGAGTTGTAAACAGAAGATCATGCGGAGAGATTACGGGGATTCTAATTGATTTATTATTTGATTTACTTTGATTATGGGATACCATTATCCTAGCCTAGAATAGTGCATGGCCTATCGTGTTTCCTTTAATAGCTTTTGTTGTAAATGTTATATAAGTTCCATAATTTATTGATGTATTCAAGTGAGTATGATACATGAAAACTACTTTTTCTTCATGCAGTCGTTGCACTAGGAAATCAATATGAGTAGGAAGATATTTTCCAAGACTTCTTGAGCATCTTTCAGTGACATTTTGTCGTAGAGTGGACTCTCATATCTCCACAAGACATAATTTGCTTGGACAAGTGCTCACAAATTTGATAATCATCTATCTTTTAAGAACAAATAAATTCGTCATTTTGAAAGTAACATCACTTACCAAAAGATTCCAACAAACAAAACAGAGTTGAGATATGTGAAGAAACTTTAATTAAGGTTCTTAATCTATATTATATTATTAATGAAACTCTCTACATTCATATAATATTTTTTATCACATCACCGTTTTTAGGGATGGACCCAGAAACTTGGATTTGGGGGTTCAATCACAGATATGCTTATGAATGTCTTTTATAGTAAGTGTTTTTACGAATTATTTTACATTTAAAATAGGAAAAATAAGAAGTGGAAAAGAAAATAATAAAGAAAAGTAATTTAGTTTAGCGGTAATTAAACCCGTGCCTAATAATTTTTAGAGATTTAACCACTATACAAAAATGCAATACATTAAAGAGTTGCTCAGTGAAATCTTTCTACCTCCAGGGCGCCCAGCCCTTGCCACACCCCTCCCTCCATCCATGCGGGTTTATATACTCCCTCAGTCCCATAAAAAGTGTCTTGTTCTCTTTTCTAGCAGTCCCATAAAAAGTATCTTGTCTTTTAAAAAGACAAATAATATGTGGATCAAAATTAACAAATCAAAAAGTCAAACAATATACACCACACAATCATATTTTCTTAATCTTCGTGCCCTATAAAAATGAGACACTTTCTATGGGACGGAGAGGGTACTTTGTTATCACCCATTTGAATTAAATTTTGAGAAAATAATCAAACATTTCACTTATCTACTTCAAATAAAGATTAATCAAACAACATCTTAGTCCTTGTATTAGTTAAACGTTTGGCGGAAAAAAAAAATCAAACTGACCAATTTCCAACAATCCCAACATAAGTGGAAAATAGTACTAAAAAAACACGAGTTTGTAATTCTAAAGACTTTCATTCTCAATTCCATGGAGTACATTAATTGATGAACGCCAGTGCCTTAAATTAATCTCAAATATGTGCACTTAGTTAATAGTATTGACAGAATATTATTTCAACTGTATATGTGTCCATTAAATGTCATTCACTACCTTTTTGGTATCAAAAGTGTTACGTTTGATCATATGACACTCACTTGAGTGATTTATTCTTCAAGTATCACATCCTACTCATATCAAATGTTAGGAACCATTAAAAATAAAAGTTCAAAATTTCACCATAGATAGATCTCTTAATATATACTCCCTCCGTCCCAAAATTCATGTCCGTTATTTCATTTTGGGTTGTCCCAAAATTCTTGTCCACTTTCCTTTTTTAGTAAATTATTACACACAACTTTTTTGTGGGACCCACAACTTTATACCAATCTACACACAACTAACAACTCTCCTTAAAAACCGTGCAAAAAGCAAATTGGACAAGAATTTTGGGACGGAGGGAGTAAATGTTTTACCAATCAATGTAAGATTTATTAATGCAACTTTCTGATAAAATTTAACTCTCAGTCAACTGGCGGTTATAATTTCATTTGCTAGAAGTTTCTACTGGCTTCTTATTATTACATTGTATTTCCCTTGCCTGTCTAAGGGCATTCCTTTTATTCAATATTTTGTTCTTCTTTCTTCTCTAACACTTTCTATATTCAAATAATATTGACAACTAATACAAATATCTAAATGAAAGTTTATTTTATTTATTTAATATGAATGTTGCACTTAATGAAAAGAAAAGAGATATCTCATGAATTAGAAATTTGCGCGTCTATGTTTACTTGTTTATATACATGATGGTGATGGTGATGATTATTTTTATAAACTAGACAAAATGTAGAAAGTCAAGAGAGAGCAGAAATGAGAAGTGTATTATTATGAGTAGGGCTAGGCATACGGTTTCGGTTATATGTTCTAACTGAAAATCGAAATCGAAATTATTGGTTTTCGGTTAACTGAAACCAAATTTTCGGCGTCAGTTTCGATTTCGATTAGAACAAATTATTTCGGTTCGATTTTTGGTTAACCGATCGGTTATCTAATTAACCGATGGTTAACCGATTACCTTTTAGTATTAGTTGTTTAATTATTATTTTTTTTATGATAAATTGAGATCAGACCTTAATCCCCAAATCGACAACGCTCCAGACGACGGCACCCTAGTCTGAACTCTGAAGTCTCCCTCGTCCTCTGCCCAACCCAGCCATCTGCGACTTCGCGGCTCCGCCACCACCACGAGATCTGAAAATCAGTAATCGAAAATCACTCTGCGGCTCAGACGACGGCACCCTAATCACTCCGCCTCGTCCTCTGCCCAGCCCAGACGATGACACCCTAATCGAAAATCACTCCACGGCTCCGCCACCGCCAGCCCAGCCAACTCCGCGGCTCTGCCACTCCCTCGTCCCTCCCTCTGGCCTCTGCATTCACTTTACAGGTAAAAAATCAGAATTCAAGAGTTTGATACTCTGATTTATTAGCTCATCTCAAATTTCAAATTTTCTAATTTGGATTTCAAATTTTGAATTATACTCTATGAATTGTGATCGATTTTTTAATAGATTTGTAGAATTGTGATCGATTTTTTAATAAATTTATAGAATTTCTAATTTGGCCTCTACACTGGCTTCTGAACGAATCTAGTCTTTTGGTCGGATAAGAATAGTTGAATTATTTGTCTGTATGTGTTAATTATAATCTGTGCTTTGGAATTTCTTTCCTTTAATGGCATTTTTTGACTTCTGTCCACCTCCCTCTACCCCAACAGTGTTAAAAAAACCATTTTTATGTGGACTAACCGAATCCGAAATCGATATCGGTTAACCGAAAAAGTGATCGAAAATACGGTTTCGGTTAACCAATACCGACCCGATTTCCACCCCTAATTATGAGGATCATAGATCTCTATTTATGTAGTTACATATAGGCTAATTGGGTTTTAGGATTTAGACATTGTCATCATATATATAGTAAATTTCACATAAAATACATTTACAACACTCCCCTTGATTGATCATCCCTAAAATAAAATGTTGCCTCATTAAAACCTTGCCAGAAAAATTCATTGAGATAAAAACTTGTCGAAGGAAAAAAGAGTACAACTGCTCCCCATCAGAATAGTCATTGTAAATCCTTGAGTCGGCACATATCGATCTTGTGTACCAACTTCTTGAATATTGATGTGTGGTAATTCATTTGTAAGCAATCCGCTAGATCATCACTTGAGCGAATCTGTTGGGTTGATGTCGCGACTCTTTTGGAAATCATGTGTTGTATTGGATGCCTCGTTAAAAACATTTACTAAGAAAATTATTTAGGAAAAAGACTTAGAAAGGAAAAAAGAGTATAACCATTTGACCTTCGGGGTCATTTGATCTTCAGGGGTCAGTCTCATCTTCATGATTACTCACAATTTTTTCACCCCCCTCAAGATAAAAATCTTCAAGGTCTACACTAATATGTACAACACAAGTTTAATTATCCTCATAGAGAATAAGAGGGGATATGAGATATATCATTGCTATCATAAATAGACCAATATCATGTTTGCTTTAAAGATAACAAAGAGTATTTTCAATATCGTTTTGAATTCTCCTTTTTGGAGAAACCTTAAATTTTGCTAGCAAACACAATTAAGGAAATTTTGGTCCTAAAATATCTTTGTTATCTTCTTTAGGTCTAAATTAGTCTCCATCTACTTCAAAAGATTGAAGAACCATTAGGTAGCTATGTGAAAATGATAAAATCATATAAAATCTCTTTAAGGTGTAACTTCATCAGGGAGATACTCAATCTACGGGTCAAGACAATACTTAGTTTACCTAAGTTTGTCAATTCAAATTACGTCTTTAACTTTACTTCCTCAAGTACTATATTTCATATTATGATTCACATGTCCTCTTCAGGAGGAATTCAGAGTGATATTTTCTAATTTTGTCCAAACGGACTTTTTATCTTTAGCACCAACAAATCTCACGATTTTAATGTTAATCAGCATCAATTGACTTATCTTGACTATGAAGAACTTCCGTTTTGTCATGGTGTATATGTAACAGGTATATGAGATTTTAGTTACTCTGTTTGGCGCTCAATAATTTGATGAACTTCTATTTCATTGTTCGTGAATCTAAATAATTAATCCAACGAGATTTTCACAGCATTATATATTTTATATCTCCCCCTAATGCCTAAAACAGTTTGAGCTCGATTATAAACCAACGTTTCAATCAATAAAATAAGCCACAATTATTCTCTTTATACGTCATTTTGACGAAGTATATACATAAATGCTATGTTATATTATGCTCTTCAGGAGTTTCAATCAAATTTAAGTTATCATATCATTTTCTTTGTATCGTTTTGTCAAGGGATACTCGTTGTTCTTACTATATCATATACAGCTAGAATATATTAGCCCTTATAGCGACTTTTTCAGTGTAATTGAAAACATCTTTCTAACTTACATGCTTCAAGCAAGTTAAATAATTTAGGGATTTCATATATATGTCACTATGACACTATTTAGTGAATCATATAGATAGATATATACTGCATTCATAAGACGCATATCAAGCCTTTGTGACATAAATAGATTAATCAAACTCTATAATATAATTTCGTCAATTATGGGAGAGTACATAATTAATTATCGGTCTTTGAGAGAAACCTTGTGTCACGAGTATGGCTCTATATGTCGTAATTTCTCATTCTCTTTCAAACAAAGACATATTTGTATCCTTCAGGTATCTGTTTTACGAATTTTGAACTATAGGTCCAAATATTTTCTCGCTTTCTAGGGAATATTAGTTCACCTTGTACGACTTCTTTCCTCTTTGGCCAATTATTTCTATCTTGACAATCTTTAACAGATTGCCATTGAGGATCCTCTTTTAACATTTTAATAGTCATATTAAAGGCGAAATATCGTCATGCGTCGACGAGGATATGTGCTTTCTCAGATGTTTGTAGTTCTTCAAGAACTTTCATTTGATTTACTAATCATTTCCATCATTGTTTGGTTCATATCTTGTGCCCCTTTTTTCATGCACATTACACTTAGAACTAACTGGCCGACCATTTTGTGACGAACTTTAAATTCATTTGCTGTCAATTTTACTTGTCATTCAAGGACATTAATTATTGTTTGGGGTATTTACAGCAAATGTATGACATTTTAACTTCTTTTATATATAAAAGCATCAAGAAGTTGGTTTGCAATCTTTTGCAATTGAATCTTTTAACCTTTTATTTACATTGATTACTTCGGGAATTCAAATGTAACTAGTTTTTCCTTATGCTTTTTTTATATTGATTTCACATTGATTACTTCATAATCCATTTGTAACATATATTCCACCTAATGTTGGAAAAATAAATTCTCTCCCCCCCCCCCCCCCTCTCTCTCTCTCTCACACACACACACACACGTTTTCCGTATGTGAATAATAATGGTTGGTGAGTACTGAACGTGTGTTATAATATAACATTTTTTATAAACATTATATTAGAATTGTGGTCAATTAGTAATTATATTGTTAATGGATTTCTAATAAATTAATATTCAGCCCATAATATAATTAATAATAATTGGGCCACCTTTTTATTAATTAATTGACTCAATCAATTAATTACAGATAAATAATTATCATATTATTAAATAATGTATGAATATATTAATCTATTAGTAAAAATTTCCGAAAGAGCAGAACAATCCATCTATTTGGGCCAAATCAGGAATCCAATACAAAAAATAAAGTTGGGCATCAAATTAGTTAATTATTTATGCTCAGCCTAGAGCAAAATTAATTAACAAACACAGATTCATTCCACTAGAAAATTCGTGTTGACTTACCCTTTATCCCAAGTTGAGAATGAGCTTGTATTTTAGACCTAATTGATCCTCGTATTTAAGAAACTAATATCCGTTAAATTAATTAAGCTCACTGACAAGTTAAAATAATTAACATCTTATTATATCCTGAGTAGTACCACACTCGACCTTATTAACACACCTGAATTTAATCAACCGGCCGGGTTTAGTGTGCTAATCCTTATGAGTTTCTCAAGGGATATTATCAACCTTATTAATATGGATATGGATGCAAGATACAGATAACCAGCCTAGGCTACAAATAACTACTATCTCCAAGGATACGTAAATCTAGTCGCGATGATATTTACTATAGTAAATAAAAGTGATAGATAGCTCAATGCACTCAACTGAAATCTTACCAAGCTTAAGACCTACTTAAATTACCGAGATCTTTAGTTCGCCACTAAGGTCAGCTAGGAGAACACATCTCACTATGATCCATCAATACACCACATTTAGTGTACTAGTATAGACAAGTAGCCAAGACAAGCCACTTCTTATCTAAACTGCAGCTTAAACTGACAATTTGTCCTCAAGTTGTCTCAGTTGTGATAACTATTTAGATTTTGTTAGTTCAAGCAATTGTGCAGTCAATAGTAATCTACAACACACTACCCAATATAACTCTTATACAAGATAAAAGATCAACATGCGCGAATATAATTAATCAGATAGGAGAATAAAAACAGTGGAAAGGAAAACACATTGTATACAAGCAAAAATGTAGCTTCCAGTATACAAAATTCCAACATTTTCTTCGTGAATAAATATATATCACTCAAGATACGAGTTTGCTCCTTAAGAACATGTAATATTATCAGGAATATAAATTATGCTAGTTCAGGAGCAATGATTAAATAGTACATTTCTTTCTTTACATCATTTCCACAATTAGGTTGTAATAATGTCATTATTGCAATATATGTATTCATAAATAATTTAATTGTGCTACTTACAGAGAAAAAATTTAATATATTCATTCTAGCCAACGAAATCAATAAGTTGCAAATTTTGAGATCCATTGAATCTCACATCTATTCTTAAAAAGAAATTAAGTCACGATAGGACATTATAAATGCAGTTGTCAAGCATATAGGAGCTATTTCTACCTCCATATAATTAGGTAATAATTTGAATTATATATACCTTCAAATATACATTGTTCTTTAGGAACATGTCATATTCTTCAAGAATTTTGATTGTACTACTTCAGGAGCAATAATTAAAGTATTGTTATTGTGATATATGATTTCAAATGATAAATTTGAGTTGTTCTTTGCAGAGTTAATTGTGTTACTTCAAAAGCGACAATTAGAGTGAATATAACGAACATATATCTTTAATATAATGAAAGCCAAAATTGAGGGATTGAATTGTTCTTTAAGAATATGTAATTTTCTTCAAGAATACTAATTGTGCTACTTTATGAGCAAAAATTTTAGTCTATATTAAACTACTTCAGGCGAAAGCCTAATATTTTCGAGAAACTCAATTGCTCTTCAAGAAAATATAGTATTATTTTGGAAAAATGATTTTTTACTTCGGGAGCAACAATAATAACAATTCAAGAACAAAGATTAACCTATCCATAAGACAAAATATATGAATTGCTCATCGAAAACATGTAATATTCTTTATGAATTTTAATTGTGGACTACTTCGGGAGCAACAAATTAAGAAAATAATACATATTTATAGTATATATATATATATATATATATATATATATATATATATATATATATATATATATTAAGTATATTAGAAAGAGACTTAAGTTTATGATTAATATATGAAATAACATTAATAACTCTTCAAGAGTATAACATTCTTCAGGAATATTAAATTGTATTACTTCTGAGGCAACAATTAAATTATTTTAATAAATAAATAGAATTGTTCTTTAAGAGCATAATATTCTTAAGGAATATGAATTGTGCTATTTCGGGAGCAACAATTTATGTTACTCCCTCTGTCCCATAGAAAGTGTCTTCTTTCTATGGGGCACGGATATTAAGAAACTTGTATTGTGTGATGTGTGTTGTTTGACTTTTTAGTTATTAATTTTGATCCACACATTGTTTGCTTTTTTAGAACCATGACACTTTCTGGGACAACCCAGAAAGGAAAACAAGACACTTTTTATAGGACGGAGGGAGTAAAACATTAACTAGATAAATAATGTTGGGAATATGATTCACTGTAAGACATGATAAGAATTGAAGATCCCCAAACCCCTAGCTGAATGATGAACTAGTATAGAGTATTAGCGTAGTTAAGTTCATCATGATAGGAACTCAGTAAGCTAGATAGAGTTCAGTAGCTGATATGCTCAATAGCCTATCTTGTAGCGCAGCCGGATGGACTAAGTAGACTCAGTGTGGTTGTTCAGAACCTACTGATGTGTGTTGAACATAAGTACAAAGGAATCGACATACAAGCTGAATATTTAAGAAGAATGTCAATAGAGGACAACTTAGTTGAAGTGTCCGAGGTATCAGAGAAAGTCAACTCAACATCTGCCTTGAAGTTTGAAAAAGCCTCACCTACCATTCAACCTCGACCAATGAAGAGATTTCAGCACCGTACATGCACTGACAAAAAACTGCCCTCAAGACTGAAAATGAGAGAATCTCTATAGTAGCATTCAAATTCGAGATGGTCATTTTCCCTTTCGTTTATTGACACATGGCTAGGTCTCTTCCAACGGATCTCTCCATGGGTCAAGACTATAAATAGAGAATGATTTTAAAGCATTGAAGACAACAACTGGGAACACAAAGCATTCATGCATTCGAAGCTCTAGTATTCTCAAAGCAAATCCAGCGAAGAACTTTCTACACAGATAGAATCTTTATTAGTTCTTCACTTAAGAGTAATCTAGTTCCCATTATCTATTCTAAGCTAACCTTGTTAAAAGTCTTTCTTAGTTGGAGAGTCTCAAACCTTGTGTTTAGACCCTTATAAAGGCATTAGGACTATAACTAGAGATCTTTCCAGTGAACGGGTCGACTGAGACTTGCTCAGTATAATTAATTCATGACCTCCTAGTAATTCAGGACAGTGGACGTAAGATCTTGCGTATCCGAACTACTTTAAGAACTTTTTGTGCATTTACTGTTTTATTGGTTTATTGTTCACTTTGCATAAAATCGATTTGCAAAATTCATAAGTTAGATTTTCAGTTAAACTTCAATATATGCATAAGTATAACCTGAACTGTTTTCAGTAAAAACTTTTTTCATCAAGAGACGTTAAAATTAGGCCTACACTTCCGCATAACTTCTTGTACTAAGTCTAATTTAGACTGACTGAAGTCAGCAGACAATGTTCAATATCTTAAACCACTCTGCCCACGCTATCAGAATTCTAAGTTGGCGAGTTAACTCATTCAACAAGCATATTCAGCAAAAGACTGACTTTCGCGTTAGAGTTTAAACTTGGACTCAGGTCTATTCACACACACACACTCTACACCTGAATCTCTTGACCAACAATTACTATCAGAGCGGTGTTCTTCTGATCACCGTTATTTGAAATACAATGGTCTACTCGAACAGATCCTGAAAAACTTTTTTCATCACTTGCATTTGTTTCATTGCATCTTATACTCTGTTTTCCAATGTCTGATTTGTCTGTATAAGGATGGTTCCCTTGTTCTCAATAGAGAACTATGTGGTGTGGCACGTGAGGATGGATGTGCATCTAATGCCTCTACATTACAAAATGAAAGAAGTCCTGGAATCTCAACTCATTGTTCCCATGATTGGCACCATCGAATATGCAGTTGTGGGAGTTGTAGGAGCCAGAACAGAGGAGAACATTACAAAGGACATAAGCGCATTCACACCTGAAGAAAGAAAGTTGCGCAACCTTGAACGAGTCGCACGAAATGCTATACTGATGATGCTCAGAGACTCATACGTCGGAAGGGTGCATGACTGCGAGACAGCGAAAGAACTCTTGGATTCCCTAGTTGTGTTGAGTCAGGGGACTCCACAAATAAAAGAAGACAAGATGGAGCTAGAGCTACAAAAATTTGAAGTATTTAACATGCTTCCTGGTGAATCAATTGATGACTTCAGTATTAGATTCACGAACTAGATCTACATCATCAATGGGCTGGGAAAGACGTTCATCAACAAAGAGATGAACGCTAAGACTTTACGAGCTTTAACTAGACCTAAGTGGTATTCATTTGCCACTTATTTGAGAAGCTGAAGAATTCGAATACAGTCTCCCTCAACAAAGTTTGAGTGCTCCAACTGGCATGCCAATGGATACATGGACGATATAGGAAAGAACATGTCTGAAACCACCAGCTTGGTTAAACAGATTTGGGTTCCAAAAATGACTAACATCTGAGGACCTTACCTGAAAATAAAGGGTATCTGAATTTATTTTTGTTCTGCATGTGCATAAGGACTCTTGGATAGTGGAAAGTGGATTCTCAAGACACATGACATAGCAGAAGAATCTACTGACCAACTACTTACAACAAGAACTCTGAACTGAATTTAGTGTAAATTCCAAAGGCTACACAAGGGGATATGGAACATTGAAAATTGGAACTGCCACAATTTCTAGAGTAACACATGTTGAAGGACTTCAATACAATCTTCTCTCAGTTAGTCAATTATGTGATAACTTTAAAATCACCTTTGACGCGGGTTTCTATGATGTTCTAGATAAATGTACAGGGAAACCCGTGTTGTCAGGATCGCAGAAAAAAAATATTTATGTTGCAGATTGGAATATCGCTGAACCTGAAGCTTGCTTGCTCGCACATACTAAGTCAAATGACAAAACAGGATGGCTATGGCATGAAAGGATCACTCATCTGAATTTCAAAGCGATGAACAAGTTGGCTAGAGACTCAAAAGTCATAGGACCGCCCAATAAAGTATTCAAACAACATAGAAATTGTGAAGCATGCGTGAACGTAAAGCAGACAAAATCAAGCAATCTACTAATTTCGTCACCGTCCACTGATGGAATCCTTCAGCTCATTCACATGGATTTATCCGGGCCAGTTTCTCCAGTGATAATCAGAGGCAAGAAGTATGTTCTTGTGGTTGTAGATGACTATTCACAGTATACATGGGTAATCTTCATCGCCAATAAGTCTGATGTCAAGACTAAACTGCCAAAACTCATGAAAAGACTCAGCATAGAGAAAAATATTAAGATACAACGAATACGATTAGACAGAGGCATAAAATTTCTTAACTCTATGATGAAAGAGTACTGCGAAGCTGAGGTAATTTAGCATGAGACGTCAGCAGCACGCACACCTCAGCAGAATGACCTTGCTGAACAAAAGAACATAACACTTAAAGAAGCAGCAAGAATGTTACTCGCAGACTCGGGACTATTATCAAAGTCTTTGGCAGAAGCTAGTGACACTGTCTGCTTCACTCAGAATCGTTCACTACTGACACAAGCTCACATTAAGACAACCATACAAATTATGGAAAGAGATAACACATTTCTATTTACATTTTCATATTTTTGGTTGTCTATACTTTATCCACAATAATGAAAATGATCAGTTAAAGGTCTTTGATAGCAAGTGAGACCAAGTAGTTTTCTTATGATACTTCAGGGTCAACAAAGCCTTTAGGATCTTTAACTACCAGTCACTTTGCGTGGAGGAAAGCCCTCATATTATATTTATTGAGTTTGTTACTGAGGACAACCAACATGAATCAACGCAGGATACTGAAGAAGTCAGTAGCAAGTTGCAGGATCTGAACTTAAAGGACACAACTGAAAAGATCCAGCATTGTTGGAATCCTTTAGTTTCTCCACATGGACGTATTCGGGGTAGTCTCTCCAATGAGAATCAGAGGCAAGAAGTATGCTCTCGCGGTTATAGATGACTATTTGAGATATACGAGGGTAATCTTCATCACCAATAAGTCTGATGTCAAGACTGAACTGCCAAAACTTCTGAAAAGATTGAGCGTAAAAAAGGATATCAAGATACAGCGGATACGCTCAGACAAAGGCACATAATTTCGGAATTCTACGATGTGAGAGTATTGCGAAGCTGAGATAATTTAGCATGAGACGTCAGTAGCATGTACACCTCAACAGAACGGCCTTGCTGAACGAAAGAACAGAACACTTAAACAAGCAGCAAGAACGTTTGTTCGGTGATGATTATATCCTCAGCGGTATTAGATATAATGGGAAATGACTCAGTCTTCTGTGTTGACATTTACTCAGTAGCCTTGTGCTCTGAAATAGTTTGAAGATTTGAAGATCCCAAAACCCTATATTGATTGCTGAACCTTTAAGTTGTAATATGTTTTTTTTGTCTCTGAGGTTTCAGACTCAGCAGACCCTCTGCTCTGGCTCAGGCATTCAGTAGCTTATCCGCCTCAACACCAGAAGTAGAAGACTCGCACATCTTGGACTCGGCGAGAGCAAGATATCCGAAAGTCGATTGAACCGAACTCGCGCAGAGTAGTTCACCGCACTCAGAGTTGATCTTCAGTAGAGCCGACTCAGCAGGAGTTCACTACTGAATCAGAGATCAGACTCAGCAACGGCCAGACAGTCTTCTGAACTGTCAGATCTTTAAAAGACAATCAGCATAGTCAAGTACGAGGAAAAGAGAAGTCAGCTTCAAATCTCCTTGAAGTCTGTTCTGTCTCAACCACATTCTGAACCTCGGCCAATGACAAGCAGACACCTGTCCTACACCTACTAAAGCTACAAGTCAACAACTTTCCAGAAATGGAGGGAAAGGACACTGCCACCATGCTACAAAAGAGCCGTTAGCTACCCAAAAGAGAGAGACAAAGGATCATCGTCTCCAACGGATCTATCCTAATCTCTTCTCTATAAATAGAGGGATAAATCAAAATTTGAAGCACACGGGGAAGAACACGAGAGAACATACAGAGCATTCAAACGAGCTAATTCGAAAAGCCTAAGTTCTCCGCAAGAAGTTCAAAGAATTCATCTCCGGCGAAGAACTACATTCTAGCTCTTAGGGAACCAAGCTGAACTGATATATACAGCCTCTAGTATCTAAACGACGATACACGAACCCATAGCTTTACTCAGCTGTTCGTCGTTCTAGAAGCCACCTTCTTGTTCCCTATCCCTCTAACCTAAGCTCAATAGCATATATCCATAGCTTAGACGAAGGAGTTCATCTTTGAACTAATCCTTATTGTAAAGGACTCTTTCACAGTTGGAGAGTTTTTCAAACGCTTCAGTTTGATAACCTTGTAAACTGAGACTTGCTCAGTATAAATCTCAAGACCAGTGTTTGTCCAGCGTACAAACCAACTGAGACTACCTCAGTATAATAAATAGCTTCATGATCTTTCGGGACAGTGGACGTAGGATTTTTGTGTCTGAACCACTTTAAAAATCTATGTGTCTTGTGTTCTATTTTTAACTGTTGCATTGATTTACTGTTCATACTGAAAAACCTTCTTTAAATCATTCAACTGAGTTTCAGCAAACTTAACATACTACACTAATCTACTAAAATTGTTTTGATAAAAACGTTTTTCTCACTCAACTGAATTAGGGCCTACACTATTCCGCACCACTGAACTCTATCTGCAAGATACTGAATTCTGACTCTCAGTCAGCTAGCAGATCTCAGTAGAGTCAGTCACTCTGCTAATACGATTCAGAACAGCTTATCTGGTCTGCTGAATTTGTTCAGTACGACATCATCCTGAAAAGGATTGTTCGTGTTTAAGTTGAGAAATCGAGTTTCAGGTGTATTCACCCCCCCCCCTCTACACCTGAACGTGCTCTCGGGACCAACAATTGCTATCAGAGCAGGAGTTCTATAAGACTCTTGTTATTCTGAAACTGGTCTACTTGAACAGATCCAGAAAAAACGTTTTCACTGTATATCATTCTTCATTCATATCATTATTAAATATGTCTGATATGTCAGGGATCAGAATGGTACCCATGTTCTCAGTAGAGAACTATGGCGTATGGCGGGTCAGATTGGAGGCACATCTGACCTCCCTCCATGATAGCATGACGGAAGTTCTGGAAGACGGACCTATCGTTCCTATGATTGATAGCGTCATAACCCAGACAGCAGAACAAGGAGGAGGGATGGTGACTGGTGACAAGATTCCTAAAGACAAAAGTCTCTTCACCCCGGAGGAGAAGAAGCTTCACAACCTCGACCACGTCGCCAGAAACGCCATACTGACCACTCTGAATGACTCGTACCTCGGAAGAGTTCAGGACTGCAAGTCCGCAAAGGAACTCTGGGATGCTCTAGCGCTACTGAGTCGGGGGACTCAGAAAATCAAAGCAAATAAACTTGCGCTTGAACTCCAAAAGCTGGAGAGATTGTCGCTCATGCCTGGTGACACCATTGAAGATCTCAATGTTAGATTCACGGATCTGATGAACTCTATCAACAGGCTGGGAAAGACATTCTCAAATCAAGACATGAATCTCAAGATTTTGAGGGCACTGCCAGATGGTCACTGGACTCCTTTTGCTACCTTATTACTGTTGGGACTTTGTATACTGGAAGCACTTTTTATGCTTGTATACAATGAGTTTTTGTCCTTACCACTGTTTTATTCTCCTATCGGATAAATATGTATATTTGCACATGTTATCCTTTATCTCGTATAAAAGTTAGACTTCTCGTTATCCTTACCACTGTTTTGTCCTATCGGAAGGACGGAAAAGGACGAAACCCTAGTTTCCGGCAGAACACGACCGCCGACTTGCGACGGTGCGTGGGGGCGCGTGCTACAGTATTTTTCCGATCCGTTTGGATAGGTTTGTTCGTCTTCTCGTTAGCTTCGTCTGGATGGCGTCGAAAAGGAGAAGTGGTCGTGCTATCCAGAAAAGCCCCAAATTAGGCGAAAACCCTAGTTTTCTAGGGTTCGGCCGCTTTTTGCGGCGGCGATTCCCGGTGGGTCCGGCATTGATTGACGATCGGCTTGAACCTGTGGAATCCTCGTCTTACGAGATTTGCGTCGATAGGTCGTAAGGGATCATCCGATCCTGGATGCGATCAGAATTGATGTCTAAAGTTGGCTACTCGTTATGGCGAATCGTTTGAAATTCGGAAAATTGAGGAACTAATCTCGGCCGGAATCCATTACACGGTGGTCGTGAGTGTTCCAATTATGTTTCCCCTCTTTTAATTGATCGAATCGCGGCTCGGAGAGTATGAATCTGATCAGCGAAGCTCGCCGGCGACGGGATGCGAAATTCGCTTAATTCCCGGCGAGGCGGCGGCAATTGTCACCGGATTTGGGCAGCCCAGACATGTGGGTCATGCCTAGGGGCGGTAGGAGACGACAAAGACGGCGGCGTCGGCCCGTGGAGGGCGCGGCAGCCGCGCGTCTACTGCGGAACGCAGCCCGCTGAATCGTGCTGTTGCAGGCAGCGACGCGAGGCGGCTCATGGCGGGGTAGGTCGAGGTCGTCTTCGGCAGGGCTAGACGGCTTCGGGAAGGCAGCAGGAGGTCGTCTTTGGTGGTGGAGCGGCGGCAGCGGCCGCTGCTGCGTGTTTTGGCTCAAGGTTGAAGACGCTGACATGGCGCGCCACGTCAGCCGTTGCTGACTAGACCGGCCACATGTCTGCCTCGTGTCTGACACGTGGCAGACCCCGTGATGACGTGGCGACGACAGTTTTCGATGTAGTTTTTGATGCAGTTTTCAAATTCGAAGATTTTGAAGATTGAAGAGCTGTATTTTGATCGGGCTATGTAATAGTTAGGAATTACGTGTTTTTAAAACCCGATAACGACTTTAAATTTCCTATTTGCGTATTTATTTTTAATTATGCTTTAGCATGCGATTATGTGATTAATTGCGCTTAGAAAAGCATGTAAATAGGATTTACGGCGTATTAAAGCATGTTTTAATTTTTTCGAGTACGTTTTATTATGTGCGTTTAGAAATTGCATGCTTTAGGAATTATGTGTATATGCATGATTCAAAACAAACCTTTTGAATAAAAAGACTAAGCAATCTTTAAAGTTAAATGTTTAATTAGAATCCATTAATTTGGATATTAAACACTTAATCGGACCTCCATTAATTGGACTCTACACGAAAGTAGTAAGATTATGTGAGTAAACGTCCACTTGCGTGGCTTGCTTGCATTTTTGAGCTACCAGTTTTGTGAGAAGAGTTTTCCAAAATAATATTTGATTATTATTGAGTAGTAGGAGCGAAGCCGTAAACGTCCACCTGCGTGGCTTGCGTGCCTAGTAAACACGAGTACTCTAGAAGATAATAATTAAATAGGATGGCTAATTAGATCAAATTGAATGCGGCATGGTTCGAGTAAGTATGTCAATTTCGAGAATTTGATTCTATTTTGGTCAAATTAATGGTCAATGCTTAGATATCACCGTTGGTACAATTCACTTCCCTCGAAGTCCCTTCCCGCGTTTTAATAGTGACATGGTCCAGAAAATCGAACTATTAATTACATTCGTCTTAAGAACCTAGACGTGGGTTGGAATTAAAGAGCTAGGTAAATAGCTTGGTTTAGGGTTACGCTAGTAAACGTCTACCTAGAGCCGTTCGAGGTTTTTAATATCATTGTTTTTACAAAAGGTTACAATAATTATTAATTACGAATTATGTGCAAATATTAATTTCATACATGCTTTTAAAATTACATTTTTCAGATATGTCTGTTCGCATATTTTATTTTTCGAGTTCCTAAATAGTCTCACCAACCAAACCTTAACGGGTTTAACAATTTTATATAATTTCATAGAGTGGAAGAGATATCTTACTTTCCCAATAAAAGCTCTGCAAATGTCCTATAAGAACTTCTGTCTTAGGACCGCTATGTCTAAGAATGAGTTTACTATGAGTATCTTACTCAAATCTTTGGTAGCGGTCAAAGAGGTTATAGGAAAGGACAAGAGTGCTCAAGTCTTGAATATCCCTAGTAGTTCAAGGAATCCTCCGAAAGGGGGAAACCAGAAAAAGAGCAGGGTGGACATTTCAAGAAGAGCAGTGGGAGTAAGAAGACGGTCCTTACCGGCGACATGCGAATGTCAAAGGAGAAAGGAAGGTTCTTCAAGAGTGGTAAGAAAGGACACTGGAATAATTATAATCCAGATGTCAAGGCAAAACAGAAAGAGACGCGAGTCGCTCTTATAACTGAAATTGTTCTGGTTTCCTCTTCTACCCACGAATGGGTAGTGGATTCGAGGGGCAACTGATCATGTTTGTTACACCTTGCAAGGTTTCTTGCGGAAAAGGCAATTGAGCAATAGCGAGGTGGTAGTCTCAATGGGCAATGGATCAAAAGTTCCTGCAATTGCCATTGGAGATTTACATCTATCTTTTGATAGTTCTGTTTTAGTACTTAAAGATGTTTAATATGTTCCTGAGTTTATGCGAAACATTATTTTTGTTTCAAAACTCTGCACCATGGATGGTTATGAATCTAGTTTTGATAGTGGAGTTTCTATCATGAAAGACGATGATTTTATCTGTGGTGGACCATTAAACGGATCTTTATATACTATTACTTGTAAACCGCGTAGTTCTGTTAATATTGCTTCCTCATCATCAAATCCTAAGAAGAGGAAAGAGTCTTCTAAGGTAAACCAAACTTATATGTGGCACTTAAGACTAGGTCACATCAATCTTAACAGGACTCAGAGGTTGGTGGAATATGGATCATTGGAGTCTCTCCAAGATTGAACCATTTCCAACTTGCGAAACCAGTTTGGAAGGAAAGATGGTGACTAGGCCTTTCAAGGCAAAGGGTAATAAAGCCACAGAAGTATTAAGTTTGATACATTCTAACTTGTGTGGGTCTATGTCTACACAAGCTCGTGGAGGGTATGAGTACTTCGTCACATTTACTGATGATTACTCGAGGTATGGATATGTTTACCTTCTTCGCCACAAGTCGGATTGCTTTGAAATCTTTAAGGAATTCAAGGCAGAAGTGGAGAAGAAGTTAGGTAAAAAAAAAATCAAAACACTGCGATCTGATCGTGGTAGGGAATACCTATCCAACGAGTTTAAGGAATACTTGACAGAATGTGGGATTACATCCTAGCTGACAGCACCGGGCACCCCTCAGCAGAATGGTGTGTCAGAAAGAAGGAACCGAAGTCTCTTAGAGATGGTTCGATCAATGATGAGTTTTGCAACTTTGCCAGTTTCCTTTTGGGGATATGCCCTAGAGACTGCAGCACACTTGTTGAACCGTGTGCATTCCAAGTTGGTACAAAAGATCCTTTCGAGTTGTGGAGCGGGCACAAACCCAGTACGCACCACTTAAGGATTTGGGGTTATCCTTCTTATGTGCTAAATAGGCAGACCGACAAATTGGAATCACGTTCAGAAGTGATGGTGTTTATAGGGTATACGAAGGAAATGAAGGGTGGATACTTTTATGATCCTAAAGAACAGAAGATCGTTGTTAGCCCTAACGCTCGGTTCTTAGAAGAGGATTACATTAGTAACCATAAATCTCGAGTCGACATCACCCTTGAGGAATTACAAGGTGGTCGAGTTCCATTTGAACAGCCAGTTGTGCAAGATAGTACTTCACGAGTAACTACACAATCTGTTAACACAGCTCCTGACACTGTTCGACATAGTGGGAGGGTGATATTTACACCTGATTGGTATATGTTCACTGGGGAGACGTTTGATTATCTCCCGGCAGATGAACAAGATACCGTGGATCCCTGGACTTACAACGAAGCAGTGGGAGATGTAGATGCAGATTCATGGAGAATCACCATGGACTCGGAATTTGAGTCCATAACTGATATGGATGTATAAGAGATCACTGAACTACCTGAGGGCTGCAATGCTATTGGTAGTAAGTGAGTATACAAGAGAAAGAGAGAGGACCGTATGGAGAGATCATGGCGTTTAAGGCCATGCTAGTGGCGAAGGGTTTAACCAGAAAGAAGGTATCGTTTACGAAGAGACCTTCTCGCCTGTAGCAATGATCAAGTCCATTCGGATTCTCCTTGCTATAGCAGATCACATGAACCTAGAGACCTGGCAAATGTATGTCAAAACTGTATTCCTAAACGGTCACCTTTAAAAAGGTAGGCACATCTACATGAAACAGCCAGATGGTTATGTGAAGGAGGGCGAAGAGCATCTAGTTTGGAAGCTTAAGAAGTCTATATATGGACTTAAGCAAGCTTCCCGGTTATGGCACCAGCGTTTTGACGAGGTAGTCAAATCCTATGGTTTTGTATCCTGTCCTAACGAGGTGTGCGTGTACCGCATTTGTGTTAACGGATCAGTGTTGTTTCTTGCATTTTACGTAGATGACATCCTTCTCATTGGCAACAATGTTGAAGTGTTATCAGACGTAAAGACATGGTTATCCGAGCAGTTTCAAATGAAGGAATTAGGTGAAGCTACTTACATCCTTGGGATCAAGGTTATCCGAGATCGCCAGAAAAGGATGTTAAGCTTGTCACAAGTGTCCTACATTGACACTGTTATTGCTCATTTTAGCATGCAAAAAGCCAAGAGAGGTTCAGTAGCAGTTTTCTATCCAAGAATCAGTGCCCTAAAAACGCCTGAAGAGATAGAAAGTATGAGGCTAGTACCATATGCTTCCGTTGCCGGTAGCCTCATGTATGCAATGCTTTGTACGAGAGCAGATATCTCATATGCTGTAGGCATGGTCTCAAGATATCAATCTAACCCTAGAAAAGAACGCTGGACTGCGGTCAAGCATATTCTCAAGTACCTTAAATGGAATAGAGATTATAGGCTTGTTTACCAGTCAGACAGTCTAGTTTCTTTAGGTTATACAGAATCGGATTTCTAGGCTGATAGAGACGAGAAGAAGTCTACCTCGGGTTATGTGTTTACCTTGGGAGGTGGAGCCATTTCATGGAGGAGTGCAAAGCAGAAATGCATTGCGGACTCAATTATGGAAGCAGAGTATGTGGTTGCTTCAGAAGCTTCGAAAGAGGCAGTTTGGCTCAAGAATTTCCTCCTGGATCTTGATATTGTTCAGAATTTGCCTAAGGCGATCACGATTTATTGTGATCATGCGGGTGCAGTGACAAATTCTAAGGAACCTAGATCTCACAAGGTGTCTAAACACATTGACAGAAAGTACCACATTATACGAGTATTCGTAAATCGAGGTGACGTGGTGATTGACAAAATTGGAACTGAAGTCAACCTAGCTAATCCTTTCACGAAGAGCTTACCACTCCCGGCTTACAAGATGCATTTTCGTAGCTTAGGGATGGTAGAGATGCCCCCCACTTAGGACAACAAAAACTTTTGTATAAGTGGGAGAAGATGCAGTGATAGAAAGGATAGATAGCTAAGATATAGCTGGGTACTAGTTTGTACCTAGATAGCTGAGATATAGCTGGGTACTAGTTTGTACCTAGATAGCTGAGATATAGCTGGGTACTAGTTTGTACCTAGAACTGACACATTGTATACTAAAAGTTTGCTTTAGTATAAGTGGGAGAATTATTGGGATTTTGTATACTGGAAGCACTTTTTATGCTTGTATACAATGTGTTTTTGTACTTACCACTGTTTTATTCTCCTATCTGATAAATATGTATATTTGCACATGTTATCCTTTATCTCGTATAAAAGTTAGATTTGTGTGGTGTGTCGGGTATCACAAAAGACAACACAAATTGGTTGAACTGACAAGATATAAACAGTTATCACAGTTGAGACAACTTAAGGATAAGTTGTCGGTTTAAGCTGCAGTTTAGATAAGAAGTGGTTTGTCTTAGCTGCTTGTCTTTACTGGTACACTTAAGGTGGTGTATTGACGGATCACAGTGAGATGTGTTCTCCTAACTGACCTTAGTGGACAACCAAGATCTCGGTGACTTAGCTGGTCTTAAGCTTGGTAAGACTTCAGCTGAGCGCATTTGGCTATCTATCACTTTGACCTACTATGGTGAACGCCATCGCGACCGGATCTACGTATCTTGGGTGTTAGTAGTTATTTGTGGCTCAGGCTGGTTATCTGTATCTTGTAGCCGTATCCTAGTAAAATGGGTTGATAATATCCCTTGAGGAACTCGAAAAGATTAGCACACTAAACCCGGCTGGTTGATTAAGTTCAGGTGTGTTAATAAGGTCGAGTGGTACTACTCAGGAATATAAGATGTTAATTAATTTAAGTTGTCAGTAAGCTTAATTAATTAACGGATATTTCTATCTTAAATACGGAGATCGATTAAGTCTAAAATACAAGCTATTGCTCAATTTGGGATAAAGGGGTAAGTCAGCACGGATTCTCTAGTGGAATGAATCTGTGTTTATTAATTAATTTTGCTCTGGGCTGAGCACGGATAATTAATTAATTTGAGGCCCAGCTTTATTTCTTGTATTGAATCCCTAATCTGGCCCAATTAGTTGTCTAGTTATTTATTGTCTCTCAGAAATCATTATTAATGGATTAATGTATTTTTACATTATTTAATAATGTTATTTATCTGGAATTAATTGACTGGGCCATTAATTGATAAATATTAGTAGCCCTGTTGGGTGATGATTCTATCCTCAGCACTGTTTCACTCAGTGGGAAGTGATTCGGTCTTAGACACTGATCTTAAGCTCAGTAGCCTTGTGCTATGTACTTGTCTAAAGATTTGAAGATCCCAAAACCCTATCTGAATGATGAACCATTCCCTTGTATCTGTTTTGTCTCTGAGGTTTCAGACTCAGTAGACACTCGCTCTGGTCAAGGCCCCCCAGTACCTAATCTGCCTCAGCACCAGTGCAGAAGACTCAGTGATATTGGACTTAGCAGGAGCAGTATACTGAGAGAGTCAGTTGAACTGAACTCAGCAGGAGTAGTTCATTGGACTCAGAGCTGATCTTCAGTAGACTTATCTCAGCAGTCTATTTACTGAATACAAGGTCAGACTCAGCAATGACAGATAGTCTTCAGGACTATCAGAATCTTTTGAAAGAAAATCAGCATTGTCATGTATGAGGAAGAGAGAAGTCAGCTTCAGTCTGTCTCGAAGTTTGTGCTGTCTCAACCACTCCATCCACCTCAACGAATGACAAGCATACACGTGTCTTCTCACCTGCTAAAGCTGCAGACAACCTTTTACCTAAAAAGGTGGGAAAGTACATTGTTACCTACACCAAAAGAGCCGTTTGCTACCAAAAAGAGAGAGAGAGAAGAAGATCGTCTCCAACGGATCTATTTCAATCTCTGCTCTATAAATAGAGGGATCATTCAAGATTTAAAAAACGCCTAGAACACGAGAGAGCGCGAAAAAGAGCGAATTCCAAAGAACAAAGTTTTAGCAAGAACTTGAAGAACAATCTCCGGCGAAAGACTACATTCTAGCTCATAGGGAATCAAGCTATACCGACATATAAAGCCTCTAGTATCCAAATCGACGTTACACGAACTCAAAGCTTACCTTCAGCTGTTCGTCGATCTAGAAGCTACTCTCATATTCCCTATCCCTCTAACCCTAAGCTCAACTGTTCTTATCCATAGCTTAGACGAAGGAGTTCACATTTGAACCCAATCCTTATTTTATAAGGACTCCTTCACTGTTGGAGAAGTTTGTCAAACACTTTAAGTTTGATAGTGTTGTAAACTGAGACTTAGATCAGTATAAAAACTAAGACGCGGCTTTGCCCAGTGTGCAAGCTGACTGAGACTAACTCAGGATAATAAATAGCCTCCTGATCATTCGGGACAGTGGACGTAGGATTTGAGCGATATCTGAACCACTTTAAAAATCCTGTGTCTCTTACTGCTTTCTTAACTGTTGCATTGATTTTACTATTCATACTGAACATCATATTTAAAATCAATCAACTGTCTTAGCATACTGAACTTTTAATCTACTGAACTGAGACTTAAAACGTTTTCTCACAAACTGATTTGGGCCTACACTATTCCGCGCACCGAACTCTTGCGTAGATACCGAATTCTAACTAGTCAGTTAGCAGATCTCAGCTGAGTCAGTACTCTTAGCCTTTAACTCGATTCAGAACAATTGTCTGGTCTGCTGAACTGTTTCAGTCAGACACCATCCTGAATAGGACTGTTCGAGTTCGAAGTTGAGAAATCGAATCAGGTGTATTCACCCCCCCCCCTACACCTGACCGTACACTCGGGACCAACAATTGGTATCAGAGCAGGAGTTCTTTAAGACTCTTGTCACTTTGAGACTGGTCTATTCGAACGGATCCGGAGGAAAACGTTTTCACTGCATATCACTCTACATTCATATCTATATTCTTCATGGCTGATATGTCAGGTATAAGGATAGTACCCATGTTCTCGGTGGAGAATTATGGAGTATGGCGAGTCAGAATGGAAGCACATCTGACATCCCTCCATGACAGTATGACTGAAGTGCTTGAAGATGGACCTATCGTTCCTATGATCGATAGTGTCGTAACTCAGGACCAAGCTCAAGGAGGAGGAATGGTGACCGGGAAGAAGATTCCCAAAGACAGAAGTCTCTTCACTCCTGAGGAGAAGAAGCTTCACAACTTAGACCGTGTTGCCAAAAACGTTATACTGACCACCCTTAGTGATTCTTATCTTGGCAGGGTTCAGGAATGCAAAACTGCAAAAGAACTATGGGACGCTCTAGCGCTACTGAGTCGAGGGACTCAGAAGATTAAAGCGAATAAACTAGCACTGGAACTCCAAAAGCTGGAAAGCTTGTCTCTCATGCCCGGTGACAAAATCAAAGATCTGAACATCAGATTTACCAATCTGATGAACTCTATCAATGGGCTGGGAAAGACATTCAGCAACCGAGAGATGAATCTGAAGATTCTGAGGGCACTACCGGACGGACACTGGACACCTTTTTCCACTCTATTGCGACATTCGACTTAGATGCTTGTGTCTCCCGACCATATCTTTTCGTAATTACGAAAGGAAGGAGTTTGAGTTCGACAGACCTCAAAGAAAGTAGAGAGCTGAAGCTGACACAAAAAACGACCATGCTTTCAAAGCATCAGTCAGCACAGCATCTCCAGCGACGAGCAAAACGACGAGTAAGACTGAGCCTTCACTCAATGATCTACAAGAAGGAAGTCTCGCTCAGAAGTATGCGTCGCTCGTCGTAAAGTATCAGAAGGAGAAGGAGCGACGCAGAAAAGTGACTAAAGCCTATCGGGAAACGAAAGGTAAGTCAAATTATATGTCGAAACACACTCTTGACTCACAATCTTCTGAATACAGAAAGAAGGATGACTCAGAACCGTCAAAGAATAGCAAAAGCGAAGAAGAGAAAGTCATCACTTGCTATAATTGCAAAAAGCCGGGACATTATCAGTATGATTGTCCTGAGCTCGGTAGTGCTGAACGCGCAGCACGTAAGGCAAGGAGAGAGAAATTCGCCCAGAAAAGACAAGCTTATATTGCGGGCGAAATCTCGACGACTCGAAGAAGTCGACTCCTTTTATGGATTCATCCGACGATGAAGCGGCCTTCATGGCCTTAGAGCATGAAGCGAAAAAAAAAAAAAAAAAAATAAATAAAAAGGGGAAAAGAAAAAAAAAAAAATTAATAAATAACTTAACCCTCTTTTTCCCCAAACCCCCCCTATTTAATTTGGCGTGCGACCGCATACGATGAATCGCTCGACGAACAAATTCAAATGAGTGCAGCTCAAAGACCTTCATGGCGTGATACCGAAAGTAGAGGATGAGGTAAATTCTCGGAAATCACGCCGAAGACTTGTGTTGAGGACTCGGGGGGAGATAAACTCTCGCGGCCAATCTTCATCAAGAGATCGGACACTTTGACCACTATTTGACTCGAAAGATGCGAGATGAAGAAATTTGGGACGTCGAGCCGATGACGTCCGAAGAAGAGCGATGATGTCCGGAGGAGCCCGAGAGGGGTACATGGGTGCTGAGAAGAAATTAGAGGCTATGCTAGCAAGCAATAAGCCAAAGCACTGCAAGGAAGGACTTGGATTCAGCCAGGGAGCTTCCTCATCTGCCCCAGTACACTCAGAAGTACGGCTTGCTGATAGGTTTCTTCAAGGGGAGACTATGAACGCAAATATACTGAACCCCCTAGCAAAGAACAAACAGAAGATGAAAGCACCTCATCCCACACATCAACATTCTGACAAGAAGATCAGTGCCAAGAAAACCCAGTTCAGTCAAGGGGGAACCAGCAAATCAAAATTGGCAGATCAGTATGGACCTCCAAAGCTGACACATCCAGCTCAGTATGGGTCATATTATTATGAACCTATAGTCGGAAGAGGCTCCAAAGGTCAGAAGAAAAAGAAAGCCACACAGAAGGCTAAGGTCAGCATTCCACCAGCTCAGAAGATTAGGACTCCTGAACCTCAGAAGCCTCAGAAGTCACCTATGACCGATCCGGTGGTCGGATATGTTGACTCTAGTGGAAAGAAGATGTCCGAAACCACCGGGGTTGTTAGACAGATTTGGGTTATGAAAACTAACATCTAAGGACCCAAAATCAAAAATAAAGGGTACCCGAATATAATTCTATTTTGCGGGTGCGCGAGAGACCCATGGTATGTGGACAACGGATGCTCAAGACATATGACATACCAAAGGAGTCTCTCGAAGAATTATTTTTCCGAAAATGGACCCCGAATTGAGTTTGGAGATAATGCCAAAGGCTACACGAGAGGATACGGCACACTCGAAGCATAGAAGCGCCAAAGTTCCAAGAGTATCCTATGTTGAAGGACTTCAAAGCATAATCTTCTCTCTGTTAGTCAATTTTGTGATAACTCGAATAGAGTGATTTTTGACGCCGGTTTCGTGATGTTATTGATAAATCTACGGGGAAAACGGTGTTATCGAGTTCGCGCAAAAAGAACATATACGTGGGCCGATCGGAACTCGGTGAACACGAAGCTTGTTTCTTTGGCGAAGAATGAAAACGAACGGGGTGGCTATGGCATAGAAGGCTCAGTCATCTCAACTTTAAGACGCTCAACAAGCTAGCAAGAAACACTCTAGCAAGGGGACTGCCGAATGAAGTATTCAGCAAAGACACTCAGTGTGAAGCATGTCTGAAGGGAAAGCAAACAAAGAAAGAAAATCCACCTGTTCCATCTCCTTCCACTGATGGAATCCTTCAGCTGTTACATATGGATTTGTTCGGTCCACTCTCCCCAGTGACGATCAGAGGCAGAAAATATGCATTAGTGGTCATAGATGACTACTCGCGCTACACATGGGTCATATTCATTGCCAACAAGTCTGACGTCAAAACAGAGTTACCAACGCTTCTGAAAAAGCTCAGTGTCGAGAAGAACACCAAGATCAGAAAAATACGTTCAAACAGAGGAACTGAGTTCCTTAATTCCATGGTAGAGGAGTTCTACAAAGCAGAAGGAATAGAGCATGAGACTTTAGCTGCACGCACACCTCAGCAGAATGGAGTTGCTGAACGAAAGAACAGAACTCTAAAAGAGGTAGCTAGGACTCTACTCGCAGACTCAGGACTCCCAACCAAATTCTGGGCAGAAGCTACCGATCCGCATGTTACACTCGGAACCGATCTTTACCGACAAAGCAAAGATAAGAGAACACCATATGAACTATGGAACGGCAGGAAGCCTTCTCTATCTTATTTCCATATCTTTGGTTATTCATGCTTTATCCACAATAATGGGAAAGATCAGCTGAAGACTTTTGATAGCAAGTCAGATCAAGTAGTGTTCTTAGGATACTCTCGGGTCAGCAAAGCTTTCAGAGTATTCAACTATCGGACCCTTTGCGTGGAGGAAAGCCCTCATGTTGTGTTTAACGAGTTTGCTACTAAAGACAGGAGCAATAACTCAAATTCTCGAATCCGAGGACATCGGTGAGACGCCTACGGGATCTAAGCGTAAAGGACAAATCTGAAAAGATTCAGCTATGTTGGGATGATGATTCAGACGAAGAAACTGAAGACAAATCTACTGAATCTCAACCAGCAGAGCAAGTAGCTGAGCAGATTGATTCTCCCGAACAGAATCAATCCCAGGTAACTCAGGTCGATGAGGAAACCGTAGAGGTAACTGAGACCACTACTGAGAATAACAACTCAGGGGGAACATCTAGTAATGTTCCTGAGCTGAATGCCCCTGAACCTGGTGACTCAGTAGATCATACTCTTATCACTGAAATTCTTCAATCTCAGAATAGTACAACTGAAATGCCTAACTCACCTACTATCTGTGTTGAACAAATTTCAGATGAAGAGCTGAAACATCGTAGATCGTGGCTGGATGCTCACACTCCTAATTTGATCATTGGAGATCCTTCAGCTAATGTCAAGACAAGATCCAGATTCTGTCAAGGAGAAAGCGCATTATTTTCCTGCTTCTTGTCTACTGAAGAGCCTCAGAACATTGAGGATGCATTAAAGGATGCTGACTGGATCATAGCTATGCAGGAGGAGCTAAATCAGTTCACGAGAAACGAAGTATGGGAACTTGTAGACAGACCCCGGCATCAACATGTCATTGGTACCAAATGGGTCTTCAAAAACAAGCGAGATGAAAACAACGTTATAGTCAGGAACAAAGCAAAGCTCGTGGCTAAAGGCTACTGTCAAGCTGGAGGAATAGATTTCGATGAAACTTTCGCTCCAGTTGCAAGATTGGAGGCAATTAGACTATTCCTAGCCTACGCAACACATCAAAGATTCAGAGTTTATCAAATGGATGTGAAGTCTGCGTTCTCGAACGGCGTCTTCGAAAGAAGAAGTCTATGTGGAACAACCGCCCGGCTTTCAGCGGGGACATCAAGTATATAGACTCGAGAAAGGCTCCGTACGGGTTAAAACAAGCACCCGGGGGCTTGGTACGATACCCCTGTCCGAGTTTCTTCTTCGTAAAAGGTTTTCAGAAAGGCACAGTAGATCGCACGTTGTTCAGCATTCGACTGGAAGACGACCTATTACTTGTGCAGATCTATGTGGATGACATTATCTTCGGTTCGAAGAATGTCATTATGTGTCAGCAGTTTGAAAGAATGATGAAGGACAAGTTCGAGATGTCGATGATGGGAGAAATGAACTACTTCCTTGGTTTTCAAGTCAAGCAATCTGAAAAGGCAACGTTCATCAACCAAGGCAAATACACTCGAGACCTCATCAAAAGATTCGGCTGCACATCCGGCAAACCCATCAAGATCCCGATGAACACGAATATTAAGATAGATCTTGATAAAGAGGGAGTATCAGTAGACCAAACTGAATACCGTGCTATAATTGGTTCTTTATTATATTTAACAGCTACCCGCCCGACATAACTTATGCTTCGTAGGTGTGCGTGCTCGATTTCGAGCGAATCCCAAGCGAGCCATATGGACTCGGCCAAGAAGATTCTCCGCTATCTCCGAGGAACACCGACATGGGTTTATGGTATCCGGTGATGATAATATTGAACTAACCGGCTATTCGATGCCGACTATGCGGGATGTAGAATTGACCGAAAATCAACTTCGGGGAACATGTCGGTTCCTTGGCGGCAAGTCGATCTCATGGTTTTCAAAGAAACAAAGCACTCGGTAGCTACGTCGACAACCGAAGCTGAATACATGGCTCTTTGGAAGTTGTTGCGCCCAAATCCTTTGGCCGAGACAACAGCCTTAGAGACTATGACGTCATTCGGAATGAAGTGTCAATCTTCTGCCGTTAGTCCCGGTGCCATTGCAATCACTCGGAATCCGGTACTACACACGGGTTCCAAGCACGTGGCCATCGACATCACTTCATTCGTGACCATGTCGAAAAGAAGGATATCGGGATGGAAAAGATCCATACCGATAAACAAAGGGCCGATATACCGACCAAGCCTCTAGGCGAATCCGGATTCGGAGAACTTTCGGCAGAGCTAGGTCTGTTGACCCCTCTTGACCCCGGCCAAGAAGAGGTTTCAGGAGAGAGACATTTCAGTAAGGGGGAATGTTCACTCTCAATACTGAATGTATTCAGTGCGTAGAGATTCAGAAACCATCTACACGAGGTATCAGCTGGCTACCATGTTCAGCTGACAGGTTTGCGTATCTCTACTCAGTAGTAACTTATATTTCAGAACTTTGCATTTATGTCAAAGATTCAGCATGATATTTAATATCTTTTGGTTTGTCTTTATTATTAACGAATTTCATTTATTGCACGACATTCCATACATAAGTTTGCTGAACTCTGCGCGCATTTAATGCATGTCTTTTCGCAGTTACTACTTAGGTTATTTTACAACTGTCTTTTGACTTAGGCGGCCTATGCGATCATTGCCTATTATATAACGTCTAATCTTGACCGTCCTTTCTAAAAGCAGTTTTAAACTCAGCCTTTTGATCAAATAACTGTTCATCTTCTCGTTAGATATATATATATTCGATCATATCCTAGAAACCGCCATTAGCATACAATCTTTCAAGTCCGAGAAATCTGAAGCATCTTTTAGAACGAATCTCATCCGTATTTCGCATTATATCCTTCTAAAGCATTAGATTTCTCCCTGGTATGCATATTAGAACTGTTACGATAGCTTATTTTATTATTCAGAATCGATATATATATATATATACTGTTCTATCCAAGAATCGGTACTGATAAAGTTCTTGTAACAGTTACGATGGCTGGTATCTCTGTAACCGTTCCTGACAAGATAGAGGAGATCCTCAGCAAAGGCCGTGTCTGGTGCGAACCAGTCATGGAGTTCGATGCTTGCGAGCTCGAATACATGGAGGAAGTATTCACGTACCTCCGAGCGTCTGGACTAGAAGAGTTCTTATCGAGGAAGCCTACTTTCTTCCTTCCTCGACAAGTGGCAGAGCTGTATCTGAACTCCAACTCCGTCAAAGGCGATATTATGGCAAGTTTCGCTGTTCACGCGATTGGCGACGCCTCGAAGATTCTGAAGCAGATGTCGTTAAAGCAAGCCCTGAAGAAAAGCTTCAATCTTCCATCCAAAGGTATCAGCACGATAGGCTACAATGACGATTCAGTAGATGAATACCTGACGGTATTCTGTGGCAAGCCGACTACCTTTAGAGCTGCCTTCCCGAAGAACGCAATGCTCCCCAAGATGCAGCATTGGCCTATATCGTCACGCATGCCGCTTACGAGCCAGCCGGATCGTTCGATCAGGTCTCGCGACCTAAGATCCACCCGATGATGGCCATATATGATCGCGCCAAGGTCAATCTGGACTGAGTTCTTCATTCGGGAGTTCATGATCCAAGCGGCTAAATTTGACAAGCCCACGCGCACGCCGAGCGCAAAAGGAAAGCTACTCTACGGGCTCAAACCGTCGTTGATGATTGAAGACTACGTGGCTCGAGCGAGATCACATATGACGCCAAGGAGTACTTCAATGTCAAGAAGATTCGGTTTCATAACCGAACTGCGGCCCCTTCAAGCAAATCGGGTCGGAGTCCTTCGGCAGAGACCGAATCTCGGAAGGCTACTCCACGTAAGAGGAGAATGCCTCCAGCCAAAAACCCCGAAGGCACCGGCTAAGAAACCGAAGAAAGCCGTCGAGGTGCTTGCTTGAACCCGAGGCCCCCGCCGAACGGGCCACTCGGCGAGACTACTCGGCCCGAGGCTGATAGATGAGTCAGAGTCTTTTGAGAAGACTCAATCAGTGGAGAAGATCGTCTCCACTGAAGCATCTGAAGAGATGGAACAAGAGGAGGATACTAAAGCTCAAAGTGAAGAAGTTCAGCGCCTTGACAGCCCCCTCGCAGTTCCTCCACTCAGCAGTGCGGCACCTGCTGAGACTCAGACGTCTCCACCAATTGACGAATCCGAGACGGCGTCTGAAGAAGAAATAATCGGGATGGAAGCTTCAGTGATTATATCCAGAGCATCCCGAGAGATTCTTCAACTGGTTCCGGAGCTTGCTGACTACTCAGACTTGTCGCTCATCGCCAAGTCAGCAAGGCTCCACATGTTGCTGCGACATCAGGAGTGGCCTCGTTTGCGACGCCTTGTCCTCCACTACTCTCCCGGCGCCAGCGCATGAAGAGGAATTGAGACTGAGAGAGGAGATATGCTATTCGAGCCCGAAGACCTCAGCTCAATGGACAATCCGAGGGCTGCGATGCCGGCCATGATTCATGATCGACAGCTCGCCTCCGGCCCCAAGACCCTCAGATGGGTCAGACCATGACAACCCACCCCAGATGATTCGAGGCCACGGAAAGCCTGATGAGGGAACTCCCCAGGACAAGGATACATAAATTACTGAAGAACCTCAGCGTCCACTCAGTATCCTTGGTTCTGAGAAGTCGACGGCTGGTACCTCATCAACAGAGCCTGCTCAGCTCCTGCTGAAATCAGATTTCGAGGTAGCGCCCGGGCCCGCATCGTCGACGCTCCAAGTCACGTGGCGAAGGCTCTACAAAGCCAAAGCACTCGGAACCGTGCCCTCGCCAAGGCAGTCCACGAGCTTGGAAGAAGACCCGCCGAAGCCACGCCTACTCGAGCTTCGGGGCTGAAATCCTCAATGTCCCAATCGGCCGCCCCGATGTCTCTGAAATTGTCACTCAAGCATTGGCTCAGCAGCAGACCAACTTTGAATCTCAGCTCAGGATCTTTCAGGAGAGCCAAGCCAAACTACTTCAAGATTTTCAGGCTTCTAAATTAGCTCATACTGTAGCTATTGCTGAACAAGCCCAGGCCACTGAGATCAGATTAGACAACATTCAACTGGTCCTGGAGGATAAGATCGCTGAGAAGCTGAAAGACTTCAAGGAAGCAGCTGACCTCTCTCACAAGCAGTACAAGGCAGACCTTACCATGGAGAGGAACGAGTTGCATGAGGCTCTGACTAAGCTCCACCATCGTCTTGATGAGCTGTCAACCTCCTACAAAAGTCTGAAGAAGTCAGTCCAAGTCCCTACCCCGGTGCTCATTGATGATGCCAAAAAGGGGGAAAGTGAAGGAAAAAGGGAAGGAAAGAGAACTGGAGAAAGAGAAGGAAAGAAGAGTACTGAGAAGCTGACCCCCACCAAAAGTCCAAAATCTAAGGGGGAAGCTACACTGAAGTCATCCCAGACTCAGACTCAGACTCAGAAGGGTGAGGCCCAGGGTGTCCCAGCTGCGAGCACAGCTGCGACCGGCCCAAGTGGCTCAGGATCCCAGGCTACTCATGCAACCCAGACTCCCATTGATATCATCAAGGAGGTTGCAGAGTATGCTGAACAGAAAGAGGACTCAGAGGACTCAGATGATGATGAAGAAGTCCCTCTACCTCCACCTGTTCAAGGCAAAGGTAAGAAAATTCTGAAACTCCCGACCCCTCCAGCAAAGAAACCCAAGAGATACATCTCAGCTGAGGAGGAGGCTCAGATTGTCGCTGATGAGAAGCTGGCAAGGGAGATCGCCGATGCTGAAGCTGCCAACAAACCAAAGTCTAAGCCTGCTAAAGGAAAGACTAAGGTACCAGACGCGGTGGAAAAAAGAAGGCGCCTGCTAGATTGCCTCCCAGAAAACTCAGAATTGAAGATGATGAAGATAGGGAGAGGCAACAGCAAAAAGGCACTGAGCAGCAAGGTACATCCAAAACCAAATCCAGTACCTCTGCTGACTCTGAACAAGCTCCTCAGAAGCCTCAAGAGCAAGATGCAGAAATTGAAGAAATCTTCGCTCAGATGGATAGATATCTCTACAGAGGAGAGGAAGCTAGACAGATAGAGGCTGCCAGGCAGAGGATACATTTGGCAGACCTTGAGGCACTCAGGAAGCGTACTGAACAAGAGGCCAGGCTGAGAGTTCCTTCGAAAGCTGACATTCCTTATCGATACAGAAGGTTCAAGAAGCCAAACGATCTGAAAACACATAGATGGCCGAGATCAGACGAATGGATGCCTATTCAGTTCAATCAGAGATCGGAATCGGCCAAGATAGAGTTTATCAAGAGAAATTATTTCTGGCAATTTTGGCCTGAAATGTCTAAGGCTGATGCCTATGTCGAGTGGATGACCATTACTGAACCTGATCTTTACCCATATATGCACAGAGCAGTAACTGAAGGGGTAGTAGTAAGCGTTCCTGAAGCAAGGATCATTCCTCCACCCAGAAGACAAGACGACTCAGTACATCTCGGAATGATTGAACAAGAAGTGAAGAATGCTGCGTTGAACAGAGGTCTAGAACAAGATGAACCAGCAGACTTCGCCGAATACACAGGCCGAGGAAGAACACGTTCAGAATGTATGGAGTCCCACTGCCTGAAGATAAATTCCAAGGTTTCATGAATAGGATTCAGCAGTTTAAGGGTTCTCCTTCTTAGTTCTCCTTTTAGCTTAGCAAGATTTGTAATGTACTGAACTGTTTATCATATATATACAAATCTTCTTTTGGCTCTGAAAACTACTTGTTGTCTAAATAGCCGTGTTTGCTTTATGCTTTAACACTCAGAATCACTGAAGTGATTACTGACACACACACACCTTGTTTATTTACTTGTCAGTTTTTGCTCGGTTAGATCTCTGATAGACTAGACTTTCAGTTACTATTTCTCTTAAGGGAAAATTGTTGCATGGGGGAAATTATTGTAAAGGGGGAAATTGTTCTGCCCTGTCTCCCTCAGTAGTCTAGCACTTACCAGACAACTCCACTGATCCTACTTGTAATATTTGTAAGGAGCTCTGTTTCTGAGTAAATTAGTGTTTAGCATAGTTGATAGGACATAGATGATAGGTTTTGGCATCATCAAATAGGGGGAAATTGTTGGGTGATGATTCCATCCTCAGCACTGTTTCACTCAGTGGGAAGTGAGTCGGTCTTAGACACTGATCTTAAGCTCAGTAGCCTTGTGCTATGTACTTGTCTAAAGATTTGAAGATCCCAAAACCCTATCTGAATGATGAACCATTCCCTTGTATCTATTTTGTCTCTGAGGTTTCAGACTCAGTAGACACTCTGCTCTGGTCAAGGCGCTCGCAGCTTATCCGCCTCGGCACCGAAGCGTAAGACTCAGTGATCTTGGACTTAGCGAGAGCAAGATATCGAGAGAGTCGGTTGAACTGAACTCAGCAGGAGTAGTTCACTGGACTCAGAGCTGGTCTTCAGTAGACTTATCTCAGCAGTCTATCTACTGAATACAAAGACTCAGCAATGACAGATAGTCTTCAGGACTATCAGAATCTTTTGAAAGACAATCAGCATTGTCATGTATGAGGAAGAGAGAAGTCAGCTTCAGTCTGTCTCGAAGTTTGTGCTGTCTCAACCACTCCATCCACCTCAACGAATGACAAGCATACACGTGTCTTCTCACCGCTAAAGCCGCGAGACAACCTTTTACCTAAAAAGGTGGGAAAGTACACTGTTACCTACACCAAAAGAGCCGTTTGCTACCAAAAAGAGAGAGAGAGAAGAAGATCGTCTCCAACGGATCTATTTTAATCTCTGCTCTATAAATAGAGGGATCATTCAAGATTTAAAAAACGCCTAGAACACGAGAGAGCGCGAAAAAGAGCGAATTCCAAAGAACAAAGTCTTAGCAAGAACTTGAAGAACAATCTCCGGCGAAAGACTACATTCTAGCTCATAGGGAATCAAGCTATACCGACATATAAAGCCTCTAGTATCCAAATCGACGTTACACGAACTCAAAGCTTACCTTCAGCTGTTCGTCGATCTAGAAGCTACTCTCATATTCCCTATCCCTCTAACCCTAAGCTCAACTGTTCTTATCCATAGCTTAGACGAAGGAGTTCACATTTGAACCCAATCCTTATTGTATAAGGACTCCTTCACTGTTGGAGAAGTTTGTCAAACACTTTAAGTTTGATAGTGTTGTAAACTGAGACTTGGATCAGTATAAAAACCAAGACGCGGCTTTGCCCAGTGTGCAAGCTGACTGAGACTAACTCAGGATAATAAATAGCCTCCTGATCATTCGGGACAGTGGACGTAGGATTTGAGCGATATCCGAACCACTTTAAAAATCCTGTGTCTCTTGCTGCTTTCTTAACTGTTGCATTGATTTTACTATTCATACAGAACATCATATTTAAAATCAATCAACTGTCTCAGCATACTGAACTTTTAATCTACTGAACTGAGACTTCAAATGTTTTCTCACAAACTGATTTGGGCCTACACTATTCCGCGCACTGAACTCTTACTGTAGATACTGAATTCTGACCTAGTCAGTTAGCAGATCTCAGCTGAGTCAGTACTCTTAGCCTTTAACTCGATTCGTAACAGCTTGTGCGGTCCGCCGAACTGCTATTTGAGCCGACACCATCCCGAATAGGACTGTTCGAGTTCGAAGTTGAGAAATCGAATCAGGTGTATTCACCCCCCTCTACACCTGACCGTACACTCGGGACCAACAAACCCAGTGGATTAATTAATTATATTATGGGTTAATTATGTGGAAGCCCATTAGAAATATAATTAAATTAATGGGCTACAAATATATTAATATTATATTGGCTTTTGAAGCCTATATATATTAGTATTCTGTTCAGAAACAGATTACACACACATACACATAATTACACACGCATACCGTGAGTAAGGGAGAGACAAAAATTTATTTTCTTCGGTTCTCTAACCACCCAGAGGAAGAAAAAGGCCGGGATACTGATCAGAAGGTCTAACACAGGAGCAACAATCAAAGCCACGACAACACACCAGGACGAAGGTAGCGTTCCTAACCTAAATTATTCCTTCAATTACGTCATTCTGATTTAGATATTGTTACTCCTGACCATATCTTTTCAGAACTTAAAGCAGAAGAATTCGTGTTTGGCTTACCTCAAAGGAAGCAGCGAGCTGAAACTGACACCAAAATCGACCATGCTTTCAAAGCATCAGTCAGCACAGCAGCTCAAGCGTCCCGCAAGGCTGAACCTTCACTCACTGATATACAAGAAGGAAATCTTGCCAAGAAATACACACTGCTTGCCGTAAAGTATCAGAAGGAGAAGGAGAGGTGCAGAAAAGTGACTAAAGCCCTCAGAGAATCCAAGGGTGAGTCTGAATATACGCCAAAGCGCACTCCTGACTCGCATACTTCTGAATGCAGGAAAAAGGATGACTCAGCACAGTCGAAAGACAGTGAAAGTAAGGAAGAAAGAGTCACCACCTGCTATAACTGCAAGAAGCCAAGACACTATCAGTATGACTGTCCTGAGTTCAGTACTGCTGAACGAGCAGCACGCAAAGCTCGAAGGGAGAAGTTCATCAAGAAGAGACAAGCATACATTGCTGGTGAACTCTTAGATAACTCAGATGAAGTCGATTCCTTCATGGATTCATCGGATGATGAAGCAGCCTTCATGGCCTTAGAGCTTGAAGATGAAGAAAATACTGGAAAGTGTCTCATGGCAGGAGAAGAGGATGAGGTAAACTCTCATGAACCACTTAACTCCTCTTCACACTGCACACACGACACCCTTTCAGGTGCAGATGAGAATTTAGACGTCGCGATCGTATATGAAGAACTACTCGACGAACAGATTCAGATGAGTTTGCAGCTCAGTAAGACTCTTCAGGAATTGGATACCCTGAAAGTGGAGAATCAGAGACTTTTTCAGAAGAGTCAGGTTGCTACTGAGTCAGAAGGACTTATGTTGAGACTCGGGGAGGAGATAAACTCTCTGACGGCCAAGTCTCAGCATCAAGAAGATCGGATTTCAGTTTTGACCAATGACTTAACTCAGAAAGATATTGAACTGAGTCTACTGAAGCAAGAGCTGTCAGGACTTCAGACCGAGCATGAAACGCTGAAGAAAAGTGATGATGTCTGGAGGAACCTGATGACAGAGCGATACATAGGCGCTGAAAAGAAGCTATAAGTTATGCTAGCAAGCAACAAGCCAAGCATTGTAAGGAAGGACTTGGATTCAGCCAGGGAACTTCCTCATCTTCCCCTGTACGCTCAGAAAACCGGCTAGCTGATAGGTTTGTTCAAGGGGAGACCATCAATGCAAACATAATGAATCCCCTGACTAAGAACTAACAGAAGATGAAGGCACCTCATCCTACTCATCAGCAATCTGACAAGAAGATCAGTACCAGATCACCCCAGTTCAGTCAAGGGGGAACCAGCAAAGCAAACTGGGCTGATCAGTATGGATCTCCTCGGCTGACACATCCAGCTCAGTATGGATCATATTACTATAATCCAATAGTCAGGAGAGGATCCAAAAGTCAGAGAAAGAAGAAGAAAGTCGTGCAGAAGGCCAAGGTCAGCAGTCCACCCACTCAGAAGATTCGGACTGCTGAACCTGAAAAGCCTCAGAAGTCAGCAGTAACCAGTCCAGTGGTTAAATATGTTGACACAAGTGGAAAGAAACTGTCTGAGACCACCAGGGTCGTGAGACAGATATGGGTTACCAAAACTAACATCTAAGGACCCAAAATCAAAAATAGAGGGTACCTAAATATAATTCTATTTTGCAGGTGCACAAGGACCCTTGGTATGTCGACAGCGGATGCTCAAGACATATGACGTACCAAAAGGACTTTCTGAAGAATTATACTACTGAAGAAGGACCCCGGATCGAGTTTGGAGACAATGCTAAAGGCTACACCAGAGGCTATGGAACACTCAGCATTGGAACTGCAACAGTTCCAAGAGTATCATATGTTGAAGGACTTCAGCATAACCTTCTCTCTGTTAGTCAATTTTGTGACAACTCGAATAGAGTGATCTTTGACGCTGGTTTATGTTATGTTATTGATAAATCTACAGGGAAAACAGTGTTATCAGGCTCGCGCAAGAAGAATATCTATGTAGCTGACTGGAACTCAGCTGAACCTGAAGGTTGTTTGTTGGCAAAGAATGACAACAGAATGGGATGGCTTTGGCACAGAAGACTCAGCCATCTCAACTTCAAAACGCTCAACAAATTTGCAAGAAACACTCTAGCAAGAGGACTGCCGAATGAAGTTTTCAGCAAAGAAACTCAATGTGAAGCATGTCTGAAGGGAAAGCAAACAAGGAATCAAAATCCACCAGTTCCATCTCCTTCCACTAATGGAATCCTTCAGCTGCTACATATGGATTTGTTTGGTCCAGTCCCTCCGGTGACGATCAGAAGAAAGAAGTATGCATTAGTGGTCAATGATGACTACTCGCACTACACATGGGTCATATTTATTGCCAACAAGTCTGACGTCAAAATAGAGTTACCAACGCTTCTGAAAAGGTTCAGTGTCAAGAAGAACACCAAGATTGTCAAAATACGTTCTGACAGAGGAACTGAGTTCCTTAATTTCATGGTGGAGGAGTTCTGCAAAGCAGAAGGAATAGAGCATGAGACGTCTGCTGCACGCACACCTCAGCAGAATGGGGATGCTGAACGAAAGAACAGAACACTCAAAGAAGCAGCAAGAACTATACTCGCAGACTCAGGACTCCTAACCAAATTCTGGGCAGAAGCAACTGATACTGCATGTTACACTCAGAACCGATCTCTAGTGACAAAACAACATAAGAAGACACCATATGAACTATGGAACGGCAGGAAGCCTTGTTTATCTTATTTCCATATTTTTGGGTGCTCGTGCTTTATCCACAATAATGGGAAAGATCAGCTGAAAACTTTTGATAGCAAGTTAGATCAGGGAGTTTTCTTAGGATACTCTCGGGTCAGCAAAGCTTTCAGAGTAATCAACTATTGGACTCTTTGCGTGGAGGAAAGCCCTCATGTTGTTTTTAATGAGTTTGCTACTGAAGACAGGAGAAATAACTCTAAATCTGAATCTAAGGACATCAGTGAATAGCTACAGGATCTGAGCTTGAAAGACAAAGTCGAAAAGATCCAGCTATGTTGGGATGATGATTCAGATGAAGAAACTGAAGACAAGTCTACTGAATCTCAACCAGCAGCAGAAGTAGCTGAACAGATTGACTCTCCTGAATAGAGTCAATCCCAGGTAACTCTGGTCGATGAAGAAACCCAAGAGGTAACTGAGACCACTACTGAGAATAACAACTCAGGGGGAGAACAACTGAAGTTCCTGAGCTAAATGCCCCTGAACCTGGTGACTCAGTAGATCACACTCTTGTAATTGAATTGCTTCAATCTCAGAATAGTACAACTGAAATGCCTAACTCACCTACTATCTATGTTGAACAAATTTCACATGAAGAGTTGAGACATCGTAGATCGTGGCTGGATGCTCATACTGCTGATTTAATCATTGGAGATCCTTCAGCAAGCGTAAAGACAAGATCCAAATTCTGTCAGGGAGAAAGCGCCTTATATTCCTGCTTCTTGTCTACTGAAGAACCTCAGTCAATTGAGGACGCACTAAAAGATGCTGATTGGATCATAGCCATGCAGGAGGAGCTGAATCAGTTCACGAGAAACGAAGTTTGGGAGCTTGTTGATAGACCCCGGCATCAACATGTGATTGGAACAAAAAGGGTCTTCAAGAACAAGCGTGATGAAAACAACATCATAGTAAGGAATAAAGCAAGACTCGTGGCAAAAGGCTACTGTCAAGCTGAAGGGATAGATTTCGACGAGACTTTCGCTCCAATTGCAAGATTGGAGGCAATCAGACTATTCCTAGCCTACGCAACACATCAAAGATTCAGAGTTTATCAAATGGATGTGAAGTCTGCTTTCCTGAACGGCGTGCTGAAAGAAGAAGTCTATGTGGAACAGCCTCCCGGCTTTCAGCAGGGACATCAAGTATATAGACTCAGAAAGGCTCTGTATGGGTTAAAACAAGCACCCAGGGCTTGGTACGATACCCTATCTGAGTTTCTTCTTCTGAAAGGTTTTCAGAAAGGCACAGTAGACTGCACATTATTCAGCATTCGACTGGAATACGACCTATTGCTTGTGCAGATCTACGTAGATGACATCATCTTCTACTCGAAGAACATCAACATGTGTCAGCAATTTTAGAAAATGATGAAGGATAAGTTCGAGATGTCAATGATGGGAGAAATGAACTATTTCCTCGGCTTTCAAGTCAAACAATCTGAGAAGGGAACATTCATTAATCAAGGCAAATACACTCGAGACCTCATCAAGAGATTCAGTTGTACATCCGGCAAACCTATCAAGATCCCGATGAACACGAATATGAAGATCGATCTTGATAAAGAGGGAGTATCAGTAGACCAAACTGAATTTCGTGCTATATTTGGTTCTTTATTATACTTAACAGCTACTCGTCTTGACATAACTTATGTTGTAGGTGTCTATGCTCGATTTCAGGTGAATCCGAAGCAGAGCCACATGGCCTCAGCAAAGAAGATTCTCCGCTATCTCAGAGGAACACCTGACATGAGTTTATGGTATCCAGCTGATGATAATATAGAACTAACTGGTTATTCTGATGCTGACTATGCAGGGTGTAGAATTGACCGAAAATCAACTTCTAGTTCCTCGGCAGTAAGCTAATTTCATGGTTCTCAAAGAAACAGCACTCAGTAGCCACGTCAACTACTGAAGCTGAATATATGGCTGTCGGAAGTTGCTGCGCCCAAATCCTTTGGCTGAGACAGTAGCTACGCGACTATGACGTCATTCAGAATGAAGTACCGATCTTCTGCGATAGTACCAGTGCCATTGCAATCACTCAGAATCCTGTACTTCATACAAGATGCAAGCACGTGGACATCAGACACCACTTCATTCGTGACCATGTCGAGAAGAAGGATATCAGGATGGAGAAGATCCATACTGACCATCAAACTGATATACTGACCAAGCCTCTAGCTGAAGCCAGATTCAGAGAACTTTCAGTAGAGCTAGGTCTGCTGGACCCTACTGACTCCAGTCAGTAAGAGGATTCAGGAGAGGAGCATTCAGTAAGGGGGAATGTTCGCTCTCAGTACTGAGTAAAATCAGTGCGTAGAGACTCAGCAACCATCTACACGAGGTATCAGCTGACTACGATGTTCAGCTGACAGGTTTGCGTATCTCTACTCAGTAGCCTATAGAACGATTCTGTGCATTTATGATCAGATTCAGCATCGTATTCAATGCCTTAAGAAATGTCATTAAATTTTAACGAATCACATTTAATACATGACATTCTATGTACAAGCATGCTGAACTCTACCACGCATTTAATGCATGTCGTATCAAGTTACTACTTAGGCTAGTTACAACTGGCTTTTGACTTAGGCGGCTAACATGATCATTACCTATTATATAAAACTCAATCCTAGCCGTCCATCTAAAAGGCGCGTTCAAACTGAACCATCGATATTTAACTGTTTATCTTCTCTAAGATATATATTTGTGTTCAAATCCTTAAAACCGCCACTTCGTATTTGCAATTATCCTAATTACCCAAGATTTTCTGAAATATTCTTGACCTTCTATCTAAACTCTTTTCAAATCTTCAGGAAATCTTTCGGTAATTCTTAAATGATATTTACGTATCGTATATCTTTTTTTTTAGATCCTTAATCGGTACTGACTTATACGATATATGCAGATTATCAAAATGTCTGAAAATGTTGTTTTTGGTCTAGAGAATATGCAAGAGATTTTGGAGAAAGACCGTGTCTGGTGCGAGCCAGTCATAGAGTTCGATGTCTGCGATCTCGATTTCATAAATGAGATATTCTCAGCTCTCTGCGAAACCGGACTCGAAGGATTTTTGACGAGGAAGCCCACCTTCTTCCTCCCGCGTCAAATTGCTAAAATCTATCTGAACGCTGAATCAGTAGATGGAGATGTCAGAGGGAGATTCTTCGTTCACACAGTAGGCGATCCCTCACGCACGGACATAGAAGTTAAGCAAATATCAATCCGAGAAGCTCTTCGGAGAAGCTTCGATTTGCCAAGCGAAGGCGTCACTACAGTTGGGTACAACGATGATCTGATGGATAACTACTTGTCCATTTTATGCGGGAAGCCAACAGTCTTCAGAGCCGCGTTTCCCAAGAACACCATGCTCCCTCACTATAGAGCCTTAGCATACATTGTAACTCAGCTACTGACGAGTCAAGCAGGCTCCTTCGATCAGGTGTCCAGACCAAAGCTGCAACTTATGATGGCCATCTATGACAGGGTCAAGATCACCTGGACAGAGTTTTTCTTAAGGGAATTTATGAAGCAGTCCGCGAAATTCGACAAAGCATCCACTAGGCTGAGCGCCAAAGGAAAGCTATTATACGGACTAAAGATCTCAGTCGTGATCGAAGACCTCTGCACTTCTGACCAAATCTCCTTCGCAGATAAGCAGTATTCAAATGTGAAAAAGGTTAGATTTCAGAACAGGGCAGCGGCCCTTCAGCAGATCGGCACCGGGCCTGCCGCTCCTAAAACCACGTCTCAGAAGACCACTCCAACGAAGAAGAGGTCCCCTCAAATTCTATCACCTAAGGCACCAGCCAAGCGACTGAAGAAGGTCAGCACAGCCGTGCCTACTGAAACTGTGGCAGAGCCAGAGGCAGTAGTTGTTGAACAGCCTCTGCAGCTCAGGGACGAGCCAGAGTCTTCTGAGAAGACTGAGTCAGTGGAGAAAGAAGTCTCCACTGAACGTGATGAAGCAGTGGACCAAGGGGTCCCAGCTTAAGATATCCAGGGTGAGGACGTTCAGCCCCTGGAAAGCCCCTTGGATATCCCACCTCTCAGCAGTCTTCCTTGTGCTGAGAAACAGGCGTCTCCAATAGAGATAGAGGAATCTGAGACCACCTCAGAAGAAGAATCGATCGGGATGGAAGCTTCAGCTCTCCAATCCAGAGCATCCCAAGAGATTACGGAGAACATTACCGAGATCGCCGGCCACAGCGACCTTGTTATAATTGCAAGGCAGGTGAGGCTCTATATGCTGCTCAGGTTCCAAGAGTGGCACAACCTGAAAAGACTGATTATCTATCACTCCTGTGAACAGCTTCATGAAGAGGAACTGAAGCTCAGAGAGAAGATCGGCTCCAATATCTTAACCGAAGCGCTAGCCACTCAGAGAGCTGACTTCGACGCTCACCTTCAGACGATTCAGAAAGGCCAAGCTAAATTGCTTAATGATTTCAAGGCCGCCCAAACCACCCACACTGAATCCGTCAACATAATCTCTCAAGCTAATGAGCTCAGGATGGAAACTATACAGAAGGCCATAGAAGAGACTGTGGAGAAGCAACTGAAGGAATTCAAGGCTGCGGCTGATCTCTCACATAAGCTATACAACGATCAACTGATCAATGAGAGAAACGAGCTGCATGAGGCCCTGACAAAGCAGCAGACGACGCTGAATGATCTGTCAGCCTCATACAAAAGCCTGAACAACAAACTCTCAGCTCCAACCCCGACCCTACTTGCTGATGCCAAAAAGGGGGAAAGTATGGCTAAGCAAGGAAAAGCTGTAACAGAAAAATCAACTAAGGGGGAAGCTGCCAAGGAGCTGATACTGAAGGCTCCGAAGAGAGCAAGGTCAGTAACAGGGCATCTTCTACTCAGTCATCCGTCCCTACTGCACCTACTGAAACTGGCGAGGCCCAGGGTGTCTCAGCTGCAGCTACAGCATCTACTGAGACAGGCCCAAGCGGCTTAGGACCCAAAGAAGTCGCTACTCATGCAACACAAACTCCCCTTGACATTATTAAGGAAGTTGCTGAGTATGCTGACGAGGAGGACTCAGAAGAGGAAGAAGCTCCTCTTCCACCTCCAGTTGCCGGAAAAGGTAAAAAGGCACTGAAACTCCCAACCCCTCCCAATAAGAAAGGATCCAAGAGATATGTTACTCCAGAGGAGGAGGCTCAGATAGCAGCTGATGAAAAGCTCGCCAAAGAAGAAGCCTTCTAAAGGCAAGACCAAGGCTCCGACTGGAAGCAAAAAATCAGCAAGGCTGCCTCCGAGAAAGCTCATACTCAGCGACGAGGCTGATAAAGAAAAGGAGAAGGAGCAGCAATAACAACAGTCAACTGGGCAGCAGGAAACCACCAAAGAAAAATCTTCAACCCCTGCTGACTCAGACGACCAACCACCTCACAAGCCCTCCTACACTACCTCTAAGGCACAGGATCAAGAGATGGAGGAAATCTGGGCTCAGTTAGACATATACTTATACAGAGGTGAAGAGGCCAGGCAAATAGACGCAGCTAGAGAGAGGATATTGAAAGTTGATCTTGAAGCTCTCAGACTGCGAACTGAAAAAGAAGCGAGTCAGAGGATTCCTGCCAAGGCTGACATCCCATACAAATACAGAAAATTCAGGAAGCTTACAGATCTGAAGACTCACAGATGGCCTAGAGTGGGCGATTGGATCCCGTGGGAACAGACTCAGAGATGGGAAAATCTAAAAGCTGAATTCATCAAAAGGAACTACTTCTGGAGATTCTGGTCTGAAAAGCCCAAGGCAATGGCATTTACTGAATGGATTATGCGAGCTGACTTAGAGATGTATGCCAGGCTGCAGAAAGGTATTAATGAGAATGTTGAAGTAAGAGTTTCAGATCCTAGAATTCTGCCTCCCCCCACAAAGACTTGATGGATCCATCCACTACGGTGTGATAGAGAAAGAAGTGAAGGATGCTGCTGAAACAAAGTTTCTTGATGAAGAAGACCCAGCAGACTTTGCAGAGATTCTGAAGCTGAGGAAGATCACATATCGGATGTATGGAGTGCCCCTTCCTGAATCTCAATCTCAGAATTTCAAAGACAGGATTAGGCAATTCAAATAGCTTCTGCTTCTGATTTCTCAGTGTATCTTTCTTTCATAGCCTAGCAGAGATGTAATTGTACTGATTTTCTTACATATATAATATCTCTGTTTGGCTTTGACAACTCCTTATTGTCTGAATAGTCGTGTTCGTTTATGCTTAACACTCAGAATCACTGAAGTAATTTTTGACTCACACACTTACGCTTTGTTATTTACTGTCAGTTGTTGCTTAGCTAGATTCTGATAGACTTGCTGTGTTTTCGGGGGAAAATGTTGTTAAGACAGGGGGAAAATGTTTAATCTTTGTATATGTTCTCACTTTCTGCCCTGATCCCCTCAGTAGTCTAGGACTTGAAGAACAACTACACTGATCCTACTTGTAATATTTTGTAAGGAGCTCTGTTTCTGATAAGTCATTGTGTTAGGTTGTTTAGATGATAGTTTAGGTCTTGGCATCTTCAAATAGGGGGAAAATGTTGGGTGATGATTCTATCCTCAGTGGTATTAGATATAGTGGAAAATGAATCAGTCTTCTGTGTTGACATTTACTCAGTAGCTTTGTGCTCTGAAATAGTTTGAAGATTTGAAGATCCCAAAACCCTATCTTGATTGGTGAACCTTTAAGTTGTAATCCGTTTTTGTCTCTAAGGTTTCAGACTCAGCAGACCCTCTGCTCTGGCTCAGGCATTCAGTAGCTTATCCGCCTCAAAGATCGAAGTAGAAGACTCGGTATCTTGGACTCGGCGGAGAGCAAGATATCCGAAAGTCGATTGAATTGAACTCAGCAGGAGTAGTTCACTGCACTCAGAGTTGATCTTCAGTAGAGCCGACTCGACAGGAGTTCACTATCGAATCGGAGATCGCGAACAAGCAATGGCCAGACAGTCTTCTCAACTTTCAGATCTTTAAAAGACAGTCAGCATAGTCAAGTACGAGGAAAAGAGAAGTCAGCTTCAAATCTCCTTGAAGTCTATTCTATCTCAACCACCTTCTGAGCCTCGCCCAATGACAAGCAGACACCTGTCCTACACCTACTAAAGCTGCAAGTCAACAACTTTCCAGAAATAGAGGGAAAGGACACTGCCACCATGCTACAAAAGAGCCGTTAGCTACCCAAAAGAGAGAGACAAAGGATTGTCGTCTCCAACGGATCTATCCTAATCTCTTCTCTATAAGTAGAGGGATAAATCAAATTTGAAGCTCACGGGAAGAACACGAGAGAACACACAGAGCATTCAAACGAGCAAATTCGAAAAGCCTAAGTTCTCCGCAAGAAGTTCAAAGAATTCATCTCCGGCGAAGAACTACATTCTAGCTCTTAGGGAACCAAGCTGAACTGATAAATACAGCCTCTAGTATCCAAACGACGATACACAAACCCATAGCTTTACTCAGTTGTTCATCGTTCTAGAAGCCACCTTCTTGTTCCCTATGCCTCTAACCTAAGCTCAATAGCATATATCCGTAGCTTAGATGAAGGAGTTCATCTTTGAACTAATCCTTATTGTAAAGGACTCCTTCACAGTTGGAGAGTTTTTCAAACGCTTCAGTTTGATAACCTTGTAAACTGAGACTTGCTTAGTATAAATCTCAAGACCAGTGTTTGTCCAGTGTACAAACCAACTGAGACTACCTCAATATAATAAATAGCTTCCTAATCTTTCGGGACAGTGGATGTAGGATTTTTGTGTCTGAACCACTTTAAAAATCTTTGTGTCTTGTGTTCTGTTTCTTTTCACTGTTGCATTGATTTAACTGTTCATACTAAAAATATTCTTTAAATCATTCAACTGAGTTTCAGCGAACTTAGCAGACTGCACTAATCTACTGAAACTGTATTGATAAAAATGTTTTTCTCACTGAACTGAATTTGGGCCTACACTATTCCGCACCACTGAACTCTATCTGCAAGATACTGAATTCTGACTCTCAGTCAGCTAGGAGATCTAAGTAGAGTCAATCACTCTGCCAACACGATTCAGAACAGCTTATCTGGTCTGCAGAATTTGTTCAGTACGACATCATCCTGAAAAGGATTGTTCGTGTTTAAGTTGAGAAATCGAGTTTTAGGTGTATTCACCCCCCCCCCTCTACACCTGAACGTGCTCTCGGGACCAACAACTGCTGAGGCCAAATAGGTCAGCAAAGTAAGAGAGAGACTGAGCTTAGCTTATCTAAAAGCATTCAAAGAGAAAACAGAGAAGGAAGCTACAGAAGAAAATTTCGGAGAAAGACACAGAGATTCCTACCACATCCGAATTTTTCAAATGATGAGCTCCGAAGAACCATCTGAAACATACTCTACACCCTCGCACTAACAAATAGATTCCATAGAAATTCAACCAGAGATGGGAGGAAATCAAGATAGATTTTATCAAGAGTTTCTATGTGTGGCAAGCGTGGAAGAAATCAGCTGATGTTGATCAACTATTTGAAGATTTCTTAATGATCTCTGAATCATATCTATATGTAGAAGTGAAGAAGATTTAGGATTCAGAAGGATTGCTATTGAAAGCGTTTCCTCCTCCTCTGATCTTAGAAGGATATATATACATGAAGGAGATAGGGAAGAAGACAAGATAGCAATGGGCAAGAAATCTCTATTTCATAACTCCAAGGAAGATCAAGCCGCCATTAAGCAACTCAGAGCTCATATCTTTAAGGCTTATGGACTTGAATTGACCAAGGCGAAGTCAGCAGACTTTGAAGTCAAGCTTTAGAAGTTTAAATCTCATAAGAGAAGCTGATTAGTCTCTGATTTTAAGTTCAAATCTCATAAGAGAAGCTGATTAGTCTCAGATTTTGTTATTTTGATAGTGATAGTAAGATTTATGTACTTTTTGTAATCTCTTTATCACTAGTGAAACCTATATCACGATTGGCCAAGTCAACTACTCATTGTTATTATGGCTATGTTTGTTGTTTTTCACTACTATTGATCACCTAAGTGATCAACAGACACTCAAACATGTGCTTATTGCTTCATATATTTGTGATGTCTTCAGATTCATAGATTGTAATGGTTTTGGCATCATCAAATAGGGAGAAATTGTTGGGAATATGATTCAGTATAAGACATGATAAGATTTGAAGATCCAAAAACCCACAACTGAATGATGAACCAGTATAATGTAATAGCTTAGTTGAGTTTGACATGTTAGGAACTCATTATGCTAGATAGAGTTCAGTACTTGATAGGCTCAATAGCATATCTTCTGTCTCAGCCTGATGGACTCAGTATCAAAGACTCAATATAGTTGTTCAGAACTATTGAATATGTGTTGAACATCAATACAAAGGAATCGACATACAAGTAGAATATGTCAGAAAAATGTCAGTAGAGGACAACTTAGTTGAAGTGTTTGAGGTATCAGAAGAAGTCAACTCAGCATTCGCCTTGAAGTTTGAACAAGCCTCACCTACCATTCAACCTCGACTAATGAGAAGCTATCAACACTATAATTGCACTAACAAAAAGATGCCCTCAAGATTGAAAAAGAGAGAATATCTACAGTAGCATTCACATTCGAGATGGTCGTTTTTCTTGTCGTTTTTTAACACGTGACTAGATCTCTTCCAATGGATCTTTCCATGGGTCAAGACTATAAATAGAGAATAATCTTCAAGCATTGAAGACAACAACCGAGAACACAAAGCATTCAAGCATTCAAAGCTCTAGTGTTCTCAAAGCAAATCTAGTGAAAAACTTTCTACATAGATAGAATCTTTAATAGTTCTTCACTCTGGAGTAATCTAGTTCCCATTCTCTATTCTAAACAAACCTTGTTAGATCAAACGCTTAGACATCGAAGGAGTTCATATCTTGAACTGTTCTTATTGTAAGAACTCTTTCTTAGTTAGAGAATCTCAAACCTTGTGTTTGAACCCTCGTAAAGTCACTAGGACTATAACTAGAGATCTGTTCAGTGAACGGATTAATTAAGACTTCCTGAGTATAATTAATTTAAGACTTCCATGGTAATTCAGGACAGTGGAAGTAGGATCTTGCGTGTCCGAACCACTTAAAAACTACATGTGCAATTACTGTTATATTGGTTTACTATTCACTCTGCATAAAATCGATATGCAAAATTCATAAGTCAGATTTTCAGTAAAACTTGAATATACGCAAAAGCATAACCTGAACTGTTTTCAGTAAAAACGTTTTTCATCAAGAGATGATAAAATCGGGCCTACACTTCCGCACAATTTCTTGTACTGGGTCTACTAAAGACTGATTGAAGTTGGTAGGTAGTGTTCGGTATCTTAAACCACTCTGCCCACGCGATCAGTTAGCTAAGTTGGCAAGTTGAGTCATTCAGCAAGCACATTCAGTAAAAGATTGACTTTCGCGTTTGAGTTTAATCTTGGACTCATGTGTATTCACCCCTCCCCCGCCCCCCCCCACCTGAAAACTCATCTCTGAATGATGAACCGGTATAATGTAATAGCTTAGTTGAATTTGGCATGTGAGGAACTCATTCTGCTAGATAGAATATAATAATGATTGTTATTTTTTTATTTGTAAATATACACAAAATTATGCTAGATAGAATATATAATAATGATTGTTATTTTTTTATTTGTAAATATAAACAAAATTATAACTTTTTTTTAAAAATAAAACATTATCAAGCTTCCAAGCCGACTCGAATACTATAACTATTTATCAAATCGCGCTTGAGCCAATATTGAAAGCTCAGATCAATCTCGAGGTTGAATTTTAGGAAAATCGTTTGTAAATATATAATATTTATATATATATATAAATATATATATATATATATATATATATATATATTGTTAATATGGAAATTTAATTAGCATTAATGCTAATTTAACTTGGGCAAAATTCAGCCCGTTTAATCATCTTTTCGAGCCTCAATATATATCCGATTTATGAATTGATATATATGACGTCGATCTACGTTTCGAGTATATAATTATAGTGTGTTTAATTTCTCGATTCCGATTTTCGGTGAGTGAGAAATAGTGGCTCGAAGTTTGGGGGGACAAAACTAATATGTTACTTAAAGTGGAGAAACTTATCTAATTCGGGTTTTGGAGAGTTATTACATTAATCATTGTCCCATATTGATTAATGTGTAATGTTTTGTGTGGTATTTAAGTCTCTACCATTTAGTAGGAGATAACAAAGTGACATGTGGTGGGCTTGGGCCACACATGCTCATGCGCGCGAGCCTTTTCGCCGACCGCCTCACACACGGCGCGTCGGGCCGCACCACGCCCGTGCCGGGCCCCGGCCCCGGCTCTGGCTCCGGCTCCGGTTTCGCTCCGTATTCGTGTCCTTGGACTTGGATCTTGGCAATGGTCCTTTGGGTGGCCCGTGGGCTTGTCCATCGGGGTTGGCAGTTGGACTTCGCCTATTGGACTCGGTGGGCTACTTGTGGGCTGGTCCGGTCGTTGGTGTAGTGCTCCTGCTACACGGGATTGCTCTCCTTGGTGTTGTGTGAAGGAAATATAAGGTTAGAAACGATACCTTCCTCCTTCATATGTTGTCGCGGCTTTGATTGTTGCTCCTGTGTCAGATCTTCTGATCTGTGTCCTGGCCTTTTTCTTCCTCTGGGTGGTCAGAGAACTGAAGAAAATTTAAGATTATTGTCTCTCACAAAGTCACGCTCGGTGTCTCAGAATTTGTGAATATGTGTGTTCTGTTTCTGAACAGAATACTAATATATATAGACTTCAAAAGCCAATATAATATTAATATATTTGTAGCTCAATAATTTAATTATATTACTAATGGACTTCCACATAATTAGCCCATAATATAATTAATTAATCCACTGGGATACTAATATTTATCAATTAATAGGCCCAGCCAATTAATTCCAGATAAATAACATTTATTAAATAGTATAAAAATACATTAATTCATTAATAATGAGTTCTGAGAGACAAATAACTAGGCAACTAATTGGGCCAGATCAGGGATCTAATACAAGAAATAAAGCTGGGCCTCAAATTAATTAATTATCTATGCACAGCCCAGAGCAAAATTAATTAATAAACACAGATTCATTTCACTAGAGAATCCGTGCTAACTTACCCCTTTATCCCAAATTGAGCAAGGGCTTGTATTTTTGACTTAATCTATCTCCGTATTTAAGATATAAATATCCGTTAATTAATTAAGCTCACTGACAGCTTAAATTAATTAACATCTTATATTCTTGAGTAGTACCACTCGACCTTATTAACACACCTGAACTTAATCAACCGGCCGGGTTTAGTGTGCTAATCCTTTCGAGTTCCTCAAGGGATATTATCAACTCATTTTACTAGGATACGGCTCAAGATACAGACAACCAGCCTGAGCCACAAATAACTACTAACACCCAAGATACGTAGATCCGGTCGCGATGACGTTCACTATAGTAGGTCAAAGTAATAGATAGGCAAATGCACTCAGTTGAAGTCTTACCAAGCTAAGACCAGCTAAGTCACCGAAATCTTGGTTCTCCACTGAGGTCAGTTAGGAGAACACATCTCACTGTGATCCGTCAATACACCACCTTCAGTGTACCAGTAAAGACAAGCAGCTAAGATAAGTCACTTCTTATCTAAATTGCAGCTTAAACCGACAACTTATCCTGAAGTTGTCTCAGCTGTGATAACTGTTTATATCTTGTCAGTTCAACCAATTTGTGTTGTCTTCTGTGATACCCAACACACTACACAAATCTAACTTTTGTACAAGATAAAGGATTTCATGTGCAAATATATATATTTATCAGATAGGAGAATAAAATAGTGGTAAGGACAAAAATACATTGTATACAAGCATAAAAAGTGCTTCCAGTATACAAAATCCCAACAATTCTCCCACTTATACTAAAGCAAACTTTTAGTATACAGTGTGTCAGTTCTAGATACAAACTACTCCCTCCGTCCCATTATTAGTGGCGCCTTTCTTTTCGGCACGGGAATTAAGGGAATATGTAATAAAGTATGAGAGATGAGTAGATAATAAAGTAGGAGAAAGAGATGAGTGTGATAATGAGAGTGTAGGAGAGAGAAGATGATAAAGTAGGAGAGAGAAATGAGTATAATAATGAAAGTAGATGATAAAGTAGGAGAGATAAGATGATAAAGTAGGAAAGAGAGTGGTAATTTTTTACCAATTTGGGACGTCGCCACTAATAGCGGGACATCCGAATTAGGAAAGGTGACCACTAATAATGGGACGGAGGGAGTAGTATTTAGCTGCATATCCTATCTATCACTCCTCTTCTCCCACTTATACAAAAGTTTCTGCAGTCCTAAGTGGGGGGCATCTCTGCCAGTCGTAAGCCGGAATTGGTAAGCTCTTTGTGAATGGATCAACTAGGTTGTCTTCAATTCCAATCTTTTCTATGAGTACGTCGCCTCGATTTACGAATTCTCGTATAATGTGGTACTTCCTATCTATGTGTTTAGACGCCTTGTGAGATCTAGGTTCCTTAGAATTTGCCACTGCACCCGCATTATCACAATAAATCGTGATTGCCTTAGGCAAATTCTGAACTATATCAAGATATTGGAGAAAATTATTGAGCCAAACTGCCTCGTTTGAAGCTTCTGAAGCAGCCACATACTCTGCTTCCATGGTTGAGTCCGCAATGCATTTCTGCTTTGCACTCCTCCATGAAATGGCTCCACCCCCCAAGGTAAACACATAACCCGAGGTCGACTTCTTCTCGTCTCTGTCAGCCTGGAAATCCGAGTTCGTATAATCCAAAGGCACTAGACTGTCTGACTGGTAGACAATTCTATAATCTCTAGTCCGTTTAAAGTACTTGAGAATATTTTTGACCGCAGTCCAGTGCGCTTGTCCAGGATTAGACTGATATCTTGAGACCATGCCTACAGCGTATGAGATATCTGGTCTCGTACAAAGCATTGCATACATGAGACTACCGACAGCGGAAGCTTATGGTACTAGCCTCATACTTTCTATCTCTTTAGGCATTTTAGGGCACTGATTCTTAGATAGAAAAATGCCATGTCTGAAAGGTACCGAACCTCTCTTGGCATTTTGCATGCTGAAACGAGCAATAACAGTATCAATGTAGGATGCTTGTGACAAGCTTAACATCCTTTTCTGGCGATCTCGGATAACCTTGATCCCAAGGATGTAAGCAGCTTCACCTAAGTCCTTCATTTGAAACTGCTCGGATAACCATGTCTTTACGTATGATAACACTTCAACATTGTCACCAATGAGAAGGATGTCATCTACGTAAAGTGCAAGAAACACCACTGTTCCATTAGCACAGATATGGTACACGCACACCTCGTTAGGACAGGATACAAAACCATAGGATTTGACTACCTCGTCAAAATGCTGGTGCCATAACCGGGAAGCTTGCTTAAGTCCATATATAGACTTCTTAAGCTTCCAAACTAGATGCTCTTCGCCCTCCTTCACATAACCATCTAGTTGTTTCATATAGATGTCTCTACCTTTTTCAAGGTGCCCATTTAAGAATGCGATCTTGACATTCATTTGTCAGATCTCTAGGTTCATGTGAGCTGCTATGGCAAGGAGAATCCTAATAGACTTGATCATTGCTACAAGCGAGAAGGTCTCTTCATAATCGATACCTTCTTTCTGGGTAAAACCCTTTGCCACTAGCCTGGCCTTAAATGTCATGATCTCTCCATTCGATCCTCTCTTTCTTTTGTATACCCACTTACTACCAATGGCCTTGCAGCCCTCAGGTAGTTCAGTGATCTCGTATACATCCATATCAGTTATGGACTTAAATTTCGAGTCCATGGCGATTCTCCATGAATCTGCATCTACATCTCCCACTGCTTCATTGTAAGTCCAGGGATCCACGGTGTCTTGTTCATCTGCCGGGAGATGGTCAGAAGTCTCCCCAGTGAACATATACCGATCAGGTGTAAATATCACCCTCCCACTACGTCAAAGAGTGTCAGGAATTGTGTTAATAGATTGTGCAGTTGCTCGTGGAGCTCTATCTTGCACAATTGGCTCTGTGAGTGGATCTCGATCACCTTTTAATTCCTCAAAGATGATCTTGACTCGAGACTTATGATTACTAATATAATCCTCCTCTAAGAACCTAGCATTGGTGTTGACCATGATCTTATGTTCTTTAAGATCATAAAAATAACCACCCTTCGTTTCCTTCGGATATCCTATGAACAGCATAACCTCTGAACGTGGATCCAACTTGTCGGCCTGTTTATTCAACACATAAGCAGGACACCCCCAAATCTTTATGTGGTGCATACTGGGCTTGTGCCCACTCCACAACTCGACTGGAATCATGTTAACCGACTTGGATGGCACACGGTTCAGCAAGTATGTTGCAGTCTCTAGGGCATATCCCCAAAAGGAAACTGGCAAAGTTGAATAACTCATCATGGACCGAACCATCTCTAAGAGAGTTCGGTTCCTTCTCTCTGACACACCGTTCTGCTGAGGCGTGCCCGGTGCTGTCAGTTGGGATGTAATCTCACATTCTATCAAGTAGTCCTTGAACTCATTGGATAGGTATTCCCCACCACAATCAGATCGCAGTGTTTTGATTTCTTTACCTAACTTCTTCTCCACTTCTGCCTTGAATTCCTTAAAGGTTTCAAAGCAATCCGACTTGTGGCGAAGAAGGTAAACATATCCATACCTCGAGTAATCGTCAGTAAATGTGACGAAGTACTCATACCCTCCACGAGCTTGTGTAGACATAGGTCCACACAAGTCAGAATGTATGAAACTTAATGCTTCTGTGGCTCTACAACCCTTTGCCTTAAAAGGCCTAGTCACCATCTTACCTTCCAAGCAGGATTCGCAAGTTGGAAATGGTTCAACTTTGAGAGACTCCAATGATCCATATTTCACCAACCTTTGGATCCTATTTAGATTGATGTGACCTAGTCTTAAGTGTCATAGATAAGTTTGGTTTACCTTAGAAGATTCTTTCCTCTTCTTAGGATTTGATGATGAGGAAGCAACATTAACAGATGTACATGGATTAGACGTAATAGTATATAGAGATCCATTTAAAGTCCCATTCCATATAAGATCTTTCCCTTTTGAAATCAAAATTTGATCATCAAAAACAGATCTATAACTATCCACAATAAAAAGTTTTGAAACAGAAATAATGTTTCGCCTAAACTCAGGCACCAATAAAACATCTATTAATACTAAACTAGAGTCTAAAACAGATAAATATAAATCTCCTATGGCAATAGCTGGAACTCGCGATCCATTGCCCATGGAAACCACCACCTCGCCATCAGCCAGAACCCTTTTCTGCAGAAACCCCTGCAAGGTGTAACAAATATGATCAGTTGCTCTGGAATCTACTACCCATTCATGGGTAGATGCGGAAACAAGCACAGTTTCAGTTACTAAGGCGATGCGTGTACCTTTCTGTTTTGCCTTGAAGTCGGGACATTTAGTCTTCCAATGTCCAACCTTACCACACTTGAAACACTTCCCCTTAGGTTTTTGAACCCCTCCGGTAGGTGCTAACTTCGTGCTCCCACTTTTCTTCTTGACGTTCGTAGCCTTCTTGCCCTTTTTCTGGAATCTACCTTTCGGAGGGTTCCTTGAGCTGCTAGTAGTGTTCAAGATTTGGGTTCCCTTACCTTTAGTCTGACCCATGATTCCTTCTGCAGTAATTAACTCACTCGAAAGTTCATTCAGAGTGTAGTCTTTCCTTGACATCACTACATTTAGGCGGAAATTTTCATATGACTTAGGTAGTGAATGTAGAATGATGTCTATCTTGATGCCAAGATCCAAGCAAGAGAATCAACCATAGTAGATAGATTGACAAAACGAGTCTTGTCATTATCCTCTATCCACTTTTCAGATTCCCTTATCTGCTCCTCAGTCGCCTCTTCTTCGGGGAGTTCAGGTTCAGGGGTACTGAGAACATACAAGATCTTCTCATTTTGGAACATTAGTGTAAGGTTTCTCCTCCACTCTTTATAGTTGTCAATACCCTTTAAGGGTCGGCTCATAAGACCATTAACAACAGCTTGAACAGACATATCTGAAAAATAATTAAAATAAAGCATGAAAGGAAAAATAATTTGCACATAATTCGTAATTAACAATCATTGTAACCTTTTGAAAAAACAATGATGTTAAAAACCTCGAACGGCTCTAGGAATTCCACTAGCAAGCCACGCAGGTGGACGTTTACTAGCGTAACCCTAAATCAAGCTATTTACCTAGCTCTTTAATTCCAATCCACGCCTAGGTTCTTAAGACGAATGGAATTAATAGTACGATATTCTGGACCATGTCACTATTAAAACGCGGGAAGGGACTTCGAGGGAAGTGAATAGTACCTATGGTGACATCTAAGCATTGACCATTAATTTGACCAAAATAGAATCAAATTCTCGAAATTGACATACTTACTCGAACCATGCCGCATTTAATTTGATCTAATTAGAAATCCTATTTAATTATTATCTTCTAGAGTACTCGTGTTTACTAGGCACGCAAGCCACGCGGGTGGACGTTTACGGCTTCGCTCCCACTACTCAATAATAATCAAATATTATTTTTGGAAAACTCATCTCACAAAACTTGTAGCTCAAAGATGCAAGCAAGCCACGCAGGTGGACGTTTACTCACATAATCCTACTACTTTTGTGTAGAGTCCAATTAATGGAGGTCCAATTAAGTGTTTAATATCCAAATTAATGGAATCTAATTAAACATTTAATTTAATGTTGCCTAGTCTTTTTATTCAAAATGTTTGTTACGAATCATGCATAATCACATAATTCCTAAAGCATGCAATTTATAAACGCACATAATAAAACGTGCTCGCGAAAATTAAAACATGCTTAATAACGACATAAATCCTATTTACATGTTTTTCTAAGCGCAATTAATCACATAATCGCATGCCAAAGCATAATAATAAATAAATGCGCAAATAGGAAATTTAAAACGTCGTTATCGGGCTTTAAAACACGTAATTCCTAACTATTACATTGCCCGATCAAAATATATATCTTCGAAATCTTCAAAATCTTCGAATCTGGAAACTACGTTGAAAACTGCATCGAAAATTGCATCACCATGTCATCTGGGTCGTCTGCCATGTGGCAGACACGTGGCAGCTAGGGCTGACGTGGCACGCCACGTCAGCGTCTTCTTCAACATTCCGCCGCCGCCGCCGCTACAGGCAGGTTCTATGCCGGCCGCCGGCACCCAGGGACGCGCCGGATGATGGCGATCCAGGAACCGTCGTCCGCGCCGCGCGCCGCCGCGTGCGGCGGCACGAGATCTACGCCTGTTTGCGGCACGACTGCCGCCGCAGGCGCGCACCGCCGTGCCTTCCCCGGTCGTTCCCAGGCCTCCTCCGCCCTCTACACACCTCCCAGACGTCACCCAGACGTCGGATCTATGCAGAAATGCCGTCAGGAGCCGCCGCCGCAAAGGTTGTGCGCAAAAATCGCGCTCCCTCCGCCGCCGACTCCGCCGCCCGAATTCTCCTCATTTCGAGCCGCGATTTGATCAATTGAAAGAGGGGAAACGTAATTGGAACACTCACGACCACCGGGTAATGGATTCCGGCCGAGATTAGTTCCTCAATTTCCCAAATTTCAAACGATTCGCCGGAACAAATTTTTAAAAGGTCAGCCAACTTCAGACGTCAATTTCGATCGCATTCGGGATTGGATGATCCCTTACGACCTATCGACGCGAAGCTCCTAAGACGAGGATTCTAGAGGTTCAAGCCGATTGTCGATCGAACTCCGGACGCGACCGGGAATCTCCGCCGCAAGATGCGGCAGAACCCTAGAAAACTAGGGTTTTTGCTGCGAAAATCAGGTTCTTCTTCATCTCGTTTTTCGTGCCTCCCGGACCAATTACAGTACAAAAACAGTACAATCACATAACAAATAGGTCCTATAATCTACTCGTGGATTTTCTCACGAGAAAAACGTTACAACGGGGTCAAAATAGTGGCTCGCAGGCCGCCCCGAACACGAAATTAGCCCGATAACGACGGAATTGAACCCTAATCATACACCTAACAGCAACAATCATAGCCTAAATCAGGCTCTGATACCAATTGAAGGAAATATAAGGTTAGAAACGATACCTTCTTCCTTCGTATGTTGTCGCGGCTTTGATTGTTGCTCCTGTGTCAGATCTCCTGATCTGTGTCCCGGCCTTTTTCTTCCTCTGGGTGGTCAGAGAACTTAAGAAAATTTAAGATTATTATCTCTCACAAAGTCACGCTCGGCGTCTCAGAATTTGTGAATATATGTGTTCTGTTTCTAATAGAATACTAATATATATAGGCTTCAAAAGCCAATATAATATTAATATATTTGTAGCTCATTAATTTAATTATATTTCTAATGGGCTTCCACATAATTAGCCCATAATATAATTAATTAATCCACTGGGCTACTAATATTTATCAATTAATTGGCCCAACCAATTAATTCCAGATAAATAACATTTATTAAATAATGTAAAAATACATTAATCCATTAATAATGATTTCTGAGAGACAATAAATAACTAGACAACTAATTGGGCTTGATCAGGGATCTAATACAAGAAATAAAGCTAGGACTCAAATGAATTAATTATCTATGCTTAGCCCAGAGCAAAATTAATTAATAAACACATATTCATTTCACTAGAGAATTCATGCCGACTTACCCCTTTATCCCAAATTGAGCAAGGGCTTGTATTTTTGACTTAATCGATCTCCGCATTTAAGATAGAAATATTCATTAATTAATTAAGCTCACTGACAGCTTAAATAAATTAACATCTTATATTCCTGAGTAGTACCACTCGACCTTGTGTGCTAATCCTTTCGAGTTCCTCAGGGGATATTATCAACCCATTTTACTAGGATACGGCTGCAAGATAAAGACAACCAGCCTGAGCCACAAATAACTACTAACACCCAAGATACGTAGATCCGGTCGCGATAACGTTCACCATAGTAGGTCAAAGTGATAGATAGTCAAATGCACTCAGCTGAAGTCTAACCAAGCTTAAGACCAGCTAAGTCACCGAGATCTTGGTTCTCCACTAAGGTCAGTTAGAAGAACACATTTCACTGTGATCCGTCAATACACCACCTTCAGTGTACCAGTAAAGACAAGCAGCTAAGACAAGCCACTTCTTATCTAAACTGCAGCTTAAACCGACAACTTATCCTGAAGTTATCTCAGCTGTGATAACTGTTTATATCTTGTCAGTTCAACCAATTTGTGTTGTCTTCTGTGATACCCGACACACTACACAAATCTAACTTTTGTACAGGATAAAGGATTACATGTGCAAATATATACATTTATCAAATAGGAGAATAAAATAGTGGTAAGGACAAAAACACATTGTATACAAGCATAAAAAGTGCTTCCAGTATACAAAATCCCAACATTGTGCACCTGCCACACCTAAGCTATTCTTTTGGAAGTATCTGGAAAGAGACACTTCAAGTGGCTTCAACTCCCCACTTTCCATCTACCCCAATTAAATATTCCTGCAACCTTTCACCTGAGTTGGACTGCCTACACCTTACCTCTAGTTGTCCAACAGCTCTTGTCCTCGCCGGAAACTCAAGTTCGCTGGAGCTCGAAGATCTTGCAGTGCTGCAATCCTCGAGACGTCGTCGTTTTATCTTTGGGGACGATACGCCGTAAACCGAGAGCACTACCGGGGCGTATTTCGTCTTGCGGATAGAGGCCTTCCTCGACTCGACGAAGTTTTCTTTTAGACATTTTTGTTTGTTTCTTTTTCCAACTTACCGGTTTACTTTGTAATAGCAGCTTGTATTCAACAATCGCAAGACGAAATATTTGTACCTAAGCTGCTTCGAGTAACTGAAAAATGTCTTCCTCATCTCCTGCTCTATCCGACGCTGCCACCTCCACTAACAATGCCACCGCTGCCGCCATCTCATCCATCTCCGACGTTGTCGCCACCTCCGATAATGTGGTCCCACCGGTGTCTGTCCCGGTTGTGACCTCGACTTTTGCTAATCAAACCCTTGTTGTCATATCCGCCGCCACTGATGCAAGGATCGCACTTAACCGTGCTAATGCCACTAACTCGGCATTCAACTTTACTGCGATGTCTAATGCTTTGCAAAATAATGTCCCTTTTGGGAGTATGAACCACCATAGTGTGGTGGGGGGTTCGAACCCGACCCTGACGGCACCTCTACACTCGTCTAGAGTGTTGCCCACTGCCGAGAAGCCGGTGAAGTTTAGTGGAGCCGACTTCAAAAGATGGCGTTAAAAGATGTTGTTCTACTTGACAACTTTGGGGTTCACGACCGTGCTATTGGAGAACGCACCCACCCTTCCAAGTGAAAACGAGGAGAATGTTGAAGTCCGCATAGTCTACGAAAGTTGGCTTACTTCAGATTATTTCTGTAAAAACTTCTTGCTAAGTAGACTAGATGATAGTCTATATAGTGTATATGCAAATGTAAAGACCTCCAAGGCAATTTAGGAGGCACTTGAAAGAAAATATTGTACTGACGATGCAGGAACCAAGAAGTTTGTAGTTGCCAAGTTTTTGGACTACAAAATGGTGGACTCTCGACCGGTCATGGAGCAAATTCAAGAGTTTCAACTCATTGTCCATGACGTTCACGCCGAAGGAATGCTTTTGCCAGATGCTTTTATTGTGGCAACCGTGATTGAGAAGCTTCCCCCGAGCTGGAAGGACTTCAAGAGCTATTTGAAGCACAAGCGAAAGGAAATGACGCTTGAAGACCTTGTTGTCAAGCTCCGCATCGAGACCGATATGAGGACTCGAGATGGGAAGGGCAAAGCACCCATGGAACTAAGAGTCAACCTTGCAAAGAAATGTGGCAACTCCAACAATGTCAAGAGAGGGCGTCGAAATAGCAACCCCAAGGGCAAGGGCAAGGGCAAGGTGCAAGCTCGCAAGTTTGAAGGGGATTGCTACAATTGTGGCAAGTCCGGCCGCATGTCGAAGGACTGCCGTAAGCCGAAGAAGAAGAGGGCTCGTCAAACCAACATATTAGAGATGACAGAAGCCGACCTTGCGGCTGTTGTCACCGAAGAAGCTAATGTCGTGGGAATTAGGGGAAGTGGTATATTAATACCGCTGCCACAGCACATGTTTGTGGTGACCGAAGCCGTTTCACCAAGTACAAGAGTTGTCAAGGGAGGAAGCTCAATATGGGAAATCAAGCCTCATCTGAGGTAGTTGGCTATGGAACTGTGGTGCTAAGGTTGAGCTCCGGGAAGAACCTGACTCTTGGAGAGGTGCTGCATGTCCCCGACATCCGGAAAAATCTTGTGTCCGGCTCTGTACTAGTCAAGAGAGGTTTTAGACTAGTTTTTGAGTCTGAAAGATTTATCTTGTCAAAATTTGGTATGTTCCTAAGAAAAGGTTACCTGTCTGAGGGACTTTTCAAATTATCTGTAATGGCAATTCGCCAAGAGCCCATTGAGGGCAAGAATAATGAGAACGAAGCTACTTCCTCCTACTTGATTAAGTGTTCCGATTTATGGCATTCTAGATTAGGACATGTTAATCTAAATGCGATAAAAAGATTAGTTAATCTCGATCTACTTAAAGTAAATGAGTTTAATAAAACCAAGTGTGAAGTTTGTGTTGAAGCAAAATTGGCTAAGCTGCCATTTCATTCTGTAGAAAGGAACACAAAACCTCTAAAACTCATTCACACTGACGTATGTGACTTAAAGTTTGTACAAACTAGAGGTGGGAAAAAGTATTTTATTACTTTTATTGATGACTGCACTAAGTATTGTACTATTTATCCTTTAAGGAGTAAAGATGAGGTGATTGAAGTTTTTACTAACTTCAAAGCAGAAGCCGAAAACCAACTTGATTGTAATATCAAAATGGTACGAAGTGATAGAGGTGGAGAGTATGTAGCTCCTTTTGAAGAGTTGTGTAAGACAAGTGGTATTATTCATCAAACCACTTCCCCCTATTCGCCTCAATCAAATGGTGTAGCTGAAAGGAAGAACCGAACTTTAAAGGAAATGATGAATGCCTTGGTAATAAGTTCTGGACTGCCCCAGAACATGTGGGGGGAAGCCGTTTTGAACAAAATACCTCTAAAAGGTATGGATGTTACTCCTTACGAGTTGTGGAAAGGAAGGAAACCTTCCTATAAATACCTCAAGGTGTGGGGGTGTTTGGCTAAGGTAGAAGTGCCTTTGCCTAAGCAAGTTACAATCGGACCTAAGACCCTCGATTGCATCTTTATAGGATATGCACTGAATATTAGTGCATATCAATTTGTCATTCATAAGTCGGTTGTGCCCAATATGAATGTTGGAACTACTATTGAGTCAAGGAATGCTATATTCTTTGAACATATCTATCCATATAAAAAGGATGATAAAGTTGAGTCGAGCTCGAGTGGTGAAGCAAGAGAAGTTGCTAGTAGTTCTAGAAATATGGGGGTAGAACCCGCTACGCGTAAAAGGCAAGCTGCCGATCTTGAAACTTTAGAACCAATACGTAGCACTAGAGCAAGAGTCGCTAAGGACTTCGGTCCTAATTATGTAGTTTTTCTTTTGGATGAAGAACCGCGGTCTATAAAAGATGCTCTTCCTAGAGCCGATGGCCCACTTTGGCAAGAAGCCGTCCAAAGTGAAATTGATTCCATCATGCAAAATCACACTTGGGTCTTAGCAGACTTACCTGAAGGTCGCAAGCCCTTAGGATGTAAATGGATCCTAAAAAGAAAGTATAAGGCAGATGGGTCAATTGACAAATATAAAGCTCGTTTAGTGGTTAAAGGTTTTAAGCAAATTGAAGGATATGATTTATTTAATACTTATTCGCCTGTAACGAGAATTACGTCTATCCGTGTGCTTTCGCGATTGCTGCTTTGCACAATCTTGAGATTCACCAAATGGACGTAAAAACTGTCTTTCTAAATGGAGATTTAGAAAAATAAATTTATATGGAACAACCTGAAGGGTTTGTAGTACCTGGCCAAGAGCGAAAGGTATGTAAGTTGGTAAAATCCTTATATGGGTTGAAACAAGCACCATTACAATGGCACTTGAAATTCGACGAGGCTATGTTGTCGAATGGTTTTAAGAGTAATGAATGTGACAAGTGTGTTTACATAAAGAATACAAAGAACGGTTTTGTAATTGTTTGTCTGTATGTAGACGACATGTTAATTATGGGACAAAACCTTCAAGTCATAAATGACACCAAGCGTATTCTTAGGAAAACTTTCAATATGAAAGATATGGGAGTTGCTGACGTTATTCTTGGTGTGAAGATTCAAAGAACTCCCAAATGGATTGTTTTGTCTTAATCTCATTATATTGAGAAAGTACTTAAGAGGTTTAATGCCTTTGATAGTGCGCCGGCAAAGACTCCTCTAGAAATTAATGTTCACTTGAGCAAGAATAGAGGTGATCCTATTGCTCAAGAGGATTACGCTAGGGTCATTGGTTGTATTATGTACATCACGATTTGTACGAGGCCCGATCTAGCTTGTCCGGTGAACAAACTGAGTCGCTATACTAGTAATCCTAGTAGAGGGCATTGGAAATCTCTTGTAAGAGTTCTGAGTTATTTGAAATACACTCTTAACTTTGGGATGCACTACTCGAGACATCCCCTAGTACTTGAAGGGTACTGTGATGCAAATTGGATATCCGACACTAAAGACTCGTTTTCTACTAGTGGTTATGTGTTCACTATAGGAGGAGGAGCTGTGTCGTGGAGATCCACGAAACAGACGTGCATAGCCCGATCCACCATGGAATCTGAATTTATTGCTTTAGATAAGGGCGGTGAGGAGTCCGAATGGCTACGTAATTTTCTTGAAGATATTCCATATTGGACGAAACCTATGCCACCTGTGATGATTCACTGTAATAGCCAAGCGGCTATTGGTAGGGCCAAGAGTGGGTTGTATAATGGTAAGTCGAGACATATTCGTCGTCGACATAATACCGTAAGACATTTGATCACGAGTGGGATTATCTCTGTAGACTATGTCAAGTCTATAGATAACCTAGCGGATCCGCTTACTGAGAGTTTGAATCGAGATCAAATGTATAAGCTCGTAGAGGGAATGGGAGTTAAATCCACAAGTTAAAGATGATTATAGTGGATACCCAACCTTGTAGATTGGAGATCCCATGAACTTGGTTCAATGGGAAAACTAAGCTATATGAGTATGTTGATACCACACTCAAATAGTCTATTCCCTAAAAGAGCTCGAGAGTGTTGGTGACCTGTCAAGTGGTGAGGTTAAGTCTTTGACTTTTAATGATTCTTGGATGCCTTGAGAAGGTGGAGTATGACAGGATACTCGAATAAGAATCACCTATGTAAGTGAGAAGTGAGGGCCGCTTCTATGTAACACTTATGAATCCAAAGAGGTTGTCCATGGCCTGTAAAGGACACTAACGTGAGAACGGACGAGGTTGAGACTTTATAGTGTTAGTGCTATTGTCTAAGTATACACCATGGAGGAATAGTTCAAGGCCACGTGTTCACTAGTCCGCCGGTATGCTCGATAGCACTGACTAAGGAAGGTTCAAGGTCACAAGCCACCTACCCTGATACTTTATTGTCTCTTGAGGACAGAGCTGTGTGTCTGCATGCATGCATTTGACTATTTCCACTCATGTGGGGGATTGTAGGAAAATCGTTTGTAAATATATATTATTTATATATATATATATATAGGAGATGGATCATTAAGGAACAACACCTTATTGAAGGAACTAGGAACATATCATAGCCCTCCATTTTATAAGATGTGTGGTTGTATTTAAAGTAGATAGTTTAGTTTTATTTTTTTTTAATTTGTATCATTAAGGGTACTGTAGTCAATATCATTTATATTTCTTATTAGTTATTTTTTTATTATTTTACTTTGAATTTAACAAAGAGGAAAACGAGATTTGATGTCCTTTGTTCTTCTTCTTCGCCGCTCGTAATTTATATGCACTTTATTCGTAATTTATATGCACTTCATTCGTAATTTTTATGCACTTTATTCGTAATTTATATGCACTTCATTCGTAATTTTTATGCATTTCATTCGTAATTTATATGCACTTCATTTATAATTTATATGCACTTCATTCGTAATTTTTATGCACTTTATTCGTAATTTATATGCACTTTATTCGTAATTTTTATGCACTTTAATCGATAAACCCTAAATACCAGCTCGTTTGAAATATGCAAAACTAATCCAAATAAATTAATCGTACAAATTCAACATCTCAATCAGTTTCTGAAAAATTAAAGCTCCATGAAGGCCCAAATTAAGTTAAATTCCAGCTAATTTGAAATTTGCAAAACTAATCTCAATCAATTTCTCAATTCTCAGTACAAATCTATCATCTCAATCAGTTTCTAAAAAAAATCGAAACTCCATGAACTCCGAAATAAGCTAAATAATATTCAATTTCATAACCCTATGAATCCCGATCCCAAATCCATGAACACCCATCAATACCGATCCCAAATCCATGAACAACCACAACTCCCAACCCTTTCCTCCTCAATTCCGCATACAAACTATTACCTCAATTAATTTCTTCCTCAATTAGCCTGACGAGAGAAATTCGACGCCATTTGCTTCAGATCCTTCACCGGCGGCGCTCCACTATCTCACAATAATCGGAGTCATCTCCAGCGAGTGTGTAGTCGCCGTCGTCTTCTTCTTCGATGAGGAGTTCGTATGCGAGTGGAGATGGAAGGTAAATTGGAAGAGAGAGAGAGAGGCTATTGCTTATGTTTCTCCTTCGATGAGAGATAAGCGAGGATAGAGAGGGAGATAAGATTTCCTGCGTGAGTGAGCTAGAGAGAAGATGAAGGAAGAAAGAGAGAGAGAGAATGAAGAGAGGCGTGAGAGTTAGAGAGAGAAGAAAAGAGGAAGAAAGAGAGAGAATGAAGAGAGGCGTGAGAGTTAGAGAGAGATAAGTTAAGTTTTTTTTTTGTGTAATTTTGTGTCTATATTGGTACTAAATTACCCTTACTAAAATTAATAAAATACAAATTTACTTCTTAATTATTAATTTAACCATTGATCTCAACCGTATATTTTCTAAAATGTATGAATAGATCTTGTTCCTAATTCCTTCAATAAGGGGTGTTCCTTATTGAACCCTCTCCTATATATATATATATTTTGTTATTATGGAAATTTAATTAGCATTAAATGCTAATTTGACTTGGGCAAAATTCAGCCCATTTAATCGTCTTTTCGAGCCTCGATATATATCCGATTTATGAATTGATATATATGACGTTGATCTACGTTTCGAGTAGATGATTATAGTGTGCTTAATTTCTCGATTCCGATTTTCGGTGAGTGAGAAATAGTGGCTCGAAGTTTGGGGGGACAAAACTAATATGTTACCTAAAGTGGAGAAACTTACCTAATTCGGGTTTTGGAAGTTATTACATTAATCAATGTATGTGTAATGTTTTGTGTGGTATTTAAGTCTCTACCATTTAGTAGGAGATAACAAAGTGACATGTGGTGGGCTTGGGCCACACATGCTCATGCGGGTGAGCCTTTTCGCCGACCGCCTCACACCCGGCGCGCCGCGCCACACCGCGTCCGCGCCCGTGCCCGGCTCCGGCTCCGTTTCCGGTCCGTGTCCGTGTCCTTGGACTTGGATCTTGGCAATTGGTCATTTGGGTAGTCCGTTTGCTTGTCCGTCGGGGTTGGCAGTTGGGCTTCGGCTATTGGGCTCGGTGGGCTACTTGTGGGCTGGCCCGGTCGTTGGTGTAGTGCTCCTGCTACACGGGATTGCTCTCCTTGGTGTTGTGCACCTGCCACACCTAAGATATTCTTTTGGAAGTATCTAGAAAGAGACACTTCAAGTGGCTTCAACTCTCCACTTTCCATCTACCCCAATTAAATGTTCCTGCAACCTTTCACCTGAGCTGGACTGCCTATAAATAGGACCAGTCTGCATGTCATTTGATCACACAATATCACGTCTGCATACACCTTAGCTCTAGTTGTCCAGCAGCTCTTGTCCTCGCCGGAAAGTCCAGTTCGCCGGAGCTCGAAGATCTCGCGGTGCTGCAATCCTCGAGACGTCGTCGTTTTATCTTTGGGGACGATACGCCGTAAACCGAGAGCACTACCGGGGCGTATTTCGTCTTGCGGATAGAGGTCTTCCTCGACTCGACGAAGTTTTCTTTTAGACATTTTTGTTTGTTTCTTTTTCCAACTTACCAGATTACTTTGTAATAGCAGCTTGTATTCAACACGAATTCGAGCCCAAACCCTAAACAGCTAATCGAGTCGAGCCTCTACGAAGCTGGGTTCGGCTTGAATCGATTAAAGCCCTATGTACAGTAGAGTTGTATTCAGAGAAGCTGACTGTTCATAGGTACTTTACTTTTAACTTAATTTTTAGGCTCATCTCTTAGGCATTAGAGAATAGAGAATGTTGTCTGCGTGTATTATTATTTTAATTCCTTTGTTTTTATTATATCAATTTCACTTGTTAAGACGTATGTTTAATATTTTATTTTTTAGCTGAAAAATGGAACTATGTATACAATGTGGGAAATTAAACACAAAATACTGAATATTGTGGGATCAATAGTTAATAAGAGTCACAAAATGCCTATCCTCATAACATTTAAAAAGAAAAAATTGGTGGAAAAGTTGCAACATCAATCAATAAATATGATTTCTCCTCCTATTTCCTGTAAGTGCTTGCATGCATAAAGAAGCTAATACCACAACATTTCCACTTAAATCTACCAGTTTATAAATCCACATGATACACATTGTAAAAACGAAAGGGAGTTTCAGGGAAACCACTGCCAACTCTGAATAATTTCATCAATATGGTCTGTAACGCATAGGGCGCCTAAACCTCGGAACCCTCCTGCAAATCAATTTAAGATATCAAATAAGTAAATGGATCGGAATGGGAATGCAACAAGTTTTTCAAAAAATAGAAATAAAACAAAGCACACATATGTGAAGGAAGTGCGCACAAACAAGTAAACAATTTTCCTACTTCAACATACAAAATGCTTATAGACATGGAGAACGACTCAAAGTACTTTCCATCATCCTTCGCACAAGACACACCACAAAAGATTTCATGGAAGCAATAATTTTAAAGTTGTTATTTGCCAATGCACACAAAGTTGCAATTTGCTTGCCCATAGGTATAAGGAGGGTAGGCATAAGGAGCTGGCATAAAAGGCCTTCTTGATCTAAAATACGGATTTGGGTGTCTCCCTCGAAACTGCTTCATTCCTGGAACATTAGTTCGCTTGGCAGATACCTGCTCAGTTCCATAAATATAATCATTGACAGGTAATATCAATATATTCATTAAACTAAATTATCAGACCGAGCCAGGATCAAGAACCTTCAATTGACGGCCATTCAACTCTGTTTCGTTGAGTATCAGAGCATTTTGAACGGCCTCTACTTCCACGAATTCTACATAAGCAAAACCTTTGGGCTGTCCAAACTTATCCGTCAAAATAGTGACCCTATTGACAGTCCCACACGACTGAAAATGCTGCTGCACCTCCTCAGGCGTGCATGCATAGTCAACCTATATTTTGATACAAAAACATTACCGGATAGCTAAATAAACTAAGTCAAAGATAGACACATATTGACAAATATCCAAGAACATGCTGAAGTTTCTGGTTACATACTGATACAACCGTAGCACAAGTCTATACAAAGTATTTACATCATTAACACTATTAAGTTATTCAAATGAATTTCTTCTTTAATCATAAAATGGTGAGTGTGTTCAACATTTTATTATTAATAAGCATTATTGTTGTTGTTGTTGTTGTTGACGTTCTTGTTACTAACACGTTTATAGGCACAGCTATCAAACTTACATAATATGGTACTTGGTTACATTTTCAAGATTAAAATATAGCAGCCCATATACCAATCATGAATCATAACATATGGTCCAGCCGTCCAGCAATAGCTGTGAACTTCTCATCCTTAACTCGTACAAGAAGCCGAAGATTTCATGTTCCCAAATAAGGCACCACAAACAACAGAATAACAAAATCTATATGCAGCAAGAAAACATTGATTCTGGACAGAGACAAAAGATAAGAAACTCACATTACCAACATATATGGAACGAGCATCAACTTCCTCCTTTTCAGCCTGTGAGGCAATAGTTGAATCCTCTAAACAAACACCAGAAAAAAAAACAATTGTGAATCACCGATTCAAGTTAATGATTAGAGTGACGTTGTTGCAAAATAACAAAATAACGAAGCAATACCAAATAAATTCCTTGAAAGTTTGATATTCCGAAAAGCAGACAGCATTGAAAGCAATAATGTTGGACTCCACAAAATGTAAGCAATTACAGGCTTACAGCAGGAACACTTATTTTAACTAAGTTCGAAATGTAGTTCATTTACTGTTTGTGTAAAAGCATATAAAGGATTTTAATAGGACAGGGTTACAGGCATCATGCATAATCACAAAAGAAGCTTGAGTATAATGAACTAAACCCTAAACTCACTGACGTATTTTTAAAGTGTATTATTCAATGCTTATCCATTGTTTTTCTTGTGCTGAGCTTGTTTGTTCTAGTCCTTCCAGTATGAGCATCAAAGAGTTGTCTATATCTAACTTAAACTTCTTATCCTCTATTGACATAATAATTCAGGTTCTTCTAACATATCAAAATTCAATTCTGTTTGTTCATATAATACTGAATGGGCTCATAATATCACTTGGATTTAGAAATTCTAATTGCCAAATGTCGACCAACAGCAAAACTTGAAGTTGAAGCCATTTATCTTAACCGTCATTCCTGCCCCGCCCACCGACAAATAATAGGTCACACAAGAAAAGTTCAGTTTTTTTAAAGCATAAGCCCATTTGTCATCACTTCCATGCCTTTTATTCACCCTCGAAACTCATACGCTATTTTGATTTTTGGAATAAACAAACACGTTGGCAAGTCCAATAAGAAATAAAACAAACAAGTTCATTCCCCAAAAATAACAGTTACATTTTGTCATATCTTGCCACTAGAGTTGTGCACTATCATAACTATTATTCAAGTGTTCATCTTTGTATCATGAATGCCTTAATTCCCAACCAATTGAGGTTTAAGTAGAATAAAATTACATATGAGAAAAATCTAAAGGACAACGATATGATGAGTATCCAACTTAAAATGTTCAACAGTGAAAAGAACTCAAAACACACAATCACCTTAAGATCTAAACTGCACAAAACAAATTATATCTTGAACAACCGTTCTCCATTTGTCAGCATTCAAACTTATTGAATACAAGCTTTGCAATTAAGTTTTTTAAAGTTCCTGGTACAAATCCCCCCAAATAAAATACAAATAAAAACCAAATAACGCTGTAAAATATATAGCCGTATAAATAACAAGTTAGCAACTGCATATAAGCAAAGAAACCTTGAGTTGTGCCCATCTCTCTCTCTACTTTTGCTTGCATTTCGCGAAGCGCACCAGCTTCTTCCTCAATCTCCTGCAATCTCTTTTTCATAGTTTCCAGCTCCTATCAGATTAGAAAAACAAAGATTAAACTCATATTGCTGAAGCACACCCAGAGGCAAGAAGAAAGGACATACCTCAGATTTAGAGTCAGTGGCGGCGGCTTCAGCGTCGGCAGATGGGTCAAAATCTGATTCCATGTACGCTTCTTCAGGCACTTCGCCGCCGTAAACATAGTCCTCTACCTCCTGCTGACCTCGGTTGTCCATAACTCTCTCTCTCCTAAGCTGACGCAGGCAGGCAGGCAGGCAGTGGTCGGAAATTGAATTGGGTTTGGATTTAGGTTTTGGTGGTAACAATATTTTTGTCTAAATAGGGTTGGGTTGTTAGTAGTATTATATGAAGGGCGGAATTGGAGAAGGGCAAAAACGCAAATAAGGCATCAAACCGCCAATTATGGTAGATTTTTTACTTTCACGATTAGTAGTATTAACTTTTTCGCAAATTCAAATTTTTTGTCTCCAAATTATGATCGTTTGCTTTAGGGCTCTTATTTATTTTTCAGATATTATACATTTTAATCTCTCATTTTTATAGAATTATGTTTAAAAAAATTTGTTCATGCAGCTATAAAACTTGGCGACCATGATCCCAAATTATATTATAATTAGTGGGATTGGTCCTCAATCTATTTAAATTTGGCGTATTTGAACCTTAAAAGAATGAAAATGACTAAAATATCATTTAATTTTTGATAAATTATAATTTTTTAAGTAAATAAAAAAATGGTCAAATTGGTCCTCCATCTTTCAATATTTGGATGTTTTGATCCTTAATAAAATTATACCGAAAATGCCCTTTAAAAAACCGTTGACAACAATTGACCAGCCAACAATTGACAACAGAGTGGTTCAAGATACTGAATACTGTTTACTGACTTCAGTCAGTCTACAAGCGACTCAGCACAAGAAGTTGGCGGAATAGTGTAGGCTCGATTTTAGTCGTCTCTTTGAAAAACGTTTTTTTTACTAAATATTGTTTCAGTTTATGCTTGTGCACGTTTTAGAAGGTTTTACTAAAAATCCAGACTTATGAGTTTTGCAAAGTACTTTTATGCAGGACGAATAGTAACTGATAAAACAGTAAATAAGACGCGCAGTTTTTTAAAGTGGTTCGGATATACAAGATTATACGTCCAGTGTTCTTAATTACCAGGAGGTCTTGAATAGATTATACTGAGCAAGTCTCAGTCGATCCGTGCATTGGATAAATCATTAGTTATATAGTCCTAGCGACTTTACAATAGGTTCAATCATAAATAAGGTTTGAGATTCTCCAACTGAGAAGGAGTTCTTATAATAAGAACAGTTTGGATATGAACTCCTTTGGTATCTAAACTTAAGATCTAACAATGTTTACTTAGAGAATAGAGAATGGGAACTAGGGTACTCTAAAGTGAAGAACTATTTAAAATATCTATCTATGCAGAGAGTTATTCGTTGTAATTGCTTTGAGAATGCTAGAGCTTTGATTGCTTGAATGTTTTTTTGTTCCCAGTGTCTTCAACATATGTATAGTCTTGACCCATGAAAAGATCCGTTGGAGAGGACCTAGTCATGTGTCAAAAGCGACGAGAAAAACGGCCATCTCAATTTTGAATATCACTATAGAGATTCACTCTCTCTTTTCAGCTTGGGAGCAGCTTTATGTAAGGTCAAGTACAACGTTGACAGCTCCTCATAGGTCGAGGTTGAATTCAAATTTATTATCAATCTGTCACTATTTCTTTAGAAAAATATTTCGTCACAAATTGGGGACCCGTGTAAACATCTGTCACTATGTCTGTCACTAAATTTAAGATTTTTTATTATTCGAATAATAGTTGAGGCTTGTTCAAATTCTAAGATTGATGCTGAGTTGATTTCCTCTAATACATCAGACACTTTACTGAGTGGTCCTGTACTTACATTCTCTCATAGATTCAGCTTGTAGGTCTATCCTTTTATACTGATACTCAACGCACATTCAATAGATTCAGCTGAATCATATTGAGTCTTCAAACACTAAGTCCATCAGCTGTTGAAAAGAATAATCTACTGAGTTTATCAGCTAGTGAACTCTATCTAGCCTACTGAGTTCCTAACATGATGAACTCAACTAAGCTATTATATTATGTTGGTTCATCACTCAACTAGGGGTTTTGAGATATTTAAATCTTATATTAAATCATTACCCAACACTAGAGAAACAGACCGTTGCTACGCTAGTTGCGTATACAAGTACCATTTAAACATCAATTTTATTAATAACTACAAACTATACAAAAAACTTATGCAAATCATGCAAGGCTAATTATGAGACAGACTTGATCTAGGGGCGTTTTGACTACATGACAAATTCAGTGCCGGTCCTGAGAAAATATTGGTCTGTGGCGAATAATTAAAATGAACCCCCTCTCCCATAATAATATCGTCGGATCTTAGCTAATTTATAATGAAAATTCAATTTTTTTACAAAAAATTGCTAGCATCATATAATTTCTAAGGTTGGGAAACAAAGATGATAAGTGTAGCATGAAAGCATGAAACTTGGATTGTAGTATAGAAAAATAGATGTTGATTACTAGACTTTTTGATAATTCTCTTCTTCGATTTCCATTTTTATTTCTTTATAATTGCAAAATTAGACAAAGTTTTCATTTTGTTTCTTTAGTTTCTTACTATTTTGGCTCGGGTTGTAATTAATTTTTTATTGCAAACCATTTAGTACCTAAATGAAAAAGGAATTAATAAATATTTTACTATGCATAAATTAATAGATAAATGAAATAAATATGTGGCCCCAATAATTCATGGTAATTATTAATTGGATACATTAACTTTTTTTTATTTCTTTAGGTTCTTATCATTTTGGGTCTTAGATTGGAATTCATTTTTTATAATAATATTATCTGGGTCCAAATTGTTATCATGTATTTATTGTGTCAAAATTGAAAATAAAAGTAGTATGCAAGTTTAGGTGATTTTATTAAAGCCTCTAAAATTCGGGGTTACCCCGTGCGACCTAATTGCAGCTGCCACCGGCGCCGGAAGTCCTCCTCACAAAAAATACCAAAGTTACAAAAAAGGGATCGTGAAACAGTTTGCTATTTTTCTTGTTTTTAGAATTAATATTATTTTCCCTTATTTATTAAAATTAAATTGAACATAGGAATTTAAATATTTGAAATCAATTTATTTTCCTAATTCTATCCAACAAAGAAATTTAAAAAATTTAAACTAATTTACGTTCCGAAAACAAGATTCTTTGCAAATGAGCCATATTTTCTTCTATCCTTCCCCATATTAAAAGAAGTATTTCATTATGTTTATACCTTAGGTAGGGTCAACGTTACAACTAGACACCTTAGACTATGTAAATGCAAAAGTATACAACCTAACATGTAAAATGCAAAAATAGACACTAGAACATTTTACCCTCGCATTTGTTTTTGCCTTGATTTGGAGTAGCAAAAGATTCCATTTTGTTACTAAGCATCATAATCTATATAATTAGTTGATCTTAATTAATACCAGGCTCATCATGCTTTCCATATCAACATTTCATGACGAAAATAAATAAAACTTCATACCTTTTCAACCGAAGTTCTACTGGGTTGTAACTACTGGAATTTTATACACTTCCTGCAACCACACAATCGCAACCGATGGTTTCCTATAGATTCCTTTCATAGCACTCAGGACAACCTTCGCCCTTTCCTACCCGACAATACAATATAAACCGGAATAGCAATGGAAAAATCCGTCTCTATAATCTAATATTTTGTATCTAAATAGTGTTAGCGACGGATTAGTGAAGACTCAATTACATCACTAATGAAGGAGTTAGGGATTCAATACCTTCATCCTTAAGACGCGCTTTGATTTGCTTGCGTACATAATCATTTGATCTGTGTCTCGATGCCTGCTTTCCATTCGGATGGACGAAGAATTGGAGAAGCATTGAAAATCACGCCTCTCTCTCTCACTCAAGTTGAACGCGTATTATGAATTATGTGTATTCTAATAATAACGTAATACCTTATTATATACACCAAGTTCATTAATTAATTAATTCCTAATGGGTTTCAAACACCAAACGTATTAATTAATTAAATAATAACTGGGCTACTAATTATTTATTAATTAATTAGTCCAGCCAAATAATTTCAGATAAGCAATACCCAAATTATTAAGTAATGCAAAAAATGCATTAAGCCCTTAATAATCCCAAGAGAGCGTAAAATAAATACTTGACATTTATGTGGGCCAGACTAGGGATCCAATACAAGAAATAAAGTAGGGCCTCAAATTAATTAATTTTTTATGCTCAACTCAGAGCAAAATTAATTAATAAATACAGATTCATTCCACTAGAGAATCCGTGCTGACTTACCCCTTTATTTCAATTTGAGCATGGACTTGTATTTTAGACTTAATCGATCCTCATATTTAAGATAGAAATATCCCTTAAATAATTAAGCATACTGACAGCTTAAATTAATTAACCTCTTATTATATTCCTGAGTAGTACCACTCGACCTTATTAACACACTTAACACTACAAGAAATTCACCGTACACCGACGGAAAATTCCGTCGGTAAACCCCTTAATTCCGTCGGTAAAAAAGTTACCGACGGATTGAATGCGTCGGGTCAGGCTTTGTCGGTAAATATTACCGACGGAATATTCCGTCGGTAACTTTTACCGACGGATTGCCGACGGAAAATAACCGTCGGAAGTTTGTCCCCGAATATTCTATCGAGGAGGAAATTAAAAATAAATTTTTAAATAATTTTTTTGTTTTTTTTACCGACGGATTATTCCGTCGGTAAATTTAAAATAATTTTTTAAATAATTTATTTGTTTTTTTACCGACGGAATTTTCCGTCGGTACAGTTAAAATAAATTTTCAAATAAATTTTACGTTTTTTTTACTGACGGAATTTTCCGTCGGTAAATTTAAAATAATTTTGTAATTTTTTATGTTTATTTACCGACGGAAATATCCGTCGGTAAAACGTCGGTAGATTTTTTTTTTTTAAATAAATTTTTTTGTTTTTTGTACCAAGTTATCGACAACCTGCAATTTTTAACCAACCAACACATCATATACAATTAACCAACCAAGACATCACATATAACGATTCAAATCAACTCAAAAAGCAAACCGAAATATAAATATATAAATCCTAAAATCAAAATATTCAGTATATATACATAAACCATAAATAAATCAATCATAAAGAGGTGGGGGGGAGGGGATCGATCAACTGTCGTCCGGAGAGGCGTCGTCGGCTAGAGGAGCCCATCATCTCCATAAGCTGGGTCATCTGCGCATTCATAAATGCGACCTGCTCCTCGAGGCTCCTCCCTAGCCGCCGACTCCTCCTCCGGTCGGCGCATGATCTCGGCATTACTGCGGGATGGCCCCGGTGAGGAAGTAGAAGAGCGGTGGCGGCGTTGATGTAGCCGCTCCCTTCTTCGCCGAAACCGTAGAGCCGTCGCTTCTTATCCGGACCCCCTCCAACCGCAGATAAATCGCGTTTTTATCCGCGTTGGGGCCTTCTTCAGCGATAATCCGCTCCACCTCCGCCTATTACAATATTAAATAGAAATTAGTCAAACTCAAAATTCTAGAATAATAATCTATATATTGTAATTGTGTGCTTACATGAAGTCTCGCCGACCTTCATGTTGGAGAAGTCTCCACCTTTGTAATGGAGACTGCGGAAAGTGTCAAAGGCGGTGGACTCTAAGGAGCATCCCCTCGAGAAGCCTATTCATAACATGCATAAACAAAATTATGTCAAAAACAAAGACATAAGAAGCTAAAAAACATATAAAATGAGACTTACCGTAGACCGGGAGTCTTGCGTGGTGGCCGAGGGACCCTCCTTTGTGCTTGCTCATCCCGGCGCCCGGCTCGGGCTCGACACTGCGGCACCGGGAAGCGATCTCGACTTCCGGAGCACCTCGGCCGCATCCGGTAGTCGTTGAGGGCCGCCCACCTCTGCGTGTTGATGTAGTCCGGTTTTTGAGGGCGGCCCCCGCTTCATTTCGTAGTGCCCAATCGCCGAACCTCTTGGATGCCCTCTTACGCCACATGTGGTGGGTATGCAGTCCCGGTCGGCGAGCCGGCGAAGTGCTTTCGCAATTTACATGTTTATACATGTTAGATATATATAAATAAATACTAAATTATAAGATTGTAAACTTGAAAGAAAAACTAACCTTAAATTCTTCAAAATACTGCTCCTTAATTTCAGGAGGAGTCAGCTTCCAAGTGAACCCAGTAGGGTTATTGATCTTTTTAAAACAATCAACGATTGTCGAGGCCAATCCAGGCACCAACACCGTGAGAAACATGAATTGATCTTTCATGCACATGCCAGGCGGCAGATTGTAAGGAGTTAGAATAACTGGCCACAAAGAGTATTGTTTCCCAAATTGTGTAAATGTTTGAAAACCGTGTGTAGAAAGACCTAATCTAACATTGCGAATCTCCGAGGCAAAATCAGGAAACGTCGAGTCCAAGTGCTTCCATGCTGGAGAGTCTGCAGGATGACGCATCACTCCATCGTCCACTGATGAAGCATGCCAACGCATATGAGAAGCAGTTGCATTAGATGCATACATTGTTGGGATTTTGTATACTGGAAGCACTTTTATGCTTGTATACAATGTGTTTTTGTCCTTACCACTGTTTTATTCTCCTATCTGATAAATATGTATATTTGCACATGTTATCCTTTATCTTGTATAAAAGTTAGATTTGTGTGGTGTGTCGGGTATCACAGAAGACAACACAAATTGGTTGAACTGACAAGATATAAACAGTTAACACAGTTGAGACAACTTAAGGATGAAGTTGTCGGTTTAAGCTGCAGTTTAGATAAGAAGTGGCTTGTCTTAGGTCGCTTGTCTTTCTTGGTACACTTAAGGTGGTGTATTGAAGGATCACAGTGAGATGTGTTCTCCTAACTGACCTTAGTGGAGAACCAAGATCTCGGTGACTTAGCTGGTCTTAAGCTTGGTAAGACTTCAGCTGAGTGCATTTGGCTATCTATCACTTTGACCTACTATGGTGAACGTCCAATGAGCGACCGAATCTACGTATCTTGGGTGTTAGTAGTCATTTGTGGCTCGAGTTGGTTGTCGTATCTTGCGGCCGTATCCCGGGGAATGGGTTGATAATATCCCCCGAGGAACTCGAAAGGATTAGCACACTAAACCCGGCCGGTTGATTAAGTTCGGGTGTGTTAATAAGGTCGAGTGGTACTACTCGGGAATACAAGATGTTAATTAATTTAAGCGGTCAAGTAAGCTTAATTAATTAACGGATATTTCTATCTTAAATACGGAGATCGATTAAGTCTAAAATACAAGCCCTTGCTCAAATTGGGATAAAGGGGTAAGTCGGCACGGATTCTCTAGTGGAATGAATGCGTGTTAATTAATTAATTTTGCTCCGGGGTGAGCATGGATAATTAATTAATTGGAGGCCCAGACTTTATTTCTTGTATTGGATCCCCGATGCGGCCCAATTAGTTGCCTAGTAATTTATTATCTCTCGAATTCATTATTAATGGATTAATGTATTTTACATTATTTAATAATGTTATTTATCCGGAATTAATTTCTTTGGGCCAATTAATTGATAAATATTAGTAGCCCAATAAATTAATTAATTATATTATGGGTTGATTTAATAGAAGCCCATTGGATTATAATTAAATTAATGGGCTACAAATATATTAATATTATATAGGTTTTTGAAGCCTATATATATTAGTATTACGTTCGGAAACTCATACAATTGATTCATAAAAATCGAGAGTGGCGTGAGTTACGAGAGAGAGAAATAAATTTATTTTCTTCGAGATCTCGACCACCCGAGGGAGAAAAGGCCGGGACACGGATCGGAAGGTCTAACACGGGAGAGCAACAATCGGAGCCGCGACAACACACGGGAGGAAGGTATCGGTTTTCCAACCCTATTATTCCTTCAATTGGTATCAGAGCCTGGTTTAGGCTCTGATTGTTGCTGTTAGATGCATGATTAGGTTTTATTTCCGTCGTTATCGGGTTAATTTTCGTGTTTGGGGCGGCCTGCGAGCCACTGTTTTGACCCCGATGTAACGTTTTTCTCGTGAGAAAATCCACGAGTAGATGATAGGACCAATATGTTATGTGATTATACTGTTATTGTACTGTAATTGGTCCGGTTGGCACGAAAATCGAGGTGCGACGGCGCGAAAGGGCGAAAACCTAGTTTCTGGCAGAACACGACCGCCGACTTGAGATAGCGCGTGAGGGCGCGTGCTACAGTATCCTTCCGATCCGTTCGGATAGGTTTGTTCGTCTTCTCGTTAGCTTCGTCTGGATAGATCACACGACCCATTCCGATTTCTGGTTTGTCCGGAATAGCGTCGGAAAGGAGAAGTGGTCGTGCTGTCCAGAAATTCCCAAATTGTCCAGGAAACCCTAGTTTTCTAGGGTTCCGCCGCATTTTGCGGCGGCGATTCCCGGCGGTTACGCGGTCGGATTTCGGATAGGCTTGGACCTATGGAATCCTAGTGTTACGAGCTTCGCGTTTATAGGTCGTATGGGATCATCCGATCCCGGATGCGACCGGAATTGACGTCTGAAGTAGGCTGCTCGTTATGAATTCGTTCCGGCGAATCGTTTGAAATTCGGGAAATTGAGGAACTAATCTCGGCCGGAATCCGTTACCCGGTGGTCGTGAGTGTTCCAATTACGTTTCCCCTCTTTCAATTGATCGAATCGCGGCTCTGAAACGAAGAATTAAGGCGGCGAAAGGCGGCGGCGGCGGAGGCGCGATTTATTGCGCAATTCCATCGCTGTGGCCGAAATCGCCGGCCGTTTCGCACGTTCAGACGTCTGGAGGATGTCAGGGGGTGGCGAGGACGGTGGCGGAACTCCGGACTTGGCCGGGAAGGCGCGGCGGCGCGCGTCTGGCTGCGTGCGATCGCGGCCGCGCGCCGCCATCACCGGCGCCGATCGAAGGTAAGAACAAGTGACTCCCACTCATCTTGATCGACTTCCTTCGATAAGAGAAGGACGATTCCTCTCCTCCCGACGCTAGAGATTTCCGGTTGAAATAAACTTCGGCGACACTGTCGAGGGAGAAAAATACGGGGGTGCTTCGAAACCCAGCATCTCCAACCCCCGAACGCTCCAAAGCGTCAAACACGGGTTCAAGGAAAGAGATCTCCACTTGGCGGAAGGCCAAGGTAGGTTCAAACGGAATCCTGGAAGCTACAATCTCCTCAATGTTGTCCGGAGTTTGAACGTTCGCCATTGAAATCGCAAAACAACATATTAGCACTTGAAAATAGAGTAAGTTAGTAGTTGCTAGCGGACATCGATACATTACCGTGAAATAGAGCTTGAAAAGATATATAGCAATGCGGTTTGAATGAGGATGTAAGGAAGGAAACCGAATCGCTAAGAAAAAGCTCTAAGATATGAGAATGGCGAAAAGTGAGGAGTTGATAGAAGATGAAAGATTTTGTATATTGAGTTTGATCTTTAGTTTGAATCGCACGGTTCAAATTTAATCTTTCAAAATCAAGGGGCGGCTAAGATTAAATGTTATAAAAGAATGATTACAATAGCCGCCAAAAATATAGATATACGTAATAAAGCTAATGGAGAAGACATGCATTAAATGCGCAATGAGAGCATTAATTACGCGAGCGAGGAGTCCTGCCGACTTTTCCTCAAACCTTAAACATAATAAATGGTAAGGAATAAATGCTCCTAGGCAACCGAATGCGGCGCGGCGATGCATTAAATGCGGCATGCTTCGAACAAATTAAGTAACGATACTACGCAAACCTCTTCATTGAACTTATCGGTGGTTACCATCATTTATCGGGAGGATGGTTGTGCGATGACCATGTTCTCCCTTGTTGTGTACGGTGTGCATCTCCCAATGAGTCATCTGTACTAAGTTTTTTCGACTTGTCGTGCTGATTCCATACCGATACACATTGTTGCTAAGTATATTATTATCGGTAGTCGGCTTCTACCGACTTGTCTCGGTAGGATCGAGCGGACCTAGCTCAACCGATAGTTCTCACGAACCTTGTTCTCGGCTAGTGGTTTGGTCGGTATATACGCCCTTTGCTTGTCGGTATGGATTTTCTCCATCCTCGATGTCCTTCTTTTCGACATGGTCTCCGATGAAGTGGTGTCGGATGTCCACGTGCTTGCATACGGTATGTAGAACTCGGTTACGAGTTATAGCTATTGCCTTTGGTGGAGTCACGGTAGATGGGCACTTCATCCCGAGTTATACCATAATCTCTCAATTGTTGTCGAAGCCAAAGGATCCGGGCACAACAACTTCCTGCAGCCATGTACTCGGCTCGGTAGTGGACGTAGCTCCGAGTCTTTGTTTCTTTGAAAACCACGATATCGGCTTGCTTTGCCTAGGAACCGACATGTTCCGGAAGTTGATTTTCGATCTATCCTACATCCTGCGTAATCGGCATCGGAATAACTCGTCGGTATTAGATTATCATCGGCGGGATACCATAACCCGACCTCGGGTGTTCCTCTTAGATATCGCAGAATCTTCTTCGCCGAGTCTAGATGACTTCGCTTGGGATTCGCCTGAAATCTTGCGCATACACCTACAAAGCATAAGTTATGTCAGGTCGGCTATTGTTAAATAAAGTAAAGAACCAATAATAGCTCTATAATCGGTAGAGTTAACGAAGCTCCCTCTTTGTCTAGATCGATTTTAAAGTTCGTGTTCATGGGGATCTTGACCGGTTTCTTTGGAATCACGGCCGAATCTTTTGAGAAGATCTCGAGTGTATTTGGCTTGATTGATGAAGATTCCTTCAGCTGATTGTTTTACTTGAAATCCAAGGAAATAATTCATCTCTCCCATCATGGACATCTCGAATTTCTCCTTCATCATCTTCTCGAACTGGCGACATATAACTTCGTTTCTGCGGCCGAAAATGATGTCGTCCACATAGATTTGCACCAATAGAATGTCATCTTCGACTTTATGCTTGAATAGGGTGCGATCTCTGTCCCCTTTTGAAAACCTTTACGAAGTAGAAAGTCGATAGGGTATCATACCAAGCCACGGGTGCTTGTTTTAACCCATACTGAGCTTTCCTAAGTCGTACACTGATGTCCCCGCTGAAAGCCGGGCGGTTGTTCCACGTAGACTTCTTCCTTGATGCGCCGTTCGAAAAGCCGACTTCACATCCACTCGATATACCTTAAATCTCGATGTGTTGCATAAGCTAGGAAAAAGACGAATGGCTTCCAATCCGGCGACCGGAGCAAATGTTTCATCAAAGTCAATTCCCTCTCGCCCGATCGTATCCTTTAGCAACTAGTCGAGCTTTATTTCGACAATGACGTTGTTTTCATCTCGCTTGTTTTTGAAGACCCACTTAGTTCCAATCACGTGCTGATGTCTAGGTCCGTCGACAAGCTCCCAAACTTCATTTCGACGAACCGGTTCGACTCTTCTTGCATAGCAATGACCCGGCCAAGCATCTTTAAGTGCGTCCTCTATCGACCGAGGTTCTTCGTAGACGAGAAAACAAGAGTAAAGTGAGCTTTCTCCTTGAATTAATCTTGATCTCGTCCTTATAGTTGCTGATGGATCTCCAATGATAAGATCGAAGAATGAGCATCGAGCCACGAACGCCCGAGTCGGGCTTCTTCTTCGATACCACTTCGCACGGTCGGTAGGTGTATTAGGCATTTCGGTAGTCTTGTTTTGTGGACCGTAGTAATTCGAGTAAGAAGGTTAGGATCTACCGAGTTTCCAGTGCGGGGGCATTCGGCTCGGGAACATTAATGGTTCCCCCCGAGTTTATATTCTCGGTAGAGGTCTCGGTTACCACGGGGGCTTCCTCATCGACCGAAGTTACCTGTTGTTGATTCCGTTCGATAGAATCAACTAGGTTAGCTACATTGCTTGTTGGCCGAGTATGAATTTCTTCATCTTCGACTCATCATCCCAACAATGCTTGGATCTTTTCGACTTTGTCATTTAGTTCGAGATCCCGTAGCTTGCTGCCGACATCCTCGATACTTGACTTTGTATCTTTCCTGTTCTCGGTAACAAATTCATCAAAAACAACATGAGGGCTTTCCTCCACGCAAAGAGTTCGATAGTTAAAAACTCGAAGGCTTTCTTCGACTCGGGAGTATCCTAAGAATACTCCTTGATCGGATTTGCTATCAAAGACCTTCAACCGATCTTTCCCATTGTTGTGGATAAAGCAAGGACAGTAGAAAACATGAAAATGAGAAATAGAAGGAATTCTCCCTTTCCACGGTTCGTATGGCGTCTTCATGTGTTCTTTGTGTCGGTAGTGATCGATTCCGAGTGTAACGGGCGGTGTCGGTAGCATCGGCCCAAAACTTTGAGGGTAGTCCGGAATGCTGCGAGGAGCGTTCTTCTTTGCTTCTTTGAGAGTTCCGTTCTTACGTTCGGCAAGTCCGTTCTGGCGAGGGGTGCGTGCGCTGATGTCTCGTGCTTGAATTCCCTCTTTATCGCAAGGATGTCTTAACTCCGAGTTTAGAAACTCTGTTCCTCCGTCCGAGCGTATCTTCTTAATCTTGATGTTCTTTTCCACACTCGAGTTTCTTGAGTAGATTAGGTAACTCGGTCCGAACATCGATTTGTTGGCGATGAAGATGACCCAAGTATATCTCGAGAAGTCGTCTATGACGACGAGGGCATACTTCTTGCCTCTTATAGTCACTTGGAGAGACGGCCCGAATAAGTCCATGTGAAGCGGTGAAGGATTCCATCGGTGGAAGGTGACGGAATAGGTGGATTGCTACTCTTTGTTTGCTTTCCCTTCGGGCACGCTTCACAATTTCCGTCTTTGATAAACGATTCGTTGGGCGGTCCTCGACTTTAGAGTTCTTGACAAGCTTGTTCATGGTCTTGAAGTTCAAGTGGTTGAGTCTCTTGTGCCATAGCCGGCGACTTGTTACCCGATTTAGTACGTGCGAGCAAGCAAGCCTCGGGTTACTGCGGTATTCCGGTTGCAACATAGATGTTCTTCCTCCGCGAACCCGATAACACTTGTTTTCCCGTAGATTTGTCAACAATATCACGAAACCGGTGTCAAAGATTACTCGTTAAGATTATCACGGAATTGGATCGACCGAAAGGAGATTATGTTGAAGTCCTTCAACATATGTTACTCTTGGAACCGTGGCGGTCCCAATGTTCGGCGTTCCGTATCCCCTTGTGTAGCCTTTGGAATTGTCACCGAATTCACTGCGGGACCATCTTCTTGTACGTAGTTGGTCGGCGAGGCTCTTACGGTAGGTCATGTGTCTCGAGCAGCCGCTGTCCACTATCCACGGGTCCTTATGCACCTGCAAAACGGAGGCATTTTTAGGTACCCTTTGGTTCGATTGGGTCCTTACGGGTTAGTGGGTGATTTCGGAACCCGGATCTGTCTCGGGACCTTAGAAGTTCTAGACTTCTTCTTCGAACCTTATCGCTTTCTTCTCCACGAGGACTTGGAGATACCGACTTTCTGGCTGATAATTTTGGGTTCGGGAGCTCTCTTCTTCGAGTCTTAGCGCTTCTCCCGACCACGGGCTCATAGTAGTACGAGCCGTCTTGAGCCGGGTGCTCATACGATGGCTCCTTATCTTGTTACGCCCATCCGACCTTCTTGATTCCCCCACGAATTTGATCGCGGTGTCCTTGGGGCTGGAACCTTTGGTCGGTTGCTTGTTGCTACTCGGCTGAGGTGTAATTATTTTTCTGTTTGTTTTTCGCCCGAGGTGTGGTGTCGGCGGCTTGCACCTTTCCTCGACGAACCTATCGGCCCGGGGTTCTCGAGCTTTTGGAGGTAGAAGCTTCGTGGGTATAGCCTAGACCTTCTTTCACGGAAGTTGACCGTTGTGCTCTAAGCATGCTTTCAAGCTTCTCCTTAGCTCCCGGGTATTGTTCGGTCATCAATCCTCTCCGGACTTCGTCACTCCTTACGAGTAAGTCATAGTCATTCCGCACGTGCGTGAGCTTCGACCGAGCTTGGCTATTTCGGTCTCTTTCTCGGAATTGTCCTTGGTCAGAACTGAGATCTGAGTCTCTTGAAGCTGAGACTTAGTCATGAGAGATTCAATCTCTTCCTTGAGTCTCGCAACTAGATCCACTGACTCAGTAGAGACCTGACAATCAGAAGAAAGTCTCTGATTCTCAGCCTTTACCTGTTCAAGTTCCTGGATGGTTCTGCTGAACTCTCGCTCGCTGAATCTGTTCCTCTAGCGAGATCATCGTAGGCTTGTACCACATCTAGAGGATCATACGTGACCGAGCACGTGTCTTGTGTGCTATGTGAAGAAGAGGTAATAATGCGTTTAGAATTTACCTCAGCCTCTTCTCCGGCCATCAGACAGTATTCGGCTGACTCATCAGGAACTGTCTTTGCGACCTCAACTGCGACGAACGCGGCTTCGTCTTCAGAAGAATACATGAATGTATCCTCCTCAATTGAGTTATCGGATATCTCTCCGGCTATATAGGCTGCCGTCTCTCGGCGAATTTCTTTCTCCTGGCTGCCGTTACGCTCTTTGAGCGCTGAGAGTTCGGGACAATCGTGCGATAGTGTCCCTCCTTCTTGCGGTTGTAGCGGTAGATGTTCTGCTTGCTCTTACCAGTGAGTCTTTAGATGGGTGCGGCGAGACTCCGATTTCCTGCATTCGGTAGAAGGATTAGATTCTTCTTTCTTATGATAGTCTTTCTTTCCTGAGGAAGAATCTCGGTTGTATTTCCTCAGCTTTCTGACTCTCTCCTTTTCCCTCTGATATTTGAGAGCCATCGGTGCTAGGCGATCGGGGCTGCAGTCTCGGAAGACTTTGCTACCGATGTGGCCACGGCTTTGCTTGAGGAAATAGGCTTGGCTCCGGTATTGCTGCTTGTTGCCTTGAAGGCGTGGTCGAACTGTGTGTCAGCTGGAGCGCTTAAGCACTTTTGGGGTAGGCTATGCTCGAACTCCTCCGATTTTAATTCTGAAAATATAACATCAGGAGTTAGAGCATTTAGATCAGAGCGACGTAAATAAGTAGCAAATGGAAGCCACTTCTGTCGGGGCAACGCTCTCAAGATCTTGGTGTTCATCTCCTTGTTGGTGAACGACCTCCCCAACCCATTGATAACATTGACTTGATTGGTGAATCTGACCTCCGCTCGTCAATGGTTTCAGTAGGCTCCATTGCAAAGGCGTCGAACTTCTGAAGCTCTAGCTCGAGCTTGTTCTCTTTGATCTGAGGGGTTCCATGGCTCAGTACAGCCAAGGCGTCCCATAGCTCTTTCGCCGTTTTGCAATCTTGTACCCTTCCGAGATGTGAGTCACTGAGCGTAGTCAGTATGGCATTACGTGCAACTCGATCAAGGTTGTGCAACTTCTTTTCTTCAGGCGTGAAGGCAGATTTGTCTTTGGGAACCTTAGCACCAGTTTGTGCTCCCACGCCTCCTCCAGCAGCAAATACTACGCTGTCGATCATGGGAATGATCGGTCCTGACTCTAGGACATCTGACATGCTGTCGTGGAGTGACGTTAGGTGTGCCTCCATACGTACGCGCCATACCGTGTAGTTCTCTATTGAGAACATCGGCACCATCCTAATACCTGACATATCAGACATTGTAAGAGTAAGAGTATAGGGATGCTGAAAAGATGCTTATGCAGTGAAAACGGTTTTCAGGATCAGTTCGAGAGGACCAGTATTTCAGAACCGGCGATCAGTTGAACACCGAATGCTCTGATACCAATTGTTGGTCCGGAGATGAAAAGTCAGGTGTAGAGGGGGGGGGTGAATACACCTGAGCTCGTTTCTTTTTCTCGGTGAAGGTCGTTGAAGCCGATGTTTGCAAGCGATGAACAGAGCCAAGTAAGCCTTCGATCACTGGGGTCAAAGTGAGTCGGCTTCGAGCTCTTCTGCCGGCCGATGTCGGTATTACGAAACTCGGTCGGAGCCGTAGTGCGGATAAGTGTTAGGCCCGGAGTCGTCTCTTTTGAAAACGCGTTTTTGCAAGTTAAATCTTTTGGGTGTGCACTTTATAAAATACGTTTTATGCAAACTTATGATTTTCAAGTCGGTTGAATGCAATGCAATAAAACGATGAAATGAACACAAGCGATTTAACGTGGTTCGGATACGCAAGATCCTACGTCCATGGTCCTGAACAAGGCAGGAGAACTTGTTGATTATTCTGAGCAAGCCTCAGCAGGGATACCGTGCACTGGACAGTTCCCTCTAAGTTATAGTCCTTAGCGACTTTACAATCCAAACCTAAGTTTAGAAGGGAGGGAATATTCTCCAACTGAGAAGGAGTTCTTACAACAAGAACAATTCACTAAATGTGAACTCCTTCGGATCTAAGCTATGAATCTAGCAATGAGCTTAGTCTAGAGAAGATAGGGATCAAAGTGCTCTAGAGAGATGAACTACAAGAAGTGTTCTATGAAAACTAGTTCGTCTCTGGATAAGCTTGAAGGTTCTAGAGCGTTGTGAGCTTGAATGATATCCCTTGATTTCGCGTATATTCCTCTTCTTGAAATCTTCAAATCCTTCTCTATTTATAGTTGTGAGTTGTGACATATGTCCGTTGGAGACGACGATGCCACGTGTCACAAGCGTCCAAAGAAAACGGCCACTATTCAACTTTGTTGCGGCGGGGCGGTTAATGCGCTGTTCATGAGAGCGGCTTTCTTGTGTAGAGTAGGTAAGCGTTGTCGGCTTCTCATTGGTCGAGGTTTGTAGTTGGTGAGTGTCGAGTTGACCGTTCAAACTACCTCGTATGTCTTCTCGCCGAACATTTGAAGGGACTTTAAGTCTTTGGGTCGCTTTACGTCGGATACGGTACTCGAAAGTCTGTCTTCTTCTTGGTGAGTCGTCGGCCCGATAAAGTAAGCTTCGATAGTCGGTTGGTCGGCTGCGAAGGTATCTTGCTTGCCTTGGTTCTTCTCCGATGACCATCGGCTTGTAGAGAATGCTTCTCCGAGGTCCGGTCGCTGATGCGGGATCTTCAACCGAGTTTGATATCGGTGCCGACGAAGAATGCAAGCGATTACACCGATGACGTGGGGTTACGAAAAGTATCTTCGGTGAAGATCGGTTCAACAACTACCCCGTACGAGGACTTAGACAAAAATAATAAGCATTACATCACGTCTAACCTATACATCGGCTAATCCTATCGACACACTAATCTACCGATATCGGCTCGGTTTTGGGATCTTCAATTCCATAGTACTACTATGATTTCCCCCAATTTCTTTTAACCCTAGAAACATTGAGTATCAATCTCTTGACTCATATCCAACAATTTCCCCCTAATTGATGATGCCAAAACCTCTATACTCTAATATCTATTAAAGATATTGTCCCTACGACAACAATTTCCCCCCTTAAAGCATCGAGGAAAAGCGATAATAGTAAATGAACTCCGGCGGGTGAGAGAAAGGCAAGATCGGAGACCGATGTGAGTGTGTGTCGGATCACTTGGTGATCGGTAGTGTAAACACAAAGTAAAAGGCTGAAAGACAATGAGTAATTGTCTAGCAAGCGGAAGGAACCGATATATATATCAAGAATTACGAGTTCCTATGCTATTACAAAAGATGAGGAAAAAAAAAAATCACTGCTCTTGCTTCTTGAACCTGCGTTTTCTTCTTGAAGTCGGTGGATTTTTCCTCGGGGGATCCAGGTAATAGTATTTATACACTCTAGCTCGAATCTCCTGGATCTCCAAGTTATCATCCGGCCTTTACGGGAGCAAGGCTCGAGCGTAGGCGGCTTCCTCCACTTCTCTTTCTATGTCCTTAGTGCTCGGCGAGTCCACTAGCAAGTCTCGGCGGTGGAATACGTCGGAAAGCTGGGGCACGGAAGGTTACATTCACGTGATTCCATGACTTGCTTCAGCCGTTCACTGAATTCAACATTAAATCTCGTAATCAACTCCTCAAAGAGCTGATCGGTGGGCGATCAAGTGGGTAAATGCGCCATACGTAGTAGCCTTTGATAAAAGTTTCTTTCAATCTCTCCCAATGTTCATTCATATCAGCCGGCACCCACTTATCCACATGCTTGAATCGGTTGTTGCTTGATGTGGGGGCCCCCGATGAACTTAGATCCTCTCGGGATCCGCCTTCTTGGATCGGTTCTTTGGTTTATCGAGATAGGCTTTTCATTCTTGCCGGGTCGGCCATCCTTTTCTTCTCACGGAGAGCGGCCGCTCTAGTGTCTCCTCGTCCGAGACTCGGTCCTTGCAGCGTCGCCTCCCGGGTCGTTTGATCTTACGCTATCCGCTTCGGGTGTAAGAGTAGATATGGGAATACTACGAGCAGTAGCTTTGATTTCGATCGGAAGAGCCTTAGCAAATTCTTCTTGGGCTTTCTTCTTTTGCTCTTCGATTGTATTAATGACCTTTTTCTTTCCTTTGCCCACGACGGCTTTGCCCTTAGGCTTTTTATTTGCTTCATTGCCTCCTCTAGGCGACGCTCCTGGTCCGGCTTGTCTTGCGGCTCTTGGGCTATTACGAGGTCGAATGCCTCTTGCTCCGCTTTTGATTTAAACTTCTTGATCGGGGAGGAAGGAGTAGTGGATTCGGTAGCGATTTCCTTCCCCGACCTCTGCGGCGGCTTTTGAGACTCTTCTTCTTCGGTGGCTCTTCAAGGAATTGAGCGATTTCGTCTATGTGCACGGTGAAGAGGAGATGGGGGTGGCTGGTAGTGGGAAATCAAGGAGAAGGACCTCGGTAGATGTACCTTTACGATTAGTTGGTCCTGCCTCCGGAGACTGTTCCCCCGAATCTCTGCGGTGAGGGCTCTGGCTGCCGAGGAGGGTCTGCCTCCCGAGCCTGTCCCTCAGAGGATACGGACGTCGCTGTATCCGTATCGGGTTCATCTTTCACAATATCTTCCCCCTTTTTGGCATCGGCAATATTCGCCGGGGAGGTGCGGATAGCTTTTTACGTCCTGCTCCAGTTGTGCACGAGAATCTTTGATGCGGGTAAGCTGTGTCATCAAAATCAGCGACCAAGTTACGGTAGTTTTCCCGAGTCTTTCTCCCGATCGGCTCTAGATTTCTTCAATCGGAGCGGCGACTCCTGACGGAGTTTCAGCGAGCTTGATCATTTGATTCCGTCATTTCTTTACGAATGGCTTTTAAGGCCTCGGCTTGTTGCTTGATGGCTGTTTGAAGAGAGGTGGTTGCTATCTTGTTTCTCTCATCAATGAAGCCTTGAATTGTTTTCATCGCTTGAGTCAGCTGCTCCGAGAAAGTTTTATGCTGAGCGGCAAGCAGCTGCTGACTCTGTGCTGATAAATCGGCCTTTTGAGCACTTAGGGCCTGCTCAACTATCTCCTTGAAATCTGGCTGAGAAGCCTCTTTAGGGGGTGGAGATGTCGGCGGCCAACTTACTTAGAGCTTCGTTATGAGCCTTGGTGTACTTCTCCCATTTGAAATGAACATCTTTGGCTAGGAGTCGATTTTTCTCACCTTGGCGTTTGATAGCCCTATTGACAGAACGTGAGGACACGGAACCGATGGGTTGTATCTGATAAGAGCTGGTTCCGAGCCTCTGCTCAGAGAACGAGATCAACTGCTCCCTACTGTACTTCGGAGCAGTTGTAGCCTCACCAGATGTGACTATGGGTGGTGTTGGGCTCTTCTCTTGGGGAGTTTGTCCCTCTGCAGATTCTCCCTGGTCTGCTTCCTTGGGTTTGCCATCCATCTCCTCATCTTGATCATCATTATCGCCTTTATCAGAAGGTGGAGATGGGGGCGGAGCTGTTTCAGTCGGAGCTCTCAAGCTCAGTAAATAGAGCATTGCAGCTCTCAAATCTTCGAAAGACGCCACATCGCTGGCTCTCCGAATCCAATCTTGGCTTGGAGCTCTTGCTCCTGCGTCGTAGCTCATCCGGTGATTCTTTGGGATTTGGCAAAGTCAATAAGAATGTCCCGGTGCGAGAAACCTTAAGAGCATCGAGCTCTTGTCCTTCTTGCTATTTCAACCGGATCTGCGTGCTCGGCAATTTACGGTATCTCTTCTTGAATCTCAGGCTGCAGCACCGATCGAGTGGTGTCAGTTGTTGTCCACTCAGCAGTAGGTTCGGGTGACGGTTCCCTCTTGTCAGACTCTGTTCCCTCAGAGCTGATCACTTGGACTTTGTCCTTGATCGTCGCTCCCTCGATTCCAGTATCTGAATCGAGTAGTTGCTCCTCTTGAATAGAAGGAGGAGCTGGGTGAATAATGGTAAGTGGGCGAGCCACGCTGTGACCTCAGCAGGTCGATTCTTAGCCAACCTCCTCTTCTTTGGTACTTGGACAGTTAGGGGCGGAGCGGACGCCGCTCTCTTCGGTTCAGGTGGCCCCTTGCCAATTGACTTTTACTGCGCCGGCCTTTGTCATAAATTTGATAGACTTCTTGTCAAAGTACTTGGAGTCCTCAAAGGCTGAGTTCTCAACAGTGAGTTCCTCCGAACTATGCATTCTATCGAAACGTACATCTTTGTTCCGAATAGAAGTTTACCCACATTGGCTATCCTCCTCTCGCCGGTGGGTAATGTGGTGAACTTCGAGCACGTGCCTTCATCGAGTAGTATAATACTCGGCCCAGTTCACTTCAACCCCATCGTCTATTGCCATCATCAGCTGAATCCTAGGTTTGGACAGTTGATCATATGATCCAGCTGAACTTGTCAGAATGTGCGATACCACGTAAGCTAGACCTCTCGTGCGAGGTAGCAACATATTCCTCGATAAAGGCTGTTTTGAACGCCACATCCTTGCGTCCACGAGAATTTACGCACATATGCATTGATCTCCTTCTCCTTGTATCCAATCGGAGAAATGCCGGAGTTGGGAAGATCGAAAGAGAGAGCTAGAGCATCTTGAATATCGAAGGTAAGAACAGCTGACTCCCACTCATCTTGATCGACTTCCTTCTGATAAGAGAAGGACGATTCCTCTCCTCCCGACGCTAGAGATTTCCAGTTGAAATAAACTTCAGCGACCTGTCGAGGGAGAAAAATACGGGGGTGCTTCGAAACCAGCATCTCCAACCCTGAACGCTCCAAAGCGTCAAACACGGGTTCAAGGAAAGAGATCTCCACTTGGCGGAAGGCCAAGGTAGGTTCAAACAGAATCCTGGAAGCTACAATCTCCTCAATGTTGTCTGGAGTTTGAACGTTCGCCATTGAAATCTGCAAAACAACATATTAGCACTTGAAAATAGAGTAAGTTAGTAGTTGCTAGCGGACATCGATACATTACCGTGAAATAGAGCTTGAAAAGATATATAGCAATGCGGTTTGAATGAGGATGTAAGGAAGGAAAGCCGAATCGCTAAGAAAAAGCTCTAAGATATGAGAATGGCGAAAAGTGAGGAGTTGATAGAAGATGAAAGATTTTGTATATTGAGTTTGATCTTTAGTTTGAATCGCACGGTTCAAATTTAATCTTTCAAAATCAAGGGGCGGCTAAGATTAAATGTTATAAAAGAATGATTACAATAGCCGCCAAAAATATAGATATACGTAATAAAGCTAATGGAGAAGACATGCATTAAATGCGCAAGAGAGCATTAATTACGCGGGCGAGGAGTCCTGCCGACTTTTCCTCAAACCTTAAACATAATAAATGGTAAGGAATAAATGCTCCTAGGCAAGCGAATGCGGGCGGCGATGCATTAAATGCGGCATGCTTCGAACAAATTAAGTAACGATACTACGCAAACCTCTTCGTTGAACTTATCGTTGGTTACCATCATTTATCGGGAGGATGGTTGTGCGATGACCATGTTCTCCCTTGTTGTGTACGGTGTGCATCTCCCAATGAGTCACATGTACTAAGTTTTCGACTGTCGTGCGATTCCATCTCGATACACATTGTTGCTAAGTATATTATTATCGGTAGTCGGCTTCTACTGACTTGTCTCGGTAGGATCGAGCAGAACCTAGCTCAACCGATAGTTCTCTCGAACCTGTTCTCGGCTAGTGGTTTGGTCGGTATATACGCCCTTTGCTTGTCGGTATGGATTTTCTCCATCCCGATGTCCTTCTTTTCGACATGGTCTCCGATGAAGTGGTGTCGGATGTCCACGTGCTTGCATACGGTATGTAGAACCGGGTTACGAGTTATAGCTATTGCCTTTGGTGGAGTCACGGTAGATGGGCACTTCATCCCGAGTTATACCATAATCTCTCAATTGTTGTCGAAGCCAAAGGATGCGGGCACAGCAACTTCCTGCAGCCATGTACTCGGCTTCGGTAGTGGACGTAGCTACCGAGTCTTGTTTCTTTGAAAACCACGATATCGGCTTGCTTGCCTAGGAACCGACATGTTCCGGAAGTTGATTTTCGATCTATCCTACATCCTGCGTAATCGGCATCGAGAATAACCTGTCGGTATTAGATTATCATCGGCGGGATACCATAACCCGACCTCGGGTGTTCCTCTTAGATATCGCGAGAATCTTCTTCGCCGAGTCTAGATGACTTCGCTTGGGATTCGCTGAAATCTTGCGCATACACCTACGGCATAAGTTATGTCGGGTCGGCTATTTGTTAAATAAAGTAAAGAACCAATAATAGCTCTATAATCGGTAGAGTTAACGAAGCTCCCTCTTTGTCTAGATCGATTTTAAAGTTCGTGTTCATGGGGATCTTGGCCGGTTTCTTTGGAATCACGGCCGAATCTTTTGAGAAGATCTCGAGTGTATTTGGCTTGATTGATGAAGATTCCTTCGCTGATTGTTTTACTTGAAATCCAAGGAAATAATTCATCTCTCCCATCATGGACATCTCGAATTTCTCCTTCATCATCTTCTCGAGCTGGCGACATATAACCTTCGTTTGCGGCCGAAAATGATGTCGTCCACATAGATTTGCACCAATAGAATGTCATCTTCGACTTTATGCTGAATAGGGTGCGATCTACTGTCCCCTTTTGAAAACCTTTTCGAAGTAGAAAGTCGATAGGGTATCATACCAAGCCACGGGTGCTTGTTTTAACCCATACTGAGCTTTCCTAAGTCTACGTACACGATGTCCCTGGCTGAAAGCCGGGCGGTTGTTCCACGTAGACTTCTTCCTTCGATGCGCCGTTCGAAAAGCTGACTTCACATCCATCGATATACCTTAAATCTCGATGTGTTGCATAAGCTAGGAAAAGACGAATGGCTTCCAATCGGCGGCCGGAGCAAATGTTTCATCAAAGTCAATTCCCTACGCCGATTGTATCCTTTAGCAACTAGTCGAGCTTTATTTCGACAATGACGTTGTTTTCATCTCGCTTGTTTTTGAAGACCCACTTAGTTCCAATCACGTGCCGATGTCCAGGTCCGTCGACAAGCTCCCAAACTTCATTTCGACGAACTGGTTCAGCTCTTCTTGCATAGCAATGACCCGGTCGGCATCTTTAAGTGCGTCCTCTATCGACCGAGGTTCTTACGTAGACGAGAAAACAAGAGTAAAGTGAGCTTTCTCCTTGAATTAATCTTGATCTCGTCCTTATAGTTGCTGATGGATCTCCAATGATAAGATCGAAGAATGAGCATCGAGCCACGAACGCCCGAGTCGGGCTTCTTCTTCGATACCACTTACGCACGGTCGGTAGGTGTATTAGGCATTTCGGTAGTCTTGTTTTGTGACCGTAGTAATTCGGTAAGAAGGTTAGGATCTACCGAGTTTCCGAGTGCGGGGGCATTCGGCTCGGGAACATTAATGGTTCCCCCCGAGTTTATATTCTCGGTAGAGGTCTCGGTTACCACGGGGGCTTCCTCATCGACCGAAGTTACTGTTGTTGATTACGTTCGATAGAATCAACTAGGTTAGCTACATTGCTTGTTGGCCGAGTATGAATTTCTTCATCTTCGACTCATCATCCCAACAATCTTTGGATCTTTTCGGCTTTGTCATTTAGTTCGAGATCCCGTAGCTTCTGCTGACATCCTCGATACTTGACTTTGTATCTTTCCTGTTCTCGGTAACAAATTCATCAAAAACAACATGAGGGCTTTCCTCCACGCAAAGAGTTCGATAGTTAAAAACTCGAAGGCTTTTCTTGACTCGGGAGTATCCTAAGAATACTCCTTGATCGGATTTGCTATCAAAGACCTTCAACCGATCTTTCCCATTGTTGTGGATAAAGCAAGGACGGTAGAAAACATGAAAATGAGAAATAGAAGGAATTCTCCCTTTCCACGGTTCGTATGGCGTCTTCATGTGTTCTTTGTGTCGGTAGTGATCGATTCCGAGTGTAACGGGCGGTGTCGGTAGCATCGGCCCAAAACTTTGAGGGTAGTCGGGAATGCTGCGAGGAGCGTTCTTGCTTTGCTTCTTTGAGAGTTCTGTTCTTACGTTCAGCAAGTCCGTTCTGGCGAGGGGTGCGTGCGGCGATGTCTCGTGCTTGAATTCCCTCTTTATCGCAAAGTATGTCTTAACTACCGAGTTTAGAAACTCTGTTCCTCCGTCGAGCGTATCTTCTTAATCTTGATGTTCTTTTCCACCTTGAGTTTCTTGATGTAGATTAGGTAACTCGGTCCCGAACATCGGATTTGTTGGCGATGAAGATGACCCCAGTATATCTCGAGAAGTCGTCTATGACGACGAGGGCATACTTCTTGCCTCTTATAGTCCTTGGAGAGACGGCCCGAATAAGTCCATGTGAAGCGGTGAAGGATTCCATCGGTGGAAGGTGACGGAATAGGTGGATTGCTACTCTTTGTTTGCTTTCCCTTCGGGCACGCTTCACAATTTACGTCTTTGATAAACGATTCGTTGGGCGGTCCTCGACTTTAGAGTTCTTGACAAGCTTGTTCATGGTCTTGAAGTTCAGGTGGCTGAGTCTCTTGTGCCATAGCCGGCGACTTGTTACCCGATTTAGTACGTGCGAGCAAGCAAGCCTCGGGTTACGCGGTATTCCGGTTTGCAACATAGATGTTCTTCCTCCGCGAACACGATAACACTTGTTTTCCCTGTAGATTTGTCAACAATATCACGAAACCGGTGTCAAAGATTACTCTGTTAAGATTATCACGAAATTGATGGCGAAAGGAGATTATGTTGAAGTCCTTCAACATATGTTACTCTTGGAGGCGTGGCGGTCCCAATGTTCGGCGTTCCGTATCCCCTTGTGTAGCCTTTGGAATTGTCACCGAATTCACTGGGACCATCTTCTTGTACGTAGTTGGTCGGCGAGCTCTTACGGTAGGTCATGTGTCTCGAGCGGCCGCCGTCCACTATCCACGGGTCCTTATGCACCTGCAAAAAGAGAGGCATTTTTAGGTACCCTTTGGTTCGATTGGGTCCTTACGAGGTTAGTGGGTGATTTCGGAACCCGGATCTGTCTCGGGACCTTAGAAGTTCTAGACTTCTTCTTCGAACCTTATCGGCTTTCTTCTCCACGAGGACTTGGAGATACTCGACTTTCTGGCGATAATTTTGGGTTCGGGGAGCTCTCTTCTTCGAGTCTTAGCGCTTCTCTCGACCACGGGCTCATAGTAGTACGAGCCGTGCGAGCCGGGTGCTCATACAGATGGCTCCTTGTCTTCGTTACGCCCATCGACCTTCTTGATTCCCCCCGAATTTGATCGCGGTGTCCGGGGCTGGAACCTTTGGTCATTGCTTGTTGCTACTCGGCTGAGGTGTAATTATTTTCTGTTTGTTTTTCGCCCGAGGTGTGGTGTCGGCGGCTTGCACCTTTCCTCGACGAACCTATCGGCCCGGGGTTCCTTGAGCTTTTGGAGGTAGAAGCTTCGTGGGTATAGCCTAGACCTTCTTTCACGGAAGTTGACCGTTGTGCTCTAAGCATGCTTTCAAGCTTCTCCTTAGCTCCCGGGTATTGTTCGATCATCAATCCTCTCCGGACTTCGTCACTCCTTACGAGTAAGTCATAGTCATTCCGCACGTCCGTGAGCTTCGGCCGAGCTTGGCTATTTCGGTCTCTTTCTCGGAATTGTCCTTGGTCGACCGAGATCCGAGTCTCTTGAAGGCCGAGACTTAGTCATGAGAGATTCAATCTCTTCCTTGAGTCTCGCAACTAGATCCACTGACTCGAGTAGAGACCCGACAATCGGAAGAAAGTCTCTAATTCTCGGCCTTTACCTGTTCAAGTTCCTGGATGGTTACTGCTGAACTCTCTGCTCGGTGAATACTGTTCCTCTAGCGAGATCATCGTAGGCTTGTACCACATCTAGAGGATCATCACGTGACCGAGCACGTGTCTTGTGTGCTATGTGAAGAAGAGGTAATAATGCGTTTAGAATTTACCTCGGCCTCTTCTCCGGCCATCGAGACGGTATTCGGCCGACTCATCGGGAAGCTGTCTTTGCGACCTCAAGCTGCGACGAACGCGGCTTCGTCTTGAGAAGAATACATGAATGTATCCTCCTCAATTGAGTTATCGGATATCTCTCCGGCTATATAGGCTGCCGTCTCTCGGCGAATTTCTTTCTCCTGGCTGCCGTTCCGCTCTTTGAGCGGTGAGAGTTCGGGACAATCGTGCGATAGTGTCCCTCCTTCTTGCGGTTGTAGCGGGTAGATGTTCTGCTTTGCTCTTACCGGTGAGTCTTTAGATGGGTGCGGCGGACTCCGATTTCCTGCATTCGGTAGAAGGATTAGATTCTTCTTTCTTATGATAGTCTTTCTTTCCCGAGGAAGAATCTCGGTTGTATTTCCTCGGCTTTCGACTCTCTCCTTTTCCCTCCGATATTTGAGAGCCATCGGTGCTAGGCGATCGGGGCTGCGAGTCTCGGAAGACTTTGCTACGATGTGGCCACGGCTTTGCTTGAGGAAATAGGCTTGGCTCCGGTATTCTTGATTGTTGCCTTGAAGGCGTGGTCGAACCGTGTGTCAGTTGGAGCGCTTAAGCACTTTTGGGGTAGGCTATGCTCGAACTCCTCCGATTTTAATTACGAAAATATAACATCGGGAGTTAGAGCATTTAGATCGAGCGACGTAAATAAGTAGCAAATGGAAGCCACTTACGTCGGGGCAACGCTCTCAAGATCTTGGTGTTCATCTCCTTGTTGGTGAACGACCTCCCCAACCCATTGATAACATTGACTTGATTGGTGAATCGACACTCGGCTCGTCAATGGTTTCGAGTAGCTCCATTGCAAAGGCGTCGAACTACGAAGCTCTAGCTCGAGCTTGTTCTCTTTGATACGAGGGGTTCCATGGCTCGGTACAGCCAAGGCGTCCCATAGCTCTTTCGCCGTTTTGCAATCTTGTACCCTTCAGAGATGTGAGTCACCGAGCGTAGTCGGTATGGCATTACGTGCAACTCGATCAAGGTTGTGCAACTTCTTTTCTTCGGGCGTGAAGGCGAGATTTGTCTTTGGGAACCTTAGCACCGGTTTGTGCTCCCACGCCTCCTCCAGGCCGGCAAATACTACGCCGTCGATCATGGGAATGATCGGTCCGACTCTAGGACATCGACATGCTGTCGTGGAGTGACGTTAGGTGTGCCTCCATACGTACGCGCCACACCGTGTAGTTCTCTATTGAGAACATCGGCACCATCCTAATACCTGACATATCAGACATTGTAAGAGTAAGAGTATAGGGATGCTGAAAAGATGCTTATGCAGTGAAAACGATTTTCAGGATCAGTTCGAGAGGACCAGTATTTCAGAACCGGCGATCAGTTGAACACCGAATGCTCTGATACCAATTGTTGGTCCGGAGATGAAAAGTCGGGTGTAGAGGGGGGGGGTGAATACACACGAGCTCTGTTTCTTTTTCTCGGTGAAGGTCGGTGAAGGCGATGTTTGCAAGCGATGAACAGGCCAAGTAAGCCTTCGATCACTGGGGTCAAAGTGAGTCGGCTTCGAGCTCTTCTGCGGCGATGTCGGTATTACGAAACTCGGTCGGAGCCGTAGTGCGGATAAGTGTTAGGCCCGGAGTCGTCTCTTTTGAAAATGCGTTTTTGCAAGTTAAATCTTTTGGTGTGCACTTTATAAAATACGTTTTATGCAAACTTATGATTTTCAAGTCGGTTGAATGCAATGCAATAAAACAATGAAATGAACACAAGCGATTTAACGTGGTTCGGATACGCAAGATCCTACGTCCATGGTCCCGAACAAGGCGAGAGAACTTGTTGATTATTCGAGCAAGCCTCGGCGGGGATACCGTGCCTTGGACAGTTCCCTCTAAGTTATAGTCCTTAGCGACTTTACAATCCAAACCTAAGTTTAGAAGGGAGGGAATATTCTCCAACTGAGAAGGAGTTCTTACAACAAGAACAATTCACTAAATGTGAACTCCTTCGGATCTAAGCTATGAATCTAGCAATGAGCTTAGTCTAGAGAAGATAGGGATCAAAGTGCTCTAGAGAGATGAACTACAAGAAGTGTTCTATGAAAACTAGTTCGTCTCTGGATAAGCTTGAAGGTTCTAGAGCGTTGTGAGCTTGAATGATATCCCTTGATTTCGCGTATATTCCTCTTCTTGAAATCTTCAAATCCTTCTCTATTTATAGTTGTGAGTTGTGACATATGTCCGTTGGAGACGACGATGCCACGTGTCACAAGCGTCCAAAGAAAACGGCCACTATTCAACTTTGTTGCAGCGGGGCGATTAATGCCTTGTTCATGAGAGCAGCTTTCTTGTGTAGAGTAGGTAAGCGTTGTCGGCTTCTCATTGGTCGAGGTTTGTAGTTGGTGAGTGTCGAGTTGACCGTTCAAACTACCTCGTATGTCTTCTGCCGAACATTTGAAGGGACTTTAAGTCTTTGGGTCGCTTTTACGTCGGATACGGTACTCGAAAGTCTGTCTTCTTCGGTGAGTCGTCGGACCGATAAAGTAAGCTTCGATAGTCGGTTGGTCGGCTGCGAAGGTATACTTGCTTGCCTTGGTTCTTCTACCGATGACCATCGGCTTGTAGAGAATGCTTCTACCGAGGTCCGGTCGGTGATGCGGGATCTTCAACCGAGTTTGATATCAGCTGCTGACGAAGAATGCAAGCGATTACACTGATGACGTGGGGTTCTGAAAAGTATCTTCAGCTGAAGATCAGTTCAACAACTACCCCGTACAGGACTTAGACAAAAATAATAAGCATTACATCACGTCTAACCTATACATCAGCTAATCCTATCGACACACTAATCTACTGATATCAGCTCGGTTTTGGGATCTTCAATTCCATAGTACTACTATGATTTCCCCCAATTTCTTTTAACCCTAGAACAGCTGAGTATCAATCTACTGACTCATATCCAACAGTTTTCCAAAACAATATTTGATTATTATTGAGTAGTGGGAGCGAAGCCGTAAACGTCCACCTGCGTGGCTTGCGTGCCTAGTAAACACGAGTACTCTAGAAGATAATAATTAAATAGGATGGCTAATTAGATCAAATTGAATGCGGCATGGTTCGAGTAAGTATGTCAATTTCAAGGATTTGATTCTATTTGGTCAAATTAATGGTCAATGCTTAGATGTCACCGCAGGTACAATTCACTTCCCTCGAAGTCCCTTCCCGCGTTTTAATAGTGACATGGTCCAGTATATCGAACTATTAATTTCATTCGTCTTAAGAACCTTGACGTGGATTGGAATTAAAGAGCTAGGTAAATAGCTTGGTTTAGGGTTACGCTAGTAAACGACCACCTGCGTGGCTTGCTAGTGGAATTCCTAGAGCGGTTCGAGGTTTTTAACATCATTGGTTTTTCAAAAGGTTACAATGATTGTTAATTACGAATTATGTGCAAATATTAATTTTATACATGCTTTTAATTTATATTTTTTCAGATATGTCTGTTCGAAAAACTTTAATTTCGAGTTCCTAAACAGTCTCACCAACCAAACCCTAACGGGTTTACAATTTTAAATAATTTTACAAAGTGGAAGAGATATCTTACCTTCCCAATAAATGCTCTGCAAAGGTTCTATAAGAACTTCTTTTTTAGGACCGCTATGTCTAAGAACGAGTTTACTTTGAGTATGTTACTCAAATCTTTGGTAGCGGTCAAAGAGGTTATAGAAAAGGGCAAGAGTGCTCAAGTCTTGAATATCCCTAGTAGTTCAAGGAATCCTCTGAAATGCGGAAACCAGAAAAAGAGCAGAAAGGGTGGACAATTCAAGAAGAGCAGTGGGAGTAAGAAGACGGTCCTTATCGGCGGCATGCGAATGCCAAAGAAGAAAGGAAGGTTCTTCAATTATGGTAAGAAAGGACACTGGAAGAGTTATTATCCAGATGTCAAGGCAAAAACAGAAAGAGACGCGAGTCGCTCTTGTAACTGAAACTGTTCTGGTTTCCTCTTCTACCCACGAATGGGTAGTGGATTCGGGGCAACTGATCATGTTTGTTACACCTTGCAAGGTTTCTTGCAGAAAAGGCAATTGAGCAATGACGAGGTGGTAGTCTCAATGGGCAATGGATCGAAAGTTCCTGCAATTGTCATTGGAGATTTACATCTATCTTTTGATAGTTCTGTTTTAGTACTTAAAGATGTTTAATATGTGCCTGAGTTTAGGCGAAACATTATTTATGTTTCAAAACTCTGCACCATGGATTGTTATAAATCAAGTTTTGATAGTGAAGTTTCTATCATGAAAGACGATGATTTTATCTGTGGTGGACCATTAAACGGATCTTTATATACTATTACTTGTAAACCGCATAATTCTGTTAATATTGCTTCCTCATCATCAAATCCTAAGAAGAGGAAAGAATCTTCTGAGGTAAACCAAACTTATCTGTGGCACTTAAGACTAGGTCATATCAATCTTAACAGAACTCAGAGGTTGGTGGAATATGGATTATTGGAGTCTCTCCAAGATTGAACCATTTCCAACTTGCGAAACCTGTTTGGAAGGAAAGATGATGACTAGGCCTTTCAAGGCTAAGCGTTATAGAGCCACATAAGTATTAAGTTTGATACATTCTGACTTGTGTGGGCCTATGTCTACACAAGCTCGTGGAGGGTATGAGTACTTCGTCACATTTACTGATGATTACTCAAGGTATGGATATGTTTACCTTCTTCGCCACAAGTCGGATTGCTTTGAAACCTTTAAGGAATTCAAGGCAGAAGTGGAGAAGAAGCTAGGTAAAGAAATCAAAACACTACGATCTGATCGTGGTGGGGAATACCTATCCAATGAGTTCAAGGACTACTTGACAGAATGTGGGATTACATCCCAGCTGACAGCACCGGGCACGCCCCAGCAGAATGGTGTGTCAGAGAGAAGGAACCGAACTCTCTTAGAGATGGTTCGGTCCATGATGAGTTATGCAACTTTGCCAGTTTCCTTTTGGGGATATGCCCTAGAGACTGCAGCATACTTGCTGAACCGTGTGCCTTCCAAGTCGGTACAAAAGACCCCTTTTGAGTTGTGGAATGGGCATAAGCCTAGTTTGCACCACTTAAGAATTTGGGGTTGTCCTGCTTATGTGTTAAATAGGCAAGCCGACAAATTGGAATCACGTTCAGAAGTGATGTTGTTCATAGGGTATCCAAAGGAAACGAAGGGTGGATACTTTTATGATCCTAAAGAACAGAAGATCGTTATTAGCACTAATGTTCGGTTAGAAGAGGATTACATTAGTAACCATAAGTCTCGAGTCGACATCATCCTTGAAGAATTACAAGGTGGTCGAGTTCCACTTGAACAGCCAGTTGTGCAAGATAGTACTCCACGAGTAACTGCACAATCTGTTAACACAGCACCTGACACTGTTCGACGTAGTGGGAGGGTAATATTTACTCCTGATCGGTATATGTTCACTGGGTAGACGTTTGATTATCTCCCGGCAGATGAACAAGATACCGTGGATCCCTGGACTTACAACGAAGCAGTGGGAGATGTAGATGCAGATTCATAGCGAATCACCATGGACTCGGAATTTGAGTCCATAACTGATATGGATGTATACGAGATCACTGAACTACCTGAGGGCTGCAAAGCTAATGGTAGTAAGTGAGTATACAAGAGAAAGATAGAGAACCGAATGAAGAGATCATGGCATTTAAGGCCACGCTAGTGGCGAAGGGTTTTACCCAGAAAGAAGGTGTTGATTACGAAGAGACCTTCTCGCCTGTAGCAATGATCAAGTCCATTCGGATTCTCCTTGCCATATCAGCTCACATGAACCTAGAGATCTGGCAAATGTATGTCAAAACCGTATTCCTAAACGGTCACCTTTAAAAAGGTAGGGACATCTACATGAAACAACCAGATGGTTATGTGAAGAAGGGCGAAGAGCATCTAGTTTAGAAGCTTAGGAAGTCCATTTATGGACTTAAACAAGCTTCACGGTTACAGCACCAGCGTTTTCGACGAGGTAGTCAAATCCTATGGATTTGTATCCTGTCCTAACGAGGTGTGTGTAACGTATTTGTGTTAACGGATCAGTGGTGTTTCTTGCACTTTACGTAGATGACATCCTTCTCATTTGCAACAATGTTGAAGTGTTATCAAACGTAAAGAAATGGTTATCCGAGCAGTTTCAAATGAAGGACTTAGGTGAAGCTGCTTACATCCTTGGGATCAAGGTTATTCGAGATCGCAAGAAAAGGATGTTAAGCTTGTCACAAGCATCCTACATTGATACTGTTATTACTCGTTTTAGCATGCAAAATGCCAAGAGAGGTTCAGTACCTTTCAGACATGGCATTTTTCTATCCAAGAATCGAGTGCCCCAAAACGCCCGAAGAGATAGAAAATATGAGGCAAGTACCATATGCTTCCTTGCCGGTAGCCTCATGTATGCGATGCTTTGTACAAGAGCAGATATCTCATATGCCGTAGGCATGGTCTCAAGATATCAGTCTAACCCTGGAAAGGAATACTGGACTGCGGTCAAGTATATTCTCAAGTACCTTAAACGGACTAGAGATTATAGGCTTGTTTACCGGTCGAGACGATCCTAGTGTCTTTGGGTTATACAGAATCGGATTTCCAGGCTGACCAGTCAGACGAGAAGAAGTCTACCTCGGATTATGTGTTTACCTTGGGAGGTGGAGCCGTTTCATGGAGGAGTGCAAAGCAAAAATGCATTGCGGACTCAACCATGGAAGCAGAGTATGTGGCTGCTTCAGAAGCTTCGAAAGAGGCAGTTTGACTCAAGAATTTCCTCCAAGATCTTTATATTGTTCAGAATTTGCCTAAGGCGATCACGATTTATTGTGATAATGCGGGTGCAGTGACAAATTCTAAGGAACCTAGATCTCACAAGGCGTCTAAACACATAGACAGGAAGTACCATATTATACGAGTATTCGTAAATCGAGGTGACCTGGTGATTGACAAAATTGGAACTGAAGTCAACCTAGCTAATCCTTTCACGAAGAGATTACCACTCCCGGCTTACGAGAAGCATGTTCGTGGCTTTGGGATGGTAGAGATGCCCCACTTAGGACTACAGAAACTTTTGTATAAGTGGGAGAAGATGTCGTGATAGATAGGATAGATAGCTAAGATATAGGTTGGGTACTAGTTTGTACCTAGATAGTGAGATATAGACACATTGTATACTAAAAGTTTACTTTAGTATAAGTGGGAGAATTGTTGGGATTTTGTATACTTGGAAGCACTTTTATGCTTGTATACAATGTGTTTTTGTCCTTACCACTTGTTTTATTCTCCTATCGATAAATATGTATATTTGCACATGTTATCCTTTATCTTGTATAAAAGTTAGATTTGTGTGGTGTGTCGGGTATCACGAGAAGACAACACAAATTGGTTGAACTCGACAAGATATAAACGGTTAACACGATTGAGACAACTTAAGGATGAAGTTGTCGGTTTAAGCTGCCGAGTTTAGATAAGAAGTGGCTTGTCTTAGGCGCTTGTCTTTCTTGGTACACTTAAGGTGGTGTATTGAAGGATCACGGTGAGATGTGTTCTCCTAAGCCGACCTTAGTGGAGAACCAAGATCTCGGTGACTTAGCTGGTCTTAAGCTTGGTAAGACTTCGTTGAGTGCATTTGGCTATCTATCACTTTGACCTACTATGGTGAACGTCCAATGAGCGACCGGATCTACGTATCTTGGGTGTTAGTAGTCATTTGTGGCTCGAGTGGTTTGTCGTATCTTGCGGCCGTATCCCGGGAATGGGTTGATAATATCCCCCGAGGAACTCGAAAGGATTAGCACACTAAACCCGCCAGGTTGATTAAGTTCGGGTGTGTTAATAAGGTCGAGTGGTACTACTCGGGAATACAAGATGTTAATTAATTTAAGCGGTCAGTAAGCTTAATTAATTAACGGATATTTCTATCTTAAATACGGAGATCGATTAAGTCTAAAATACAAGCCCTTGCTCAAATTGGGATAAAGGGGTAAGTCGGCACGGATTCTCTAGTGGAATGAATCCGTGTTAATTAATTAATTTTGCTACGGGGTGAGCATGGATAATTAATTAATTGGAGGCCCGACTTTATTTCTTGTATTGGATCCACGATGCGGCCCAATTAGTTGCCTAGTAATTTATTATCTCTCGGAATTCATTATTAATGGATTAATGTATTTTACATTATTTAATAATGTTATTTATCGGAATTAATTGGTGGGCCAATTAATTGATAAATATTAGTAGCCCAATAAATTAATTAATTATATTATAGGCTGATTTAATAGAAGCCCATTGAATTATAATTAAATTAATGGGCTACAAATATATTAATATTATATAGGTTTTTGAAGCCTATATATATTAGTATTCTGTTCAGAAACTCATACAATTGATTCATAAAAATCGAGAGTGGCGTGAGTTACAGAGAGAGAAATAAATTTATTTTCTTCAGATCTCTGACCACCCAGAGGGAGAAAAAGGCCGGGACACAGATCAGAAGGTCTAACACAGGAGCAACAATCAGAGCCGCGACAACACACCGGGAGGAAGGTATCGGTTTTCCAACCCTATTATTCCTTCATACATCCGCTGGAGTCTAGGGGATAAAGGAAAGTAGTACATTTTCTTAGCGGCCACTAATTTTTTCTTCCCTTTCCTACTAGATTTCGGACCGTAGTCTAAATATCGCGAGGTTCCGCAAAACTTACAACTCTCCAGTTCATTATCTTCACGCCAATAGATCATGCAGGAATTTGGACAACAGTGAATCTTCTCTACCGGCAACCCCATCCCACTAAGCAATCTCTTAGACTCGCTGAAGTTATTAGGAAAGGAATTTCCTTGGGGAAGCATATCCTTAATCATTTGACTCATCCTGTCATAGCCCCTTTGCGACATATGATTCTCAGCCTTCAAGTTCATCATCCGAGCTGCTTGCAGACAATTGTGAGTAGGTCTCACAACCGAGGCCACAACTCCGTGTCGATCGCCCGCAACATTTCATATATCTTGTTTGCTTCATTATTTGGCGACTCCTCAATGTCCGCATCATTATAATTTGGCCCAGCATGATCCATTACCATCCTCTGATAGTAGGTCGACGTGTCATTTTGTACATTTCTCGTAGCTTGTTCATTTAGGGTTACGTGTTTTTCCCCATGAGATGACCAAACTTTATAATTTTTAACGAATCCTTTCATATAAACGTGCTCTCTTACAACTTGTGTAGACAAAAACAGCTTATTCTTACAATTTTTACACGGACATCTAATTTTTTCTCCGTCCATATAAGTTGTCTGGCTACTTGCCCAATCAATGAAATCCTCAATGACATTCACAAATTGAGGATTCAATGAACCGTCTACTGTCCACCGTGTATACATCCACGAACGACTCATTATTTCAAATCCTGATTTTGTCAGAATAATAGAGTGAAGTCGAATACTATTCGAAAATGAAACACTAATAGTCACAGATTCCTAGTTAATTGGCAGGGTTGATGCTTGAAATCCAGAAGATAAGGTTGTCCCAACCATGTTATATGTACAACCATTATCCACAAGAAATCTTTCATAATAGAATCCATTAGTCTATTTAAACATCTCTACAATCACAACAATAACATCTCTACAATCACAACAATAACATCTCTACAATCACAACAATAACATCTCTACAAGCACAACAATAACATCTCTACAAGCACAGAAGCAAGTCACAGAAGTAGTCAACAATAACATCTCTACAATCACAACATCTCTACAATAACATCTCTACAATCACAAGAAGCACAGAAGTAGTCAACAAGAACATCTCTACAAGGCTGAAAAATGAGCTACAATAACACGAAAGAAACCTCCATAAGAGACGATATTGAAGGAATGAGAGAAACTAACCAAGGAGACGGCGGCGGCGGTGGCGGCGCGAGGAAGTGGGGCGGAGGCGTTCAATGGCGGCGGCGGCGCGAAGCGGCAGCGCGGCGGCGGCGCGAAAACAGCAGCGGCGGAAGGCGCGACGAAGAAGACACTCTGTTCTGTTCCGCGGCGCTGAATTAATTTAGGTTACGCCGACGGATTTACCGACGGATAATTCCGTCGGTAAATTTATAATTATTACCGACGGAATATTCCGTCGGTAATCGTCGGTAAAATAAATTAAATTTTTTTAATAAATTTAAATAAATTTACCGACGGAATATTCCGTCGGTAAATATATTTTAGTTTATTAAAAACTAAATAAATAATAAGTTAACATTACCGACGGAATAATCCGTCGGTAAATTTATATTTTAGTTAATTAAAAATAAATAAATAGCAATGTTTTTACCGACGGAGTTATCCGTCGGTAAAATAAATTAAATACATTACGTTTTAAAAAAAAATATTTACCGACGGAATATTCCGTCGGTAAGTATATATTTTAATTAATTAAAACTAAATAACTAATGATATACCCTTACCGACGGATTATTCCGTCGGTAATATATATATTTAATTTATTAAATACTAAATAAATAATGATATACCGTTAACGACGGAATATTCCGTCGGTAATATGACGACGGAAATTATCCGTCGGTATTCCGTCGGTAAATTGAGCATCCCAATTTCCGTCGGTAATCCGTCGGTAAGACGACCCGTGTTTTTTATCCGTCGGTAATTCCGTCGGTAAATAGCATAAATTTTGTAGTGTAAACTTAATTAACTTGAAGGGTTTAGTATGTTAATCCTTTCGAGCTCCTCATTGGATATTATCAACCATATTATCAGGTATATGGTTGCAAGATATTGACAACCAGCATGAGTCGCAAATAACTACTAACACCCAAGATACGTAGATCCGATCGCGATAACGTTCACCATAGTAGGTCAAAGTGAGAGTTAGCCAAATGCACTCAACTAAAGTCTTATCAAACTTAAGACCAGCTAAGTCGCCGAGATCTTTGATTCTCCACTCAGATCAGTTATGAGAACACATCTCACTGTGAACCATCAATACACCACCTTAAGTGTATCAAAATAGACAAGTAGCCTAGACAAACTATTTCTTATCTAAGCTGCAGCTTAAACCGATAACTCGTCTTAAAGTTGTCTCAGTAGGTCAACCAATTGTGTAGTCTTCTGTGACTTACAACACACTACACAATCTAACTTTTATACAAGATAATAGAACTTAACATGTGCAAATATAAATAGTCAGATAGGAAAACAAACAGTGGATATCAATAACACTGTATGCAAGCCCAAGAGAGGATAGTTACCTTCAGACATGGCGTTTCTCTATCTAAGAGTCAGTGCCCTAAAACGCCTGAAGAGATAGAGAACCAGCCTGAGTCACAAATGACTACTAACACCCAAGATACATAAATCAGGTTGCGATGAAGTTCACCACAGTAGGTCAAAGTGATAGTTGGTCAAATGCACTCACCTGAAGTCTTATCAAGCTTAAAACCAACTAAGTTATCGAGATCTTTGGTTCTCCACTCAAGTCAGTTAGGAGAACACATCTCACTGTGATCCGTCAATACACCACCTTAAGTGTACCAGAATAGACAAGTAGTCAAGACAAACTACTTCTTATTTAAACTGCTGCTTAAACCGGCAACTCGTCCTAAAGTTGTCTCAGTTGTGATATCTATTTATATCATGTTAGGTCAACCAATTTTGTAGTCTTCTGTGATTTAAAACACACTACACAATCTAACTTTTATGCAAGATAATAGGACTCAACATGTGCAAAATAAATAGTCAGATTGGAAACCAAATAGTGGATAGCAATAACATTGTATACAAGCATAAAAGTTAATTCCAGTATACAAAATCCCAACAATTAATACGTTATCGCTAATTCAAACGCTGATGGAAGTTTGTTCATCACTATATAGCTATAAAATTTATTTTGCTATAGTGGTGTCGTCAAATACGTTGCCTTGAATGTAGCAATGGAATTGCCGACTGACATATTATTTCGCTATATTCAGAACCCGATGACGTCGTCTTCCTTAGTAGTCCATCGTTAGATTTAAATATCTGTGTTTCTGATTTCGTCGCTATCTGCTGCATTTTTTTTATTTTTATTTTTTTCACATATCAAAACCTGCACTCAATAATACCAAAACACATCAACCAACATTCCCTAATAACTAACAAACACACATTTTAGATATAAAACAGTGTTTCAAACTTAACCTTGTAGCATTGGAAATAAACAAACTTTACCAAAACATACAAAATCAAAATTAGATAACAATATAATTAGTATCGGGGAGGGGTGTTGTTGTCATCATGTCTATGACTCATCGATTGTTGATCGAGCACCTGCTTGATTAAGAGAGTCTGATCTTGTAGTCGCTTTATGAATGCCTCCTCACTAGTGCGTTAATCAGCCTCCATATGCATATAAGCCTCTAGTTGTTGACGCAACTTGGCCTTCTCAGTCTTTACCTGCTGAACGTAACTCATCTCTCTCTCTCTCTCTCTGCAGGTCCTCCTCCCTAGATTGTTGACCCGTTTTACTAAAAAAAGAATCAAATGTAGACTAATTTATATATCACTTTTCATTAGTTATGTATATATGGAAGAATGGCATGTGCCACCTTTCTGAATATATCTGGTATCTCGATAGACTAATTTCCTTCTCCCCTGATCTTCTTGGTTTTGAAGTAATGATATAACATCAAAGCTTGGCTGAAATCTCTCCCGCTAGATTGTATGATATCTTTGGCTATGTCACACCTATAAGTTGTTTGGCACAAAGATTTCCCGATACTGTTCCAAGTAGTGCATCCTAGGGATTCTTGACCCGCTTATCACACACATATTGTGATGTCGACTGGCATATCAATCCCTGTAGGAAGTGATGACTTCTACACGGTCTATATTACTCCAATATGAATCCAAGATATGCAGTTTGCTATCTCTGGTTTCAATCATTGCAATACCTCTCGAACATCATCAAAAGTGGCCATTGTTTTTCCACTTGGTTTAATGTAAGTTCTATCGAGAGAGCCATTTTTCTCATATTGATCCAATAGATTACATGGTGCTTTTTGCTCTTCAGGTTGAAGTTTTAGATAACACGATCAATATGCCTTGTAGAAAAGCCTTGATATTTCTGTATATTAAAACTTTGTTCATGATCTTATTGATCATACTGGATGAGATCGTACTCAGACTAGAATATCCAGTTCGGTCTTCTCTCTTGATGAATCGCCTCTATTTCACTCGTACTCAGATCCAGGTTCTCCATCTGGATTTTCTTCACCAACTGCTTCTTCTTCGTATATACTCTCACCCATTTCTCTCATTTCCGGGATAAACCGTTGAAATGTGTAGGTCCAACATGTACAATCTTTAAAACTTTCATTTTCTGTTGTATGAGCTTGCCTGAAAGTCTTCCTCGTGGTTATTCGTCCTTGTGATTTCGACATATTCAAGCTTTGTGATGAGACTCTACTCCTTGCAGGTCCACTCCTTTGACCCATTTTATAGGATCAAGTCTTTTGTCATGACCATATTGTTCTTGGTCTCCAAGAACAATATGATCGTTGGGAGATCATTGCTGCTACAATATAAAGGAGTATGTTTGTTAATTCTCCTTAATAGCTTGTAGTTCTTGATTACATCGATCAGCTATCTTTTTCTTCACAGAGGATATTCTCCTAGAAACATTATCTGGATTGCCTAGGATAAATTCTTCAAATTCCAAGGACTTGGGAATTTTGGGAAGAAAACTTCTACACATGTGTAACACCTTGGTAAATTGGTTTCTTTTTTCCACGTCATGACCTCCAAGCTAATCCAAGCCTATGAATTGAAATTTGAAATGTGGTCATCTTGTTTACTATCTTTGTGAGAGATTTTGGTTCAATTACCTCAACTCTATATTATTGTGATGCTTTCTGCAAAATGATTTTAACTTAATAAAACTCTCCTTTGTCGAGCTCAAGTGTTCAGCTTGTGATCCTCATGGATAAAAATAAAATTCACACGTAAATATGTCATTTGAATCCACTTTTGCTGTTTACAACGCCAAGGCATAAGCCAGTGCTCTTTTCTCATATAAAGTTCATTTCTTTGTGTTCTTCCTCGTATTCCTTCAAGACTTTATAAGAATCTCTTACAATTGTTTGAATCCATAGTTTGTAAAGTGTCTCCTCCGTCCAGGATAGTACTTGAAAATAATAAACAAAAACATTTCCTAAATAAAACCTAGACTCTGATACCATTTATTGGTGCTTTTTCTCCTTATGACAATATAATGCTAGAGGTTGAGGATAATCAAAGTTTAGTGCAATTAAATGATATTTTCATAGTTAATCATCCACCAAGAGAAGACAAAAAATGGACCACGTCAAAGCTAAAACTGGAAAAATATTTGTTTTGGCATTTATAGAGAATTTTGCCTATTTTTGCATTGTTGAAGATTAATTTGGCTATTTGTGACATTATACCAAGTGGTGAATTCAAGCCGAATTTGGTATGGTACCATTGAGGAGAAATAAAGCATTAAAGATTTAGATTAAGTTGCACCCTGTTTTGAACCATTCTAAACTTACAATTATTGTGATAACAAACTATTCAAGTAAAAATGAAGCACAACCACAACAAATTTTCAGTTGCCGGAAAATATTATATGCGACTGTTTTGCTATAAAAATCTATCATGCCATAGCTGAAAATTTCTCCAATACAACTTGGATTCAGCATAATACATAAACCATGCCTTCTCACTTGTAAACAAGGATAGAATTCTGTGCAGACTTAGAAGAAAAAATAGGTCAAAATCGAAGAGAACTCAGAGGTTTATCGGTTCTTTGTAATAAAAATTGGAAGTTCATCGGTTCTTTGTAATAAAAATTGGAAGTTCATCCGCAGTTCTGCACCTTGTTCCTCTCTTTATTGGGAAATCACAAGGAGCGACGAGTGCTGAAATGATCAACAAAGAAATCACTGAAGCAGTTTCTGAAGCGAAGTTTATTAGTGGGATGTGTAGTTCAAACTAACACACTCCTTTGAATGTACGACGATTGTGAAAGAGGGCATATTATATGTACCTTGGTTCCAGCCACAATGGTGCCATTCGAAGGATGAGCAGCACATGTTGTAACACTTTCAGGCAATGATAAATATCCGTTCTGCTTCGGGCTGATGGTTGCTTCTTCAGCATTCTGCATATCCTCACTATACACAGACATAACAATAATTAAACAGATGTGTATGTAGTAAACACACACTTTTCCATTGCAAGTTAAAAGGGGATTGGAAAAAAATACTTTTCTTCTGCTCCTAAGTCCAGTGTTCAAAACTTCTTACAACTTTTTCCCCCTCAGATTATGAGAAGTAGCCAACATTAATAGTCACCTCCCTCTTTTCACAGGCATAACCAGCCACATAAAGTCGGAAAAGGTTTCAATGGATAGACTCAATATTGATATCTGCAACATGTTACTGAGATAGATGATCATATCCGTTACCAAGACTTGAGTTGCTCCGAGCTATCTTGTTAATTATTATTATCCTTTCCATTACTAGTTCGATTATTGTTTTCCCTTATTGTTAGTTAGGTCCTGCGCTTCTTATTGGGATTGAATACCTAGGACAAATAGTCATCAGTCTCTAGGATTTTAGTTTAAAACAGTGTTGCTCCTTGTTAACCTTGTTCTTTCAATTAATTCATAGTAAATAATTCTTTGTTTATCCATCAGATTCTGCTATCGCTCTTTTTAACTCTATCACAACTGTATGTCACTGTCAGATAACCATGTCCCCGGAAACAAATTACAAATATGAAACTCAATCAAGGTTATATTACCTGTAATCCACATGACAAGGGGATGTACAATCTGGATAGAAATCCAAAAGAAAAAGGCCATCACTTGATAATGATCCAACTGCGTAGATCTGCACATGTACTGCCAAAAGTAAATAGAGTAAAATCTAGAACTCCAATTAATAATCCCAATTAGACCAGTCCAATTGAATGATAGATGATGTCGAAAATTGAATCTTCCTTGGAATAATTACATGTTTTTCAACCAACTAATATAGAAAGATAAAAAATGTATAGTTATCCGGTTCATTATATTCTTAAAAATAGTAATCTTCATTCAATAGGGGGAAAAAAAACAATTGCAAAGATTTAGAAGTATTGAAACAAATGTTATGACGCATTTGGTTCTAGGAAAAGACCAACTGGGTTAAGTCTGAAGCATTAATAAACAAATTTGGTTAGAAATTTGTCCTTCGTCCTGCACCAGATACATAGTAGATTGCATATCTTTGAAGTAGAAGTATCAAGTCTTCATGCAGTTGAAGAAAACAAATGTAGTGGTTTTATAACTTACCGAATTAATAGGAAGCCAACATGGTCTTCTCAAGTAGGAAATATTGGACAAACCATTTGGCTCATCCCTAGTCCCTCAAATTAACATGAATGAAAGGCTCATATTAGTGACCAATTTTACTAGTTCCAGCTTGAATGCAGTCAAATCCGGAAACTTAGTGTACTTACAACCATGGAGGTGGAGGGCAATGGATATGTGTCACTTGAAGCTTGTTGGTGTCCAGGACACCTGACCTGGAAGAGAATTAAGAATATCATTGGCAGAGATATATATATGAAGGAGTAAGGATCCAAAAGCGGATAAAGGATTCCCACAAGGGAGGAAAAGAGGAAGAATCAAAGGATGTGTCTGAATTTGAAATAAACAGCATAAACAAAAAAAAATATAAAATGATTTTGGAATTTTTGAACAATTGAAAACTACAAACTGTAAATCTCGTCTTCCTTCAATGCTCAATATATTGTTTTATAACAGCATACTGTTTTTTAAGTCAAGTGTATGACGCATGAAAAACAGGAAAAACAATATAAATGCATATTATAAATGAAGCATCCACTTGTTTACAGATATACCATCCATCGTCAAGATGAAATGCTAGTTGGTAAGGGCACGTTGGATTAACATCGATTGAGTGTATTTCCTTTGGAACAATGTTTGATTGAGCCTGCAGAGACATGTAATCAAATACAGTCATTAAATTTGGAAGAAGAAATAACTTTAAACTTTTTAGACCTTGAGAACTCAGCTCATAAGAAAATGTAATTTCTTTTATTTTCTGCTTTTTTATTTTTATTTTGTCAAAGTAATGGATTCATATAATCTGACCTACGCTAACAGATTATTTGCATAGAAACATTTACTAACCACTAAAATAACACGAATATGTAGTCTAACATCTCAAATTACTTATATTTACAAGAAATTTAGTGATAAAATAGTTCTTTGTTCTCAGGGATTTGTGGTCATATAGACATAAAGAAAATAGATGCAGACAATGTTGAAGCATAATAAAGAATTTTGTCTAGCAAGAAAACGAAAATAAATGTATTGTAAGCTTCACATACTTTGCTGCGAAAAATAAGACTTAAATAATGTAGAAATGAAGGATCTGCAACTTCAGTAGCACAAACTCAAAATTAACATATTAAGATACGTAAGTCAGGTTACCTTTAGAGAGGATATCTTCTCCAATTCATGCGCCAACTTTACAGTTATCAAAGGAGAATTATACTCCTGCGAAGTTAGACTCAGAACTCAGCAAAAAGGGTATAGATTAGTACAAGGGAATCGGGTATTATTAATAGAAGAAGAAATGCTCTTCATCTAATAATCACATTTCTCTTTTTGTTACCTAAGTTTGTATTCTTCTCCGTAGTAAAATATGGTTAAATATTCTCTTCTTTGAATGCAATGATTTTTGTTTGATATCTCAATCGAGTCTCAAGAATTCCATATTTCACCTAATATACAAAATCATTAGAAAGTAAGCAAAAGCATTAGTACCTCTTTAGGATTTCTGAAAGTGGAGTGCGACCTTCCTCCACGTAGATCCCAGATAAAAATATTTCCCTGTTTGCTAGCTCCAAAAACAATCTACTGATTTAACAGAAAATGTAAGACAAAAGTACCATATGATGAGGAATGTTTCTTAGCAACAGTGTGCAGTTAAAACGGACCTCATTATCCCCACTCAATTTGATGCTATTAAGTAAGCCATTAAAATTTGTAGTGAGTTCCAAACATGGAAGATCACTAACTCTTCTATCCCATATATCAATTACGCCATTGGTATCTGAAGCAAGCAACCTATTTATAAAGATTTGGAGACCAAGAAATAATAAGACACCACATTACATGAATAAAGTAAGAAAGAAACTACATACGTAAACACCCAAATCTTTATCAATGAGTCTTTTTTTTAGAAGAAATACCCGCAGATAGTGAGCTCTAGATAGCTCAAACCTATCGACAGATCTTAGAATAAAAATTGGATTAAGCTAATGTTCAACACAGAAGTCACAAATAAAAACAACAATTAAACTTGTTCTAGGTGGTTTAGATAGACGCAAGAAAGGTATTGTGTTTTCTCGTAAGTCGTGACTGATGATTTAAGTCAGATGTGATATGACATTAGTGATGGATCAGTTTGGCATGAGATTGCCCCAAGGCCCAGACAACAATCTGAGGCATAAGTCCCCCATAAGAGAGAATTCTTTGTTCCTAAAAGACAAGGAACAACATACAAACTGCAACTAAGCAATTATTATTTTCTTTCATAACACATTAACTTCTACTAAGCAAATATTATTTTCTTACCAGATAAGTTGGTACTAAGCAATTATCGAGGAATATGTTTTTCCTGCCAATAATGATCTTGATGTTAACCGAGAGCATGCAGATGTCAAATGTCACATTAGTAGTCATCATCCCATTTGTGTAGCAACTGAGATGCTGCAAAAGGGCCAAGCTAGAGGGATCTTTTTGAACAAGGAGTAAACCTCAGCTGGTATCATAAGCCAACACTCCACAGCGACAACTTCTGGGTCCTCTGATGTGGAGTTAGAGGATGAGGGAGCCCATTTAAGAGAAAGTGAAGGAACCCCATGGCTGAGGCCACTAAGTCTTCCTCTTTGCTCCAGATACACACGATGTCGAAGCCAGTCCATATAGGCCGGTAAACAGAGAAAGAGCAGGGCCACAAACAACTCCATCGAGACTATAGTTGACTGACATCGGCACATATAACCGCAGACCATCTAGGGTGGCCCGAATGAGAGCTTACACCGGTTCACTCCAAAGGTTCCACATCACTCTAGGACGCCATGAGACTTCAGACACGGAAAAAGAGTCAAGCTTAGAGGAAGAAAATATGGAGGAAAGATCAGAGGAGGAATACCATTCTGAGACGAGGAGGAGGAGAACCACCTGGTTGGAGGAGCCTGTAGAGGAACACGAATAGGAGTGAAAAGAAGAAGAAGATCCAGAAGAAGCACCAGAGCAAGATTGGGTGAAAAACCGGAGCAGAAGCCAAAGCCGGAGGAAGACTTTGCCCTAAACCTCTAAGAAGAGATGGACGAAGATTTCGTGGTTGACGAGAACTTCCTAAACATGATATGATGGCTGAAATGGAGGCAATAGATGAAGGGCCAGTGAATGAGATCGTAGTCAACCCTGGAGAAGAAGAAGTTCCTCCAGCTCAACATTTGGTGGATTCAGACAAGGAACCTGAAGTCGGGGTAGTGATAGATCGGAGATGATATCATCTCCAAGGTTGCATAGATTATAGGATAAATATGTAGAGTAATTGATTGTTATCTAGGTTAGGAGAAATTTTTCCCTTTACCTACTAAACCTTTATTTGTAGTAAGATGGGCCCTAGTATGTTGAAAGCTCATACTTATCTCATAGACCTACACATAATAATGTATAACCACCATTAACTAAAAGTCCAGTCCTCATTGGAGACAATTTTGTATAATCAATTATTTATGGAGGTATCATTCCATTATTGTTATGTGTTGATTGAATTTATCAAATTCTCAACTATGCATCTAGATAATAATATTCTTTTCCTCGAAAGGCACCAACCAGTAATTACCACAGAATGGCAGAGGCACCCGGCACCAGTAAGACAACCACCACCCGAGGGACGAGGACGAACGGCGTAAGGGAAGTTCCACATGGAAAGATCACCCATATACAGTGGCTTAGGAAACCTAATGATGTAGAAAAGTAGGTACGGGCACTTGAAAAAATATTCGATTACATTGGATGTAATGACAAAGAAAAGATTTCATGTGCCGCCTATCAATTAACCGATGACGTTGACTTTTGGTGGGAATCGATTAAAAGAACCTTGACCCCAAACCAGTGAAGAGATTATACGTGGTCAAATTTCAAAGAAGCACTATATGGGAAGTATATACCTGATTGTTACCGAGAGGCAACAAGGAATGAGTTTTGGAATCTCAAACAAGGAGAGAAGTCAGTCATAGACTATGATCGTGCTTTCAGTCAACTACCACAGTATGCACAGGATTTGGTGAATACAGAGATAAAGAGGGAATAGAAATTCAGAAAGGGGCTACGATACGAGATTGGGATGTCACTAGTGGGACAAAACTCCATAACATGTGCTGAGTCAGTAGGTAGGGCTCTCACTCTAGAGTCAATGTTGCCGAACGAAAAAGGAATAGGACCACACAAGTGCAACAAGATATAAATTAGGTGAAAAGTAAATAGGAGGACCCATGAAGTGGAAATTTCAACCGAGATAGGAGACCATGGAAAGGAAACCCGCAACAGCAGCAATGTCTATCCCAACAACATTTTCGAGTCAGAGGTTTTTCGAAGTGCCTACGATGTCAGAAACAGCACACCGGCGAGTGCATATTAGGAACAAACAATTGCTACAAGTGCATGCATGCCGAACACTTTGCCAGAAACTGGCAGGGTGTTATGAGAGATTTGGTGATATTGAGATTTAGTAGAATTATGTGGAAATTTAAAATTCATACCCAAATCTTGTAATGTGAATTCGGAGGAGTGCGAAAATCTTCGAAGATAGGATAATAGCACTGGGCGTAAGAGAAGTTTCGGGCATTATAGTTATTTGTATCCAAGATCGTAGAAAGAGATAAAAAGAGAAAATGATAGGATTTAAGGATGAATAAGTATAGCAAAATTGATTTCTATTTATAGGGAATGAAATATCAAGATTTTTTGTATTATAGGTAAAAGATGTATCCGAGTTTATCTATTTGGAAAAAAATATCACCAACCAATGAGAGGACACATGCACCATCCTATTGGTTGGAAAGAAGAGGCCAAGCGTTTGGGTGAAGGGTTGTGTGGAACCTAGTCTACGTAGAGAAGATAAATGCATGTGTAATTTTTTTTTTATTTGAGCAAATATAAAATGGTCGGCCGACCATGTGCAATACCTCTCAATAAAGATGGTCTTAACCAAGAGCATGCAGATGTGAAATACTCATCATCCCATTGACGTAGCAACTGAGAGGTGCACCTCAATATGCTTCTAAAGGCTAGGGAACTTTTTGAACAAGAAGTCCACCTCAAATTCTGGTCTTCCCCTGGATTGCTTGCCCGCTTAGATCAAAACCAAATGTCCGGTCATCACTTCCTCAATCGCTAGATAGCATCAACAACTCCCATGACATGTCGGCTAGAGATAGACCCTCCCAATGCATTAGGATCAGTTTCTTACCAATCGCTGGCTTCACATCCAATAAGGGCATTTTGTTTGAACATGATTTCTCCTTCTCATAAGACAACTAAATTTACAGAGGTATGACACGAAGTGTGAACATTAGGTGTATGCGAGTTACTTCCAACAGCGATATGCTATGAACCCCACTTGTTCAATAACTTTATGGATCCATAGTAGTTTTTTTTGCCATTTTGCGGTGATTGAAAGTTGTATGTAGAGGCATAGCTTCAGGAGCACCCCTCACCTAGTTGGAAGTTATATCATGTTGCCCTTTGTCACCTTGTTTCATCGTTTCTTGAGCTTGCTTCAGTCTACCGTGAAAGGTGGCATGCATTGAATCCATAACTAGAAGTGTTATGTCCACAGGTGGGGTCGGGGGATAGCCAACCATATACATCTCGAATGAGGTTGCTCTAAGGTAGGAGCAAGAGCTAATAGCAATACTCAGTCCAAAACAGTCACGTGAAGTAACACAAATAAACCTCGATGGTATGACTTACAACCTTGGTTTGGCCATCACTTCGTGACTGGTACAATCAGCTAAAAAACTTCATTTCACTGACGGGACAATTTGGTCCAAATTGTGTTGAGAAGGTGACATCTCGGTTACAAACAAAAGACCTTGGCTGATTATAGAGTTTAAAGACATTGTCAAAGAAAATTTGAGCAACCGAAGAAGGGTGTATGGATGGGCGAGCCGCGAGTGGGATAAAATGTGCATTCTTTAAAAAAAGGTGCACAATGACCATTACTACATATTTTCACGACGAGATTGGTAGGGCATCAATGAAATCCATCGAAAGATTTGACCACATGTGTGTTGAAATTGTTAGGGGTTACAATAATTGACCACTTCAGTTCCACTTTGTACTTTTGACAAATACTTCAAGCATATTTTGCAATCTTTAATTCATGGAATGCCAAAAATATTCTACCAATTCAAAGTAGTTCCATCTTGCAATTTATTATGTGCCCAGGATCTTCAATGCGTAGCGAGGGGGGGGGGAATCTGAGTCTGAAACCAACACCTTTGATGTTATTTGGCGTACAATAATTTCTATATGCCTATTATGAATCTGCACTCCTTGGGATCGATAAACCTTTTGGATCTTATTAACCAAAGTGCAAAGCACTTTGTTGATGATTGCAAGCATACTCGCGCTAGGGGAAGCGCTCTTGAAGCTACCTTCTCCTCGAGGAGAAAGCCCATTTAACTCCAGAAATTCTGGAAACAATGAATGTAAAAGAATTCATTTCTTGGCTCCTGGATTGGCAAGCATCCGGGCTGCCGGAGGAGCATTATGCTTCTGAAGGAGGAAATCTCGTTGGATTGAGACAGAGTGGTTCAAATATGCTTCTTTCATCAACCTATCTTGGCAAGACTAGAGAAGCAACTATGGTTTTCTATAAAGTACTAGCTCAAAGAGTACTAGCTTCTTTGATGGTTTTATTCAAGAATGACAACACCTACCCAACGATGACTATTACCCATAAAAAGACTGTGCCAACAACATAAACTAATTTTCCTAATAATAAGGAAGACTCCCAACAAATCGAAACAATAAATAAATGAATTACTCAAATGATCAATTCAACCATATCATATTCTTCTTATAACCACTTCTAAAATAACTCAGCTTTTTAGCATGCATCGTCCGTCACTTCTAACTAGAGCTAAAATCTAAAGTTGCGGAGATGGGTGGTGATGTGTGTCTCAATATTGGCTACAAGTTAAGGGCCTTGAATGTGCCGGAAGAGAGAGGTGCTTATGTTTACCAAGTTTGAAAGAGAATGTAGGATATAAAGAGAAACAAAGATTTATTTTCGTTCTTCAAATGTTGCTTGCCTTTCAAATGCTAGATTGACTCCTTAAAGAGGTAGAACATGCATAAAGTGATGCAGACTTTACCTAATATCTAGTACCTAACCTTACCTAATTAAAAGACAGCACTCGACCAATATTAAGCCAAGAGCACAAAAGATAACACTACTACAAAAGAACTGACTCTAACCATGGAAGCTGACCTGTGTGATGGGATTTCCTAGTTTTACTACTGACAAACAGCTGACCTATGCATGCATGAGGTGGTTTTGGGCGTGGATCTCAGCAGCTTAGGCGGAGATAGGGAATGCTGGACGTGGCCCTTGTCGTGAGTCTAGAACTGGGTCGATTGGTCGGACATGGAAAAATCAAATATGTGGAGCAAATCTACCTCACACTCTCAAACTAACGAAGACACAATCCAGAAATGTATTTGGAAATGTATATATAGAATTAATTGAAAAAAATAATAAAATAAAACGTTGTCAGACGGATCATTGCCTTGGAAACAGATACTTGGTGGTTGCTGCCATATCCGTCCTTCTTAGCTCAAAAGTAGGCTCCTTCTAAACAACCATCATTTTCTCAGTGTTGGATTCTTCAACTTCCATCATGGTTACTGCATGGGGCTCTTCTTCTACAATAAAATTCACATTGGACCCTCAATCCGTTTAGCCCGACATTTGTAACTCTTCTGAAAAGGCTTCATTACAATAAGCCTCATTTTCTTGAGCGAGCTGCTAACCTCTTGTTCCCTTCATTGAAGGCTTAATCTTATCATACATTTAACAGAAAGGTGGTTTCTCACATATGTGTCGCCTAAGAGTCTCCAATGTTCTCAAAATGTTTTATTTTTCTATCAATTTTGGTGTTGAACTTCCATAATTAACCATTGTACTAACACTCATAAACTTCTGCTAGACCTATTTTTTTATCCATTGTGTCATATGCTCTATGTTTCTCACAAGCCTGTAAATATCTAAAATTTACTAATTTAAATATACAGGTAGGTTATTAAGATTTCAATGCATCTTGCAACAAATTAAAAATTCTAATGCATTGAAAGGAAACCAATTCATTTTAAAGAAAGTGAAACAAATAACACCAAGAACCTCGAGTTGTCATCAGAAGAAAAGGCAATGTCAGAAAAGCCTTTGTGAACACTTATTCCATGAACAGTTATATTGGGTCTCTTTCTCAGCACCTGCATAAGGAAAATACAAGATAAAGATGTTCACTTGCAACGGAAAGTTAGGAAAGTTGTACATCAACATGCAAAGAAACCGTATACCATTAAAAAGGACTAAAACATGAAAGACTTCTGTTACGATAACTCACCAAAACAATGGAATTTACCCAAAAAAGAGAATTGAAATACAAAGATAACAAGGATTAAACAAAAGATAGATTGAATGAACAAGATATTAACAAGAACCGATCCCCTTTCGAGAGTAGGGAAACTCTCCAGAGCCAAATAGTTTCTACACAAAGTACCTAGCTACCTAATTACTAAGAGCATTCTCCTATAAACAACCTTCTTCCTACTGCCTAACACATATAAATGGGATCATAGGCCCATCAAGAATGATCATAAAAGTGTACGGAAGTTCAACTAATACAGCAAGCAAACAAACTAGATAATGATAATATGCATAATAACAATACAGCCAGCCCCACTTTCCACCTTGTCCTCAAGGTGGAGAACGAGAGGTGCATCCAGCTTCTCAGCAACGTTCTGCCCCGGGACAACAACCCCAACCCCCCCCCCACAATCCGCCGGGCAGCTCGACGAAATCCAATCAGCGGCCACGATTCCTATAGGAAGATACTGATTGCTAGGAACCAAGACATGTGTGCCGGCCCTCTTCATCTTAAGCAAAGATGGCTGTGAACCACTTTTGTAGTTGGCCAACAACTCCCCTAATAGGAATTCCAATGTGGTCACAATTGGAAGAACATATCTATCCCGGAGCTGAAACAGCAAGGTTATAAGTCCCGGAGTTGTTTGTAAATTAAGATAATGGAAAATAAGCAAAGGATCTACAGTCCTTGTCCAAGGGATCCAATCAGGTGTGGAGAAGATTTGCAACATTGAGCCATTCTTGGAGAAATTGCTTCAGCTGGGCGCGAGCAGACCATCCTCTTAGACGATGGTCCTAACCTTGGAGATCCATTTAGGAGACATGGGATGCGCTGTAAATTCAAGCTTAAGCTACCTCTTCACTCTTGTTGAAGCTCTCCCTGGTGAAGGGGAAAGGGATTCCTCCATTGCCACCCCACAGTAGGTCACCATCATATGGAGGGAAAATAAAGGTGGGGGAATGATCCGCTGTAGCTGCATCTCCGAAGGAAGGAAGCAGCTTATGAGTGGTACAAAGGCCCACCCCGGAGCCGCCCTTGGCGCACCTGGCGAGAGGCAGTACGAAATATCGGAGGACACTTCAATGGCCAGGGAAGAAAATAAACAGGAGAAGAGAGAGAGTCACTCCAATGCAAGAGCATCTACATTGCAGCTAAGTAACCAGCATGACACAATCGTACACAAGTATAATACTTCAGTGGAGTTGAAGGTTCATTATTCTAAGATAATCATTCATACTCAAATGCAGGTGGAGGGACACACGAGCTATTGTTCGAGAGTTTTTCAATGATTATTCTGAGAAACCCTCTCCTGCACAAGGCGGTCCGAAGCACTAGTTGGCACTTTGGGGGACAAGGAGAGGAGGACATCCACCATCACCTCACAACCTTCCAGATCATCGACATGGAGCATGGGCGAGCCCGCCGACTAGCGGATGCCGACCACAACGAAAGGAGCTGAAAGGGGCGGAATGAGGACGAGGGGGAACTGACCACCGGAAAACACATCCATGAGCCAGGGGAAGCGCCGCATAGAGAGGCCCCCATCCAAGAAGATGATCGCACGTCATCTAATACCCCGAAACAAGGGAGCAATGCGAGGGAAGGGGGCCTGGACAAAAGAGACAAAACTCTGGCGGGCATAGCCCCCCCAACTGAGCAGGTAGTATTGGAAGCCTCTTTGGTGGTACCCATCTTCAGGATGTCTCGCAAGCCAAGTTTGGAATTTGTACGATGTAAACAAGTGTGCCTTCGAAGGAGTGATGAGATTCGAAGGAGGGATAGAAGAAGCAACTACCGGGAATGGAAAGCGAACGCGTGCATGCGATGCTGAATTTTGGAGGCAGCAATATTCTCGTGATATTAATGGCTCTCCTATCGCTACTCTCTCGACACTTGAGATGGGATGACGATTGGAGCTTTAAGCAACCTGATGAAATTCCCTTCCAGGGATGGATACTCTCAGTGGAGGTCGAGAGTGGTTGGTCAAGTGGCCCACGGGGGGGATCCGCTTGGATCCCAGAAGCTGAGCTCACGCAGAAGTACCCCTTCCCCCGATGTTTGTGTATTTCCACCACAACCGTTCAAGAAGGGGGGAATGCGCCAACCCAAGAAGAGTAGCCACTCCCAAGTGCCTATGCAGTAGGGGGAAACAGCGAGGGGGAAGGAGAGTCCTCAAATGCCCCGCAGCTGGCCACGATCAACAGCCTTGTGGAATGGAAAGAAAGGGGGGAAGAGGCAGAGAAGGGGGGTGGTGGAGGGGGGGGAATTTGGATATGCTCTCAAGAAATGATCCCCAACTACTCTCCTACAGGTGCAAGTAGAAGACTATGGAGGAGAGCTACTTTGCAGGTTCTTAGGAAAGTTAAGGAAAAGGATGGTGGGCCCTGGTCATCATTGGAGAGAGAGTATCAATTTTGTCCTCTAATGTGACTTCAGTCCAATTTTGGTCATCTAATGTGGCAATGTTCGATTTTGGTTCTATAACTTAATATTGTCCGATTTTTTCTCTAATGTAGTAGTGTTCGATTTTGGTCATGTAACTTTATAATAGTCCGATTTTGGTCCTATAACTTTACAAAGCGTAGGATTTCGGTCCTCCGACATAAATAGTCGAATAGAAAAACACACGTGAATTACACTTTTCGCCGCATGACTAAAATAAGACATTTTGTGAAATTTCATGACAAATTAAAAACACTTTTAAAAGTTACAAGACCAAAAAATAGATAGAGATTACATTCCATAACAAAAATCAAATTCGTTTTACTGATAAAATGTTTGTATTTTTGTCATGAAACTTTACAAAATGACTTATTTTAGTCATTCGAGGAAGTGTGTAGCTCACACACCTTTCTATGTTCGATAATTTCTATCGGAAGACCGAAATCGGACACTTTGTAAAATTATAGGACCGAAATAAAACACTTTACAAAATTATGGGACCAAAATCGATCACTGCCACATTAGAGGATCAAAATCAGACACTTTATAAAGCTATAGGACTAAAATCAAATACTGCCACATTAGAGGACCAAAATCAGACACTTTATAAAACTATAGGACAAAAATCAAATACTGCCACATTAGAGGACCAAAATCAGACGGAGGCCACAATAGAGGACCAAAATTGATTTCTCCACAATAGAGGACCAAAATTGATTTCTCTCATTGGAGATTTGAATAAAATATGGCGGATCTTACTACCAAATGGACCCATCTACTTTTATTCTAATTATTAGAAAGTTTAAGTGGGGGAAAGGGAACCATTCCTCTCCCTCTTGTAATCATGTCCTACCCTTTTATTATATCTAATCTAGTGTTTGCTTTTGTTCCATATTTTATCTTGTTCTTGTTTCTAGACGTTGCACTCCTAAACCAAACTAAAAGTTTGCAACACAATCAACTATTTTTTTTTTGTCTAATCTTGATGATTCAATTTGAAGAAATGGGCCATTTAAAGGGCCATATGTTTCGGGCGGACCATTTTTACGGTCATATGCTAGTCTTTGTGGTTGAAGAAAGGAATAGGACAATCTATGAGGATAAAGAAGGCTCCTTGAGGAGTTTGGGAGATAATTGAGTTAAGAGATGCTTGGTGGGCCTCAAATCACAAAATTTTCAAGGTTTTCTCTACAAATCTGGCATGATCGTTCGTTCTTGAGCGATAGCATCAGTTGATGCCCTCTTGGAATTTTAATGTCGCATTCGATTCCACAAATCTGTGTATCCAATGAGTTCAAAACCACGATACAATTATGGTTCCCTCACACATAACATGGAGAGAACCCAATTATGTTTATTCATTCAGAAATGATATTTTATGGATTTTAACATAACATACAGCTGAGAAAGATACTTACTTCAACAGGTTCGGATGAGACATATCCAATATCAAAAATATGAATTTCACTGCTTCTCATTGATGTACAAGCAACCTGCTATGACCAAACACAAAGAAGTTAGAGAGTGAGACAATAATAATTTACGATAAGGAGGCAAAAGAATGAAAAGGACGTTCACTTGAGGAAAGTACATATGTCATAGTCACGTTTATACATAGATATTTAAGTTTACTGAAAGAGAATAAAAGGCTCCCAAACATCAAATTCTATGGAGATCTTTTAGACAAGAAATTGCTAATTGATTACTTGGAAAAGAAGATATTGTAGAAGTAATAGAGAGAAAATAAAGAAAAAAAAACAAACAAAAACAAAGGAAAGGGTGTGTTCTTAGAACAAAACATCACATGAGAATGAAATGAAGAATCATACAAACAATGCATAAGAATTCAATGAGTGGAATAAATCATATATCACCTCTTTTTACATTTGAATAATCACATAGTGGGTGTTAAGAGTACAAATTGTCTTATTACACTCTTGAATACGAAACAAAAGATATTGAGTGGGTTTTATCTTTTTGGGATTATAATGACCGAGGAAAATGATATGTTAGAGGATTTCATTGCATAAAGTAAGCCCTGGTTAGACTCAGATCTCATCCTTATGAAATAACCTTCAGCCTAAGAGGGAATGAGATCAAATGTTTGGACCATGATGATCAATGTGATTGTATGGCCTTTTATCTTCCATACTATTCTTAGCTAGAACACCATGTCAAAGACCCATTAAAATATTCCATAACCAGAATATTAGTGTTAATTTCTTGAAAAAAGAGAAGAAGTATGTGGACCGGTCATGAATCAAAAAGTAGCTCACGTGATGTGAGAAACGATCAAGAGAAATAGGTTACGACTTTGAGAGTAAACAATAAAATGAAAAAGTATACAGACATCCCTTCACATGCAGAATGATGAGAATCCAACCTCATCTTGGTTAGCAAGGTTCCACCGAAGGACATCAACTTGTTGACATGTAGATATGTGCACCAACTGTTTTCCTTCATCTTCTTTCAAATCTAAATGAAATATAAGCCAACAAAAAAAAATATATGAAGGATTGTAGCAGTATCTGGTTCCCTAGATGTACATAACAAAATGAGAATGCAAGAACATACTTGAGGAGATTAATGGTGATTAATGTGAGTTCTCTAACAGCTGAATTATTCAGGAACACCCCACCCCCCAGTCCCCCACCCCACCCCCCGGCCGGAATTCATTTAATGCAAACCTAATTGTATTCCTTGCTGCATATTCATACTGGCAGGTTACAGTTAGTGCAAAAATAAAATGAATTTATTCCTAGAAAAGTGAAACAAACATTTTACAAACACACATTTAATGTGAGCTAAAATATAGGAACTTCTCACTCGGAACAAGTGATTATCACCTTCAATATTGTGAATTCACACTCATGGTCAAACCACAGAAAGTCATTTAAGTGTTTGTCAACTTCAACATTGTGAATTCACGTTCATGGTCAAACCACAGAAAGTCATTTTAAGTGTTTCTCAACTTCAATAAGTCTCCAGATATGTGCTCTCAGTTTGTTTGTTTGTTTTTTTTCTTTTTTTTCTATCGCTCATGGTTGAATTTATATTCATAGTTATGTATTAAAACCTAGAATATGTGTAGAATTGCACAGACAACCATGATCATTACCTGATATAATAGTCAAACCATTTGCTACTAATTGTCAACAAACATTGAACAGAAACAAGACATACATCTGCGTAATATACTTGTTACCTGGATTACGAATATTGTCGAAGTCGTGAATGGTTAAGCAACCTGATTTTGTAGCTGATGCCAGGTACACACCCTGACAAAACAAGGAAATAAGTACAAAACTTGACTGGTCTACTAATGCTAACTGAGAAAGCACAAACTCTTTCTTCTAAATAGAAAAGAACAGTCCTGCACTATAAATTTTTATGATTGGCAGTGTTAGGTGATGACTAATAATTTTGCAGTAAATGTTTATATACCTTCTTTTCCTTTTAATTACAAATGATGCTAACTTTCTTCATATAACCATAAGAAAGATTATAGCATCAAAATAAGCACTCTTTGCTCACCTTGGAGTCAAATTCAAGTGATGAAATACCCTGACTGAAAAACAAAGAGACATATAGTTAAGGTGAGAGGAGAATACTGGAAATAAATAAATTTAGATGTACATCAAACAAAAATGTAGTTACAGATGTAACAGAAAAAGAGAATTGTCATTTTGTAGATCCACCTTCTGATTGCACTTGTGTAATCACTTGATCCCGCGTTCATAAACCAATCAACCTGCCAAGAGAGAAATAATTCCGCCAAAAAAAACTTGGAGAATCATATCACAATATACAAAATTAATAATAAAAAATATATATGAGTCCAGAGATACACGTACATGGGTCTGGCAAGGCTCCCCATTGACATGATATTTATGAGGAAATGTCCCTTTCTTTTCAATTTCCCGAGAAATCATTCCCAAAAATAAGAGTTCAAAATTTAGCAAATGCAACTGCAGAAAATAGTAATAATCGAATAATAGAGAGCAGCAGTGACCTTAGAATATGACTGAATTATAAGAGTAGAAAGATAATGGCGATAACTGGGGTCGATTCTTCCGTTCAATTCAACGAGACTCCTCTTCCATGTGCGCCTAGATTTTCACGGCTACACAGATTACAAAACCACAAACACAAGCAAGAAAGTGATTTCTTTTCTGACGGAAACATTTACCTCTTGGCGGACTTAGGGTTCTCGGAGAGTGTATTTGCAGGAGCTAAATATTTTTCCATAAATTTGCGCACAGTTTTTTGGCCTTTTTTCGCTTCGCAGGTGGAATGTAATTATTCAATCTCCCGCCAATATTAGTCTCCTGTCTTGGATAGTTTAAATGGGTCGGGTCGGACGTTGAAAAGCTAAATTCGCTATTGTTTGTTCTACCCATTTGAATAGTCGGGTCCAATAAAGAGACACTGCTTCATTCTTTTTAAAAGTTTAATACAAAAATATTTTTTAGTCGAAAATAAAAATCAACTAAGAAAAGCACGTAGCTAGGGTTAAAACAAATCAAATATTGTTAGTTCGATTCAGTATTAGTATTCGAATTTTTGATATTCGAGTTCGAATATAAATATTTTATTCGATTCGATTAGTATTCAGATACAAATACAAAATTATGATATTCGATTCGATATTCGAAAATATTCGATTAAATATAAATATATTAAACATATTTCATAAAATTTATTATAATAAATTTGTTTCTTAAATATATAATTTTGAATCAAATCGAATCGTATAAAATACGTACCGAATTGGAATCGAATATTCGAATAATATTGTTTATAAAATACTCAATAAAAAACTAATCGAATAATTCGAATATAAATAAAGAATCGAATACGAATCAACATTAAGATTCAATAATAAATCGAATACAAATACGAATATTCGAATACAAATAGAATATCGAATCGAATACTGTGTTATTTGATTCAATTCGATTCGTTTACAACCCTACACATAGCATATATCTAGTTCAATTTTATAAATAATGCATACCTTTCGAGTAGATGTCAAATCAATCAATGGAAGAATTGGTCAAAATTAAGGGTTAACCATATTCTATTTTTATTTTATTTTTTCCTTTTCCTTCTTCGATCATTCGAGTCTTCTCCTTATATTTCTTTGATGCAATAGTTAAAAAACATAGTTGATGCACACATACGAACAATTTATTTTTACTCCTCGCCTTAAGCTTGTGAATAGTTGTGAACAACCTCTTTTAGCCTTAGTGTCATTTCGAAAAGATATCCTCTTTGGATGGCATAGCGGTGAAAGTGGGTGGTCCGGGATCGATAGGTCATGAGTTCAATTCCCACTGGACACGCTATGTGTGAGCTTGTCACCCTGTCACATTAAGGGTGGTTTAACTCTTCTGTGTGATTTGCAGGCTATTGCACAGGAGCGAAGTTTATCATGTGCGCACCAAAGGTAGCAGTTGCGGGTTCCTTTTAAAAAAAAAAAAAAGGGAGGAAAAGAGAAAAAAATGGTTAAAAGTTGGGACACGTGTCAGAATATGGGGTGGGATGTGTAATGCTCTCACCCATAACATCAATTTAGCCCAAAATTAATTGTAACCCCTAATCTTCCCTATACTTATTTGTCTTTCACCTTATGTTTTTATATATATATATATATATATATATATATATATAACAAGGATAACCTACAGACGCCACATATCACTCACGTGCACTAACCTACAATCCATATAGGATGGGCTCACCATCCAAGCCCAACTATATATGAAACATTTTTTCATCTTATGATGATTAATAGTATGAGCTGCTTTAGAAAAACTTACCAAGTCGAATTTCTCTCACAACAAAGTAATGGCCTACCTAATGCTCATGGTTTGGTAAGGTGTCTTCAAAGATGAAACAACAGTTTTGTCTTCAAGCTCCAGGCAACATATGATGAGCTCTTTGAATGTCACAAAAGTCTGGAGAGATTGTTCACGATCTTTAAGAAGCAGAACGAGAGCATGTATGAGAAACTGAAGAATCTTCCGAAGTCGGGTCGAGTCGATACCGACTCTATTAAGCTAGCCAATAGACTAACTAAGGAACTAAAGGTTCTCAAGTCAGAGTCTAAGACAAGAAGATCAATTGATAGTCTTGACTACCAAGGTGACTATGAAAGATGAGTTAAGTAAACTCAATCTTGAACATGCCAATCTCCAATGTAACGATGACAAGCTTCAAACAGCACAGAACTGGAGAACTCTTACAGACAAGTTAGATGGAGCCTAGAAGCTGTTTGACCAGACGGTTCAACAATAGAGGCATCCAGGTCAGAGAGAAGGCATTGGATATGAGGTTGAGATAGATGGCGAGGTCTATGATAGATCTCAGAGTAGATCTAAGATCACTCGTGTAGTTGATCTGAATCCAACGTTGATCAATGCTACAGTCCAACCTGAACAAACTCCTCAAGAACTGTCACAAGCAGATAAAGGCAAAGGAAAAGAACTTGAGCCTGAGTCACACAAGGCAACAAATATAACAGGAGCTGAGAAGTCAAGCAAGCATGAATCTAAGGCTCATCAAGGAAATAGAATTACATAATATCATAGTGAGACCTCAAGAAAGAGCAACCTAGGTCAAAACCAAGGAAAACTTGTACTCTGGTTCAGAACCATCAAGCTGCAAATCCTCTCAAGAAGAAATCAGTTATAAAACCTAAGAACGATATATATTGATGGCAAGGGAAGGAAGATTGGGTCGTCTGAGACCATCAAGGTCATTAGATAGATTTTGGTTCGTAAGAACTAAAAGTGTAGGTGGAGAAAATTAACTTGACTTTTATCCATAAGTTATAACTATATGGTCCTTATATTCCACCTTTGTTCACAAATTCAGAAAAAAAATAAAATAATACTCCCTTTGTCCCATTAATACCGTCATGTATGCCTAACTGAGATGTTTCAATAATACTGTCTTATTTCCAAAAAAAGAAATAAAACAACACTATACATCACAAAAAGTCATTTGGACGCACATCATTTACACACAAAAGTCAAATTTCTTAAACACCGTACTGAAACCCTATATAACAATATTAATGGAATGGAGGAAGTAATAGTTAAAAAAAATCCACTACTTTCTTCCCTTTCCCCCTCGTACAAATCTCTTTCTCATGGTAGTCAATCAATTCAGCAATCTCCTTGCACTTCACCAAATGCCTTCAACTTGCAATGAACGTTAAAACAAGAAACCAAATCTCAAATCAGCAATATATAGTGTAGATAGCATTCTCACTTCTACACAAGTGATTAATCTAATATTCAATCTTCGTTAGGGTCAATTTAATAATAATAGTAATACTATTTTTTGGCCCATGGGATATTACATAACGGTCAAGGTGCTTAGCATGTGGCCAAAAGTTATGAATTCAAATCCCACCCTCTGCTATATGGAGATATTTTTTACCCCCATGGGATATTACATAACGGTCAAGGCCGCTACGTGGAGGTCAAGGTGCTTAAACTGTGGCCAAAAGTTATGAGTTCAAATTCCACATGAAATTTATCCTGAATGCACAAAAGGTAGTGAGTGCGATACTCACTATAAAATTTAAAAACAAACAATCAAATCCAAAAAATTATATTTACTTGGTCAAGCAAAAGTCTACAACAAATCGATTGCCCCTACCCATAAATTTTTTTTTAGCTTTTGTACATTGAGAAAGAACATCACAAAACTCAAGTTCCTATTTGGGAGAGTAAGTTAGCAGTGGAAATAATTGATATAAATATAACTAAAAACAAGAACCCAAGTCCCTCATTTGTGTGTATATCTACGACTACAACACCTCACTCTTCACAAATCAAATGTGTTTAGTACGTAGCTTAAAGCTTTTGTTTATTAGAAAACTTCACGGTCCAAAGCCCATCACAATGTCACCAACAGAGGCGCATTCAAGAACAAGTGAAACCAAATACAGAGAAAATTGACTAGTTTACACATAACAGCAATGAGTCTGTCTGTCTGTCTTACACAATTGGCAAAAGAATGATGACAGAAAAATTGTCCTTAATTTCATGAGAGCTAAACTAACACAATATATCTACATATGTACTTTGAGCCCATACCTGAATTAGTTATGAGGCGAAGTACTTCATCAGATCAGCCAAGTTATATTCATCAAGTGCACAGTCATCAATCCCAAACTCGAAGTCACCAGTATCCAATGAGCTTGTCCCATCAAACTGAAATTGAAGACTAAGGGGACTGTATCCGGGCGATAAACTGCCCAGGGAAGACGGAAACTGCGCATCCACCACATGCCTTTCTGCCTCCTCCACAAATTGCGGGAAACCTCCTCCACGATTGTCGCTTTCATTTCGAGGTAACACTGATGAATGGAATCTGGGATCCTCTGCCTGCTGCATCTCAATCAACTGATGGCTTGAAGCAACTGCAACCGTTGTTTGGTCATAAAAGTCCTGATCAAAAGTTAAGCAGCCATGATGGAGCCCACCGGTACCAGTTTGAGTTGAATTCTGAACTCCATGGCTAAGCATAGAGTTTTGTATTTTATCGTGCACTTCAGGAGGAGTCTGAGGCTTACTATGCAACTGCGTATCATCTTGAGGGGCATCCACCATTAGGGGGACATCAGGCAAGGGAAAGAGGCAGTTGAAATTAGCATCATTCTCTTGACTTGTTAATCCATCCTGCTTCTCAACTGTCGGGATGCCAGTTGATTTCGGGGATTTTCTCTTCTTCGGGTTCTTTTTATTTTTGATTACTTTTGATGCAGCGTCAACAGGCGTCTGATTTCCATCATCTCTAGATGAAACAGATCCCATGCCATTATCAACGCCATCAACATCATAATCACTATCGCTCTCTACACAAGGTTTCCTCTTATTTCCACGACCTCTTGAAGGTGCCTCACTAATACTGGACGAGCCATTCTCACTGCTCGGCTGGCGAATAAGAGCTTCCTCTCTGCTCAGAACACCTAACCATATAGAGCTTTCTTTAGCAGTCATCTTATCCTGCAAACACTTTGACTGCCTAATGAGTCTCCTAATCTTTGCAATATCTGGCGACATGTGCTTTATAACAGCGGTCAGAACCCCAACTTTCCAGATCTTCTTGAGGTCATGTGGCTTCTTATATGGAGGAATCAGACCCTTGGGTAAACCCAATCTCATCCACCATTCCTCATTCCCTGTCGGCCACCATGGTGGCGGGATGCCCTTCTCCAACGGATACTTCCGCTGAGGTGGATCGCAGTGTTGCATCAACGACGACAGAAGTGATCCCAGTGTAGCATCTTGCAAGTCTTGAAGTGAATTCCCATTGTGATTACCAACTCCATCCTCCCTAGAGAGGCATTGCGCCTCATACTTAGCAATGGCTGCGGGCCCATTTTTGTCGAACTTAACTTTCTCCTTCCACCACTCTCTTATATTATCTGATGCACCGCTGACCGGCTTACCCTTTTCAGGGATAATACCATACACAAACCCGCGAGCCTTGCAGACTTCCATAAGCTTTAGCATGTACTTCAAGATGCCATCTTGTGCTCGTGCCATCTTCTTCCGACGTGCCTGGTCGGAAGTGGATTTAGTCTTCTGTTTCTCTGCAGCTTGCTGGATGGCAAGCTTCTGCCTTTCCTTGATCCTCTTCAGCCTCACACGGTCCTTCCACATTCGCTTCTCCAACTCCTCCGCCCCAATCTCCTCATCACTCACATCTTTCTCCTCCTCACCTCTTAACTCATCAACTTCAACATCCGAACTGTAAATTCAAAATTCAATCTCAAAACACTTTGCACGCGATTGGTAAAAAACATAAGAATATCATGTAAATTCAACAAAACCGCTCACAATCAGTAGCAAAGCCATGTATAAACTTGTGTAATATACGATGCTAACAAGATTATATACTTATTGGCTAATCATAAATTTGTCAAATAAAAAAATATATATATATATCAGGAAACGGGCAGGAAATCGATCTTCTCGATAATAAAAATAAATGATTTATAACACATAGGGTTATGAAAATCACAAAACAAGCTAGACCCAGATTAATCACATAGGTTTATAACAATCACACATAATTCACTTCCCAGAATTTACTGAAACATGCCAATTCTTTCTGACGAGCATCGGAAAAATATCGCGAATGAAAAAATGGCAGAAAATTGAATAAAATAATAAAATGGAAATTCATGAATTCTTCACTGTTAGAGACGGTAACCCAGACCTAATATCAAGTCCAACATCCTCCATCACGTAAACGCCGAATTGATTTCTAATCCCGCAGCCTATCGAGAACGAGCAGGATCTTGCAATTAGAGAAAAGCTGAAAGGGGCAAAATCGAAAAACGCAAATTGACCAAACAAAATAAAAATTAATTAACTAGGGAAAAGGCATTGCCTTTGCATAGGCTCGATATGTGCGGCGGACTATGTGAGAGAGAGAGAGAGAGGGGCGGCGGTAAGAATTGTCTTATTATATAACCCATCTCTGCGGTACCAAATCATGCGCCTATATGTTTTGAACAACAACTTTAATTGAAAAAGGCTGAACTGTACGGTTCGCATAGTAGAGAGGCAAGAAGCCCGTGTGCCAAAGGTCAGACATCGAATGGGCGGCTATAGATTAAGCAAAGAGGCAGAGAAGCCAAACAGGAATCGTGCTTTGCAACTTCAAAATCTAAGGCTAATTTATGGGATACTTCAAAGGAAAAGTACTACTTAATGAATTTGGGATATTAGAATATTCTAACAATGTCTAGCGAGAGCAAAATTTTAATGTATTACTTCCTAAAAAAAACTTTCCAAAATTTTACTCTAAAAAAATTACAGAATATTACTCTATTTTGACACATATTGGAAAATATTATATTTAATTTCGTGAAAGATATGTCATTTTTCACAATATATTTTTTATTTTATTAAAATAGTAGAAAAGAAGAACCCTTATTTATAAAATCATACTAATAAAAAAGTAATTTCGTTTTTGTTCTTCATAAATATAAATAAGTGGTTTTTTTTTTAAGAAATCTAAATATTTTTCTACTTATGTGATAATATTTTTTTAAATAACTAAACATTTTTTATAAATATAAAGACATTATTTTATAATTATGTTAAAATATGATATGTTCTTAAAAAATAACTAAATATTGTGTTTTTGTAAATTCAAAGATGTACTCCCTCCGTCCCGCTATTACTGTCCTACTTGCCTAATCGGGTTGTCCCGCTATTTCTGTCATCTTTCCTAAAATAGTAAAAATTACATTTAAACATAAAATGAAGTGGGTCCCCCTTACTCACTACTCAACCCCATATTCTTATACTCTCTCTCTTCAAAAATCTATCTCTCACTCGATTATGTTCCGCTCCGAACTAAGAAAATTATGATTTTTATCTTTTTGAAAACTTTAGATTATTTCTTTAAATACAATATAAAAAAATATAAAAAATAAAAATCGATTGCCTTTTACTAGCTTTGCAAAAATTTGGATAATTCTCATTTCTTTCCACCAACCACTCCTCGAAAACTGTGTCATTTTCTTTATACAATTAAAACTCATAAAATACACACTAAACTAAAATTTCTTAATCTCCGTGCCGAAGTCAACTAGGACGCTATTAGCGGGACGGAGGGAGTATATTTTATTTTATTATTTGCAAAAATAACTTAATCGTTAATATAGACCTAGGTTGCACGGACACGGACACGGGACACGGTACGACACGGACACGGGACACGGGATACGACATTTTTTGAAAAATTTAGGACACGACACGGGTGCTGATAAAAAAATTATTAAATTATTAATATTATCAAATGATCAACTCAAAACACATAAGTCATAACTCATAAGTCATAATCATAGCATAAAAATGTGAAATACTAAGATAAGTCGATAACAACAATAAACATTAGTCTTAAAGTCATAACTCATAAGTCATAATAATCTAAATAAAAAATATTAGGGTTGTAGCAAACCAGAGTTTACTCCATTGATTGAAAATTTTAATTTAGTCTGTTTAAAGTGAAAGATTAAAATGTAAAATACTAAGATAAGTAGATAACAACAATAAACATTAATCTTAAAGTCAAGTCATAATAATCTATATAAAAAATATTACGGTTGTAGCAAACCAGAGTTTACTCCATTGATTGAAAATTTTAATTTAGTTTATTTAAAGTGAAAGATTGAAGGTTTCGATGATTTGAGAATCGTTGTGAAGAAGTGGTCAAACAAATGTGTCCAAATCAAAAAAAAGTTGTCCCGTGCGTGTCGGACACATAAATTGCCGTGTCCGGGAAGTGTCCTATTTTTTTTAATTTTTTTTATTATGGACTCTTTTTTCCCGTGTCCGACACGTGTTGGGCGCATGTCCGAGCGTGTCCGTGTCCGACACAGTACGACGGCATTTTTCGGAGTGTCGGTGCAACATAGATACAGACTATATAAAAAAATGTTTTCATTTTTAAGAAATAATAACATATAAAAATATTCTTATAAGTTTTACAAAATCGAGCAAATCCCCTACATAGGGGTGTGCACGGGACGGGTACCTGCGCTGCGGGTACCCGTTTGTGGATACCCCGCGCTTGCGAGTAATTGATTTCAATACCCATTCCCGTTCCTGCATAGAGTGGGTACCCGCGCGGATATGAGACGGGTGCGGGTATACCCGTTGTTACCATCTTTGTATCATTCTATAAAAATTTGATTTTTTTCCACAGCGACGAAGGCCACGGCGACCGAGAGGGAGGAATGCATGGTCCATAAATCAGGCAGCAAAGCAGTTCGCGCCTGAAAAGGTGAATCACATAATACTTGAAGAAGATGTTTTGCTGAAACCTTATCTTTTTTCTGAAGCACGTATATTATACTGAGATAGAGATGAGCACAAGCCGACAACCTTAGATTAGGAACTCCAGATGTGAATCCATCCTTCAAATCAATGGAGTTCAATCCAGTGATAACACTAAGCTGCACTGAAGCCCTTCTCAGTTCCTTCAAGGTTGTACTCTCCTCTGCAGCTCTTTCAATAGTAAATGCGGGTACTCGTTCGGGAACGGGTACGTCGGACAAAACCCGTTCCCGTTCTCGACCCGCTTATTTTTTTGCGGGTACCCGCGTAATGGATACCCACACCCTTTTTTCCCAACCCGAACGGGAAATACCCGAACGGGACGTGTACGGGTGCGGGAACCCAAAATGTTTGCCCACCCCTACCCCTACACACTCTTGATCACTCGATTTTTTACCTCGTTTTCCTAGCTTTTTGTGTGTTTTGTCTTTCCTTTTATGTGTTTTCCTTATTACTCATAGTTTATCTATGTGTTGCTCTCATGCTTCTCTTTTTAGGTATTTGGTGAATTTTGAATGACAACGATTCGTATCGCTGAGTGTGTTGATCTGCGTAATTTGGGAGCATTTCTCGGTATTTTGGAGGAGCTATAAATAGGAGATTGGACCTAGAATCAAGAGAGTCACAACACCACACATCACTCATTCACTCCACAATCAGCCTTGGAAACCTTCTCTACCAAGAGACCTAAGAAGATCAAGAAAGATTGCATGAGGAATTGCTTGAAAAAATGGGAGATCCATCCAATCCTTTGGAAGCTCAACTCCATCTCCCTCATTCTTTTGTGATTTGAATATAGCTTGATAAATAGGGTTGTACGCTCTATACTCTTGTGCTTATTCCCTTTCATTGAGTAGTTAATCCATAACTTTGGGGATCTAGCTTGAACTATGGTTTTATTGCTTTTCTTTGGTACTTTTGAGATTATAAGTATGACTATGTTTTGAGTTACATTTATTATGCTTTGATTCTATCTTCTCTGTTGGTACAGAGACGAGTCTTCAAGTGTGTGTGGGGGATACAATTGTGTATAAGTTTCGACTCAAACGCGAAAGTCAGTCTTTTACTGAATGTGTTAGCTGAATGACTCAGCTGGCCAACTAAGATTTCTGATCGCTTGGGCAGAGTGATTCAACTACTGAATCTCGTCTACTGACTTCAGTCAGTCTACAACAGACTCAGTATAATAATTAGTGCGGAAGTGTAGGCCCGATTTTATCTTCTCTTGTTTGGAAAAACATTTTTCTGAAATCAATTCAGTCGTGCTTGTGCGTACATTCAGTTTTAACTGAAAATCCGCCTTAATGAATTTTGCAAATAAGTTTTGTGCAGAATGAATAGTTAACTAATAAAACAGTAAATGCACAGACGACTTTTAAGGTGGTTCGGATATCAAGATCCTACGTCCACTATTTTGATTACCATGAGGTCTTGACTTTATTGTACTGAGCAAGTCTCAGTCGATCTGTACATTGAACATATACTCTAGTTATAGTCTTAGTGACTTTACAAGGTTCAAACACAGAGTTTGAACTTCTCCAACTATGAAGGAGTTCTTACAATAAAAACAATTCAACATATATGAACTCCTTCGGTTTTCCTAAGCGTGTAATCTAGCAAGGTTAACTTAGAATAGAGAATGGGAAGAAATATTACTCTAGAGAGAAGAACTGTATGAGATGTCTATCTATGCAAGAGTTCTTCACTGAGTTTACTTTGAGTTCGCTAAAGCTTTGAATGCTTGAATACTTTGTGTTCCCACTTTCTTCATCGCTTGAAGATCGATCTCTATTTATAGTTTTGACTCATGGAAAGATCTGTTGGAAGACACCTAGCCACATGTCAAAAACGACAAGGAAGACGACCATCTCCAATTTGAACGTTACTGTAGAGATTCTCTCTTTTTTAGTCTTGAGAGCAGCTTTATGTCAGTGCAAGTATAGTGCTGGTAGCTCCTCATTCGTTGAGGTTGAATGAAAGGCGAGGCTTGTTCAAACTCTAGAGCAGATGCTGAGTTGACTTCCTGATACCTTGGACACTTTTACTGAGTTGTCCTCTGCTGACATTCTTCTAAGATATTCAGCTAGTAGGCAGATTCCTTCAACCGTTCCACTTATTCAGTAGGTTTTGAGCAATCATACTGAGTTTTCAGTGCTGAGTCCATCTAGATGAGAAAAGATATGCTACTGAGTCTATCAGCTACTGAACTCTAGCTAGCCTACTAAGTTCCTAACACGCTGAACTCAACTAAGCTATTACAAAATATGGCTCACCATTCAGTAGGGATTTTCGGATCTTCAAATCTTATCATACTGAATCATATTCCCAACATTCTCTAATGAATCTTGATGGTTGACATCCATTAGAACTAATTTGGGTCAATTATGGATGAGGATGCTTTAGTGGTTGGAAGTGGACGCCCCTACTGCTATCTTGAATGTATGCTTGGTGCAATCGCCAAGAAGTTGGGTTTCTTTGGTCCTTGATCTTTTCTATATGATGTGTTGCGCGTAATTAGGTTACCATGACAGTTTATGGATTTTCCATAAATAGCAAGGAGTAGGAGACTAAACCACACTTGGTAGAGACTACGAGGACCCGAACCCACAAAATTAGTCGTGCTATCATATGTCATTGAATTGAGATAAGACCATAATGATCGCTAGATTCCTACACATTATTGGAATTTTGTATACTGGAAGCAACTTTTTTGCTTGTATAAAAGTTAGATTGTGTAGTGTGTCGGGTATTACAAAAGACTACACAGTTGGTTGAACTGACAAGTTATAAACAATTATCACAATCGAGACAACTTAAGGATAAGTTGTCGGTTTAAGCTGTAATTTCGATAAGAAGTGGCTTGTCTTAGCTGCTTGTCTATACTGATACACTTAAGGTGGTGTATTGATGGATCACAGTGAGATGTGTTCTCCTAACTGACCTTAGTGGAGAACTAAAGATCTTAGTGACTTAGTTGATCTTATGTTTGATAAGATTTTAGCTGAGTGTGTTTAGCTATCTATCACTTTGACTTATTATAGTAAGTGTCATCGCGACTAGATCTACGTATCTTGGGTGATAGCAGTTCTATGTAGCTCAGGTTGATTATCTGTATCTTGCATTCGTATCCCTGCTAAATGAATTAATAATATCCCCTAAGGAACTCGTAAGGATTAACGCACCAAACCCGGCCGATTGATTAAGTCTAGGTGCGTTAATAAGGTCGAGTGGTAAAGCTCATGAATATGATAAGATGTTAATTAATTTAAGTTGTCAGTGGGCTGAATTAAATAACACAGATTTGTTTCTTAAATACGGAGATCGATTAAGTCTTAAATACAAGCCCATGCTAAAGTTGGAATAAAGGGGTAAGTCAGCACATATTCTCTAGTGGAATGAATCTGTGTTTATTGGGTTGAGCATAGATAATTAATTAATTTGAGGCCGACTTTATTTCTTATATTGGATCTCTGGTCTGGCCCAATTAACTGCCCAATATTTATTATGCTTTCTCAGATTATTATTAATAGATTAATGTATTTATACATTATTTAATAATATGAAAAATATTTATCTTGAATTAGTTGGTTGTGCCAATTAATTGATAAATAGGTGACCTAGTTATTATTATTATTGTTTGGGCTGATATTAATTTATTAGAAGCCCATTAGAAATATAATTACTAATGTGCCACAATTATAATATAATATTTATATACATTATATTATAAAAGGATATACAAGTTCAGTTTAGAAAATGATTCAAGCCATTTTTTCACGTTGAGAACATGTTTTTCACGAGAGAGAACATAAATCTTTTTCTCTCAGTAATCTGTCCACACATAAGAGAGAAAGGTATGGGATACAGACCAGAAGGTCTGAAACGGGTTGACTCCACGGAATTTGACCTTGGGTGTAGATTGAGTATTAGTCTAGTCCACCTTTTGGGTTCATTACTTGACCCCATCAAATTTTTTGCGCCGTTACCGGGAACTCGGCTTTTTGGTGCTATTTTATTTTGATTGATCCTTTGTTTGTTTATTAGATTTTATTTTGATTTTTGATTGGTATTGAGTTTTTGGTGAATTGTGTTTGGCTTTCGCTTCTTGTTTGATTTCTATAGGTGTATGCACGATAGGAGATCAAGGCATGTTAGGTGATGATTTATATTATAAAATTTGAAGATATCAAAACCCTAGATGATTAATTAACCAATATAATATAATACATGTGAGCTCAGCATGTTAGGAGCTCAGTGTACTACACTGTTGGGTTATGAGTCAGTAGATGATACTTAGCAGATCATTGGGTTAAAATAATATTGGGGGAAATCGTAGTAAGTATACTATGGAATTGAAGATCCCAAAATCCAGCTGATATCAGTAGTGTAGTGTCGATAGGATTAGATGATGTAATAGGCTAGACTGTTTTGATTTTCTACCTTTCGTGTCTATGTCCTGTACGAGGTAAAATGTTGGACTGATCCTCAGTAGGAAGTTACTTTCCATAACCCCTCGTCATCATTGTAAGAGCTTGTGTTCTTAAGTCATCAGCCGATCTTCACCTCAGTAGAAGACACTGTATCAGCTGACATACATCAGTAGAAGAACCTTACAAAGCTCAGTACATTCGGAGTCAACAGCTGATTACACTCATTAGAATATCTTATCAGCCGACTCAGACGAAGAAGACAGAGACTGCATCAAGTCTACTGTATCCAACAGGAAACGACCCAGCTATTAATGTCACTCGAAAGTCAGCAGAATATCATACGAGGATAAGTGAGAGTCAACTCCGATGTCTGACACATCTCACCTACCACAAACCTCGACCAATGAGAAGCCGTCAACACAATACCTGCTCTGACCAACTAAAGCTGCTCTCATGAACAGTGATCAACAACTCTGTTGCAACAATTCGAATATATGGCCTTTTTTCTTGGAAGTTTGTGACACGTGGCATCGTCCTCTCCAACGGGCAAATGCCTGGGTCACGACTATAAATAGAGAAGAAAATCCGAGCTCTACGCACGGGAAATCAAAAGGGACAAACACTCAAGCACTCAAATACTCTAGCGCATTCAAGATAATCAGCGAAGAACTTGCTCAAGAGAATACTCTTAGTTCTTCTCTCTAGAGTTCTTTAGATCCCTCTTCTCTAGCTAAGCTCAACGTCATATCTATAGCTTAGAAAGTCGAAGGAGTTCACTTTTAGTGATTGTTCTTATTGTAAGAACTCCTTCTAGTTGGAGAAATTCCCCTCCCCTTCAAACCTCGGTTTGATTTGTAAAAGTCGCTAAGGACTATAACTTAGAAGGGTGCATCCGGTCCCCGTGCATTCCCTTGCTGAGGCTTGCTCAGATTAATCAACAAGACCTCCTGTTCAGCAGGACCGTGGACGTAGGATCTTGCGTATCCGAACCACGTTAAAAATTGCTTGTGTTGTTTACTATTTTATTGCATTGCACACAAACTGATTACAAAATCATATCTTGCATAAAACGTATTCATAAAGCGCACTAGCCAAAACTATTTGACTTGTGAAAATCACGTTTTCAAACTGAGACGAATCTCCGAGCTCCACACTATTCCGCACTAAAGCTTTCGACTAAGTCTCAAGTACTGACAAAATTCAGTAGGAGAGCTCAGTAGTTGGCTCACTCTCTGACCCGTGATCGAAGGTTACTATCTGACACTGTTCATCAGTTGCACCAAACAGCTCAGCTGTCCTTCGGTTTGAGAAAAAGAAACAGTACTCAGGTGTATTCACCCCCCCCTCTACACCTGACTCTCATCTCCGGACCAACAATTGGTATCAGAGCTTCGGTGTTCTTCTGATCATCGGTTCTGTAACTACTGGTCTTCTCGAACAGATCCTGAAAACGTTTTTCACTGCACAAGCAGAATACATCCTTATACTCTCGCTCACAATGTTTGATATGTCAGGTATTAGGATGGTGCCGATGTTCTCGATAGAGAACTATATGGTATAGCGCGTGAGAATGGAGGCGCACCTAACATCGCTGCATGACAGCATGACGAATGTCCTTGAGACAGGACCCATTATTCCCATGATAGACAGTATACAATTTGCTGCTGCGGGAGGTGTAGGAGCACAGACTGGTGCTAAAGTTGCAAAAGACAAATCTGCCTTCACGCCAGAAGAGAAAAAGCTGCACAACCTCGACCGAGTTGCGCGTAATGCAATCCTGACTACGCTCAGCGATTCACACCTCGGGAGGGTGCAAGACTGCAAGATGACAAAAGAACTTTAGGATGCCCTGGCTGCACTGAGCCAAGGAACCCCACAGATTAAGGAAAATAAGCTCGAACTAGAGCTACAAAAGTTTGATGCATTTGCCATGGAGCCCAACGAGACCATTGACGAGCTAAGCGTCAGATTCACGAATCAGATCAATGTGATCAACGGGCTGGGGAGGACGTTCACCAATAAAGAGATGAACACAAAGATTCTGAGAGCGCTACCTCGACTGAAGTGGCTTCACTTTGCTACTTATTTACGTCGCTCAGATCTTAATGCTCTAACTCCTGATGTTATCTTTTCAGAATTAAAAACGGAGGAATTTGAGCACAGCCTACCCCAACGATGTTCAAGTGCTCCAGCTGACACACAAATTGATCATGCTTTTAAAGCAACAGTCAGCAAAACTGGAGTCAAACCCATTTCTTCCAGCAAGGCAGTAGCCATGACAGAAGCAAAGTCCACTGAGACATCTGGCACTAACCAACTAGCACTGATGGCTCTCAAATATCAAAGAGAAAAAGAGAGAGTTAGAAAGCTGAAGAAATACCACAAAGATTCTCCCTCAGGTAAGAAAGATTATCGAAAAAGGGAAGAATCTAAATCAACTACTGATTGCAGGAACACAGAGCCTGCTGCTAGTCCATCCAACGACTCAGCTAGAAAGAGCAGCAGATCGACTGTGTGTTACAACTGCAAGAAAGAGGGATATTATCAGTACGACTGTCCCGAACTCTCAGCTGCTCAAAGAGCAGAACGGCAGGCCAAACGCGAGAAATTTGCCCGAAGGAGGCAGGCCTACATCACCGGAGAGATATCCGATGACTCAATCGAGGAGGATACATTCATGTATTCTTCTGAAGACGAAGCTGCATTTGTCGCCGTTGAGATCGGAGAGATAGATCCTGAAGCAACTGCAGAATACTGTCTGATGGCCGGAGAAGAGGCTGAGGTAAATTCTAAAATTAATATAACCTCTTCTTCACATAGCACACACGACACGTGCTCGGTCATAGATGAACCTCTAGATGTAGTACAAGCCTATGATGATCTACTAGAGGAGCAGATCATTGAGCGAGAGAGTTCAAGCAGAACCATTCGAGAACCTGGAACAGTAAAAGGCTGAAAATCGAGACTTTCTTCGATTGTCGAGTGCATCGAGTCGAGAATCTTGTTGTAAGACTCAAGGAAGAGATTAAATCTCTTATGACTAAGTCTTAGCTTCAAGAGACTCAGATATCAGTTCTGACCAAGGACAATTCTGAGAAAGATACTGAAATAGTCCGACTCAGTCAGAAGCTCGCAGAAGTTGAAAAGGATTATGAGTCACTTTGAAGAAGTGATGAGGTCTGGCAAGGACTGATGACTGAACAGTACCTAGGAGCTAAGGAGAAGTTGGAAAGCATGCTTAGAGCTCAAAGCCCAACGGTCATGAAAGAAGGACTTGGCTACAATCATGAAGCTTCCACTTCAATGTCAAAAAGCTCAGAAATGTTGGCTGATAGGTTCGTCAGAGGGAAGGTTCAGGCTACTGACTCAACACCTCAGGCGAAGAATAAACAGAAGATGATTGCACCTCAGCCGAGCAACAAAAAGCTACTGACCAGAGGTTCTAGCCCAGGACACCACGATCAAACTCAGGGGGAACTAAGAAGGTCAGATGGGCAGAACAGTACAATGAACCGCTGTATGAGCATCCAACACAGTATGGTTCGTACTACTATGAGCCCAGGGTTAGGAGGAGCACACAGCTTAAGAAGAAGAAAGCTCCTGAACCCAAAACAGCCAGAAAGTCAGTATCTCCAAGTCTGTGGAGAAGAAAGCTGACAAGGTTCAGAAGAAGAAGTCTCAGACTGCTAAGGTCCCGAGACAAATCTGGGTTCCGAAATCACCCACTAACACCTAAGGACCCAAACTGAACCAAAGGGTACCTAAAACTGTTTCTGTTTTGCAGGTGCATAAGGACCCTTGGATAGTGGACATCGGCTGCTCGAGACACATGACCTATCAAAAGAGCCTGCTGACCAACTACGTACAAGAAGATGGTCCCAGAATTGAGTTTGGGGACAACTCTAAAGGCTGTACAAGGAGATACGGAACACTGAACATTGGAACTGCTTCAGTTCCTAGAGTAACATATGTTGAAGGACTTCAACATAATCTCCTTTATGTCAGTCAATTTTGTGACAATCTGAATAGAGTTATCTTTGACGCTGGTTTCTGTGATGTTGTTGACAAATCTACAGGGAAAACAGTGTTATCAGAGGAAGAATATCTATGTTGCATACTGGAAAACCGCAGAACCTGAGGCTTGCTTGCTTGCACAGACAAAATCTAGTGACAAGGCGGGATGGCTATGGCACAAGAGACTCAGCCACCTGAACCTCAAGACTATAAACAAGTTAGCCAAGAACTCTAAAGTCAGAGGACTGCCCAATGAATCGTTTATCAAAGACAGAAATTGTGAAGCATGTTTGAAGGGTAAGCAGCCAAAGAACAGCAATCCACCAATTCCGTCACCTTCCACTGATGGAATCCTTCAACTGCTACACATGGACTCATTCAGGCCAGTCTCTCCAGTAACTATAAGAGGCAAGAAGTATGCCCTCGTCGTTATTGACGATTATTCAAGATAATTGTGGGTCATCTTCATAGCCAACAAATCTTATGTCATGACTGAGTTACCAAAACTGCTGAAAAAGCTCAGTGTGGAAAAGGACATCAAGATTCAGAGAATTCGCTCAGACAGAGGAACCGAATTTCTCAACTCAGTAGTTAAGGAGTACTGCGAAAAGGAGGGAATTAAGCACGAGACATCAGCAGCTCGCACCCCTCAGCAGAACGGACTTGCTGAACGCAAAAACAGAACACTTAAAGAAGCAGCAAGAACGCTCCTAGCAGACTCAGGACTACCCTCTAAGTTCTGGGCAGATGCTACTGACACCGCCTACTACACTAAGAATCGCTCACTGCTTACACAGCAACACATGAAGACACCTTACGAATTATGGAAAGGGAGAATTCCTTCTATTTCTCATTTTCATATTTTTGGTTGTCCTTGCTTTATCCACAATAATGGGAAAGATCAGTTGAAGGTTTTTGATAGCAAATCTTATCAAGGAGTATTCTTAGGATACTCTCGAGTCAGTAAAGCCTTCAGAGTCTTTAACTATCGGACTCTTTGCGTGGAAGAAAGCCCTCATGTTGTATTTGATGAGTTTGTTACTGAGGACAGAAAATCTAAAAAGACAAATATCGAAGATGTCGCAAAGAAGCTACAAGATCTTGCACTAAACGACAAAGCCGAAAAGATCCAGCATTGTTGGGATGATGAGTCAGACGATGAGGAAATTCAGACCCATCCCACAGGCAATGTAGCTGACCTGGTTGATTCTATCGACAGTAATCAACAACAGGTAACAACGGTCGATGAGGAAGCCCCAGTGGTAACTGAGACCTCTACTGAGAACATAAACTCAGGGGGAACAACTACTATTCCTGAGCTAAATGCCCCTGAACCTAGAAACTCAGTAGATCCTAATCTTCTTACTGAACTGCTACAGTCACAGAACAACACGACTGAAATGCCTAATACACCTATTGACTGTGCAGAAGTAGTACAGAAGAAGAAGCCAGACTCATCAGACGTTCATGGCTCGACGCTCACTCTTCAGATCTTATTATAGGAGATCCATCAGCAACGATCAGGACGAGATCTAGATTAAGTCAAGGAGAAAGCTCACTTTATTCTTGTTTCTTGTCTACAGAAGAACCTCAGACAATAGAGGAAGCACTCAATGATGCTGACTGTATCATTCCGATGCAAGATGAGCTGAACCAGTTCGTTTGAAACGAAGTTTGGGAGCTTGTTGACAGACCTAGACATCAACATGTGATCGGTACTAAGTGGGTCTTCAAGAACAAGCGAGATGAAAACAACGTCATTGTCAGAAACAAAGCTCGACTTGTTGCCAAGGGATACTGTCAAGCAGAAGGAATAGACTTTGATGAAACGTTCGCTCCAGTCGCTAGATTGGAAGCCATTCGTCTGTTCCTAGCCTACGCAACGCATCAGAGATTTAAAGTATATCAAATGGATGTAAAGTCAGCTTTTCTGAATAGCGTACTGAAGGAAGAAGTCTATGTGGAACAACCGCCTGGCTTTTAGCAGGGACATCAGGTGTACAGACTTCGGAAAGCGCTGTATGGGTTAAAACAAGCACCCAGGGCTTGGTACGATACCCTATCAGACTTTCTGCTTTAGAAAGGTTTTCAAAAGGGGACAGTAGATCGCACCCTGTTCAACATAAAGTCAGGAGATGACATCCTACTGAAGAGATCTCCTGAAGAGATTTGGCTGCGATTCGAGCAAGCCAGTCAAGATCCCCACGAATACAAATTTCAAAATCGATCTAGACAAAGAGGGAGCTTCTGTTAACTCAACTGATTATAGAGCTATTATTGGTTCTTTATTATATTTAACAGCAAGCAGACCTGATATAACTTATGTTGTAGGTGTATGTGCAAGATTTCAAGCGAATCCCAAGCGAAGTCATATGGACTCAGCAAAGAAGATTCTGCGATATTTGAAGGGAACACCTGACGCAGAGTTATGGTATCCTGCTGATGATAATCTGATACTGATAGGTTATTCTGATGCTGATTATGCAGGATGCAGGATAGATCGAAAGTCAACTTCTAGAACGTGTCAGTTCCTGAGACAAAGAAGCCGATATCTTGGTTCTCAAAGAAACAAAGATTCGGTGGCAACGTCCACTACCGAAGCCGAGTACATGGCTGCCGGAAGTTGCTCGCCTGCATCCTTTGGCTTCGACAACAACTGCGAGATTATGGTATAATTCAAGATGAAGTGCCCATCTACTGTGACTCCACCAGTGCGATTGCTATAACTCAGAACCCAGTTCTTCATATGAGATGCAAGCACGTGGATATTCGACACCACTTCATCAGAGATCATGTCGAGAAGAAGGACATCAGAATGGAGAAAATCCATACTGACAAGCAAAGGGCAGACATACTGACCAAACCACTAGCTGAGAACAGATTCAGAGAATTATCAGTTGAGCTAGGTCTACTGGATCCTACTGAATCGTGTCAATAACAATTGGTATCAGTAGAAAGCAACAATTGGTATCAAGTGTGGGAAACAGTACGACAGGTCAGAAGACTCAGTACTTGATTCAGTCGGGTGAATCAGATGGTACACAGTAAGGGGGAACGTGTCTATCAGCACATTATATGTCCTCCTGAGTCTAAACGGTAACCAGCTGATCGTAAAGTCAGCTGAAGAGGTTTGCGTAGTTTTATATACTTAACTTTTATCAGAAGCATGCTCGCGTTTAATATATCAGTCGTTTGCACTCAGTAGTTAATGAGCATTTATTTCCTAATTTTTAAGGTTTAAGTTAGTAGGAAACCGTTCTCATTTAAAAGATTTAGACTTTAATGCTGCCTGCAACACATTTAATGCATGTCTTCTCACCTTACCTTAACTGTGCATATCCTACGTGGGTCTAGATTAGAGGCGGCCTAAGTAATCATTCCGTTTATAACATCAAATCACAGCCGTCATTAAAACGCGAGATTGAATTTCAGCCATTGGATCAAAACTGATTGATATGCATATCTTATAAAATCTCTTGATCACCACTCTAATCTATCTTTTTCGCCATTTTAATTCTCAAGAGCTTTCTGCATTCAGTTTCTCATTTCCTCTTTAACTGCTCTGCATTTCTCTCAAGCTCTCTGTAATACGGTAACTTTCATTATTCTCTGCTTAAAACTTTAGTGACTTACTCTATTTTCAAGTGCTAACAAGTTTTTTGCAGATAATTATGGCGATTGTACTGACCCCACCGCAAGTTGATGAGATCATCAAATCAAGGATTCAGTTCGAGCCGACGATGGCTCTTCATCAGGCTGAGCTTCCATACCTTGAGCCTATCTACACGGCTCTGGAAGCGTCAGGCCTCGAGCTTCTTGTCGCAAAGCATCCCAAGGCTTATCTTCCTCGACAAGTCGCAGAGGTTTACTACAACTGGAGATCGATAGAGGATACGGACGGGGAAGTATCCCAGTTCGCTTATATGAGGGAGGTGTCCCCTCAGAAGTGGGAGTCTGATCACCATGACATCGATATCCGGGCCGCGCTACAAGCATCGTTCGATCTTCCGGCCCACGAAATCTCCCCAGTTGGATATAAGGAGAAGGAGCTGAACTCCTATGTCCACCGGTTCTGCGGCAGAGATGACATTACGTTCAAATCCGCGCTGCCAAAGAACCAGCTTCTACCTGAGTACCGCGGACTCGCTTACATCATCACACATATACTGACGAGCTCCGCCAGTTCCTTTGATCAGCTGTCAAAGCCACGTCTTCAGCTGATGATGATCATAGAAGATGGTGTCCAAGTCAACTGGACCGAATACTACGTGGCTGAGCTTAAGGCTCAGGCGCAAAAGTTTGTCGCCACACCCTCCGGAGAGAGAAGGCTGATAAGTGTGGGCAAACTGCTATACGGGACGAAGATGTCCATATTGATCGAAGACTCAGTATCGAATCATGCAGCCTTTGTTGATTCACGATACTTCGACAGCAAGCTCATAAAGTTCAAAACAAGAGCCGCTGCTGAGAAGTCGGTCGGACGAGGGCCAGCCGCACAGAAGAGGATCACGAGTGACCTGCCTCCTCGTGCTGACCCACCCAAGAAGAAAAGGCTCACTAAGGCTGGAGCGTCTGTGGCTCCAGCAAAGCCTGTTTCTCCCCACCTACTCAGGAGGAGAACATATTAGACGCGGACATAGGCATTGAAGGTGCCACGCTGAAAGATAAAGTCCAGAGCATTAGCTCCGAGGAGACACAGTCGGATGAGGTCGAACCGACTGTGGAAACATCTCCTGAGTGGACGACCATCCAGTCGGCTCATCTCCGAGCCACAGGAGAAGTATCGGCACAGATCCCGAAAATCACTGATCATACGGATCTGGTCGATATTGCGATAAGGGCGAGGACACAGATGCTGTTGAGATTCTTGAGTTGGGATATACTTGAAGAGCTCATAATGACTCAGTCAGCATTGTCCCTACTGACAGAGGAGCAGAGCCTTCAGTCAGCTATCGGTTTTGGAGAACCCGCTGACCTGGCATCGTTCGAGGATCTGAGAGTCGTTATGCTCTATCTTCTCAGCTTAAGATCCTCAGAACAACACGTCAGCAGCCCATCGCAGCCATCCCATCACGAGGACGATGACGATAACAACGATGATGTGGATCAGGCACCCAAGGAAGCAGACCAGGGAAGATCTGCTGAGGGTAAAACTCCCAGTGAGAAGGGCAAATCACCACCACCAACGACATCAGGTGATGCCCCAGTTGCCTCAAAGCGTAGTCGAGAGCAACAACTCACAGCTTCTGAGCAGAGGCTCGGAACCAGCTCATATCAAGCTCAACCCATAAGTTCCGTGTCCTCCAGGTCTGTCAACAGAGCCATCAGAAAGCAAGGAGACAAGAATCGTCTCCTAGCCAAGGACGTACATCTGAAATTGGGCTCAGTACACCAAGTCTCAAACCGAGACAGTTGACAAGCTTGCCAGTGAGGTGAAGAAGGTCGCCGAAGCTCCTACTCCATCTATCAATATCCAGGAGATAGTCGAGGCCGCCCTCACAGCTCAGAAAGCGGACTTAGCCGCTCGTAGTCGGCAGCCTACTCAAAGAACAAAGATAAGACATTTTTCGAGCAAATGACTCGTAGCCTCGCTCTCGTCCGCACAGCGATGGATGAGCGCAACAAAATGGCCACCTCCAGCGTACAAAAAGCTATAACCAATCAGGCGGAGGCCCTCAAGCTCATCCAAGCTGAAATGACAGCTTCCCATGACGAGTCTCTCCTGAAACTAAGACAGGAGACAAGAGCACAAATCAAGCAAATTCGTGCTGAACAAGAGAGGGACTGGGAGCATTACTGCGATGCTGTCAAGGACTTCGAGACCGCCGCTACTTCCATTAAATTTATTCTCTTCAATCTTGAGAAGGAATTAGTAGCCATCCGCACTCGCCTCTCCCTGGCTGATGATGCCAAAAAGGGGGAAGGAAAGGAAGAAGGAGGTAATAAGAGTGAGGCAGAGGCTCAGGTCGTTGAAAGAGAGGAAGCTGAGGCAAGAACTTTTGTCAAGGGGGAAGGTTCAGCTGAGCCAGCTGGAACCAGCTCAGCACCCCCTCCCAAAATAGTCCAAAGTCTGGCCATCATACCGCTGACTCAGGTGCCCGAGCAGACCGGAGGATCTTCCCCAGCTCAGCACATTGAGGAAGTCGCGAGGTATGTGGACCAAGACGATCAAGACGATGAACCACTGCCACCGCAGAGGCCAGGGAAGGAGAAAGCAACTGATGTTACTCCACCACCTTCCCCGACGCCTAAATTCTGATCTGAAGCGGAGCAGGAGGAGTTCGACAAAAGAGTTGCTCAGCAACTACAGGATCAACTCGACCTTGAGCATCATCTTGAAGAAGAGATCCAGAAGGCTAAGAAGCCGAGGAAGCCTGTTGGCAAAATTGCTAAGGGCGCAGCCAAAAAGCTTCTGGATGCTCAGAAGAAGAAAACTCAGCAGTCAGCTGATGTTGAGGTTCTCTCCGATATAGACAACATTCCCCTCGCTCAGAGAATGTCAGATGTTTCTAAACTAACACCTGAGCAGGAGGCGGAGGAAAGAGCCACCTGGGAGGCAACGCTGCAAGGACTGAATCTCCGGAGAGGAGACACTAAAGCAGCTGCCCTTAGAGAAAAGAAAAGATTGGAAGATCTGGCCAAGATCATCGAAGTTACTGACAAGATGGCCAGTGAACCAGTCTTTAACTGGAAGAAACAGATACCCAGGTCGTCCAAATACTACAGGCGAGGTGGTCCGAGAGCCACATATCAGAAGAAAACTCCTCACCGCCATGTACACAAGTGGATACCATGGAATCTGAACGAGGAATGGGAGGAACTCAAGATCGAGTTCATCAAAGGGTACTATGTGTATCAGTGCTACCCTACTGAGATTCTGGTTAATCAGTTGTTCGATGAATTCCTTCATCAATCTAACGCCAGACTCAGAGCACAGGTCCATATGATACTTGCCAAGGAGAAGCTGCCATTAGTTGCTCCTGCATTCAGAAGAGTACCTCCTCCCAGGACCACTCGTGGTGTTCTATGCACCAAGGAGATCGAAGACGAGGTCGACACTGCTGCCTATCATCACAATCTAAGTTCTCAGCTGCCTGATGACCTCGAGGATATCCAAACCCTTCACGCCAGGATCTACAAATACTACGGGTTGGATCCTCCTGCTGACAAGTCTGCTGATTTCAAGAGCAAGACGAAGAAGTTCAGACGTTAGCAGTAGTCTTCTCATCTCATGTATAGAAGATAGGAACTCTGTAACTCATTTCATATATATAACAGTTCCTTCTTCTGGCCAGACAATTACTCATTGTCTTACGGCTTTTGTTTGTGTTATTGTTTATCACAACTGATCACTAAAGTGATCTGACACACACTCACACATAACCGTTTCTCTGATGTGCCTATCTGATTAGCTGCTGATTTTTCCTTAAGTTATTTGCTCAGTTTTTAACTGAAGTCATTTTATTTATCAGTAGTTTAGATCTTAGATTATAGAGGTTTTGGCATCATAAATTAGGGGGAAATTGTTGGGTTATGAGTCACTAGATGATACTTAGCAGATCATTGGGTTAAAATAATATTGGGGGAAATCGTAGTAAGTATACTATGGAATTGAAGATCCCAAAACCCAGCTGATATCAGTAGTGTAGTGTCGATAGGATTAGATGATGTAATAGGCTAGACTGTTTTGATTTTCTACCTTTCGTGTCTATGTCCTGTACGGGGTAAAATGTTGGACTGATCCTCAGTAGGAAGTTACTTTCCAGAACCCCACGTCATCATTGTAAGAGCTTGTGTTCTTAAGTCATCAGCCGATCTTCACCTCAGTAGAAGACACTGTATCAACTGACAGACATCAATATAAGAACCTTACAAAGCTCAGTACATTCGGAGTCAACAGCTGATTACACTCATTAGAATATCATATCAGCCGACTCAGACGAAGAAGACAGAGACTGCATCAAGTCTACTGTTTCCAACAGGAAACGACCCAGCTATTAATGTCACTCGAAAGTCAGCAGAATATCATACGAGGATAAGTGAGAGTCAACTCCGATGTCTGACACATCTCACCTACCACAAACCTCGACCAATGAGATTCCGTCAACGCAATACCTGCTCTGACCAACTAAAGCTGCTCTCATGAACAGTGATCAACAACTCTGTTGTAACAATTTGAATATATGGCCATTTTTCTTGGAAGTTTGTGACACGTGGCATCGTCCTCTCCAACGGGCAAATGCCTGGGTCACGACTATAAATAGAGAAGAAAATCCGAGCTCTACGCACGGGAAATCAAAAGGGACAAACGCTCAAGCACTCAAATACTCCAGCGCATTCAAGACAATCCAGCGAAGAACTTGCTCAATAGAATACTCTTAGTTCTTCTCTCTAGAGTTCTTTAGATCCCTCTTCTCTAGCTAAGCTCAATGTCATATCTATAGCTTAGAAAGTCGAAGGAGTTCACTTTTAGTGATTGTTCTTATTGTAAGAACTCCTTCTAGTTGGAGAAATTCCCCTCCCCTTCAAACCTTGGTTTGATTTGTAAAAGTCGCTAAGGACTATAACTTAGAAGGGTCTGTCCAGTGCATAGATTCCTTGCTGAAGCTTGCTCAGATTAATCAACAAGACATCCTGTTCAGCAGGACCGTGGACGTAGGATCTTGCGTATCCGAACCACGTTAAAAATTGCTTCTGTTGTTTACTGTTTTATTGCATTGCACACAAACTGATTACAAAATCATATCTTGTATAAAACATATTCATAAAGCGCACTAGCTAAAACTATTTGACTTGTGAAAATCACGTTTTCAAACTGAGACGAATCTCCGGGCCCCACACTATTCCGCACTAAAGCTTTCGACTAAGTCTCAAGTACTGACAAAAGTCAGTAGGAGAGCTCAGTAGTTGGCTCACTCTCTGACCCGTGATCGAAGGTTATTATCTGGCACTGTTCATCAGTTGCACCAAACAGCTCAGCTGTCCTTCGGTTTGAGAAAAAGAAACAGTACTCAGGTGTATTCACCCCCCCCCCTCTACACCTGACTCTCGTCTCCGGACCAACATACACTTAGTTCAGTAGCTGTCTTAGATTCTATAGAAAATCTCGTTTCAGCAGCCTCTGGATTTCATTCGTCGAAGACTCAGTAGGATTCCGTTCAAGATTCAGGATCTACTGAACGTAATAGTGTATTCAACAAAGCAACGGTCAATTGACAATAAGACATGTAGAATGTTAGTTGAGATAACTTTTCAGTAAAGGTGCATGAGGTTTCATTTAGAGGAAGTCAACTCACATCAGCCTTGGAGTGTGAACAAGCCTCAACTGCCAACTACACATTGACCAATGAGGAGCAGACAACACTGTACTTGTTATAACATAAAGCTACAGTCAACCTCTGAACCCCAAAAAAAAAAGAGAATCTTTACATTATTTCAAATTGAAGAAGACCATTTGCTAGCTGCGTAGCCACGTGTCTAGGTCCTCTCCAACGAATCTATTGACTAGTCACGCCTATAAATAGGGATCATCTTCATTGTGTTGAAGAAGTTAGGAACACGAACAACTCAAACTCACAAACTCTAGCAAGCTCAAAAACATACTCCGCGAAAAAACCTAAAACCAATAAGTTATCATCTAGTTCTTTACTTTAGAGTAAACTAGTTTCCTTCTCTATCCATCTAGGCTAACATTGTTGTATCTCAAGCTTAGAATCTGAAGGAGAGTTCATTTATTGAATTGTTCTTATTGTAAGAACTCATTCATCATTGTAGAAAGCCTTAAACCCTAGTGTTTGAAACCCTGTAAAGTCACTAAGACTATGACTAGTCGAGATCTATCATGTGAACGGATCGACAGAGACTTGCTCAGTATAATACCATCAAGAACTCTTGGAAACAGGAAAGTGGACGTAGGGTCTTGCGTATCCGAACCACTCTAAAATTTGTGTATTATCTAATGTTGTATTGATTACTGCTCATTCTACATAAAACCGATTTGCAAATAATTCATACAAGGGTATATTTTCAATAAACTCTGTAAGACACACACAAGCATAACTGAACCTCAGTAAAATATCATTTTTCAAAGAGACGGTAAAATTGGGCCTACACTTTCTGCACTCATTCTTATACTGAATTACTTGTTGACTGATCTTAGTCAGTGAATAGTACTCAGTATACTGAATCACTCTGTCCAGGCGATCAGAAAGCTTATCTGGTGAGCTAAGTTTATTCAGCAATTTATTCGACAAGCATATTCAGAGTGGTTAGTGTCTAGATAGTGGTATCAGTAAGATAAGATTACTGGTTAATGAAAATGAGGAATGTGTAGACCCAAATTCGTTTTAATGAAAACCTTTTCTGACACTGAAAAAGTTTGTATGCTTAGCTTTTTATGTTAACAGAAAAATCATTATTGATAAGAACTCCAAACAAAGATAGATAAATTAAACTGAGATGTAAAAGCACATTATAGAAAAAAATATTTATAACGGTTCAAAGATAACTCCTATATCCACTCTTCCTGAACATTTCAGGGAATCCACTAGCAAAACGTGTACAAAGTTTTGTTACACGTCCTCATCGACTTCTTCTTCGACACTCAAACTCACTTAGCTCAACAGCTACTAGGATTCGCTGAGTTTGGGGGTTTGTTTCTCCAACTAGAGAGGTTCTTATAGAGATTAAGCTTTTAAGGTATAACCTTCTTGATCTAAGCTTATGATATGGCTAAGGGTTTAGATTCAAAGGGAATCACAAGGCTTCAAGATAGAAACACAACTATGAGCTAGGGTTTCTTGAGAGAGTATGCTTTTAAATACTTGAAGCTTTTGAGATATGATTTGCGTTTATTCCCATAACCTTGTTTGGAGCAAGACTCTTGGTATTTTTAGACACACTAGATTATAGATCCATTAAAGAGAGATCTACAAAGTAGGAGGATAGAGTTGAGGCAAAGCTCTCTAGAACGTTCGAATTAAAGTTGTTCAAACGTCGTTTGTCATCAATTGTGTCAGATTGGGAGTTTGTCCTCAGAACAGTTCCTTTGCATTGTCAAAATCTCATTGGCCAAGAGAGATCTAGTAGGTTAACTCAAAATCAACTTGGGATAGCCCCTAGTACTATGGCTGCTGACACTTCAAACTATCAGCGAGGTCGGTCAGTAAAGGTTTACTGAGTGAAGCTAGTTAGTGAACCAAATATAAACCTGGTCAGTGATTACTTAGGGGATAACGGGATGCTGATACATTCAATTGACTGCATACGCTCGTTCAACCTACTTTCGGCCATCGGCTATGACTGTCGCCTTTGTGGTCGAGAGAGTCATACACCTCAATCTTCCACTGACCAAGGTCGATGCGAACAGTGATCTAGTGATCGAAGCACAAACATGACATTAACAACTTCAAAAATTAATAAAAAGGTATAATTATTAATATAAATGTATAAAGCCAATATGGATAAATAATACGAATAATTAAATAAAAATAGAATATTTACGTAATTCACAGTATGCTACTTCTGCTTATCGGTGGACAAGTTTGCTCCCATAATATACTCCATGAGACTTTCATTCGGCGCCACAACCCCCGATAATTGTAGTCCACGTCGTGTATGTCACTATTCGGGTCCGGAATGCATTTCTTCCAATTTTGGCATAGCACGGTCTGTCAAAATAAATAAATAAATAAATAAAAGTAATTATTAAAATAAATTAATTAATTAATAAATAACTTAAATGGTAATTATTATTACTTACAAAAAAATGGTGAATCGACAATCACGATCTGATTAAAGTGGGGTGTAGCGAAGACATCGACCCCCCCCCCAAATTCTTTATCCTCCTCAAAGCTCCCATATATAAATCCATGATCCCCTGATCCATCTCCTTACGAGAATTCTTGAGCTCGTCGAACATTTTTTAGGGGACAACATAATTAGCAGCTATCGTGAAACAAGATAGTCCATACTCCTGGTGCTCACGATAATTGTTGGAGAGTATGGAGCGCTCATCATTGGGGCTCCGAGCGGGTTAACTCGTGGGCATGTCAAAGTCTATAGTTAAAAAATCAACTAATTAAACTAGTAGTTAATTTAAAATAGATCCAATAATTAAAAAAATTAAATAAAATAAATAATAAGGTACCTGATAAACTGTATCAATGGAGAATATATCAAAAAAATTGACATTCCGGGATTAAGTGGGTTCGATCGATATGGCATTGGCAGACGATGCACCCACCTCGACGTGATATGAAGACGTCTGGTCCTGACCAAGATCATAGTACTGACGCCAATTGCAATCATCCAAATGAAGTGGGTGCATGAGTTGTGCACCGTATGACCAACTCTGACGAGGCGGACAATCTCCGTAAATAGGGGCATAATGGTCGAATATGCTCCGGACCTGCTCTAGGGCATAACATCCATGCTCATACACACTATGTCGACCCTACGTTGGTGGAATGAATGGCTGATTCGGCTCATCCATGTCCATAATCTCGGGACGCTCCAGTCCTCCAGCATAATATCGGGCCGATACGTCCAGTCCACTCTCTCCTCACGTCGGGGTGAGTTATCCTCCACCACCTCATGAATCGATCTCTCATGAACACGGCCCACGACATCGACTCGCTCCGCCGAGGGTCTCGACGACTACCTTCCGCATGAGAAGTAGTAGCCAATCCCTGACTTTTGGATCAACCGAAAACCCCTCAGAAGAGATTCTTCACATCTTGCATAAACTCCTCCCGAAGGCTCCTATGTTCTTCCCTCACAACCAATCTGACGTCTTCGGGTGTCAGTTACTGCTCGTGGCCCGACTCCAGCTGAATCCCCCTCAATGCGGACTTGCTTACCACCTTTAATTAGTCGACGCTGCCTCTGTTGAGTGCCTCAAGAAGTGGAGAGTCGTTGTGTCGGTGGAGCAACCCGGTAAAGCTCCCGTTCTTCATCGTCCCTTATGACTGTTGGCCGTAGCGGATTCTCAGTCGTATCATATACAACCTCAAAAGGGTTGGGGGAAACTGTAGATCGCCAGTACGACATTTGTGTCTCCATCACTGATGATACGAGACCGAAATAGACAAATACTGCATATAAGTAAAATAATTTCTTAACAAATAAACGTTAATAATAAGGATAATTACATAACAAGACCAAAAATTGGCAAGCCTACGTGATTGCCCTTCGTCGAAAAACTAATTCCTCCAGTAAGGCATGGCATCTTGAGACATCCTTTCTGCAGATATAGCTCTCAAATTTGGGATAGCCTCATTAGACCAAATTTACAATTATTACAAAAAAAATTGATTAGTGTTGGAAATCTGCTTACAAAATTTAAATAAATTAAAAACAAATATTGCGTACCTGAAGTGCCCAAACGGGTCCATAGAAATGATATTTGCTCGTAACTTATTACGGAGTACGTGGAATAAAACTGCAGTAGTGCTTAAGTGCACCATAGGTGTACGAACCCCAAGGGAACTTGTAAAATGCCGGTAACTCATCAACTAAGACCAAAATCCAGTGATCGACCGTCTTCGTGTCGCTATAACCAAAGGCAAAGAAGATTCAGCTATAACATTAGTCACCTTCAAGTATCCAAACTCGTCCAACCTTAAACCTCCATTTTCAAACTTTGAGAGCAAATCTCTCCAGTCAACAGCTTCTATCCCAATATACTAGCATACACAGTCGACAAAAGAGGGTCATACCTCGCGTTCGGATTAAAATTGTTGCTTCCGAACATAAAACCCCGTCACAAAGGAATAGTCATAATGAGAAAATCGGAAGTTAAATCCGTTCAAGCAAAACCATGTGTCGCTATTATCCTCACCGACATGTTGAATCTCATGACACATCAACATATGAAAAGACGTAGCCTCGTTTCTACTCGCCCTCCATTCGAAAAAATTACTGAAGCAACCAATCCTAAACTGTTCAATTAATTTGACGCCACCGATTGCATCCAAAACTTTTATAATCGTGTCAAATATCTTAGGCTTGTAATCATTTTCAAGCCTCAGAGTCCTATCGAGAACACCCATTCTTTTATAAGCAGACTGCTTTGGAAAAAATCAGAATTTTTTTTAAAACATATATAAATCCCGCTCGGGCCGGAATCAAATCCTACGTGGTTGAATAGAAATCCCTATGCCAGGATGTAATCCCGCTCGGACTGGGACAAGTTCTGCTCGTTCATCACTCCGGACTTCATTCGGGCAGCGTGATTTTTATGTTTTACACAAAAAATCAAAAAAAAAAAAAACATGCTCCAATTCTATGATAATCATGCTCCAATACGAAAAAAATGCTCCAATTATATAAAACAACATGCTCGAATTCCATTAAATTCATGCTCCAATACGAAAACAAAAAACATGCTTCAATTTTATACTAATCATGCCCCGATACGAAAAAAAACATGCTCGAATTCTATATAATTCATACATCAACACTTTAATATCATTATTCATACTCGAATTCTATAAAATTCATGCTCTAATACAAAGAAAATTTATTCTCCAAAATTCAGTAAGAAAAAAGCATAATTCGCATGAAAATAAATGAAAAATCATGAAGGGGACTATAAAATGTGAGCGGGACTAAGTTGGTATTCCATACTCGTACTCAGAGGGGATTCCGGTCGAAAATAGGATCTCGGGCAGGCACATGCGGGATTTCGGCTACTAAAAGCTAATTAAGGGATGAAGAATTTGGGCGAATGCAGGAAAGTGATGGATTTGGATATTAAATTTCAGATCTGGTCAAATTCCCTCTCACTTCTGCTCGTCAAATCTCGCTCGGTGAGCAGGACTTCGCTGAACGTGCATGCGACGTGGCCGACCGGGATGGAGGGAGACTGAGCGGGATTTAGTGTCAGGTGCAATTCAGTCGTTGGTGAGCGGGACATGAGCGGGATCGAGCGGGATTATAGTTTATGAGTGGGTTTTCATGCGTAAATTATAGTTCATTGATTTTTTTTTGTGTGTGGGTTTTCAGTTTTAAACTGTCTCGATTTCAGGAAAACGCCTGAAAATGATTGGTGTCAAACTTTTTCAAAAACTGAGGATATTATCAGTAAAATTGGGTATTTTTATGGATGAAATGTAAGATTTTGGTAGTTTTGCCTTTTCATTTAAATATTTGGGTATATGCATATATTCCCACTAAATTATAAATCAATTATAATTTATAGTAATACCATAATAAGCATCTAAATGCACAATAAGACCGTTATAATTATTTAGTGTTTCTACAATCATAAATAATAAAACAGGTCATTATACCATAATCTATAAAAACATTAGGGGAAATACCTAGATTTAACTAAATAAAATAACTAAATAATTTTAACAACCACAATTTTAAAAATCTTATAAAAATAACCAATTTTAGGACTTTTGAGAAAAGCTCTAAATATTAACTGACATATCCAACTTTCTATATAAAAAGTGGATCCCAATAATTGACTAAAGTAACGTTAATGAGAGTGGGTTTATCTGAATGATTTTGAATTCTTTTACAATTACACAATTTAATTAAAGTTAATTATGTTACTTATTATAGAAGTTAATGATGTAATTCATTTTTGTCAATTATGCTACTTCAGTTAATTTGATTCGGACTTTGTTTCTAACAGAACAATTAATTATTAACATAAACAATATCAATTTCTTCTATTTATATTCAACCTTTTCTTTTGCATCCACACTCAATTGAATTTGATCTTCTTTTTCTGCCATTAAAGTATACAAAAAAAAGCTTGAGAGTACAAAAAATATAAATATTGATTCAGTATGTTATTCTATTTTATATATTTTATTTCTCAAATTTTGAAAGTATTATGCTAATATAATTTAGGACGATTAAGCTCTAATCTTATGCTAATATATTTGCGGCTAAAACTTAGGATGATTTTGAACATAAATATGTTGGTTTTAGCTAAAGATTAAAAGGAATAATTTCATATTTAGTTTAGGAATGATTAAGTTACTCTTTAATTTTATCTCCTATAATTTAGTAATGATTTGATTAGGATTTTAGAATATTAATGCTACTACAATTTAGGAATGATTAGGATTTTAATAGGTTAAAAATCAATTTTGTACATTATATTGTCGTCTATCCACTTTTAATCCGTTATGTTGACCAGAGCAATTTTAGTCCATTAGGTTGATAAATAGTCTCATTTTGGTCCGTTTTATAAAATTCTTCGAAGTTGTCCAATTTTAATTATTTTTTCACGCGTGTATACGCGGTGATAATTAAAAAAATAAATTAAAATAAATCTTATTTGTGAAATAACTTTATTTTTTAATTTCACAACATTAGAATATTTTTTTAAAAATATTGCAAGTGAGAATTTATTTTATTTTTCTAATTTTTGGGGTGTGTACACGCGCGAAAAGGTCTAAAATTAGACAACTTTGTCCAATTTGGCAAAATGGACCAAAATCGAATTATTTACCAACCTAATGAACCAAAATTAACCCTGACCAACATAACTGACTAAAAATGGACATGAGTCAACATAATGAACCAAAACTTATTTTTTCTCATTTTAATACATACGTTTATGAATTAATACGTTGGTCTTTTTTAAGGATTAATACATTGATTTTAGATAAATTAAATGGAAATGATATTTGTACTAGCTATTTGTGTAGAAATGAGTTTGCCTTTTTAATACGTTGGTTTACCACAATTATCTATTTAAATATATCTTAAATTTATATATAATGATTATATCTTAATTATAAAAGAACAAATATCTTAATTTTTCACCCTTCAAATATCAAAGTATGATGTCATTTTTAAGATAATCAATTAGGGCCCACGCTTTTTTCTCAAAAATTGAACAAGTTATTTCAATATTTTTCTCTTTTTTTGAAAAGTTTAAAAAGTGGTTATTTATATAATATATTTAAAAGTGTGGTTAAAAATTTTATACAGTTATTTCAAATGGTTAAATATAGATTTATCCCAAAACATTACAATCTTCGAAAAATTGGGTCTGACACGGTGGTGACGAGGTTGCGAGATAAAAGAGAAAAAATGAAAACAAGAGCTCGGCGAAAGTGTGTGAACTACGATATTCCTTCGTTTCGTACTAAAGGTGCGAAATAAATATTTGACCAAGAGATGAGCCAAAGCTTTTAATCACCATGATACTACATGACCTCCAGCTGCAACTAAAAACCATAATATCAAGGTACAAACAGTAAAATTCCTTAGCAGTAATTATAAAAAATAGAAATATATCTTATGCTGTATGACTCCAAAAGAGAAAAGAAAATGAAATCAGGCTACAACTTTTAAGAGGCGAGTACCAAACACAAGTAGGCATACATCATGCTTTCTATGTACAATACTGTATCTCTATTTCTGTCCTTGGGTATAATACTTGTATTGATCAAGAAGAACAAGAAAGCATGCACACGCCAGGACGATACGCCCAAGCAGGAGGCAGACGGGCATATTTCTCCATCCCATGTTGCTCATCATAAGGCCGTGCAATCACCATTAGTAGCCGTCGCACCTCTTCAAAATCACCTTGTTCTGCTGCATCAATGGCACTTTGACATAAATAGTTTCTTAGGATGTATTTGGGATTTACCAAGTCCATTGATTTTTTCCTCTCGTCATCTGATAAACCACTGGCTGCAAGCTGAGGTAGACCAAGAAACAAAAGAAAAAAGCACAGCATGAAAAGACCAATTGAAACAATGGAGATGTTGAGACTAGATTGCTCAACAGTTTCTTCTTCAAAAAAGAAATAACTCCCAACACAGATCATCTAGTTACTGACACAGTAAAGCAACAAAGGATCTAAGGCAGCATTTGGAACAACTTAAATAAGGTGCTTTTGGATTTTTTCACCACAAAAACCTTTTTTTTAATGTATGGAATATATGCTTATGCTCTTTTGGAGTTTGTTTGGAACTTAAAATAAGCCAGAATAAGCAAAAGCTCATAAGCTAATCAGTGTTTGGTTTTCAAAAGCAGAAGCAAAAAAAAGATAAAAAAAATTAAATGCAGCTTATTAGAGTTTTTGCGTTACTATTTTCTCTAAAATTAAGCTGCGGCTTTTCTAATATTTCAAACACTAACAACATTTGCTTAAAAGCAGCTTTAAGCATAGGAAGCTAAAAAAACATGGAAACCAAAACTCAATGCATAGTACCATAAAGTTAGTGGTCCAAAATCTTAGCTTAGTCCAGAGTTCATTCTCATCTGGCCCAAGCTCCAGCTTGGGGGTTTGGGGCCCAGAAAAGGAAAAAAGAAAGAACCGGACATGAAACCGATGTTTTCAAAGAGACAGAAATATTGCTCTCATATGAAGTCATACTAACTAAGTCCATAAGTATGTCATGCCTGTAAGGAAATGCTTCTCAATGGGGACAGTTGCGGCTGTAAGTACATGGAAGTTATTCTCTAAACAAAGACAATGAACGTAGTAAAATAAATGACGCCAAGTACACCTCTTTTTTTCATCCACTTCCAAATATACTGTCTTAATAAATCTATAAAGAAAGAGGAAAAGAAAAGGAGAACCAGAAAAATGTATACCATACATACCTCTTGGATATAAGATTTCACCCAGCTAGACCATGCATCTTTGCGCTCCTTGCCGATATCCAACAGAACAGCTTTAAGAGGAACCAATAGCTCATCATTTTGAATAGTAGGATCAGCTTTTATATTTGAAAGCAACCGGAAGAAGTTAGTGTAGTCAACTTTATCAACAGCCATGTTTTTTAGAAGATCACTGATCAGCTGCTTATTGTACTTGGATAGACCAAGTTTCTTGGTCATTATGGCTTGATATGCATCCATAAACTTCGTCCCATATCTAAAAAGTCACAAAAAAATGTCTTTAAAATCATACTGGTGAAGGAAAAAAGCTATTAGCCTATTAGGAGTACCTTTCCATGGCATAGTTTGATTCCTTCTCATTTATTAACTGGGCAGCAGAAAGCGTTGTGGCGAACTGCGCAATATTCCATAGACCAATATCAGGTTGATTTGCGAAGCAGTACCTTCTGCCAGGAAGATCAGTAGTGTTTGGAGTGTAACTAGGGTCAAATGCGTCCAAGAAACCAAAAGGACCATAGTCAATGGTGAGTCCCAACACACTCATGTTATCCGTGTTTAGCACTCCATGGGTAAAGCCAACACCCTGCCAATTTGCAACTAAAGAAGCTGTACGCTCTGCAACTTCTACCGCCCAAGCTGATATTCATTCAGTGCAACCATAAACAGACAGATCAATTTGGGAGTATAATAAAACATGACCCCTGGAAGTAAATGAGATATATGCTAATCTTTCGGCCAATGGTAAAATTAAGTCGCAGAAACTACCCCTATGATCTATTTAGATCTACTCAGAGAAGTTGACTACGAACACCGAAGCAAGAAAAATAAAATTGATCCATTCTAACCTAGACCATCCTCTATCTCAATCATTCCCGCAAAACAAAGATATTAACGTTGATGTTCTACGGAAATAACCGGAAAATGAAGCCGCACATTTAAGATTTTGCCGAACATAATTTAGTAAATGACAGAAAATTGTTAGCAAGGGAAAGGACTGACATGACGAAAGTATAACAATAACCCATAAAAAAGAACAACTTTTACTAGTCCAGTGATCTGAACAAATCCTAATTTAGTATTAACAGGAAAAATCAGACATAGTAAATCCTTCATGATCAAGGACGTAGCTACACATGGTCAAGGGATGGCAGATGGCACCCCTTTGTTTTGTGCTTCATTACAAATTAATTATTATTACCCCTAAGAAGTGATCGATTAACTCAATAAGTTGTAGTATAATACATGCTAGGCCAAAAAACAATAAAATTCAACAAAAAAGTTCATAACATATTTAGCTCAATTAGATTTCTTAGCCAATTGAATTAATTGGTCAGGCAAAGTCTTAATAGTCTTAGTTCATCTTCCTTAAATACTCTTCCAAAACTAATATTACACCAATCGTTGTAAAAAAGGCAATAACTCAATTTTCTTGGAATATTTAGTTGACTACGTCTCAACTATTAAATATCAGCCACTAGTTCTCATTCTCATTTTCTCAGTTAGATGGTACTTCTTCATCTGCGGGTTTTATTACTTCTATTATAAATTTTGTTATTTATTATTTATCTGCTTATGCAATTTTTCTTTTTAGATTTCTTACTCGGTACAAATATGAGAAAATAAATTTATGCTCTCCCTTGCTAAAAATCCTGCCTACGTCCTTGTTCATGATTAACATTAATCCCAGTTTCATAGTCACATTCAAAGAATTTTAAGCTGCACGAGTAAAAGAAGGAACGCAAAAATTATGTAAGTACAATTATCAGGTGGCCAGTAAATGACTTTAGGTTGATGTTATACTCCCCATTATATCAGCTCAGAAAGAAATCTACAACTATTCTTTAGGTCCACAGAGATCCCTGAACTACAGTATGTACAATTTTAACTCAGCTTAATCTTAAATACACGCGCTTCTTATGTAACAGTATGTAGGTGAACTGGTGAAGATCTTATAGGACAACTGAATAGTGTTAGATGAATTCCGATGACGTACAAAATACAATTTGCAAGCCCTTAAAATTAGTGGTACCTGCATACTTATTTGAAGTCAAATCAACTACTGTGTCATCTCCTTCGCCAGTGCTGAAAGATAAACTGTCAGATTTGCTGAGATTCTCTAAATGGGGGAAGTGATGCCTGATGGTATAGTCAGCCAAAGTGCGAACAAGGCCAAGATCATCCTTTCCTCTTGAAGCATGGATTTGGTAAGAACCAAAGCGAACAAAGGATTGAGCAACTCTGCAAACGATTGCACCAGGCTCATCTTTCGGGTTGCCACTGCAATCAAATGAAACAACGGTTGTTAACTGTTGTACTTTACCAGCTTAATAGGTTAATGAATACAAGAGAACATAGATAGCAGAAAAATACAGTTGAAGGATTATCAGGATGGATGATTAGGAAAATTCATGTAATTTGTGAACCTAGATATCGTGATACTTATTCGGATGTAATTAGCATGATGGTTGAAAGATGAAACATCGCAAGTTGTATGTATTAAAAACAAACTAGAGAGACGTACTCATAAAACATGTCTCGAGTAACATATTTTCCAGTTGTGACTAGGCATAGTGCACGTGTAGTTGGGATTCCTAGAAAGTGCATTGCCTCACTGCAGAGGAACTCCCGGATACTACTGCGCAGAACTGCAAGACCATCAGCAAATCGGCTGTATGGAGTCTTTCCAGCACCCTTAAGCTGCAACTCCCACCTCTGACAACTGGAATTAAGAATCTCTCCTAGAGTAATTGCCCTACCATCGCCGAGCTGGCCAGCCCACATGCCAAACTGATGTCCTCCATAACACTGAGCATAAGGCATCCTATGTAAAAGTTGAGAAGATAGAGACATTAGAGGGAAAGTGAGAAATTGAAAACTGGGAGTACAAAATTGAAAACAAAAGGAAGTTTATGGAAACTCACGCTCCAGGTAAAGGCGAAGCCCCCAAAATTATTTGAGGAAAATCAGGCCTTTCAAATCTGAATTTAAAAAAATTAGCCACAAAAATGTCAACTATGAACTATCTATTAGTGATGATAGCAGATGGGGTAAAAAGCATTGAAGTCAGACATTAGTGCAGAAAATAAACAACTTACTCTTTTGGGTCCAAATCAAGTAGTTCCGCAACTGAATCAGACACTGCGACGAGTTGGGGATCATCCACCTCAACAGATGGAGATACCTTTGTATAACAAGAATGCAAGACCTGAAACGCAAAACGGATACGTTCAGCGTAAGATATAGCATTAGGAAAGCTATAAAACTAAATGGATATACAAAGCACCTTAATAAGATTCCAACAGAAAAAAAAGGCAACTAAAGAAATTTCAAGGTCTAAGTGCATGGGACAAGGATAATAAGTTGAATCCTTCATAAACATGATAATTTTTATATTTATTTTTAAAACCACCACCACCACCACCCTAAAAAGAACCCTGCTTCAAACATATACCTGACCATAATTCGGCACAAACAATACAACTTAGAAACCTAAAACACAAAACATTTCTCTGATTGATAATACTGCATTCGGAACTCTTCTAAACTATTTATTATCAATTTCGAGGATGAAAATTGTAACTGCGACATTCAAGCACACAGCACATCGAAAAATGGATTTTTTTTTGCAAAAAATTCAAATGGAATAAATAAGAGCAATAAATTATAAACAAATCGAGAGGAAACAAACCTCTCGAGGAATCGAATCGGTCCTGGGATCTCCGGGTAGCTCAAGAACAAATGAGTGGTCCCACTTGAGTTCTTCGAGCTTCAACTTAACCCTATTTTGAGTGATATTTTCAGAATTCATAGAATTTCTAACGCCATCAGCAACACAATTATTGTTCTCCAATCTTTGATTCTTCAAATACTCGGAAATGGAGTCGACGGAGGGCGCGGCGGCAGGGGAGGAACTTCGGTCCATGGATGCGGCTGCGGAAAAGCGGCGCTTCAGCGAATTGAAATGACGGAGACGTAATTTGGATGTGAGAGAGGGGCGTAAGGAGAAGGCGGTGGTGGCGGTGAGGGAAGACGATGTGAGAGAGAGTGATGCCGAAATCTGGGAGAACATTTTTCTCTGATTTTATTTTAATTTATTACTATGTACTTCTCTCTCACCTCTCTAATTTTTCAATTTTCTCCACAAACCTGGCTCCTGCCTCGCCGGAGCTCGAAGATCTTGCGGTGCTGCAATCTTCGAGACGTCGTCGTTTTATCTTTGGAGATGATACGCCAACACCGAAAGCACTACCGGGGCGTATTTCGTCTTGCGGAGAGAGGACTCCTCGACTCGACGGTTTCTTTTGTTTATTTCTTTTTTTGAGATTTACTGGTTTACTTTGTAATAGCAGTTTGTAATCCAACAATCGCAAGACGAAATAACTTACCTAGCTGCTTCAAGTAAACTGAAAAGATGTCTTCCTCAAGTGCTGCCATCTCCGACGCTGCCGCCGCCACCAACAATGCCACCGCTGCCGCCATCTCCTCCACCTCTGACGTTGTAGCCTCCTCCGGCAATGTGGTCCAGCCGGTGTCTGTCCCTACACCTACTCCGGTTTTTGCTAATCCAACCCTTGTTGCCATGTTCGCCGCTACCGATGCAAGGATAGCACTTAACCGTGCTAATGCCACTAACTCGGCATTCAACTTCAATGTTATGTCATCTGCCTTGCAGAGTAATGTCCCTTTTGGGAGTGTGAACCATCATGGTGTGGTGGGGGGTTCGAATCCAACCCTAACGGCACCTCTGGACTTGTTAAGAGTGTTGCCCGCTGCCGAGAAGCCGGCCAAGTTTCGTGGAGCTGACTTTAAAAGATGGCAACAGAAGATGTTGTTCTACTTGACAACATTGGGGTTCACGACCGTGCTGTTGGAGAACGCACCCGCCCCTCCAAGTGACAACGAGGAGAATGTTGAAGTCCGAATAGCCTACGAAAATTGGCTTAATTCGGATTATTTTTGTAAAAATTTCCTGCTTAGTAGACTAGATGATAGTCTATATAGCGTTTATGCAAATGTAAAGACCTCCAAGGCTATTTGGGAGGCACTTGAAAGGAAATGTTGTACTGATGATGCAGGGACTAAGAAGTTTGTAGTCGCCAAGTTTTTGGACTACAAAATGGTCGACTCTCGACCGGTCATGGAGCAACTGCAAGAGTTCCAACTCATTGTCCATGACGTCCATGCCGAAGGGATGCTTTTGCCCGATGCTTTCATTATGGCAACCGTGATAGAGAAACTTCCCCCGAGCTGGAAGGACTTCAAGAGCTACTTGAAGCACAAGTGAAAGGAAATGACGCTTGAAGACCTAGTTGTCAAGCTCCGCATCGAGACCGATATGAGGACTCGAGATGGGAAGGGTAAAGCACCCGTGGAACCAAGAGTTAACCTCACAGAGAAAGGTGGAAACTCCAACAACATAAAAAGAGGGCATCCAAATAGCAACCCCAAAGGCAATGGCAAGGTGCAAGCCCGTAAATTTGAAGGGGACTGCTACAACTATGGCAAATCCGGCCACATGTCCAAGGACTACCGTAAGCCAAAGAAGAAAATGGCTCGTCAAGCCAACATGTTGGAGATGACTGAAGCCGACCTTGCGGCCGTTGTCACCGAAGAAACAAACGTCGTGGAGAATGAGGGGAAGTGGTATATTGATACCGCTGTCACGGCACATGTTTGTGGTGATCGAAGCCGTTTCACCAAGTACAAGAGTTGCCAAGGGAGGAAGCTCAATATGGGAAATCAAGCCTCATATGAGGTAGTTGGCTATGGTACTGTGGTGCTAAGGTTGAGCTCCGAGAAGAACCTGACTCTTGGAGAGGTGCTGCATGTCCCCGACATCCGGAAGAATCTTGTGTCCAGCTCTGTACTAGTCAAGAGAGGGTTTAGACTAGTTTTTGAGTCTGACAAATTTATCTTGTCAAAATTTGGTATGTTCCTAGGAAAAGGTTACCTGTTTGAGGGCCTTTTCAAATTATCTGTAATGGCAATTCGCCAAGAGCCCATTGAGGGCAAGAATAATGAGAACGAAGCTACTTCCTCCTACTTGATTGAGTGTTCCGATTTATAGCATTCTAGATTAGGACATGTTAATCTAAATGCGAGAAAAAAATTAGTTAATCTCGATCTACTTAAAGTAAATGAGTTTAACAAAACCAAGTGAGAAGTTTGTGTTGAAGCAAAATTGGCTAAGATGTCATTTCATTCTGTAGAAAGGAACACAAAACCTCTAGAACTCATTCACACTGACGTATGTGACTTAAGATTTGTACAAACTAGAGGTGAGAAAAAGTATTTTATTACTTTTATTGATGACTGCACTAAGTATTGTACTCTTTATCTTTTAAGGAGTAAAGATGAGGCGATTGAAGCTTTTATTAACTTCAAAGCAGGAGCCGAAAACCAACTTGATTGTAAAATCAAAATGGTACGAAGTGATAGAGGTTGAGAGTATGTAGCTCCTTTTGAAGAGTTGTGTAAGACAAGTGGTATTATTCATCAAACCACTGCCCCCTATTCGCCTCAATCAAATGGTGTTGCTGAAAGGAAAAACCGAACTTTAAAGGAGATGATGAACGCTTTGTTAATAAGTTCTGGTCTGCCCCAGAACATGTGGGGGGAAGCCGTTTTGACGGCTAATTACTTGTTGAACAAAATACCTCTAAAAGGTAGGGATGTTACTCCTTACGAGTTGTGGAAAGGAAAGAAACCTTCCTATAAATACCTCAAGGTGTGGGGGTGTTTGACTAAGGTAGAAGTGCCTTTGCCTAAGCAAGTTACAATCGGACCTAAGACCGTCGATTGTATCTTTATAGGATATGCACTGAATAGTAGTGCATATCGATTTATCATTCATAAGTCGACTTTACCCGATATGAATGTTGGAACTACTATTGAGTCAAGGAATGCTATATTCTTTGAACATATTTATCAATGTAAAAAGGATGATAGAATTGAGTCGAGCTCTAGTGGTGAAGCAAGAGAAGTTGCTAGTAGTTCTAGAAATGTGGGGGTAGAACCTGTTGGTCCGGAGATGAAAAGTCAGGTGTAGAGGGGGGGGGTGAATACACCTGAGCTCTGTTTCTTTTTCTCAGTGAAGGTCAACTGAAGCTGATGTTTGCAACTGATGAACAGTGCCAAGTAAGCCTTCGATCACTGGGGTCAAAGTGAGTCAGCTTCTGAGCTCTTCTACTGACTGATGTCAGTATTACGAAACTCAGTCGGAGACTGTAGTGCGGATAAGTGTTAGGCCCGGAGTCGTCTCTTTTGAAAACGTGTTTTCGCAATGTAAAGTCTTTTGGCTGTGCGCTTTTTAAGATACGTTTTATGCAAGCTGATGATTTAAAACAGGGTTAAATGCAATGCGATAAAATAGTAAATAACACAAGCGATTTTTAACGTGGTTCGGATAACAGATCCTACGTCCACGGTCCTGAACTCAGCAGGAGAAACTTGTTGATTAATCTGAGCAAGTCTCAGCAAGGAAACTGTACGCAGGACAGATCCTTCTAAGTTATAGTCCTTAGCGACTTTTACAATCCAAACCTAAGTTTAGAAGGGAGGGAATATTCTCCAACTGAGAAGGAGTTCTTACAACGAGAACGACTCACTAAATGTGAACTCCTTCGAATCTAAGCTATGAATCTGGCAATGAGCTTAGTTTAGAGAAGAAAGGGATCAAAGAGCTCTAGAGAGATGAACTACAAGAAGTGTTCTATGAAAACTAGTTCGTCTCTGGATAAGCTTGAAGGTTCTAGAGCGTTGTGAGCTTGAATGCTTTCCCTTGATTTCGCGTATATTCCTCTGTGTTTCGAAATCTTCAAATCCTTCTCTATTTATAGCTGTGAGTTGTGGCATATGTCCGTTGGAGACGACGATGCCACGTGTCACAAGCCTCCAAAGAAAACGGCCATAAATTCGAGCTAGTTGCAGCGGGGCGTTAATGCGACCGTTCATGAGAGCAAACTTTTTCAGAGTAGGTAAGCGTTGTCGGCTTCTCATTGGTCGAGGTTTGTAGTTGGTGAGAGTGTCATAGTTGACCGTTCAAACAACCTCGTATGTCTTCTGCTGAACTATTCGAAAAGACTTCAGGTGCAGGGTCGCTTTCTGTCGGGTACAGTAGACTGAATACATCTCTGTCTTCTTCGGCCGAGTCGTCTCGACCGATGAAGTGAGCTTCGATAGTCGGTTGGTCGATCGCGAAGGTATTGTGCTTGCATAGGTTCTTCCGCCGATGACCATCGCTGATAATGTCTTCTACCGAGATCGGGTAAGCCGATGCGCCGTCTCCACCGAGGTTTAGCATTCATCTTTCGACGAAGAACGCAAGCGATTACACCGATGACATGGGGTTTCGAAAAGTATCTTCGGCAGAAGATCGGCCCAACAACTACCCCGTACAGGACTTAGACAAAAACAATAAACAAAACATCAAGTCTAACCTATACATCGCCTAATCCTATCGACACACTAATCTACCGATATCGGCTCGGTTTTGGGATCTTCAATTCCATAGTACTACTATGATTTCCCCCAATTTCTTTTAACCCTAGAACATTGAGTATCAATCTACCGACTCATATCCAACAATTTCCCCCTAATTGATGATGCCAAAACCTCTATACTCTAACATCTATTAAAGATACCGTCCTATCGACAACAATTTCCCCCTTAAAGCATCCGAGGAAAAACCGATAATAGTAAATGATCTTCAGCAGTGAGAGAAAGGCAAGATCGAGAAACCGATGTGAGTGTGTGTCGGATCACTTGGTGATCGATCGTGAAAACATGACACTAAAAAGCTTAAAGACAATGAGCGATTGTCTAGCAAGCGATAGGAACTCTTAAATATAGATCGTCAAAGTACGAGTTCCTATGCTATTACAAAGAATTATCAAAAACAAAGAGGAGAAATCACCGCCGTCGTCCGAAGCTCGAGTCTTCTTCTTGAAATCCACCGAGCGATCACCGGAGGGTCCAGCAAGATAAAATTTATAAATCCTTTTGCGCAAAACCCGGATTTCCTCTTTATCTTCTCGGTCTATGCGGATGTAACTCATGCCGATAGGCCGCAGATTCGATTTCTTCTTCGGTAGACTTTGTGATGATAATGCCTTTAGCAGATCATGGGAGGAGGATATCTTCGAATGCGGGTGCTTTCACGAGAATGTTCGGTTCTTTCATGATAGGAAGCCAGCCGTTCTCCGAGTTCTGGAAAGACTTCATTAAAACACTCTTCGAACAGTTGATCGACCGAATGTCTTTCGGATAGAAGCCACATACATACGGATTTTTAACAAACATTTCTTTGAGAGTCTCCCATTGATCATTCGGATCAAGAGGTACCCATTTGTCCACATGAGGTGCGGGAATCGGCTTCATACGAGGAGTTCGATAGTAGTCCTCCCTGTTCCTCGATCCTCCGGGTATCCTGTTTTCTCGGATCGGCCGGCTTATCGGATAGGCTTTTCATTCTTGCCGAGGTCGGCCATCCTTTTCTTCTCACGGAGAGCGGCCGCTCTAGTGTCTCCTCGTCTCGAGACTCGATCCTTGCGCCGTCGCTTCCCTGTGTCGCTTGATCTTCTCGCTATCCGCTCGTGTGTATGAGTAGATATGGGAATACTCGAGCAAGAGCTTTGATTTCGATCGGAAGAGCCTTAGCAAAATCTTCTTGGGCTTTCTTCTTTTGCTCTTCGACCGTATTAATGACCTTTCTCTTTCCTTTGCCCCCCGACGGCTTTGCCCTTAGGCTTTTTTTCCGCTTCACCGCCTCCTCTAGCCGACGCTCCTGGTCCGGCTTGTCTTGCAGCTCTTGGGCTATTCTCGAGGTCGAATGCCTCTTGCTCCGCTTTTGATTTAAACTTCTTGGACCGGGGAGGAAGGAGTAGTGGATTCGGTAGCGATTTCCTTCCCCGACCTCTGCGGCACTGTTGAGACTCTTCTTCTTCACTTGGTTCTTCAAGGAATTGAGCGATTTCGTCTATGTGTGCAGTGAAGAGGAGATGGGGGTGGCTTGTAGTGGGAAATCAAGGAGAAGGACCTCGGTAGATGTACCTTTCGAGTAGCCGGTCCCGCCTCCGGAGCCTGTTCCCCCGAATCTCTCGCGGCGAGGGCTCTGGCTGCCGAGGAGGGTCCCGCCTCCCGAGCCTGTCCCTCAAGGATCCGGACGTCGACCGTATCCGTATCAGGTTCATCTTTCACAATATCTTCCCCCTTTTTGGCATCGCAATATTTGCCGAGGGAGGTGCGGATAGCTTTTACGTCCCGCTCCGGATTGTGCACGTAATCTTTGATCTTGGTAACTGTGTTATCAAAATCACTGACCAAGTTGCAGTAGTTTTCCCAGTCTTTCTCCTGATCAGCTCTAGATTTCTTCAACTGAGCGGCTGACTCCTGACGGAGTTTCAGCAGAGCTTGATCATTTGATTTTGTTATTTCGTTCTGAATGGCTTTTAAGGCCTCAGCCTGTTGCTTGATGGCTGTTTGAAGAGAAACGGTTGCTATCTTGTTTCTCTCATCTATGAAGCCTTGAACTGTTTTCATGGCCTCGAGTCACCGCTCCGAGAAAGTTTTATGCCGAGCGGCAAGCACGCCGACTCGTGCCGTTAAATCGGCCTTTTGAGCACTTAGGGCCTGGCTCAACTATCTCCTTGAAATCTGGGTGAGAAGCCTCTTTAGGAATTGAGATGTCGGCGGCCAACTTACTTAGAGCTTCGTTCTGAGCCTTGGTGTACTTCTCCCATTTGAAATGAACATCTTTTGCTAGGAGTCGATTTTTCTCACCTTGGCGTTTGATAGCCCTGTTGACAGAACGTGAGGATATGAAACCGATGGGTTGTATCTGATAAGAGCTGGTTCCGAGCCTCTGCTCAGAGAACGAGATCAATCGCTCCCCTACTGTGCTTCGGAGCGATTGTAGCCTCACCGGATGTGACTATGGGTGGTGTTGGGCTCTTCTCTTGGGGAGTTTGTCCCTCTGCAGATTCTCCCTGGTCTGCTTCCTTGGGTTTGCCATCCATCTCCTCATCTTGATCATCATTATCACCTTTATCAGAAGGTGGAGATGGGAGCGGAGCTATTTCAGTCGGAGCTCTCAAGCTCAGTAAATAGAGCATTGCAGCTCTCAAATCTTCGAAGGACGCCACATCAGCTGGCTCTCCGAATCCAATCTTGGCTTGGAGCTCTTGCTCCTCTGTCAGTAGCTCATCTGGTGACTGCTGGGATTTGGTAAAGTCAATAAGAATGTCCTAGTGCAGAAACCTTAAGAGCATCTGAGCTCTTGTCCTTACTGCTATTTCAACCAGATCTGCATGCTCAGCAATTTCTGGTATCTAATGCTGAATCTCAACTGCAGCACACAGTCGAGTGGTGTCAGTTGTTGTCCACTCAGCAGTAGGTTCGGGTGACGGTTCCCTCTCGTCAGACTCTGTTTCCTCGGAGCTGATCACTTGGACCTTGTCCTTGATCGTCGCTCCCTCGATTCCAAGATTCGAATCGAGTAGTTGCTCCTCTTGAGTAGAAGGAGGAGCCGGCTCAATAATAGTAAGTGGCCGAGCAACCGTGACCTCGCAGGTCGAGTCTTAGCCAACCTCCTCTTCTTTGGCACTTGGACGAGATGGGGGGCAGAGCGACGCAGCCTCTCTTCGGTTCGGGTGGCCCCTTGCCAATTGACTTCTCTGTTCCGGCCTTTGTCATAAATTTAATACTCTTGAGATCAAAAGACTTTGAGTCCGCAAAAAGCCGAACGTTTCGTACCACACTCTCTATCGCACCGACATCTTGGTGCCGAATAGGAGCTTGCCTGTCTCGATTAGCTTCCTCTCTCCAAAGAGGCGAAGTAGTGAACTTCGGGCTTGGGCCCTCAGCTAAGTAGTATAGTAGTCGGCCCAGTTCACTTCTACTCCATCGTCTATAATCATCATCAGTTGTATCCTCGACTTAGAAAGCTGATCATAGGATCCAGCTGAGCTCGTCAGAATATGAGATACAACGTAAGCTAAACCCCTGTACTGAGGTAGCAAAAGATTCCTCTGTAGCGCCGTCTTGAACACTATGTCGCTGCGTCCCACATAACTTTTGGACGTAATCATTTATCTCCCTTTCCTTATAACCAACGGGAGAAATACCAGCTGAGGGGAGTTGAAAGGCTTGAACGAGAGCCTCTGAGATGTTGAAGGAGTGGGTAGCCTCCCTCCACTTATTTGGGGCAACTTCCCGACTGTAAACAAACGAAGCCTCTTCTCCTCCTGAGGCAAGCGACTTCCAGTTGTAGTAGGCCTCCACAACTTGTCTCGGCAGATGAGAACGGGGATGCCTCGACACAAGAGTTGCCAGCCCTGACTTCTCAAGGGCGCCAAATACCGGCTCCAAATATGAAAGGTCCACCTGCCGGAGAGCCATCGTCGGCTCAAACTGAACCCGGATGGTCATGATCTCAACCATCTTCTCAGGAGTCTGTACTATCGCCATTGAAATCTGCAAAACAAATTGTTAGGACTTGAAAATAGAGTAAGTCAGTGACTATCAGCAGATATTAATACATTACCGTGAAATAGAGCTTGAATGAATACACAGCAATGCAGTTTGGATGAGGATGTAAGGAAGATAACTGAATCGCTAAGAAAAAACTCTAAGATATGAGAATGGCGAAAAGTGAGGAGTAATCGAAGTTGAAAAGATTTTGTATTGGTTGATTTGATCTTCAGTTTGAATCCTATGGTTCAAATTTAATCTTTCAAAATCGATGGACGTCTAAGATTGAATGATATAGAGGGTATGATTACTTAGCCGCCAATACTATAGATATACGTAATAAAGGTAAGTGAGAAGACATGCATTAAATGCGCGACAGAGAGCATTAATTACACAGGGCGAAGGGTCCCGCCGACCTTCCCTTAAACCTTAAACATAATAAATGGTAAGAAATAAATGCTCCTTAACAACCGAATGTAAGCGATCGATGCATTAAATGCGGCATGCTTCGAATAATTTAAGTAACGATACTACGCAAACCTCTTCACCTGAACTTATCGCTGGTTACCATCATTTATCGGGAGGATGGTTGTGCCGATGACCATGTTCCCCCCCTTGCCGTGTGCAGTGTGCATCTCCCAACCGAGTCAATGTACTAAGTTTTTCGACCTGTCGTGCCGATTCCATACCGATACCAATTGTTGCTAAGTATATCATTATCGGTAGTTGGCTTCTACCGACTTGTCTCAGCAGGGATCTAGCAGTACCTAGCTCAACCGATAGTTCTCTCGAACCTGTTCTCGCCTAGTGCTTTGGTCGGTATGTATCCGCCCTTTGCTTATCGGCATGGATTTTCTCCATTCGATATCCTTCTTCTCGACATGGTCTCCGATGAAGTGATGTCGAATATCCACGTGCTTGCATCTCGTATGCGTAACCGGGTTCGAGTTATAGCTATTGACCGGTGGAGTCACGGTAGATGGGCACTTCATCCCGAGTTATACCATAATCTCTCAATTGTTGTCGAAGCCAAAGGATCCGGGCACAACGAACTTCCTCGCAGCCATGTACTCGGCCCCGTAGTGGACGTAGCTACCGAGTGCTGTTTCTTTGAAAACCACGATATCAGCTTGCTGCCTAGGAACTGACATGTTCCGGAAGTTGATTTTCGATCTATCCTGCATCCTGCATAATCAGCATCATAATAGCCTATTAGTATTAAGTTATCATCGCAGGATACCATAACCCAAAGATCGGTGTTCCTCTTAGATATCGCGAGAATCTTCTTCGCCGAGTCTAGATGACTTCGCTTGGGATTCGCCTCGAAATCTTGCGCATACACCTACAAAGATAAGTTATGTCAGGTCGGCTAGCTGTTAAATAAAGTAAAGAACCAATAATAGCTCTAAAATCAGTAGAGTTAATAGAAGCTCCCTCATTGTCTAGATCGATTTTAAAGTTTGTGTTCATGGGGATCTTGACTGGCTTGCTGGAATCACAGCTGAATCTTTTGAGAAGATCTCGAGTGTATTTGGCCTGATTGATGAAAATTCCTTCGACTGATTGCTTTACTTGAAATCCAAGGAAATAATTCATCTCTCCCATCATAGACATCTCGAATTTCTCCTTCATCATTTTCTCAAACCGCCGACATGTGACTTCGTTTACGCACCGAAAATGATGTCGTCCACGTAGATTTGCACCGGTAGAATGTCATCTTCTCGACTTTATGCTTGAATAGAGTGCGATCTACCGTCCCCTTCGAAAACCTTTATGAAGTAGAAAGTCGATAGGGTATCATACCAAGCCCCGGGTGCTTGTTTTAACCCATACGGAGCTTTCCTAAGTCTCGTACACCGATGTCCCCGCCGAAAGCCAGGTGGTTGTTCAACGTAGACTTCTTCCTTCGCACGCCGTTCGTAAAAGCCGACTTCACATCCATCTCGATATACTTTAAAACCTTGATGTGTTGCATATGCTAGGAAAAGACGAATGGCTTCCAATCCGGCGACCGGAGCGAATGTTTCATCAAAGTCAATTCCTTCGACTTGACCGTAACCTTTTGCAACTAGTCGAGCTTTATTTCGACAATGACGTTGTTTTCATCTCGCTTGTTCTTGAAGACCCACTTTGTTCCGATCACGTGCCTGATGTCCAGTTCCGTCAACAAGCTCCCATACTTCATTTCGCACGAATTGGTTCAGCTCTTCTTGCATGGCTATGACCCGGGCCAGCATCTTTAAGTGCATCCTCTATCGATTGAGGTTCATCTCAGAGACGAAAAAACAAGAGTAAAGTGAGCTTTCGCCTTGACTTAATCTTGATCTTGTCCTTATAGTAGCTGACGGATCTCCAATGATTAGATCTAAAGAATGAGCATCGAGCCACGAGCGTCTGAGTCGGGCTTCTTCTTCTGATACTACTTCTGCACAGTCAGTAGGAGTATTAGGCATTTCAGTAGTACTGTTATGTGACTGAAGCAATTCAGTAAGAAGATTAGGATCTACTGAGTTTCCAGGTTCAGGGGCATTTAGCTCAGGAACATTTAACGTTCCCCCTGAGTTTATATTCTCAATAGAGGTCTCAGTTACCATGGGGGCTTCCTCATCGACCGTTGTTACCTGTTGTTGATTCTGTTCTGGAGAATCAACTAGGTCAGCTACATTGCTTGTTGACTGAGTCTGAATTTCATCATCGTCTGACTCATCATCCCAACAATGCTGGATCTTCTCAGCTTTATCAATCAATCCGAGATCCTGTAGCTTGCTGCTGACATCTTCAGTGTTTGGCTCAGTATCTTTCCTGTCCTCAGTAACAAACTCATCAAAAACAACATGAGGGCTTTCCTCCACGCAAAGAGTCCGATAGTTAAAGACTCTGAATGCTTTGCTGACCCGAGAGTATCCTAAGAATACTCCTTGATCAGATTTGCTGTCAAAGACTTTCAACTGATCTTTCCCATTATTGTGGATAAAGCAAGGACAGCCAAAAATATGGAAATGAGAAATAGAAGGAATTCTCCCTTTCCACGGTTCGTAAGGCGTCTTCATGTGTTGCATTGTAAGCGCGTGAGCGGTTCCGAGTGTAGCAGCCGTGTGTCGCAGCATCCGCCCAAAACTTTGAGGGTAGTCCAGAGTCCGCTAGGAGCGTTCTTGCTCGCTTCTTTGAGTGTTCGTTCTTTCGTTCAGGCAAGTCCGTTCTGCCGAGGGGTGCGTGCGGCTGATGTCTCGTGCTTGAATTCCCTCTTTATCGCAAAGATTTTTAACTACCGAGTTTAGAAACTCGTTCCTCCGTCTCGAGCGTATCCTCTCGTATCTTGATGTCCTTTTCCACACCGAGCTTTTTCAGTAGATTAGGCGCTCGGCCCGAACATCAGACTTATTGGCGATGAAGATGACCCAAGTATATCTCGAGTAGTCGTCTATGACGACTAGGGCATACTTCTTGCGTCTTATAGTCACCGGAGAGATCGGCCCGAAAAGATCCATGTGGGGAGTACCAAGGATTCCATCGGTGGAAGGTGAAGGAATAAGGTGGATTGCTCTTCTTTGTCCGCTTTCCCTTCGTGCATGCTTCACAATTTCTATCTTTGATAAAAGATTCCTTGGGCAGTCCTCTGACTTTAGAGTTCTTTGCGAGCTTGTTCATTGTGCCATAGCCAGCCTGACTTGTCACTTGATTTAGTCTGTGCAAGCAAGCAAGCCTCAGGTTCTGCGGTTTTCCAGTTTGCAACATAGATGTTCTTCTTCCGCGAGCCCGACAACACTCGTTTTCCCCGTAGATTTGTCAACAATATCACGTAAAACCGGCGTCAAAGATAACTCGTTATGATTATCACGGAATTGATCGACAGAAAGGAGATTATGTTGAAGTCCTTCAACATATGTTACTCTTGAACCGAGGCAGCCCCAATGTTCAAGTGTTCCATATCCCCTTGTGTAGCCTTTGGAGTTGTCACCAAACTCACCTCGGGACCATCTTCTTGTACGTAGTTGGTCGCAAGCTCTTCCGATGTGTCATGTGTCTCGAGCACCGCCGTCCACTATCCAAGGGTCCTTATGCACCCGCAAAACGTAAACATTTTTAGGTACCCTTTGGTTCGGTTGGGTCCTTACAAGGTTAGTGGGTGATTTCGGAACCCGGATCTCGCTTAGGAACCTTAGAAGTCGAGACTTCTTCTTCGAACCTTGTCGCTTCTCTCTCTTTAGGACTTGGAGATACCGACTTCTTGTTGACTTTGGGTTCGGGGAGCTTTCTTCTTCTCGAGTCTTAGCGCTTCTCCCGACCCCGGGCTCATAGTAGTATGAACCGTACCGAGCCGGATGCTCATACACCGGTTCTCTATATCGTTACCGCCCATCTCGACCTTCTTGGTTCCCCCCCGAGTTTGATCGTGGTGTCCTGGGGCTGGAACCATTTGTCACCGCTTCTTACGGTTGCTCGACCGAGGTGCAATAATTTTTTCGTTTGTTCTTCGCCCGAGGTGGAGTGACAAAGCAGGTTTGTACTTTCCCTCGACGAACCTATCGGCCGCCAAGTCCGAGCTCTTGGAAGTGGAAGCTTCATGTTTGTAGCCAAGGCCTTCCTTCACAGCCAGTTGGCCGTTGTGCTCGAGCATATTTTCCAACTTCTCCTTAGCTCCAAGGTACTCGTTCGGTCATCAGTCCTCTCCGGACTTCGTCACTTCTTCCGAGTGAATCATAATCCTTCGTACGTCCGAGAGCTTCGACCGAGTTGAGCTATTTCAGTCTCTTTCTCGAATTGTCCTTGGTCGAACCGAGATCTCGAGTCTCTTGAAGCCGAGACTTAGTCATAAGAGATTTAATCTCTTCCTTGAGTCTCGCCACTAGATCCACCGACTCAGCAGAGACCCGACAATCGAAGAAAGTCTCCGATTTTCAGCCTTTACCGTTCAAGTTCCCGAATCGTTCGCCGAACTCTCGCTCACCGAATCTCGCTCCTCTAGTAGTTCATCATACGCTTGCACAACGTCTAGAGGATCATCTCGTGACGTAACATGTGTCGTGTGTGCTATGTGAAGAAGAGGTTGTTTTAGGTTTAGAGTTTACCTCGGTCTCTTCTCCCCGCCATCAAGCGTATTCGGCCGACTCTTCGGGACTTGTATTTGTTTCCTCAACCGCGACGAATGCGGCTTCGTCTTCGAGAGGAATACATGAAAGTATCCTCTTCAATTGAGTTGTCGCATATCTCTCCGGCTATGTAGGCCCGCCTTCGTTTGGCGAATTTTTCTCTTCTCGCTCGCCGTTCGCTCTTTGAGCACTGAGAGTTCGGGACGGTCGTGCGATAATGTCCCTCCTTTTTGCAGTTATAGCATGTAGAGACTTTTTCTTCGCTTTGCTTTTTCGACCGAGTCCTTTGAAGGACTAGCATCTTTATGCTCTGTTTTCCCGCATTCGAGTGTAGAATTAGATTCTTCCCTTTTTTGATAATCTTTCTTACCCGAGGGTGAATCTCTCGTGATACTTCTTTAGCTTCCCGACTCTCTCTTTTTTTTCTTTGATATTTGAGAGTCATCGCGCGAGCCGATCGCAGAGATATTTCGGATGACTTTGTTTCGAACCCTACCGCCTTGCTCGATGAAGTATTTTTGTTTCCGTTTTTGCCGACGGTTGCCTTGAAGGCATGATCAATGTGGGTGTCACTGGAGCACTCTGGAGCATCTCTCGGGGTAAGGCTATGCTCAAATTCCTCCGTTTTTAGTTCTGAAAAGATAACATCAGGAGTTAGAGAATTTAGATTAGAACGTCTTAGATAAGTAGCAAATAGAAGCCACTTCTGTCGAGGTAACGCTCTTAAGATCTTGGTGTTCATCTCTTTATTGGTGAACATCCTCCCCAGCCCATTGATGACGTTGACTTGGTTTGTGAATCTAACACTGAGCTCGTCAATCGTCTCATTTGGCTCCATAGTAAGGGCGTCGAACTTCTGAAGCTCTAGTTCGAGCCTGTTCTCCTTAATCTCGAGGGATTCCTCGGCTCAAGCATGCCGCGAGCATCCCATAGCTCTTTCTTTGTTTTACAATCTTGCACTCTACCGAGGTGTGAGTCACCGAGCGTAGTCGGCATAGCGTTTCGTGCCACTCGGCCTAGATTGTGCAGCTTTTTCTCTTCGAGTGTGAAGGCGAGATTTGTCTTTGGGAATCTTTGCACTGCCTCGTGCTCCTACGCCTTCTCCAAGCAGCAAATACGACGCCTGTCGATCATGGGGATTATGGGTCCTGTTTCAAGAACATCCGCCATGCTGTCGTGGAGTGACGTAAGATGTGCCTCCATACGCACGCGCCAAACCGTATAATTTTCAACGGAGAACATCGGCACCATCCGAATACCTGACATATCAGACATGTTGCAACGAGTATAGGGATGAGATGAAGAGATGCTTGTGCAGAGAAAACGTTTTCGGGATCAGTTCGAGAGGACCAGTATTACAGAACCGGCGATCAGTTGAACACCGTGTGCTCTGATACCAATTGTTGGTCCAGAGACGAAAAGTCAGGTGTAGAGGGGGGGGGTGAATACACCCGAGCTCGTTTCTTTTTCTCGGTGAAGGTCACCGAAGCCGATGTTTGCAATCGATGAACAAGTGCCAAGTAAGCCTTCGATCACTGGGGTCAAAGTGAGTCAGCTTCTGAGCTCTTCTACTGACTGATGTCAGTATTACGAAACTCAGTCGGAGACTGTAGTGCGGATAAGTGTTAGGCCCAGAGTCATCTCTTTTGAAAACGTGTTTTCGCAATGTAAAGTCTTTTGGCTGTGCGCTTTTTAAGATACGTTTTATGCAAGCTAATGATTTAAAACAGGGTTAAATGCAATGCGATAAAACAGTAAATAACACAAGCGATTTTTAACGTGGTTCGGATAACAGATCCTACGTCCACGGTCCTGAACTCAGCAGGAGAAACTTGTTGATTAATCTGAGCAAGTCTCAGCAAGGAAACTGTACGCAGGACAGATCCTTCTAAGTTATAGTCCTTAGCGACTTTTACAATCCAAGCCTAAGTTTAGAAGGGAGGGAATATTCTCCAACTGAGAAGGAGTTCTTATAACGAGAACGATTCACTAAATGTGAACTCCTTCGAATCTAAGCTATGAATCTGGCAATGAGCTTAGTTTAGAGAAGAAAGGGATCAAAGAGCTCTAGAGAGATGAACTACAAGAAGTGTTCTATGAAAACTAGTTCGTCTCTGGATAAGCTTGAAGGTTCTAGAGCGTTGTGAGCTTGAATGCTTTCCCTTGATTTCGCGTATATTCCTCTGTGTTTCGAAATCTTCAAATCCTTCTCTATTTATAGCTGTGAGTTGTGGCATATGTCCGTTGGAGACGACGATGCCACGTGTCACAAGCCTCCAAAGAAAACGGCCATAAATTCGAGCTAGTTGCAAAGCAGGCGCTTAATGCACTGTTCATGAGAGCAAGCTTTTTACCGTAGAGTAGGTAAGCGTTGTCGGCTTCTCATTGGTCGAGGTTTATAGTTGGTGAGAGTGTCATAGTTGACCGTTCAAACAACCTCGTATGTCTTCTTCGCCGAACTATTCGAAAAGACTTCAGAGTGCGTGGTCACTTTCGTCGGGTACTGAGGATCGAATACGTCTCTGTCTTCTTCGGCCGAGTCGTCGGACCGATGAAGTGAGCTTCGATAGTCGGTTGGTCGATCGCGAAGGTATTGTGCTTGCATAGGTTCTTCCGCCGATGACCATCAGCCGATAATGTCTTCTACCGAGATCGGGTAAGGCCGATGCGCCGTCTCCACCGAGGTTTAGCATTCGGCTTCGACGAAGAACGCAAGCGATTACACCGATGACATGGGGTTCGAAAAGTATCTTCGCCAGAAGATCAGTCCAACAACTACCCCGTACAGGACTTAGACAAAAACAATAAACAAAACATCAAGTCTAACCTATACATCAGCTAATCCTATCGACACACTAATCTACTGATATCAGCTCGGTTTTGGGATCTTCAATTCCATAGTACTACTATGATTTCCCCCAATTTCTTTTAACCCTAGAACAGCTGAGTATCAATCTACTGACTCATATCCAACAGAACCCGCTATGCGTAAAAGGCTAGCTGCCGATGTTGAAACTTTAGAACCAAGACGTAGCACAAGAGCAAGGGTTGCTAAGGACTTTGGTCCTGATTATGTTGTTTTTCTTTTGGATGAAGAGCCACGGTCTATAAAAGAGGCTCTTTCTAGACCCGATGGCCCACTTTGGAAAGAAGCCGTCCAAAGTGAAATTGATTCCATCATGCAAAAACACACTTGGGTCTTAGCAGACTTACCCGAAGGTTGCAAGCCCTTAGGATGTAAATGGATCCTAAAAGAAAGTATAAGGCAGATGGGTCAATTGACAAATATAAAGCTTGTTTAGTGGTTAAAGGTTTTAAGCAAATTGAAGTATATGATTTCTTCGACACTTATTCACCTGTAACGAGAATTACGTCTATCCGTGTGCTTCTCGCAATAGCTGCTTTGCACAATCTTGAGATTCACCAAATGGATGTGAAAACTGCCTTTCTAAATGGAGATTTAGAAGAGGAAATTTATATGGAACAACCTGAAGGGTTTGTTGTACCTGGCCAAGAGCGAAAGGTATGTAAGTTAGTGAAATCCCTATATGGGTTGAAACAAACACCATTACAATGGCACTTGAAATTCGATGAGGCTGTGTTGTCGAATGGTTTTAAGATTAATGAATGTGACAAGTGTGTTTACATAAAGAATACAAAGAATGGTTTTGTAATTGTTTGTCTTTATGTAGACGACATGTTAATTATGGGACAAAACCTTCAAGTCACAAATGACACCAAGCATATGCTTAAGAGAACTTTCGATATGAAAGATACGGGAGTTGCTGACGTTATTCTTGGAGTGAAGATTCAAAGAACTCCCAAAGGGATTGTTTTGTCTCAATCTCATTATATTGAGAAAGTACTTAATAGGTTTAATGCCTTTGATAGTGCACCGGCAAAGACTCCTCTAGAAGTTAATGTTCACTTGAGCAAGAATAGGGGTGATCCTGTTGCTTAAGAGGATTATGCTAAAGTCATTGGTTGTCTTATGTACATCACGAATTGTACGAGGCCCGATCCAACTTGTTCGGTGAACAAACTGAGTCGCTATACTAGTAATCCTGGTAGAGAGCATTGGAAATCTCTTGTAAGAGTTATGAGGTATTTGAAATACACTCTTAACTTTGGGTTGCACTACTCGAGACATCCCCCAGTACTTAAAGGGTACTGTGATGTGAATTGGATATCCAACACTAAAGACTCGTTGTCTACTAGTGGTTATGTGTTCACTATAGGGGGAGGAGCTGTGTCGTGGAGATCCACGAAACAGACGTGCATAGCCCGATCCACAATGGAATCTGAATTTATTGCTTTAGATAAGGCCGGTGAGGAAGCCGAATGGCTACGTTATTTTCTTGAAGATATTCCATGTTGGACGAAACCCGTGCCACCTGTGATGATTCACTTTGATAGCCAAGCGGCTATTGGTAGGGCAAAGAGTGGGTTGTATAATGGTAAGTCGAGACATATTCGTCGTCGATATAATACCGTAAGACATTTGATCACGAGTGGGGTTATCTCTGTAGACTATGTCAAGTCTATAGATAACTTAGCGGATCCGCTTACTGAGAGCTTGAATCGAGATCAAATGTATAAGCTCGTAAAGAGAATGAGAGTTAAATCCACAAATTAAAGACGATTATAGTGGATACACAACCTTGTAGATTGGAGATCCCATGAACTTGGTTCAATGGGAAAACTAAACTATATGAGTCTGTTGATACCACACTCAATCATTCTATTCCCTAAAAGAGCTCGAGAGTGTTGGTGACCTGTCAAGTGGTGAGGTTAAGTCTTTGACTTTTAATGATTCTTGGATGCCTTGAGAAGGTGGATTATGTCAGGATACTCGAGTAAGAATCACCTATGTAAGTGAGAAGTGAGGGCCGCTTCTATGTGACACTTATGAATCCAAAGAGGTTGTCCATGGCCTGTAAAGGACACAAACGTGAGAACGGGCGAGGTTGAGACTTTATAGCGTTAGTGCTATTGTCTTAGTATACACCATGGAGGAATAGTTCAAGGCCACGTGTCCATTAGTCCGCCGGTATGCTCGATAGCACTGACTAAGGAAGGTTCAAGGTCACAAGCCACCTACCCTGATGCTTTATTGTCTCTTGAGGACAGAGCTGTGTGTCTGCATGCATGCATTAGACCAATTAGAAAAAGCTTACACAATGAGCATTGAGCAACGTTATTTGTATGATAAAATATTTATCATTTTTATTTTTGATAAGGGAGACTCATAGTCGATACTCGACGTACGCATCTTACCTAAATATGATATGGCTTGTTTGTTATAATTCACGCAATACCATCTCATTTCTTTGTTGTGAAGATGGGTCTTTCACTTTTGAGTAGGCTGAAATAGCGCAGACTTTCTGGTTACGTAAGTACCCTCTCATAAGGCTGTGACGGAGCAAACGAAGCTCCAGCAACCCATACCTCTCTTCAGCTTACGGATGAGCCCACAGAAGAAGAAGAGGAAGTACGAAGGGTTGAGATTACTGAAAATGATCTCAAAGACTGATATTGTGAATCCAGTCGTAGTTGGAACTTATATCCATATAGCCACTCATGTTAAAGCCTCACAGAAGGATATTCAATCTGTCTGTCGCCCGAGCTCTTGATTTTTGTACAGAAATGCCCGATTCTGAACCTCCATGTACCAGAAGTTGCAAGTTCAGCAACTGCTCACACTAAGATAGACACTAAAGCTGTCAACATTGCAAGTGTTGATAAAGTTATCTCTGAATCGTATTTTCTGCATCCAGAAGACCTTGATCCTTCTTCTCGTCCACTTCTAGGGAGGGTATAGAGGTTGCAACTATTGAACCGAATGTATCAGTTACCTTGGCTGATGCTCCTCAGGATAATACTTCTGCACATCCCACTATCGCTGATGACATGCCTTCATCCAGCACTACTATCTATCTTTTTGAAAAGTAGTAGGGAAGTTGTCAGTGCTCGACTCAATACTTGAAGAACCTGTCGTTCTTTCTGATGAAGAATCTGATGACAACTTATGTCTTGAGAAGGGTATATCCCTTAGACCAATTGAACCTCTCTCCACTTCAACTTATTTCCAACTCTCTGACATTGGAAATATCGATCAAATGATGGAAGAGCTGTCTAATACGGAAGATATCCCATCTGTTGGCGAGCTGAGGCCATCTCTTTGGGTATGACCCTCCTGAAAAGAGCTCAATCACCAGCATTTGATCAGGCACTGACTATTATTCCAGAGTTACTCAATGATGCTTAATATCAAGTTGCCATCTACCGAGCGTATACTTCCACTCGCTTCTTTAAAGAAGAAAGACTTCTTCAATCAATCCTATTCTTCAATTGATTCAGCAGGAAGAACAGAAGAAACAGACAACAACCTCTTCATGTCTGGAGGAGGTGGTGATGATGGTGGAGATCCTGATCCTGATTCTGATGACATGAATGATGTGTGATATCCCTAATTTTCCTTACAAGGTTGAAAAAGACTATTTAATCTTTTAGTATAGATTTGAAGATTCATACCCTGCATGAAAACTCGTTTAATTCCAACATAAATCGAGTTTTTGAAATAAGAAGTTTACTTAAATTTATATAAATTGCTAAAGTATTTGCTTCTTAACGTTGATAGAACTATATATATATGTATAACGCATATAGGTGTACGTATTGATTGACTAGTGTTCATGAGTTACGATTGTGCATATATGTAAGTGCATGGATATGTTAGATACTAAATTAAGTAAATATTAGTTTGATAACACATATATCTATATCAGTATAGTAATATATATATACACACGCATAGTTTTGTCTCCCCTTAAGTCAATCTCAATTTATTAATGTAATATTTATATTTTTTTTCAATGTTGTAATTTTCTTTTTTTTAATGTAATCTTTGTATTTTATTTTAATATTGTGATTTACGTCTATTTAAATGTAAATTTTATGTATAGCAGTGCTAAGATGAGGAACACATGATCGTAAAATACCAATTTTTTTTTGGAAAGAATGAAATTTATCAATGTAAAACCTTTGCTGATTAAAAGATATAAATGGAAAGCTAGATGGAAGAATTTGGTGAGCAGTTACTGAGTCATACTCGAGTTATGAGTACTACCATTTTCCCAACCATAACATACCATATGTTAACGCTTACGTTTGGAACCTTTAATCTCGTCTTCACATTCTCCATAAATGATAAAGGCGTAACTAGCTGTTGGAAACTAGCTGTTGTAAACTTATATATAGTTGTGACGATTCATTGTTTTCACTTTTTCAAACTTTCCAAATCATCATTAACTTACATATGCACAATATGGCTCAATATTCTTCAAGTTCCTCTGGCTCATCTAGTAACAACGAGGAGGAGTTGAATAATGCGGAGATTGATTTGTGTGAAACAATTCTTCTTCATAGTCAAGCTTTAATGGAGGAATACGGAAGAAGGAATCTTAAGGAGATGCGTCAAAGGAGAAGGTACGTCCATCGAAAGGATCGTGAAAAAGGACACCAAAGGCTTTTCAATGATTATTTCCCATGGTGCTGGTGTATCCGGATAATATATTTCGTCGCCGATTCCTAATGTGGACACTTATTCCTCCGAGTTGTGAGTGCCCTTCAGAACCACTCGCCATATTTTCAATAGAGAAACCATGTGATACATCGTAGAGGCTTGTCACCTTTACAAAAATGCACCCCGACTATTCGTCAATTAGCTTATGGAGTACTAGTCGATCATCTTGACGAGTATCGCCAAATGGGGGAATCAACTGCAATCAAATATCTTTCAACATTCTGTAGGAATGTATTAGAAATTTGGGTAGTCAATACTTGAGAAGGTCTAATTCAACTAACGTTCAACGTCTTACTCAGATGCACAATGCTAAACATGGATTCCCAGGAAAGCCGAGAAGTCTTGATTGTATACTATGGGAATGTAAAAATTGTTCAGTCGCGTGGAAAAATCAATTTACGAGGGGACATGGTACTCATACGATCGTGTAAGAAGTCGTCACTTCCCAAGATCTATGGACATGACATGCCTGTTTCGGTGTAGCTGGTTCACAGAATGATATCAATGTTCTAAGTGAATATCAGTTATTCAACAATGTGCTCTCAGGAAATGCGCGTGAGATTAATTTCACGGTGAATGACACACATTATACAAAGGGCTACTATCTGACAGATGTAATTTATCCGACATGAGCTACTTTCGTGAAGTCTTTTCCTTGCCTAGACGATCCAGAAAGGAGGCTTTTTACAGAAAGGCAAGAGGCTGTTAGGAAATATGTTGAACGAGCGTTCGCAGTTCGTTCAAGGTTCAAATCCAGAATTTCAAAATGTAATCCAAAGCAACTCCAAGTTACGTAAAAGCGATGTGCATCACCAACTTCGACACGACTTGTTTGAGTATACACGGACTAGATGTTATTGCAAGTTTAATTTTCAACGTTATTGCAAGTTTAATTTTCAACGTTATTGCAAGTTTTCTAACTTGTAGTTTTTTAACTTTCTTACTATTTATTTTTTAATAAATTTACCCAAAATAATTAATATCTAAATTTCTATAATTTTTTAATTGTAAATTTATTTGTTGAGAAATAATTATTGTTATATATTTATTTTTGTTATTGAAATATAATTTTAAAAAGTTAAAATAGTGGGACCCAATAAAGTACTACCTCCGTCCCGCCATTTCTGTCTGACTTCTTTTCGACACGCAAATTAAGAAAGTAGATGATAAAGTAAGAAAGAGAAGATAGTAAAGTAGAGAAAATAAAAGAGAGAAGATGATAAAGTAGGATAGATGATGATAGTTTTTGCATCTTTAAGCATGATGCATTTAAGCACATAAACTCTATTGTTGCATCTTTTTTATTTTCTATTCACTCTCATAGCAACGCCTCTCTCTTATCTTTGTATCTCATCCCAAAGATAGATCTCTCTCTTCACTTTTTGTTCATGCATCACCGCCACGCGACTGCTCCGCCTCCATTCATCCATCGCCGCATCCGAGTTGCCCACGAACTTGCAAACTTGTACAGTTTCGGCGTCTTCAACGACCGGAGACACTTACGTTGTCCGATTGGTCTGAACTTTTAACTAGTGTTAAAATACACGTCGTTCTACATTATGTCCGAAGGAATTATAATTCTAACGGTTAGATTTTGAGTTATAATTTGTTAATACAGGTGTGTCGAAATGACAATTACAACGTTAGCCGAGGCAAGAGTTGGACTCTTTCTCCGCAAGACGATAATGCTCCGCTACTCGGTGCAAGCGGTATATAGCACTCGTCTCCAAGATACAACGGTTTCTCAATTACGAGTAGTTGCACTACTTCTCGTAATTCCGGCGAACTACTTGATATTTTGGGACTAAGGAAATATAAGGTAATCTATATGTATGTAATGAAATTATAGGGATAAATAAATTAGGAAGATGAATATTTGGTGGTGGTTGTTGTGTTTCTAACAATGATCGAAATTGCCTAATTTATAGACAATTACACAACTCTTCACAAGGGACACAACTCTTCGTAATGAACACAACTCTTCACAATAAGATGAATTGTGAATGGTTGCATTTGTTCAACTTTCAAGTACCTCTTGGCATGAACCAACATATCCTTTCATAAATCAACACATTCGTTCATCATTTAATTTATGTAATATTGTGTCTATTTCATGAAGTAACGTGTCCATTCATCTAGGAACCAACGCATCCTTTCAATTCTTCCCATAAATCTCATGAACTAATGCATCCTTTAAATTAATTATATATTGATTAATTTAATAATCTAATTTCCATTATTAAAATTCTAACATAATTTTTGGAATTCTGTTGCTAGTTTTGTGGACATTTTACGTCTTTGGTTTTCAGTTTATGATTCTAGTGCCTTCGTAGTTATTGTTAAGGTCTAGATATCATATTATATTTGTTCAATTGTACTCTCTACTTGGTTGTACTGGATTTGTTTTGACCAAAGAGGCTCGTGGATTTTACCTCTTCATGTTGAAGGTGTTTTCCACATAAAATCTTGGTATTTTCGTTGTTCCTATTGATTATTGTGTTTCTTTGTTGAATTAGATCCATTTTGTTATTGGTTCATACTCTTAGTATATTATGCAAGGTAGGGAAGCTATGCTTTTGATTTCTAATAAGCATGTATTTCTATAATTTTCAAAACAAATGACACTTTTGTTCGAAACAATTGACACTTTTGTGTTTAGAAATGAAACTTTTACGAAATAATTGATATTTGATAAATGTCACTTTTGTTGATACTTTTTTTTCCCAAAACCATTGATAGTCAATAAATGAAACTTTTGTTCAAAGCAAATGACACATTTGTTCACGACAAAATGACACTTTTATTCAAAAATAGTTGACACTTTTGTTCAAAATAAATGATATTTTTACAAAAATAATTAATACTTGATGAATGACACTTTTGTTCGAAACAAATGATAATCAATAAATAACACTTCCATCAATGATGATAGGTGGTGTTCAAAACAAAAATGACACCTTTTTTCTCGAAACAGATGATAACCAACAAATGACACTGTTGTTCATAACAAATGAAATGTCCGCCCTTAATAAAAATTGAAAAGAAAAATAAAAAATAAAATAAAATATGTTAAAAAATAAAACTAAAAATTGAAAAAAAAATTAAAATTGCACAATACCAGTACAACCTGATGCAAATTTAAATGAAATTTCTCAGTTTCAATCAGAACATGTTGTCTTCTTCAACAGGAAATTCTTGAACCACAGGGCAGAAAGCTTAGGATATCTTCTCAACAATTTATCTCTGAAATCCACATAATTTAGCCCGAATCGAACCGAAAATCCCCCAGACCACTCAAAATTATCCATCAATGACCACACGAAATATCCCTTCACATTAGCACCATCTTTCCTGCAATATATATTAAACACAACCACACATAAGCTAAAACAAGGAATAACGAAAATCCAGTTAGTTTGAATAAGAAAGGTTAAAAGGGTCTAACTGAATCGCTTCACTAAGACAACAGAGATGATCATGAATGTAATCTTTCCTCATGTTGTCTTGCAAGGCCTCGGACAGTTCTAACCCATCATTTGCTGCCTCATCAAGTCCTATAATTGGATTATATTAGTATTTAGGAATATTCATAATCGAAGTTATAAGAGATTACATGTTGCATGAGGATCTTGGTCTATACCATTTTCAGTGATGTAAATCTGTGGATTGTTGTATTTTTGTTCTATTAGTGTGAGGATTTGACGAATCCCCTTTGGATAAATGTATATCCTACTCGAATTTCTTCCTTGTTCGCCTATCGCCACCCCGTTTTTGGTCCCTACTCAAATGAACATGAACATGAAATTCAGTTTTCTTCACTATAACTGAGGTAGGTTAAATACTTTACCTGTGATCACCATCTCAGAATCTGTTGTATAGCTGTGGCTAGTGGAGTTGGGTTTGTGGACTGCATATATAGCGCCGTAGTAGTTGAATCCTATGAAATCAAAAGACCCCTTAACCATGTTGCGTTCCTCATCATCGAATTTAGGCAGTCTTTCCCCAACTCGGATCCTCATGCTTTCGGGATAATATCCACGTGTCAGCGGTTCCATATACCTGTGATAACCAATGCATGTTATTCATAGTTACTGTTAGTTTTGAGAAGTGTGAAACTCACCACCCAAGCATAAAGTCCATGGCTCGATCCTTGGCCTTCCGATTGGCCTCCGTCTCATCTAACGGCTCAAACCAATACGCTGCAAAAACGATACCAATCGTCCCTTTCTGAACTAGCTGATACTTTTTCCGGTACAAGTTTGCAGCGGCAGAGTGAGCCAGAAGAAGGTTGTGGCTGACAATGTAGGGCTCGGTGGCTGAGTCACCGCCGGTGCAGCCCAGCCCCTGCCACTCCGAGCACCGCCCTGGTGCAAAAACACCGTAGGCGTAGCCATACACACTGAAGGTCCAGGGTTCGTTTATCGTGACCCAATGCTTGACACGATCGCCAAATTGCTCGAAGGCGAGGTTGGCAAAGTCGAGAAAATCAGCACTGTAACGTAGGTTGGATTTTGGACATATGTAGAGTGGAACAAGTGGAGTGATAAGAGAATGTTGGAAAAGGCTTACATGATTTGAGAAGATAAGAATCCACCATAGGCATCTTGCAGAGCTTGTGGAGCGTCAAGATGGAGCAGGGTGACAAAAGGCTCTATACCTACAATGTATGTATAATAATATACTATGCCTTAATAATTACTTCTCCCTATTATGTATTTTTGATTAAGTCATCTCAATAATAATATTTTGTTGACCAAAATTAAATGAAAATAACAAATTATCAAAAAAGTCAAGTTTGGGCAGTCTCAGTTATAAACAAAAGTTAGTGTCGAAAAAAACAAAACGATTTGTCTAAAAGTATTATTGGCAAATTCTAGTTCGAGCCCTTTTTTAAATTTAAAAGTCTCATTTCACTTCTTTAAAATATTATTATTAATATGTTTTAATTCGAAAACTATTTTCTTAGAAGAGTCATTTCACTTCATTAATAATGGTTTTTTTTGGCATAAGATTCAAACTTTTCAAATTTTTAAGCTATAAGATTGTCGATTCTAGAAAAAAGGAGTACAATTTGAATAAAAATTTAAATACTAAATCAATTAGATCTTTTACACATGATTTTTAAAATAAATTTGTAGCCTTTTTTTTAATGTGTTGCAATCTAATTAATTTCTAGTCATTGAGTCTTTCTGTTTGGGAAAACAACCAAAATAAGTGTTTATGTCATAAGCACTTAAGTTAAATAAGTTGTACGCATTTGAATACATTAATAAATAAAATTTAAATAGAAAAAATTAAAAATAACTTAAAAATTTGTTGTCAGTTGGATTTGATGTGCACTTATATTTTCATAACCTGTGTTCAATTTAATTTCATAAGCAATTTCTATCAGCTTATTAAAATAAATTAAAAACAGTTCATTTTTTAGAACAGTCTTCCAAACATGGGTAAAAATATTTTTTTAGAATAAATTAAAATAAGCTGCCATAAACTTTCCTAAAAGGGAATTATTAGAAGATTAGAAGATAATCAATTTTTATTTTTGTTTCTTCATTTTTTTTTGAATTTGTCGGGTTGCTTACAAAATTCCGGCTAGGTTTGAAGTTACCAAAATGGGCTGCGTAAAGAAAAGCTTACTGAACAAGGTCAAAATGGATATTTTCGAGAATTCACAATAGCAAGTAGTATATACTTGAACAGTACAACGGGTGTATGGTTTTAAATACGTGGTTAATTAATTAATTCTCTCGTAGGTAGAATTTAATAGAAGTGTGTCTGTGACTAACCATTGTGAAGAAGTTGGTCAATTACATTGTTGTAATAGTCAATCCCGTCCTGATTCACACCTGCCTCAATCTTTCCTCCTGAATTAATTACATCAAAGTCACACTTATATTGATTAAGACTAATGAAGCATATACTTCCGCCGTTCCATTATTAGTGGCGACCTTTTCCAATTTGATCGTCTCACTATAAGTGCCAACGCCTCAAATTGATAAAAGTTACCACATCTCTCCTACTTAATCTTATCCCTCATATTTTATCATCTACTCTCATTATTATATTCATTTCTCTCTTCTACTTTATTATCTCAACTTTATTACTTTATCATTTATTTATTATCTCACTTATTTTATCTCTCCTACTCTCTCATTATCACACTCATCTTCTCTTTCCTATTTTATTATCTACTCTTCTCTCATATTTTATCATATATTTTCATAATTCTCGTACCGAAAAGAAGCTTGCCACTAATAATGGGACGGAAGGAATATATAGAACATATCTATATAGTTAAACATATATGACCTGGTAAGATTCTTGGCCATGAAATTGAGATTCGATAGGCATCAAGTCCCAAATCTCTTGCAATCTTTACATCTTCCTGCATACATACATAATCCAAATGCATCTTACTTCAGAACCCATGATTTGGTAATAATATTTACATACCTCGTAAAGGTGATAGGAATCAATGGCTATGTCTCCATTACTATGATCCTTAATCTTTTCTGGATACTTGTGTGTGAAATTATCCCACATGCTCTGCCCTTTGCCCTTCTCCTCCGCACCACCTTCGTACTATAATATGCTGATATTTCATAAAAAAGAAGAAGAAGAAAGAAGAAGAAATGTTTCTTAATCAATGATGATCACCTGATAAGCTGATGATGCTGCTCCGAACAGAAATCCTTCCGGAAAGTTGTCGCGGCTGATAGATTTCGATGTGGGACTGGCATCGGTTAAGGAATTAGCAAATAGTAAGAGAAGAAGACAGAGCGAGTAAGTTTGAGTCGCCATCACTGATTTCATATCCAAACTTTCCTTCTCTCTTTCTAATCAGGAAATCGAGGCCGGGCCACTCTATTAATAAAGTAAGATTTATCATGATTATGCACACAGCATCTGCTTTATAAATTAAGCTATTGCAGCGCTTTTCATCTTGTCTTTTATTTGCTGTTTTTGTAAGTGGAGGCCATAGAATAATGTAAATCTATGAATCAATTACGAGTAAATAGTAACTCCATCTTCAATAACCTTTTCAAAAGTGATTATATTTCTTTTGACTTAGGAAATTACAATCAGTTCCTCAATATCGCCATTAATTTAATTATTTCCCTAATGGACTTCTTCATAATTAGCCCATTATATAATTAATTAATTTATTGGACTATTAATATTTATCAATTAATTGGTCCAACCAATTAATTCCAAATAAATAATATTATTAAATAATGTAAAATACATTAATCTATTAATAATGATTTATGAGATACAATAAATAACTAGGCAACTAATTGGGCCAGATCAGGAATTTAATACAAGAAATAAAATAATGCCTCAAATTAATTAATTATATATGCTCAGCCCAGAGCAAATTAATTAATAAACACAAATTCATTTAGAATCCGTGAAGACTTACCTCTTTATCTCAAATTGAGCAAGAGCTTCTATTTTAAACTTAATTGATCCCCGTATTGAAGATAGAAATATCTGTTAATTAATTAAGCCTACTGACAACTTAAATTAATTAACATCTTATACATTCCTGAGTAGTACCACTCGACCATATTAACACACCTGAACTTAATCAACCATCCGGGTTTAGTGTGCTAATCCTTACGAGTTCCTCAGGGGATATTATCAATCAATTTTACTAGGATACGGTTGCAAGATACAAACAACCAACCTGAGTTACAAATAACTACTTACACCCAAGATACGTAGATCCGGTCGCGATGACGTTCACCATAGTAGGTCAAAGTGATAGATAGACAACTGTGCTCAGCTGATGTCTTATCAAGCTTAAGACCAGCTAAGTCACCGCGATCTTGGTTCTCCACTAAGGTCAGTCAGGAGAACACATTTCACTGTGATCCATCAATACACCACCTTAAGTGTACCAGTAGAGACAAACAGCCAAGACAAACCACTTCTTGTCTAAACTGCAGCTTAAACCGACAATATATCCTTAAGTTGTCTCAGTTGTGATAACTGTTTATATCATGTCAGTTCAACCAATTTGTGTAGTCTTCTGTGATACCCGACACACTACACAAAACTAACTTTTATACGAGATAAAGGATTACATGTGCAAATATATATGTTTATCAGATAGGAGAACAAAATAGTGGTAAGGACAAAACACAATGTATACAAGCATAAAATTTTCTTCCAATATACAAAATCACAACACTTGAGTGATTAGTTTTGTGAATTTAAACACAAAGACCTTTAAACAAGGATTAGTTTTCGGGTCAAAGACAAGTACTGATTTTATTTATGTATGTTATAAGTACATGAATCAGTCTTGCCATAAACTAAGAGATCTTCACTTTTGAGTCGTTTGTTTGAATTCTTGAGATTTTACTTCTGGATAAAAAAGTCCAAATTTATATATATATCTATATATATATATATATATTGGAAATATAAGTATTTACCCAATCTCACTAAAAAAACACAAAAGTACCCACTAACTATAACAATAGTTATAGAATACCCAATATTACTTATTTACCCTTACTTTTTTCAATTGGCAATGAGTGCCGATAAATTGTCATCGGCACTAGATATTTCAAATTAAAATTTTTTTTTATAAAACAATTGATCCGTAACATGTTGATTTCTTTAAAAAAAAATACAAGTGCCTAAGGGTGCCGATAACATGATCGGTTATCGGCATCCTTAGGCACTCATAGAATAATACGAAAAAGAGTCCCTCTATCAGCCGTAGAAGTTGTAGGCCGATAGAGGGAACATGTTGGTTTTAAAAAAAAACATAGTGCCTGTGGGTGCCGATCATGTATCGGCACCCTTAGGCACTCATAGAATAATACGAAAAAGAGTCCCTCTATCGGCCGAAGAAGTTGTAGGCCGATAGACGGAACATGTTGGTTTAAAAAAAAAAAAAACATAGTGCCTATGGGTGCCGATCATGTATCGGCACCCTTAGGCACTCATAGAATAATACGAAAAAGAGTCCCTCTATCGGCCGAAGAAGTTGTAGGCCGATAGACGGAACATGTTGGTTTAAAAAAAACATAGTGCCTATGGGTGCCGATCATGTATCGGCACCCTTAGGCACTCATAGAATAATACGAAAAAGAGTCTCTCTATCGGCCGAAGAAGTTGTAGGCCGATAGACGGAACATGTTGGTTTTTTTTAAAAAAAAACATAGTGCCTATGGGTGCCGATCATGTATCGGCACCCATAGGCACTCATAGAATAATTAGAAAAAAAGTCCCTTTATCGGCCGAAGAAGTTGTAGGCCGATAGAGGGAACATGTTGATTTAAAAAAAAATAAATTATGGTGCCTATGGGTGCCGATAAAATGACCGGCACCCTTAGGCACTAAAATTTAAATAACAAAGTGCCTAAGGGTGCCATAGGCACTCCATCGGCACTGAAAGATTTAAAAAAAAAAAAACAAAAGCTGGCAAAAATTTGAGGGCAAATTGGTAATCTTGGGTATTTGGTGAATATAAGTTTAAGGGATGGGTAGTTTTGTGTTTTTTAGGTAAAAATGGGTAAAAGAAGAAAGCTCCCATATATATATATATATGTGTGTGTGTGTGTGTGTGTGTATGTGTGTTTGTTCTCAATTTTCTGATCTTCTCATAGTCGTTTTCATCTTCTATCTCAAAATCTTTGATCTTGGTAGCATCTTGGATTTCTCTTTCAATTGTAATTTCATTGATTTCTCCATCCAATTTTCTTGGTGGCTGCAACGATTTGAATTCAGGAGGCTTCAGTGGTAAGCTTTCAAGCTTCTTACAGGATTTTCACTTCTTCTATCAACTCCCCCTCATATGTTTGAAGCATTTGTTCAAAGATAATGTCTGTTAAGACTTCACAACTCCACAACTTCCAACCATAGTATCTCCTGATGAATTCAGCCTTGACAACTTCCCATCTTCCATTCATTTCAAGAGGAATCCATTTATCTACATGAGGATAGTAGATCAGTCTTTAGATTAGTATATGACTTCAGCTGCCTAGATCCTTTCCACCTTGCATTGTCTTGTTGGATGAAAATTAGTTCAGGTATTAAAGCAGACCACTTATTTTTAACTGCTGGAATTATCTGCAAAGATACAAAATCCCTACTTAATTAAACAAGACTTACACGATCTTTAAAATGACTGGATTCCTTAATGCGTTACATACTCTACTATTTATAAGTACATTGTGGAAGTTGTATGATTGCACCATAAGATGTTTTCCGGCAGGATCTAGCTGGTTATAGTTTTTAATCTAAACTATCAACCTTCCATGTTCTCTATTATAAATTTGCATATTTATGCAGTATTCTTTGAATTTGCATAATCATACAAGTACTTACAACACTATTACATCACATTGTAGTGCGAACTACAATATGCTAATGTAGATGCTAAAAGCAACAATTGAATTATACAAGAATTTAATTAATTACATTGATTCACAAATTTGAAATTGATAATTCTAATACTAATAAATGACTTGAAATATTGGCAAGAAATAGTAAAAGACCATACCTTCGTGATCAAGTAGTCCTTGATCACCTCCTTGGTGATGGACTGTATTGACTATGTTCCGAATGTCCCTGTTGGTCTGTTTTTGGAGCTGCTTATTGTTGCCTCTTGCCTTGTGTATGGGAAGATGCCCATCTTTTAATCAAATATTATATTGCCTTCCTTCCCAAATAGGGGACGACAAACATCTCACATAAACACCACTTTTAATTGAACTTTTTGTTTTGGCATGATCTCTGTAGATCTAATTCACCTAGTCATGTTAAGTAAAATTTGTGCGCTGCCCTAGTGACGTAGAACCATTTATCATATGTGTACTTTGTTGTTCTTGCTTTTGAACCTTAGAGTGTTTAGAATCCTATCAAACTCTAAAGTTTCAAGAGAAAACTTCAACTGAAGCAACTTGGGCAGTGAGGCTCGGTTTAATAGCGTTTGTATGACCTTTGATTAAACCTGCTTTAATCCATCTCCAAATAGTGTTCTTACTTGTGTTTTCCCTTTTGCGATTCTTCTAATTGTCGATCTCTTCACTAGCTCCAACCCCTGAATTAATTCCATATCTATATAGATTCTTTTGCTTATTGGTGTTTTTTGTTTTTTACTTTGTAATTGGATGTCTTCACCATTTTCTCTCTATTGTTTTGATGTAGCCCAAAGACGACTGATGCAACATCAACCCCACTGAGTATCAGCTTCTAAGATCTTACCCTTCATAGGATTTCCGTCTTTCAAATTGCCGAGCAGGAGTTGGACTTTTCTTCTTAACTTATTATGATCACTTTCCTTTTCATGGATTCATTTCCTTGTATTTTGGCTGCTGACTTCTGATGTATAAAGAAGAGTTTATATCTCTGAAATAGATTTGGATGGATATATCGATGCTGATCCCCAAGTTTTTTGAAGTAGTTTTGCTTCAATTTGAATTTGCCATAACTTTCGTAATTTTTGTGAATTGGATGAGTTTGTTTGCTCCCAATCAAAAGCCGAAAATTATGCAACGCCCAAAAACACTAAATAAAAAATTTATATTAATTCTATTAAAAAGGAAAAAGTCAAGTTGGAGGGAGGAGAGAGGAAAGAGAAAGAGATAACGAGATTAAACAACTATTCCACTTCATTAACTCCTTTGGACCCACTATTTTACCCATTAACAACACCTTCCTTAAACTCCATGCCCATTTAATATTGATTTCATTGTGTCGATCGAACCAAACATGTGTTGGAATGGAATCATTCTTTGTTCAAACCAAACAATTGATTTCAGAAATAATTCCTTCAATCCATATCCCTAGGTTTGATTCCTAATTTTATATCCAATTTTGATTCCAATTCCATTTATTTATAACAACCAAACGAGGCCTTATTACTTCAAATCTCCAACAAAACATATCTATCACAAAGTTTAAGACTCACATATAATGTTCTAAAAAAAACTAAAGATCCATAAAAATATAATTAAAATAAGCACAACCCTAGAAGCTCAAATCTACTCTTCATCAATCCTCCTAAACGAGATATATACTTTTTCAAACTCTACAAAATATATAGACTACAATGAGTTAACCATTGCCAACTAAGTCAACCTATAAATACTTTGGCTAAACTCGAATATATAGCCTTTTGCCACAAGAGTATTCAGTTATGATTGGTTCATGCTTCTAGTTCTATGATTTCTCTTATTTAACTTCAAGTCTTCAAGGTTAATTGTTACACAAAACCTATCAAGCTATATTAATTGATTGAAGGTGTAAATTTATTTTGGTGGCTTAGAATCCTCATCACTTTCGGGTCGTTAGCTGGTGAGTAACGCTCATAATAACTTAAATTGTGAACATATTAATTTGTGAACTTGGTGTGACTTAACTTCTATAATTAAATTAGTAAAACATACAATAAGCCTAAAATTAGTTTTTATATTTGCAATAAATTTTAATAACTACATTTTTTATTAAATAATTCAGCAATTATATCAATACAACAAGAGTATTTCGGAGTACTAATATATATTTTCACTTTAAGTTCTCACATGGCTACATAGAGTTAAACTAAGGGAATGTTTGTAAATGTTATTTTAAAGCACTTATCTGATTTTTTGAGAGTATAACCATTTTTTTTTTGCAGTAGCTTCTCTAAAATTAAGTAGATAAACTGCTTAAATCTTAAAAGAGTGTTTGCAAATGCTTATCATAAGCACTTTTTATTTGCTTTTGCTTAAAGTTGAAAATAATTGATTTTAAGCAAAAGCAGGTAGTTTTTTGTAACAATAATTAAAAGCATATATATTTGGTAGTTTTAGAAATTATGGTACTTTAAGCACTAAAAACATCTCAATAGATGCTTAAAAAACTATTTAATTAAGCAGTTTAATTGCTTAATTTTAGAGAAGCTACTATATAGTAAGCACATTTTCCAAACACAAAAAAACTGTTTATGCTATCAATAAACAGATAAGTGCTTAAATAAGCATTTGAAAACACCCCCAAGCATCAAATAAAATATTTATAGTGCTTAAAGCACTAAAATTTTGGAAACTACCAAAACTACATTTTATTATTATTAATAATACCAAAAATCATCTGCTTTTGCTTAAAAGCCTTTTTTTTAACTTTATGGAAAAACAACTCAAAAACGCTTATAATAAGCATTTACAAACACTTCCTAAGTCGGGTTTGATTAAGCACTAAGGAGAGGGATGTAGTGTCTATTAATAGAAATAATTATCATGATTTATATTTACGAGTATGCTTTAGATGTACCTAACTAAAGTAGTAGGTATCGTGTTTTTATTCTTTCTTTGTTTAATGTGTTTGGAAGTGGAGGCAATACATACATATATATATTTTTGGTATCACTTATGTGCTCAAATAGTAATCTCAACTTCCCATTCATATAAAAAAAAAATAAAGTGGCTTGCTTTGCGGACAATGTAAAATTAAGCAGAGTGAGTTACTTTCTTGTTAAAGGTTATACATGTTTGAATTTTATTATTAACATTAGAATGAGTCTATCGTACACTGTTAATTTAATTCAGTTTATAAAAATTTTATGATTTAAAACTTATACAAGAGTAAAGTTTATCAACTATAATAGTGATGTGAGTTTTCTTCGCATAAAATAAAACAATCCGAACTTTACATGTATTTTCGGGAGATTGAATTATTCAAAAACTTTAATTATTGGAAGAAACAAAAGATAGCATGATCACGGTTCTATAAAGTTTGTTTCGTTAAATAATTCATAGAAAAAAAACTTTTCATAGACTATATAATCACCCTACTTTTCTTTATAAATAAAATCTCAACTAAGAACATTATACTTTTACACATTTAAAAATTTAAAAATACACTCATGTGTAAATAATTGTGATCTAAGGGGGTTGTGGGGCTTTTGCCCATTAAATTATTTACTTTTATGGATTTTCTTAATTTTGTAGAAATTGTACCATTTTGTTCTCTTAAGTTTTAATAGTAGATTTCCTTTGAAACGTAAAAGGTTGATTAAATAACAATCGAAATCGAAGTAAAAATTATAAATTTGTCACCCTTGGCATTTAGGTTTGTCATAGCCAATCACAATTTGATGTTCAGAAATGAGATTTACTTTGAAGTCTGTTCTGTCTCACCTACTTTCCTGAACCTCGACCAATGACAAGCAGTCAGCTGTCCATATTCTGATTAAAGCTGCAAGTCAACAACTTTCCAGAAATGGAGGGAAAGGACACTGCAGCCATACTTTGAAAGAGCCGTTAGCTACCCAAAAGAGTGAGATACAAGGATCATTGTCTCCAACGGATCTATCCTTATCTCTACTCTATAAATAGAGGGATACAATTCAAATTAAAGCTCACTGAACGAACCTATCTAGAAAAACGAGAACACACGAACATTCATGAGCAACTCAAAATGTTCAAAGTCTTCCGCAAGAAGTTCGAAGAATAATCTCTGGCAAAAGACGACACACTCGCTCATAGGGAACCAAGCTGAACCAGAATTATAAAGCCTCTAGTATTCACTTTCTCGTTCCCTATCCCTCTAACCTAAGCTCAACTGATCATATTCATAGCTTAGACGAAGGAGTTCATATCTGAACTGATCCTTGTTGTAAATGACTCCTTCATAGTTGGAGAGTTTTTCAAACACTTAGTTTGATACCTTGTAAACTGAGACTTGCTCAGTATAAATCTCAAGACCAGTGTTTGTCCAGCGTACAAACCAACTGAGACTATCTCAATATAATACATAGCCTCCTGATCTTTCGGGACAGTGGACGTAGGATTGTTGGATCCGAACCACTTTAAAAACTGCTTGCGTTCTGTGTTCGTTTTTCTATTTTAACTGTTGCATTGATTACTGTGCATACTGAAAATATCTTTAAAATCATTCAATTGAGTTTCAGCAAGCTTAATTGACTGCACTAACATACTGAAACTGTTTTGTTAAAAATGTTTTCTAAACTCAACTGAATTTGGGCCTACACATTTCCGCACTACTGAACTTCAGCTGAACGGTACTAAATTCTGACTCTAGTCAGCTAGCAATCCCCAGTAAAGTCAGTCACTCTGCCACACGATTCAGAACAACTTATTTGGTCTACTGAACTTATTCAGTACGGCACTCTCCTGAAAAGGACTGTTCGCGTTTAAAGTTGAGAAATCGGTTTTCAGGTGTATTCACCCCCCCCCCTCTACACCTAAACGTTTATTCTCGGGACCAACAATTGGTATCAGAGTAGGAGTTCTATAAGACTCTTGTTATTCTGAAACTGGTCTACTTTAACGGATCCAGAAAACGTTTTCACTGCATATCATTCTTCATTCATATCATTATCTATCATGTCTGATATGTCAGGTATCAGGATGGTACCCATGTTCTCAGTAGAGAACTATGGAGTGTGGCGGGTTAGAATGGAGGCACATCTGACCTCCCTCCACGACAGCATGACAGAGGTTCTAGAGGACGGACCTATCATTCCAATGGTTGATTGCGTCGTAGCTCAGGATCCAGCACAAGGAGGAGGAATGGTGACCGGGAAGAAGATCCCTAAAGACCGAAGTCTCTTCACCCCTGAGGAGAAGAAGCTTCCCAACTTAGACCGAGTCGCCAGAAACGCCATACTGACCACTCTGAGCGATTCTTATCTCGGAAGAGTTCAGGACTGCAAGTTCGCGAAGGAACTCTGGGATGCTTTAGCGCTACTGAGTCGGGGGACTCAGAAGATCAAAGCGAACAAGCTGGCGCTGGAACTTTAGAAGCTGGAGAGACTGTCTCTCATGCCTCGTGACTCCATTGAAGATCTCAACGTCAGATTCACGGATCTGATGAACTCTATCAACGGGCTAGGAAAGACATCTCCAACCGAGAGATGAATCTCAAAATTTTGAGGGCACTACCAGACAATCACTGGACTGCCTTTGCTACTTTATTGCGACATTCTGATTTAGATATAGTTACTCCTTACCATATCTTTTCAGAACTTAAACTTGAGGAGTTCGAGTTTGGTCTACCTCAAAGGAAGTAGCGAGCTGAAGCTGACACCCAAGTCGACCATGCTTTTAAAGCATCTATCAGCACAGCTGCTCCGGCGTCTAGCAAGGCTGAACCTTCACTTAGTGATCTACAAGAAGGAAACCTGGCTAAGAAGTACGCGCTGCTTGCCGTGAAGTATCAAAAGGAGAAGGAGAGGCGCAGGAAGCTCTCAAGAGTCGTCAGAGACTCCAAGGGTAAGACTGAACATACAACATGAGGGCTTTCCTCCACGCAAAGAGTCCGATAGTTAAGGACTCTGAAGGCTTTACTGACTCGAGAGTATCCTAAGAATACTCCTTGATCAGATTTGCTATCAAAGACCTTCAACTGATCTTTCCCATTATTGTGGATAAAGCAGGGACAACCAAAGATATGAAAATGAGAAATAGAAGGAATTCTCCCTTTCCATAGTTCGTAAGGTGTCTTCATGTGTTGCTGTGTAAGCAGTGAGCGATTCTGAGTATAGCAGGCGGTGTTAGTAGCATCTGCCCAGAACTCAGAGGGTAGTCCGGAGTCTGCTAGGAGCGTTCTTGTTGCTTCTTTAAGTGTTCTTTTTTTGCGTTCAGCAAGTCGTTCTGCTGAGGGGTGCGAGCTGCTGATGTCTCGTGTTTAATTCCCTCCTTTTCGCAGTACTCCTTAACTACTGAGTTGAGAAATTCTGTTCCTCTATCTGAGCGAATTCTCTGAATCTTGATGTCCTTTTCCACACTGAGCTTTTTCAGCAGTTTGGGCAACTCAGTCATGACATCAGATTTGTTGGCTATGAAGATGACCCATGTATATCGTGAATAGTCGTCAATAACGACGAGGGCATACTTCTTGCCTCTTATAGTCACTGGAGAGACTGGCCCGAATAGGTCCATGTGTAGCAGTTAAAGGATTCCAACAGTGGAAGGTGACGGAATAGGTGGATTGCTACTCTTTGTCTGCTTTCCCTTCAAACACGCTTCACAATTCCTGTCTTTGATAAACGATTCGTTGGGCAGTCCTCTGACTTTAGAGTTCTTGGCTAGCTTGTTCGTAGTTTTGAAGTTCAGGTGGCTGAGTCTCTTATGCCATAGCCATCCTGCCTTGTCACTAGATTTTGTCGGTGCAAGCAAGCAAGCCTCAGGTTCTGCGGTTTCCCAGTTTGCAACATAGATATTCTTCCTCCGCGAGCCTGATAACATTGTTTTCCCTGTAGATTTGTCAACAACATCACAGAAACCAGCGTCATAGATAACTCTATTCAGATTGTCACATAATTGACTGACAGAAAGGAGATTATGTTGAAGTCCTTCAACATAAGTTACTCTTGGAACTGAAGCAGTCCCAATATTCAGCGTTCCATATCCCATTGTGTAGCCTTTTGAGTTGTCACCAAACTCAATTCTGGGACCATCTTCTTGTACGTAGTTGGTCAGCAGGCTCTTCTGGTATGTCATGTGTCTCGAGCAGCCGATGTCCACTATCCAAGGGTCCTTATGCACCTGCAAAACAGGAACATTTTTAGGTACCCTTTGGTTCAGTTGGGTCCTTATATGTTAGTGGGTGATTTCGGAACCCAGATCTGTCTAGGGACCTTAGAAGTCTGAGACTTCTTCTTCTGAACCTTGTCAGTTTTCTTCTCCACAAGACTTGGAGATACTGACTTTTTGACGGTTTTGGGTTCAGGAGCTTTATTCTTCCGAGGCTTTGTGTTCCTCTTGACCCTGGGCTCATAGTAGTACGAACCATACTGAGCTGGATGTTCATATAGCGGTTCACTGTACTGTTCTGCCCACCTGACCTTCTTGGTTCCCCTGTGTTTGATCGTGGTGTCCTGGGGCTGGAACCTCTGGTCAGTTGCTTCTGGTTGCTCGGCTGAGGTGCAATCATCTTCTGTTTATTCTTCGCCTGAGGTGTTGAATCAGTAGCCTGAGCCTTTCCTCTGACGAACCTATCAGCCAGCATTTATGAGCTTTTAGATGTTGAAGTGGGAGCTTCATGAGTGTAGCCAAGTCCTTCTTTAATGGCTATTGGCCTTTGAGCTCTAAGCATGCTTTCCAACTTCTCCTTAGCTCCTAGGTACTGTTCAGTCATCAGTCATCGCCATACTTCATCACTTCTTCGAAGTGACTCATAATCCTTTTCAACTTCTGCGAGCTTCTGACTGAGTCGGGCTATCTCAGTATCTTTCTCAGAATTGTCCTTGGTCAGAACTGATATCTGAGTTTCTTGGAGCTGAGACTTAGTCATAAGAGATTTAATCTCTTCCTTGAGTCTCGCAACTAGACTCTCTAAATCAGTAGAGACCTGACAATCAGAAGAAAGTCTCTGATTCTCAGCCTTTACCTGTTCCAGTTCCTGAATGGTTCTGCTGAATTCTCTGCTCAGCTGAATCTGCTCCTCTAGTAGATCATCATAGGCTTGGACCACATCTAGAGGTTCATCTGTGACGGAGCACGTGTCGTGTGTGCTATGTGAAGAGGAGGTTATATTAAATTTAGAATTTACCTCAGCCTCTTCTCCGGCCATCAGACAGTATTCAGTAGTTGCTTCAGGATCTATCTCTCCGATCTCAACGGCGACAAATGCAGCTTCGTCCTCAAAGAATACATGAATGTATCTTCCTCGATTGAGTCATCGGATATCTCTCCGGCTATGTAGGCAAATTTAGCTTCGTCCTCAAAGAATACATGAATGTATCCTCCTTCAGACAAATTTTTCGCGCCTTGCCGTTCTGCTCTTTGAGCAGCTGAGAGTTCGGGACAGTCGTACTGATAATGTCCTTCTTTCTTGCAGTTGTAGCAGACAGTTGATTTGCTGCTCTTTCCAGCTGAGTCATTTGATGGACTAGCAGCAAGCTCTGTGTTCCTGCAATCAGTGGTAGATTTAGATTCTTTCCTATTTCGATAATCTTTCTTACCTGAGGGAGAATCTCTGTTGTATTTCTTCAGCTTTCTGACTCTCTCTTTTTCTCTTTGATATTTGAGAGCCATCAGTGCTAGTTGGTCAGGGCCTGAAGTCTCAAAGGATTTTGCTTCTATTGTGGTCACTGCCTTGCTGGAAGAAATGGGTTTGACTCCAGTTTTGCTGACTGTTGCTTTAAAAGCATGATCAATCTGTGTGTCAGCTGGAGCGCTTGAACATCGCTGGGGTAGGCTGTGCTCAAATTCCTCTGTTTTTAGTTCTGAAAAGATAACATCAGGAGTTAGAGCATTAAGATCTGAGCGTCTTAAATAAGTAGCAAAGGGAAGCCACTTCAGTCGAGGTAGTGCTCTCAGAATCTTTGTGTTCATCTCTTTGTTGGTGAACGTCCTCCCCAGCCCATTGATCACGTTGACCTGATTCGTAAATCTGACGCTTAGCTCGTCAATGGTCTCATTGGGCTCCATGGCAAAAGCATCGAACTTTTGTAGCTCTAATTCGAGCTTATTCTCTTTGATCTGCGGGGTTCCTTGGCTCAGTACAGCCAGGGTGTCCTAGAGTTCTTTAGCCGTCTTGCAGTGTTGCACCCTCCCGAGGTGTGAATCGCTGAGCCTAGTCAGAATAGCATTACGCGCAACTCGGTCGAGGTTGTGCAGCTTTTTCTCTTCAGGCGTGAAGGCAGATTTGTCTTTTGCGACCTTGGCACCAGTCTGTGCCCCTACACCTCCCACAACAGCAAATTGTACGCTGTCTATCATGGGAATGATGGGTCCTATCTCAAGGACATCCGTCATGCAGTCATGCAGCGACGTGAGGCGTGCCTCCATTCTCACACGCCATACCATATAGTTCTCTATCGAGAACATTGGTACCATCCTAATACATGACATATCAGTAATTGTAAGTAAGAGTATAAAGATGTTATGAAGAGATGCTTGTGCAATAAAAAACATTTTCAGGATCTGTTCGAGAAGACCAGTAGTTACAGAACCGATGATCAGAAGAACACCGTCGCTCTGATACCAATTGTTGGTCCGGAGACGAGAGTCAGGTGTAGAGGGGGGGGGTGAATACACCTGAGTACTGCTCTTTTTCTCAAACCGAAGGACAGCTGAGCTGTTTGGTGCGACTGATGAACAGTGCCAAGTAAGAACCTTCGATCTCGGGTCAGAGTGAGTTAACTACTGAGCTCTCCTACTGACTTTGTCAGTTGTTGAGACTCAGTCAAAAACCTTAGTGCGGAATAGTGTGGGGCCCAGAGATTCGTCTCAGTTTGAAAATGTGATTTTCACAAGAAGTTTTGGCTAGTGCGCTTTTAAGAATACGTTTTATGCAAGGATATGATTTTGTAATCAGTTTGTATGTGATGCAATAAAACAGTAAATAACACAAGCAATTTTTAACGTGGTTCGGATACGCAAGATCCTACATCCACGGTCCTGCTGAACAGGAGGAATCTGTGCACTGGACAGACCCTTCTAAGTTATAGTCCTTAGCGACTTTACAAATCAAACCGAGGTTTGAAGGGGAGGGGATAATCTCCAACTAGGAAGGAGTTCTTACAATAAGAACAATCACTAAATGTGAACTCCTTCGAATTTCTAAGCTATAGATTTGGCAATGAGCTTAGCTAGAGAAGAGGGATCTAAAGAACTCTAGAGAGAAGAACTAATGATATTCTATTAAGCAAGTTCTTCGCTGGATTGATCTTGAATGCGCTAGAGTTGTTTGAAAGCTTGAGCGTTTTCCCTTGATATCCCGTGCGTGGAGCTCGAATTTTCTTCTCTATTTATAGTCGTGAAACAGGCATATGTCCGTTGGAGACGACGATGCCACGTGTCACAACCTTCCAAAGAAAATGGCCATAAATTCTAATTGTTGCAGCAGAGTTGTTGATACTGTACACGAGAGTAGCTTTAGTTGGTCAGAGCAGATATCACGTTGACGGCTTCTCATTGGTCGAGGTTTGTGGTAGGTGAGATTGTGTCAGACATCGGAGTTGACTCTCCCTAATCCTCGTATGGTCTTCTGCTGACTTTCGAAAAGACTTTAACAGCTGGGTCGTTTCCTGTCGGATACAGTAGACTTGAAGGAGTCTCTGTCTTCTTCATCTGAGTCGGCTGACAAGAGATATTCTCTTGAGTGTGGTCAGCTGATGACTGCGAAGGTACTGAGCTTGCATAGAGTTCTTATGTTGATGTCTGTCAGTTGATGAGATGTCTTCTACTGAGGCGAAGATCAGCTGATGACTCAAGAACGCAGGCTCTTACACTGATGACGTGGGGTTCTTGAAAGTAACTTCGGGAGAAGATCAATCCAACATTTTACCCCGTACAGGACATAGACACACGGATAAACAAAACAAAAACAGTCTAGCCTATACATCAGTTAATCCTATCAAGACACTACACTACTGATATCAGTTGGGTTTTGGGATCTTCAATTCCATAGTACTACTACGATTTCCCCCAATATTATTTTAACCTACTAACTGCTGAGTATCATCTACTGACTCATAACCCAACAAGAATAATAATAGTGGTAGCAGGAAACATTATATAAAAGCAAATAAGTAGACTGCTTTCAGTATACAAACCCTACAGAAAGAAGGTATCGATTACGAAGAGACCTTCTCGCCTGTAGCAATGATCAAGTCCGTTCGGATTCTCCTTGCCATAGCAACTCACATGAACCTAAAGATCTGGCAAATGGATGTCAAAATCGCATTCCTAAACGTACACCTTGAAAAAGGTAGAGACATTTACATGGAATAGCCAGATGGTTATGTGAAGGAGGGCGAAGAGCATCTAGTTTGGAAGCATAAGAAGTCCATTTATGGACTTAAGCAAGCTTCCCGGTTATGGCACCAGCGTTTCGACGAGGTAGTTAAATCCTACGGATTTGTATCCTGTCCTAACGAGGTGTGTGTACTGTATTTGTGTTAACGGATCAGTGGTGTTTCTTGCACTTTACGTAGATGACATCCTTCTGATTGGCAACAATATTGAAGTGTTATCAGACGTAAAGATGCGGTTATCCGAACAGTTTCAAATAAAGGACTTAGGTGAAGCTGCTTACATCATTGGGTTCAAAGTTATCCGAGATCGCCAAAAAAGGATGTTAAGCTTATCACAAGCGTCCTACAATGACACTGTTATTGCTCGTTTTAGCATACAAAATGCCAAGAGAGGTTCAATACCTTTCAGACATGACATTTTTCTATCAAAGAATCAGTATCATAAAACGTCTGAAGAGATAGAAAGTATGAGGCTAGTACCATATGCTTCCGCTGTCCATATCCTCATGTATGTGATGCTTTGTACGAGACCAGATATCTCATATACTATAGGCATCGTCTCAAGATATCCGTCTCACCATGTAAAGGAACACTAGACTTCGGTCAATCATATTCTCAAGTACCTTAAACGGACTAGAGATTATAACCTTGTTTACCAATCAGACAGTCTAGTACCTTTGGGTTATACAGACTCGGATTTCCAGGCTGACAGAGACGAGAAGAAGTCTATCTCGGGTTATGTGTCTACCTTGGGAGGTGGACCCATTTCATGGAGGAGTGCAAAGCAGAAATGCATTGCAGACTCAACCATGGAAGCAGAGTATGTGGCTGCTTCAGAAGCTTCGAAAGAGGCAGTTTGGCTTAAGAATTTCCTAGATCCCACAAGGCGTCTAAACACATAGACAGGAAAGTACCACATTATATGAGTATTCGTAAATCGAGGAGACGTGATGATTGACAAAATTGGAACTGAAGACAACCTAGCTAATCCTTTCACGAAGTGTTTACCACTCCCGGCTTACGAGAAACATGTTCGTGGCTTAGGAGTGGTAGAGATGCCCCCCCACTTAGGACTGCCGAAACTTTTGTATAAGTGGGAGAAGATGAAGTGATAGATAGGATAGATAGTTGAGTACTAGTTTGTACCTAGAACTGACACATTGCATACTAAAAGTTTGCTTTGGTATAAGTGGGAGAATTGTTGAATTTTGTATACTGGAAGCAAGTTTTATGCTTGTATATAATGTTTTTTTGTCATTACCACTATTTTATTCTCCTATGTGATAAATATATATACTCGCATATGTAATCATTTTTCTTGTAGAAAAGTTAGATTTGTGTAGTTTGTCGGGTATCACAGAAGACTACATGAATTGGTTGAACGGACAAGATATAAACAATTATCACAGCTGAGATAACTTAATGATAAGTTGTCGGTTTAAGCTGCAGTTTAGATAATAAGTGGCTTGTCTTAGCTGCTTGTCTTTACTGGTACACATAAGGTGGTGTATTGATAGATCATAGTGAGATGTGTTCTCCTGACTGACCTTAGAGGAGAACCAAGATCAGCTTTTCTTTACTGGTACACTTAAGGTAGTGTATTGATGGATCACAGTGAGATGTGTTCTCGTGACTAACCTTAGTGGAGAACCAAGATCTCGATGACTTAGTTGGTCTTAAGCTTGGTAAGACTTCAGGTGTATTTTTTTTTTACTATCTATCACTTTGACCTACTATGGTGAACGTCATCGCAACCAGATCTACGTATTTTGGGTGTTTGTAGTTATTTGTGGCTCAGGCTGGTTGTTTGTATCTTGCAACTATATCCTAGTAAAATGGTTGATAATATCCCCTCAGGAACTCGTAAGGATTAGCACACGATACCCGGCCGGTTGATTAAGTTTTGTTGTTTTAATAAGGTCGAGTGGTACTACTCATGAATCTATAAGATGTTAATTAATTTAAGTTGTGAGTGGGCTTAATTAATTAACGAATATTTCTATCTTAAATACGGGGATCGATTAACTCTAAAATACAAGTCTTTGCTCAATTTGGGATATAGGGGTAAGTGAACACGAATTCTCTAGTGGAATGAATTTATGTTTATTAATTAATTTTGCTTTGGGCTGAGCATAGATAATTAATTACTTTGAGGCCCTGCTTTATTTCTTGTATTAGATCCCTGATTTCGCCCAATTAGTTGTCTAATTATTTATTGTCTCTCAAAAATCATTATTAATAAATTAATGCATTTTGTGTTATTTAATAATGTTATTTATCTGGAATTAATTGGTTTGGCCAATTAATTGATAAATATTGGTAGCCCAATAGATTAATTATTTATATTATAGGCTAATTATGTAGAAGCCATTAGGGATAATTAAATTAATGGGCCACAAATATTGATATAATATTGGTTCTTAAACCCTATATATATTAGTATTCTGTTCATAATCAGAATATACACACATACACATTAAAGCGCATACGTGTTTTTAAGAGTGACAAATATTTTTCTTTAGGTTTCTGACCACGCAGAGGAAGAAAAAGGGCCGGGACACAGATCAGAAGATCTGATCAGGAGAAATAATCAAAGCGACTACAACATACGAAGGAGGAGGGTGAAGGAAATATGAGGGGATCATCGATTACCTTCCTCCTTCGTATGTTGTTGCAGTTCTGATTGTTGCTTGTGTGTCAGATCTTCTGATCTGTGTCCCGGCCTTTTTCTCCCTCTAAATGGTCAGAGCACTGGAGAAAATCAAGATTATAATTTCTCTCTCAAACGGCGTGCATGTGTGTTTAATGTGATTGTATGTCTGTTTATGAACAGAATTCTAATATATAAGCTTCAAAAGCTAATATAATATTAATAATTCTAGCCCATTAATTTAATTATATCCCTAATGAGCTTCTACATAATTAGCTCATAATATAATTAATTAATCGATTGGGCTACTAATATTTATCAATTAATTGGCCCAGCCAATTAATTCAAGATAAATAACATTATTAAATAATGTAAAAATACATTAATAATGATTTTTGAGAGACAATAAATAACTAGGCAACTAATTGGGCCAGATCAGGGATCAAATACAAGAAATAAAACAGGGCCTCAAATTAATTAATTATCTATGCTCAGCCCAGAGCAAAATATAAATACAGATTCATTCTACTAGAGAATTCGTGCTGACTTACCCTTTTATCCCAAATTGAGCAAGGGCTTGAATTTTAGACTTAATCGATCTCTGTATTTAACATAAAAATATTTGTTAATTAATTAAGCTCACTGACAACTTAAATTAGTTAACATCTTATTATATTCCTGAGTAGTACCACTCGACCTTATTAACACACCTGAACTTAATCAATCGGCCGGGTTTAGTGTGCTAATCCTTACGAGTTCCTCAGGGGATATTATCAACCCATTTTACTAGGATACAATTGCAAGATACAGACAACCAGCCTGAGCCACAAATAACTACTAACACCCAAGATACGTAGATCCGGTCGCGATGACGTTCACCATAGTAGGTCAAAGTGATAGATAGTCAAATGCACTCAGCTGAAGTTTTACCAAACTTAAGACCAGCTAAGTCACCGAGATCTTGGTTCTCCACTAAGGTCAGTTAGGAGAACACATCTCACTGTGATCCATCAATACACCACCTTAAGTGTACCTGTAAAGACAAGCAGCCAAGACAAGCCACTTCTTATCTAAACTGCAGCTTAAACCGACAACTTATCATTAAGTTGTCTCAGCTGTGATAATTGTTTATATCTTGTCAGTTCAACCAATATGTGTAGTCTTCTGTGATACCCGACACCCTACACAATTCTAACTTTTATACAAGATAAAGGATAACATGTGCAAATATATATATTTATCAAATAGGAGAATAAAATAGTGGTAGGGACAAAACACATTGTATACAAGCATAAAATTTGCTTCCAGTATACAAAATCTCAACAATTTTCCCACTTATACTAAAGTAAACTTTTAGTATACAATGTGTCAGTTCTAAGTACAAACTAGTACTCAGCTATCTATCCTATCTATCACTTTATCTTCTCCCACTTATACAAAAGTTTCAGCAGTCTTAAGTAGGGCATCTCTACCACTCCTTAGCCATGAACATGCTTCTCGTAAGCCGGGAGTGGTAAGCTCTTCGTGAAAGGATTAGCTATGTTGTTTTCAGTTCCAATTTTGTCAATCACCTCGTCTCCTCGATTTACGAATTCTCGTATAATGTGGTACTTTCTATCTAAGTGTTTAGACGCCTTGTAAGATCTAGGTTCCTTAGAATTTGTCACTGCACCCGCATTATCACAATAAATCGTGATCGCCTTAGGCAAATTCTGAACAATATCAAGATCTAGGAGGAAATTCTTAAGCAAAACGACCTCTTTCGAAGCTTCTGAAGCAGCCACATACTCTACTTCCACGGTTAAGTCCGCAATGTATTTCTGCTTTGCACTCCTCCATGAAATGACTCCACTTCCCAAGGTAAACATAAAACACGAGGTAGACTTCTTCTCGTCTCTGTCGGCTTGGAAATCTGAGTCTGTATAACCCAAAGACACTAGACTGTCTGACTGGTAAACAAGCCTATAATCTCTAGTCCGTTTAAGGTACTTGAGAATATGCTTGACCACCGTCCAGTGTTCATTTCAAGGGTTAGACTGATATCTTGAGACCATGCCTACATCATATGAGATATCTGGTCTCGTACAAAGCATTGCATTCATGAGGCTACCAACAGTGGAAGCATATGGTACTAGCCTCATACTTTCTATCTCTTCAAGCGTGTTAGGGCACTGATTGTTGGATAGAAAAATGCCACGTCTGAAAGGTACTAAGCCTCTCTTGGCATTTTGCATGCTAAAACGAGCAATAACAGTGTCAATGTAGGACGCTTGTGAAAAGCTTAACATCATTTTCTGGCGATGTCGGATAACCTTGATCCCAATGATGTAAGCAGCTTCACCTAAGTTCTCAATTGAAACTGCTCGGATAACCACGTCTTTACGTCTGATAAGTCTTCAACATTATTTCCAATGAGAAGGATGTCATCTACGTAAAATGCAAGAAACACCACTGATCCATTAACACAAATACGGTGCACACACCTCGTTAGGACAGGATACAAATCCATAGGATTTGACTACCCGTCGAAATGCTGGTGCCATAGTCGAGAAGCTTGTTTAAGTCCATAAATGGACTTCCTAAGTTCTAAACTAGATGCTCTTCGCCCTTCTTCACATAAGCATCTGGTTGTTTCATGTAGATGTCTCTACCTTTTTCAAGGTTACCGTTTAGGAATACAATTTTGACATCCATTTGCCAGATCTCTATGTTCATGTGATCTACTATGGCAAGGAGAATCTGAATGGATTTGATCATTGCTACAGGCGAGAAGGTCTCTTCGTAACTAATACCTTCTTTCTGGGTAAAACCCTTCGCTACTAGCCTGGCCTTAAACGCCATGATCTCTCCATTCGGTCCTCTCTTTCTCTTGTATACCCACTTACTACCAATAGCCTTGCAGCCCTCAGGTAGTTCAGTGATCTCGTATACATCCATATCAGTTATGGACTTAAATTCTGAGTCAATGGCGATTCCCCCAGGAATCTGCATCTATATCTCCCACTGCTTCGTTGTAGGTCCAGGGATCAACGGTATCCTATTCATCTGCCGGGAGATGATCAAACGTCTCCCCAGTGAACATATACCGATCAGGTGTAAATATCATCCTCCCACTATGTTGAACAGTGTCCGGCGCTGTGTTACTAGATTGTGATGTTACTCGTGGAGTACTATCTTGCACAACTGGTTGTTCAAGTGGAACTCGACCACCTTGTAATTCCTCAAGGATGATGTCGACTCGAGACTTATGGTTACTAATATAATCCTCTTCTAAGAACCGAGCATTAGTGCTAACAACGATCATCTGTTCTTTAGGATCATAAAAGTATCCACCCTTTGTTTCCTTCGGATACCCTATGAATAACATCACTTCTGAACGTGATTCCAATTTGTCGGCTTGCTTATTTAGCACATAAGCAGGACAATCCCAAATCCTTAAGTGGTGCAAACTAGGCTTATGCCCATTCCACAACTCGAAAGGGGTCTTTTGTACCGACTTGGAAGGCACACGGTTCAGCAAGTATACTGCAATCTCTAGGGCATATCACCAAGAGGAAACTGGCAAAGCTGGATAACTCATCATCAACTGAACCATCTCTAAGAGAGTTCGGTTCCTTCTCTCTAACACACCATTATGCTGAGGCGTGTCCGGTGCTGTCAGCTAGGATGTAATCCCACATTCTGTCAAGTAGTCGTTGAACTCGTTGGATATGTATTCCCCGCCACGATCAGATCGTAGTGTTTTGATTTCTTTACCTAGCTTCTTCTCCAATTCTGCCTTGAATTCCTTAAAGGCTTCAAAGTAATTCGACTTGTGGGGAACAAGGTAAACGTATCCATACCTCAATTAATCGTTAGTAAATGTGACGAAGTACTCATACTCTCCACGAGCTTGTATAGATATAGGCCCACACAAGTCAGAATGTATTAAACTTAATACTTCTGTGGCTCTATAACCCTTTGCCTTGAAAAGCCTAGTCACCATCTTTACTTCTAAGCAGGGTTCGTAAGTTGAAAATGGTTCAACTTGGAGAGACTCCAATGATCCATATTCCACCAACCTTTGAATCCTATTTAGATTGATGTGACCTAGTCTTAAGTGCCACAGATATGTTTGGTTTACCTTAGAAGATTCTTTCCTCTTCTTAGGATTTGATGATGAGGAAGCAACATGAACAGAATTATGCGGTTTATAAGTAATAGTGTATAAAGATCCATTTAATGGTCCGCCACAGATAAAATCATCGTCTTTAATGATAGAAACTTCACTATCAAAACTTGATTTATAACCATCCGTGGTGTAGAGTTTTGAAACAGAAATAATGTTTCGTCTAAACTCAGTCACATATGAAACATCCTTAAATACTAAAACAGAACTATCAAAAGATAGATTTAAAACTTCAATAGGAACTCTCGATCCATTGCCCATTGAGACTACCACCTTGCCATCTCTCAATTCCTTTTTCTGCAAGAAACCTTGCAAGGTGTAATAAACATGATCAGTTTCCCCCGAATCCACTACCCATTTGTGGGTAGAAGAGGAAACTAGAACAGTCTCAGTTACAAGAGCGACTCGCGTCTCTTTCTGTTTTGCCTTGACATCTGGAAAATAACTCTTCCATTGTCCTTTCTTACCATAATTGAAGAACCTTCCTTTCTTCGTTGGCATTCGCATGCTGCCGATAAGGACTGTCTTCTTACTCCCACTGCTCTTCTTGAATTGACCACCCTTTCTGCTCTTTTTTTGGTTTCCGCCTTTCGGAGGATTCGTTGAACTACTAGGGATATTCAAGACTTGAGCTCTCTTGCCCTTTCTTATAACCTCTCTGACCGCTGCCAAAGATTCGAGTAACATAGTCATAGTAAACTCATTCTTAGACATAGCGGTCCTAAAAGAGATGTTCTTATAAGACCTTTGCAGAGCAATTATTGGAGAGGTAAGATATCTCTTCCACTCTATGAAATTATTTAAAATGTTAAACCCGTTAGAGTTTGGTTGATGAGACTATTTAGGAACTCGAAAGAAATATTCGAACAGACATATCTGAAAAATATAATTTAAAAGCATGTATGAAATTAATATTTACACATAATTCGTAATTAATAATTATTGTAACCTTTTGTAAAAACAATGATATTAAAAACCTCGAACAGCTCTAGGAATTCTACTCGTAAGCCACGCATGTGGACGTTTACTAGCGTAACACTAAACCAAGCTACTTACCTAGCTCTTTAATTCCAATCCACGCCTAGGTTCTTAAGACGAATGGAATTAATAGTTCGATATTCTGGACCATGTTACTATTAAAACGCGGGAAGGGACTTCGAGGGAAGTGAATTGTACCTGCGGTGACATCCAAGCATTGACCATTAATTTGACCAAAATATAATCAAATTCTCGAAATTGACATACTTACTCGAACCATGCCGCATTCAATATAATCTAATTAGCCATCCTATTTAATTATTATTTTTTAGAGTACTCGTGTTTACTAGGCACGCAAGCCACGCAGGTGGACGTTTACGTCTTCGCTCCCACTACTCAATAATAATTAAATATTATTTTGGAAAATTCATCTCACAAAACTTGTAGCTCAAAGATGCAAGCAAGCCGCGCAGGTGGACATTTACTCACATAATCTTACTACTTCTGTGTAGAGTCCAATTAATGGAGGTCCGATTAAGTGTTTAATATCCAAATTAATGGAATATAATTAAACATTTAATTTAAAGTTGCTTAGTCTTTTTATTCAAAAGGTTTATTACGAATCATGCTAAAAATACATAATAATAAAACATGCTTAATAACGACATAAATCCTATTTAAAACATGCTTAATAACGACATAAATCCCATTTACATGCTTTTCTAAGCGCAATTAATCACATAATCGCATGCTAAAGCATAATAATAAATAAATACGCAAATAGGAAATTTAAAACGTCATTAACGAGCTTTAAACACGTAATTCCTAACTATTATATAGCCCGATCAAAATACAGCTCTTCGATCTTCAAAATCTTTGAATCTGGAAACTACATCGAACACGTGGCAGACACGTCAGCGCCACGTCAGCTCGTCTTCAACATCCAGCAGACCGCCGCCACCGTTCTAGGTCGGTTCTTTGCCGGCCGCCAGCACCCAGGGACGTGCAGGACGACGACGAACCAGGAGCCGCCGTCCTCGCTGCGCGCCGCCGCTCGGAGACGCGCGAGCGGCGCCGAAGGCGCTGGCTGCGCGCTGCGCGCCGCCGCCTTCCGCCGCTGTGTCCGTCCCCTTCCGGCCTCCCTTTCATCGTCTAAACATGTGGGCTGCGTTGATATGCTTAGATCTGTTGCCGCTGCGACGGGAATCAAGCGGATTTCCCATCCCGTCGCCGGCGAGCTTTGCCGCTCGAAATTCGTTCTCTTCAAACTGCGATTCAATCAATTGAAAGAGGAGAAACGTAATTGGAACACTCACAACCACCGTGTAATGGATTTCGGTCGAGATTAGTTCCTCAATTTCCCGAATTTCAAACGATTCGCCGGAATGAATTCATGACGAGCAGCAAACTTCAGACGTCAATTTCGATCACATTCGAGATCAGATGACCCCTTACGTCCTAACAACGTGAAGCTCGTAAGAGGAGGAATCCAGAGGTTCAAGCTGATCGTGAATCGGACACCGAACGAGCCGGTAATCACCGCCGCAAGGTGCGGCTGAACCCTAGAAAACTAGGGTTTTCGGCGTAAAATAGAGTTTTGTCTTTGTCTCATTTTTCGTGCCTCCCGGACCAAAATATAGTACAAAAACAGTACAAACACATAACAAATAGGTCCTATCAACTACTCGTAGATTTTGTCACGAGAAAAACGTTACAACGGGGTCAAAACAGTGGCTCGTTGGCCGGCCCAAACATAAAATTAGCCTGATAATGATGAAAATAAACCCTAATCATCTTTCTAACAGCAACAATCAGAGCCTAAACCAGGCTCGGATACCAATTGAAGGAAATATGAGGGGAAAATCGATTACCTTCCTCCTTCGTATGTTGTTGCACCTCTGATTGTTGCTCGTGTGTCAGATCTTCTGATCTATGTCCCGACCTTTTTCTCCCTCTGGGTGGTCAGAGAACTGGAGAAAATCAAGATTATCGTCTCTCTCTCTCAAACGGCGTCCATGTGACTTTAATGTGATTGTATGTCTGTTTATCAATTTAATTATATCCCTAATGGGCTTCTACATAAATTATCCAATAATATAATTAAATAATCTCTTGGGCTTCTAATATTTATCAATTAATTGGCCAAGCAAATTAATTCCAGATAAATAATATTATTAAACAATGGAAAAATACATTAATCTATTAAAAATGATTTCTGAGAGACAATAAATAACTAGGCAACTAATTGGGCCAAATCAGGGATCTAACACAAGAAATAAAACAGGGCCTCAAATTAATTAATTATATATGCTCAGCCTAGATCAAAATTAATTAATAAACACAGATTTATTCCACTAGAGAATTCGTGCTGACTTACTCCTTTATCCCAAATTGAGCAAGGGCTTGTATTTTAGACTTAATCGATCTCCGTATTTAAGATAGAAATATTCGTTAATTAATTAAGCTCACTGACAGCTTAAACTAATTAACATCTTATTATATTCTTGAGTAGTGCCACTCGACCTTATTAACACACCTGAACTTAATCAACCGGTCGGGTTTAGTGTGCTAATCCTTACGAGTTCCTCAGGCGATATTATCAACCCATTTTACTAGGATACGGTTGCAAGATACAAACAACCAGCCTGCACAAATAACTACTAAAACCCAAGATACGTACATCCGGTCGCGATGACGTTCACCATAGTAGGTCAAAGTGATAGATAGCCAAATGCGCTCAACTGAAGTCTTACCAAGCTTAAGACCAGCTAAGTCACCGAGATCTTGGTTCTCCACTAAGGTCAGTTAGGAGCACACATCTCACTTTAATCCACCAATACACCACCTTAAGTGTATCAGTAAAGACAAGCAGCCAAGACAAGCCACTTCTTATCTAAACTGCAGCTTAAACCGATAACTTATCCTTAAGTTGTCTCAGATGTGATAATTGTTTATATCTTGTCAGTTCAACCAATTCGTGTAGTCTTCTATGATACCCGACACACTACACAAATCTAACTTTTATATAAGATAAATGATAACATGTGCAAATATATATAATTATCAGGGTAGGGACAAAACACATTGTATACAAGCTTAAAATTTGCTTCCAGACAGAAGGTATATTTCTTCCTCTCCTATTTACATTAGGACACTGCCATGGTGTGGTGGAGGCAACATCGAGCGAGGGACTTGTACCACCGAGAAGTGGAACTAGTTCAAGAGGGAGATCAAACGGCAATTCTATCCGGAGAATGTTGAGGAGGAGGCAAGAAGCAAGTTGCGACATCTATCGCAGAAAGGTACGATTCGCGACTATGTTAAAGTGTTTTGTAATGTGCTTTTGGAGATTCAAGATTATTCGGAGACGAAGGGTTTGTTTGCCTTCAAGGTTGGGTTGCAAAATTGGGTCAAGTTGGAGATCCAACGGCGTGGAGCGCCAGACCTAGCAACTGCAATCGCCATTGTCGAGTCATTGATCGAGTTCAAAAGGTTGGAGGACCCAAAGTCACCAAAAGATCGAGAGGACAATGCAAAGAGTGGGGGCAGACCATCATGGCAATGAGAGTCCTCCAAAGCACCGTAAGACCGAGAAGGGGAGGAACACCGATAGAGACAAAGGTAAAGAAAGACCTTCTCTCAAGTCATTCCTTTGCGATGGACCACACGTCGTGAGAGATTGCCTGACGAAGCACAAGTTATCCACCTTACTCGAGGGAGGGGATGACAAGATGGAAGAGTCCGAGGGTGACTAGGAGACGCCGGTGAAGGTCGGCTCGCTCCAAATTCTCGGCGCCATCAAGGAGAAAGGAGAGGCATCCAAGAAGAAGATGCATCTCTACACGAAGGCCAACATAGGTGGATAATTTGTAAAGGCACTTGTGGACACCGGAGCATCCAAAAACTTCTTGGAGGCAGCGGAGGCGAAGAAGTTGGGTATAAAGTATACCAAGCGGGAGGGAATGCTCAAGGCCGTTAATTCGGCGCCTAATCCACTTGTGGGAGTGGCCTACGTCGTCAAGGTGGACCTCGGCACGTGGAGTGGACGTGTCGACTTTTCCATTATGGACATGGACGATTATCCAATGGTGTTTGGCATGGAGTTTGTGGATCGAGTCAAGGTCATACTGTTGGTCCCGAGATTAAATGTTTAGGTGTAGAGGGGGGGGGGTGAATACACCTGAAAACAATTTCTCAACTTTAAATGCGAACAGTCCTTTTTAGGAGAATGTCGTACTGAACAAGTTCAGTAGGCCAAATAAGCTGTTCTGAATCACGTGGCAAAGAGACTGACTTCACTGAAGCCTGCTAGCTGACTTGAGTCAGAATTCAGTACCGTTCAGATGAAGTTCAGTAAGTGCGTAATTGTGTAGGCCCAAATTCAGTTGAGTTAGAAAACGCTTTTAAGAAAACAGTTTCAGTATATTAGTGCGATCGATTAAGCTTTGCTGAAACTCAGTTGAATGATTTTAGAAATATTTTCAGTATGAACAGTAATCAATGCAACAGTAAAAAGACAGAACACAAGCAATTTTAAAGTGGTTCGGATCCAACAATCCTACGTCCACTGTCCCAAAAAGATCAGGAGGCTATTTTATTATACTGAGTTAGTCTCAGTCGGTTTGTGCACTGGACAAACAATGGTCAATGCAACAGTAAAAAGACAGAACACAAGCAATTTTAAAGTGGTTCGGATCCAACAATCCTACGTCCACTGTCCCGAAAAGAACAGGAGGCTATTTTATTATACTGAGTTAGTCTCAGTCGGTTTGTGCTCTGGACAAACACTGGTCTTGAGATTTATACTGAGCAAGTCTCAGTTTACAAGGTATCAAACTAAAGTGTTTGACAAACTCTCCAACTATGAAAGAGTCCTTTACAATAAGGATTAGTTCAGATGTGAACTCCTTCGTCTAGGCTACGGATAAGATCTGCTGAGCTTAAGTTAGAGGGATATGGAACGAGAAGGTGGCTTCTAGAGTGACGAACGGTAAAGTATAGACTTGGGTTCGTATTCAGTCACTTGGATATTTGAGGTTTTATGATCTGGTTCAGCTTGGTTCCCTATGAGCAAGTATGTCGCCTTTCACTGGAGATTACTCTATGAAGTTCTAGCAGAAAGCTTAAGTCGTTTTAAGTTGCTAGTGAATGCTCTTGTGTTCTTCGATTTCTAGGTTTCATTCGGTGAGGTTCAATTTGAAATCATCCCTCTATTTATAGAGCAGAGACATGCATAGATCCGTTGGAGACGACGATCCATGTGTCTCTCTCTTTTGGGTAGCTAACGGCTCTTTCAAAGTATGGTGGCAGAGTCCTTTCCCTCCATTTCTGGAAAGTTGTTGACTTGCAGCTTTAATCAGAAAGTAGACAGCTGACCGCTTGTCATTGGTCGAGGCTGAAGAAAGTAGGTGAGACAGAACAGACTTCAAGGTGGATCTGAAGTTGACTTCTCTATACCTCATATGACTCTGGTGATTTGACTTAATAAATCCTGACAGTCAGAAGACTGTTCAGCCGTTGCTGAGTCTGATCTATATTCAGTAGCATACTCCTGCTGAGTCAGCTCTACTGAAGATCAATTCGAGTACGATGAATCTGCTCCCGCTGAGTTCGGGTTCCATCGACTCCTTTCGCATATCTTGCTCTGCCGAGTCCAAGATCACCGAGTCTTCTTCTTCCGTACCGGAGGCTGATAATCTGCTGAAGAACAGCGGACAGAACTGAGCGCCTGAACCAAAATGAAGAGTGTCTACTGAGTCTGAAACTCTCAGAGACAAAACAACAAATTACAACGGAATGGTTCATCAATCAAAGTAGGGTTTTTGGATCTTCAAATCTTCAGAGCACTAGGCTACTGAGTTGTCTCCCAACAATTTGTGGAGCTACTGAATCATCTCCCAACAATTTCCCCCTATTTGATGATGCCAAAACCTAACACTATAACTATCAGAAACAGAGCTCCTTACAAATATTACAAGTAGAATCTTTGGAGTTGTTCTTCAAGTTCTAGACTACTGAGGGAATCAGGGAAGAAATATTAGATCCTATACATAAAACTAACATCAATTTCCCCATTTCTAACAACAATTTCCCCTTATAAGCACTCTAACAAACCAGAAACTAACAAGATAAGAACTGACAGATAAATATTCAGTGAGTTTGTGAGTCAGTAATCACTTGAGTGATTCTGAGTGTTAAGCATAAAAGAAACAGGGTCATGTAGATAATACGGAATTGTCAGGGCCGAATAACAGTGATGTATTATATATGGAGAAATGTCAGTACAGTACATCAGACTTGCTATTCTAAGAAAGAAAGAACAGAAATACAAGAAGCTATCTATCATCTCTTGAACTGCTGAATCCGATCTTTGAAGTCCTTTGATTTTGCTTCAGGGAGTGGCAGTCTATACATTCTGTAAGTGACCCTTCTGAGCTTCAGTATCTCAGGCATGTCAGCAGGCTCATCTTCATCTAGATTCTTGGCTTGAGCAGCATCTTTGGTTTCTTTTTCAATCACCCCGGAGTGTACAAAACCATCAAGCTTTAGTGGGGGAGGCATAAGACTTGGAGCTGGGACCCTGACATCAATCTTTTCTGCTATGGCCTTCTGGACTCTTGCATAAATCTCTGGATCAGTCTTCAGAAGCTATTCAGCAAAAGCAATGGATTTGTGCATATCAGGCCAGTATCTCCAGAAGTAGAATCTCTTAATATAATCTGCTTTCAGTGTCTCCTACTTCTGAGTCCGTTCCCATGGCATCCAATCATCAACCCTAGTCCATCTATGGATTTTGAGGTCTGTAGGCTTCCTGAGTCTTCTATATTTGTAGGGAATGTCAGCTTTATCAGGTATCCTCTGGCTTGCTTCCTTCTCAGCCTTAATCCTCAGAGCTTCTAGATCAGCAGGTCTGAGCCTTTCTCTTGCTGCATCAATCTGCCTGGCTTCAGCTCCTCTGTCTAGGTACCTCTCCATCTGATCCCATATTTCCTGCATCTCTTGTTCTTGAGCCTTAGAAGGGACATAGGAAGGCACTTGCTCTTCTTCCTCTGAGTCAGCAGGTGTTGAAGATTTTTCTTTGGAAGTACCTTGCTGACCAGATTGTTGCTGCTGTTGCTGATCTCTTTCTTTTTCCTTATCTGCTTCATCACTTGCTGGCTTTTTCTTTGGCTTGTTGGCAGCCTCAGCCTCGGCAATCTCCCTAGCTAGCTTCTCATCAGCTGCTATCTGAGCTTCTTCCTCGGGAGTTATGAACCTTTTGGTTCCTTTCTTTTTGGGAGGAGTGGGAAGCTTCAGTACCTTCTTTCCCTTCCCTTGCACTGGAGGAGGTAGAGGGACTTCTTCCTCTTCTGAATCCTCCTCTGCATACTTAGCAATTTCCATAATGATGTCGCTTGGAGTCTGAGTTGCTTGAGTAGCAGATTCCTTGGGTTGTCCTGAGCCACTTGGGCCAGTCTCAGCAGGCACTACAGCCCCTGCTGCTGAGACACCCTGGGCCTCACCCTGTGTAGTCTGAGTAGTGGGACCAGTGGGAGCTGATTGCTGAATCTGAGATGCTCCTTCCACTGTCCTTACTCCTTTTGGTACTCTGAGTACCTTCTCATTTCCTTCAGGTACTTTCTCCTTTCCTTCCCCCTTTTTGGCATCAGCAAATAATCCAGGGGTGGGAATCTGTACCTTCTTATTCAGGCTTGAGTAGGCTGAAGCAAGTTTGTCCAAGGCATCTTGCAGCTTCACAAGCCTCTCATGGAGCTCATTCCTCTCATCAGTTAACTGCTCGCTGTACTTCTTGTGAGAGTTCTCCATCTAAGTCTGAATATCCTGCAACTTCTGATCCACTTTATCTTCCATGGCCTTCTGAATGGTTTGGAGTCTGAGCTCGGAGGCCTGAGATATATAACAAATGGATGCAGTATGAGCTGACTGGGCTGCCTTGTATTCTTCCAGAAGTTTAGCTTGGCCAGCTTCCATCAGCTTCAATTGCTCTTCGAAGTTAGCTCTCTGAGTGGCAAGTGTGTCGGTCAGTATAGTTGAGAAGTCGGGGGCAGGCGAGTTTTGAATTGAAGTCCTGAGCCCCTTTATCTCCGCACTCTGAGCCTGAGTGGTCTACCTCCACGTCTTGTGGACGGCGCGGGCGAGGAGTCTGTTCTGAGTTCCTTGACTCCTCAGTGCCCTGGCCACTGACTTCGAGCGTCGGCTTTTAGGGCTGGGCGCTACCTCGAACGCAGACTCCAGCAATAGCTATACTAGTTCCGCAGTCTTTGAGGTACCAGCCGCCGACTGGCCTGGAGCAAGGATGTTGAGTGGTGGTTTAGCAGTAGTAGTGGGAGCATCCTTGTCCAGTTGAGTTCCCTCATCAGGCTTCTCAGGGCCTGAATCACGGGATGAGTCCTGATCACCAGGATCAGACCCATGTGAGGGCACCGTCGCTGAAGTGGGTTGTCGGTCATTCAGCATGGCGAGCATGGCAGCCCTCAAATCGTCTAAGGAGCAGATATTGGAAGGCTCGGAATATCCTATCTTCTCCCTTATCATTAACTCCTCTTCATGCAGTTGTTCGTAGGAGTGATGCTGGATCAACTTGTTCAGTGTTGACCACTCCTGGAACCTGATCAGTGTGTGGAGCCTAGCCTGCCTCGCCAATATAATTAGATCTGCATGGCTGGCTATCTCCGGAATGTGTTCTAAAATCTCTCGGGAGGCTCTTGATTGCAGAGCAGACGCCTCCATCCCGATTGATTCTGATTCAGAAGAAGTCTCTGAGTCTTCAACTTCTATCGGAGACTGTTGCTTCTCAGCAGAAGGAATGCTGCTGAGTGGAGGGATATCTAAGGGGCTCTGAGAAGTAGGAATTGGTTCAGTTTCTACCCCTTGGTCTACTGTTTCACCTTGTTCTGTGGAGACGGCTTTCTCCACTTACACGGTCTTCTCTGAGGACTCAACCTCGTCCCTTAGTTGCAAAGGCGGTGCAACTACGACCTCACTGACTTTCTTCAGTCTCTTGATCGGTGTCTTGGGAATAGACTTAGGAGGAGACCTCTTCTTTGTGGGAGTTGAGGTCTTCTGAGCTCCTGTCTTGGGATCAGCAGGCCCTGACCCAATCTGCTGAAGGGTCGTTGCCCTGCTCTGGAACCTGACTTTCTTCGGATTGAAGTAAAGCTTGTCAGCATATACTACTTGGTCAGCTCCGCATAAGTCTTCTATCATTACGGATAGCTTTAATCCGTATAGGAGCTTTCCCTTCACGGCTAGGCGGTTGGATGTTCTGTCAAACTTGGCGGCCTGAGTCATGAATTCCTTGAGAAAGAACTCAGTCCAGTTGATCTTGGCATGATCGTATATGGCCATCATTAGCTGAATCTTCGGCCTTGATACTTGATCGAATGAACCGGCCTGACTCGTCAGTAGCTGAGTGACGTTGTAGGCAAGGGCTCTGAATTGTGGGAGCATGGCGTTCTTTGGGAAGGTGGCTGGCTCTGAACGTTGTAGGCTTCCCGCATAAAGTTTCTAAGTACTCGTCCATAAGGTCGTGTTTGTATCCCACCGTACTGCATCCTTCATTTGGAAGTTTGAAGCTACGCTGAAGAGCTTCCTTAATGGACATCGTCTTGATTTCTGAAACAGCATGGGAGGGGTCTCCAATCGTATGATTGACGAATCTGCATCTGATGTCTCCTTCAACAGACTCTGAGTTCAAGTATAGCTCAGCTATTTGGCGCGGGAGGAAGTACGATGGCTTCCTTGACCGAAAACCCTCCAAGCCTGTTGCCCTCAGTGCGTCAAAGATCTCTTCCATGAAGTCGAGATCGCAGGCATCAAACTCCATCATCGGTTCACACCAGACGAGATCCTTCTCTAGGATCTCTTGCATATCTAGGGGAACACTTACGTATGATCCTGTCATGATTTATATTCTGCAAATGAAAAATATCAGTATCGAATGGAAAAATATTATAAGTATCATATACGATGTTGAATAATCATTAAATATTTACCAAAGTTTTTCTGAGAGATTTGAAAATAAGTTTGCAAGTAGACGAAAGCTTTTTCTCAGAAAACTAGGGTTGTGAAATTTGCAGAGTGAAAATGGCGGTTTCTAAACTTTGAACGTGTTTTTATATGATAAAGAAGATGAATAGTTAAAAATCCACGGTTCAGTTTTAAATTGCTTTATGAGATAGACGGCTAGGATTTAATGTTATAAAATAGGCAATGATCAATTTAGCCGCCTAAGTCAAAATACAGTTGTAACTAGCCAAAGAAGTAACTTGATTCGACATGCATTTAATGCGCCGCAGAGTTCAACATGCTTTACATAGAATATCATGTAATTAATGTAAACCGTTATACTTAATGACATTTTCTAAGGCATTGAATACGAAGCTGAATCTGAATCATAAATGCACAAAATATTTCATTGGCTACTGAGTAGAGATACGCAAACCTGTCAGCTGAACATCAAAGTTAGCTGATACCTCGTATAGATGGTTGCTGAGTCTCTTACGTACTGAATTTATTCAGTACTAAGAGTGAACATTCCCCTTTGCTGATTGTTCCTCTCCTGAATCCACTTACTGTCTAGAGTAAGTAGGGTCCAACAGACTTAGCTCTACTGAAAGTTCTCTGAATCTGGCTTCAGCTAGAGGCTTGGTCAGAATATCTGCCCTTTGATGGTCAGTATGGATCTTCTCCATTCTGATATCCTTATGCTTCAGTGGTTGACGTCGCTACTGAATGTTGTTTCTTTGAAAACCATGATATCAGCTTACTGCCAAGGAACTGACAAGTTCCAGAAGTTGACTTTCGGTCAATTCTACATCCTGCATAGTCAGCATCAGAATAACCAGTTAGTTCAATATTATCATCTACTGGATACCATAAACCCATATCAGGTGTTCCTCTGAGATAGCGGAGATTCTTCTTTCCTGAGTCCATGTGACTCTGCTTAGGATTCGCCTGAAATCGAGCACAGACACCTACAGCATAAGTTATGTCAGGTCGGGTAGCAGTTAGATATAATAATGGACCAATAATTGCATGAAATTCAGTATGGTCTACTGATACTCCCTCTTTATCAAGATCAATTTTCATGTTCGTATTCATCGGGATCTTGATTGGTTTGCCGGATGTGCAACCGAACTTCTTGATGAGGTCTCGAGTGTATTTTCCTTGATTGATGAACGTTCCCTTCTCAGATTGTTTAACTTGAAAACCAAAGAAATAATTAATCTCTCCCATTATTGACATCTCGAACTTATCCTTCATCATTTTCTCAAATTGCTGACACATGATGACGTTCTTCGATCCGAAGATTATATCATCAACGTAGATCTGCACAAGTAAAATGTCGTCTTCCAGTCGAATGCTGAATAATGTGCGGTCTACTGTGCCTTTCTGAAAACCTTTCTGAAGAAGAAACTCAGACAGGGTATCGTACCAAGCCCTGGGTGCTTGTTTTAATCCGTACAGAGCCTTTCTGAGTCTATAGACCTGATGTCCCTACTGAAAGCCGGAAGGATGTTCTACATAGACTTCTTCTTTCAGCACGCCGTTCAGGATCGCAAACTTCACATCCATTTGATAAACTCTGAATCGCTGATGTGTTGCGTAGGCTAGGAATAGTCTGATTGCCTCCACTCTTACAACTGGAGCGAAAGTTTCGTCGAAATCTATCCCTTCAGCTTGACAGTAGCCTTTTGCCACGAGTCTTGCTTTGTTCCTTACTATAACGTTGTTTTCATCTCGCTCGTTCTTGAAAACCCATTTAGTTCCAATCACATGTTGATGTCGGGGTCTGTCAACAAGCTCCCATACTTCGTTTCTCGTGAACTGATTCAGCTCCTCCTGCATAGCTACGATCCAATCAGCATCCTTGAGTGTGTCTTCAACTGACTGAGGTTCTTCAGTAGACAAGAAGCAGGAATATAATGCACTTTCTCCCTGACAGAATCTGGATCTTGTCTTTACGTTTGCTGAAGGATCTCCAATAATCAGGTCAGAAGTGTGAGCGTCCAGCCATGATCTACGATGTTTCAACTCTTCATCTGAGATTTGTTCAACACGGATAGTAGGTGAGTTAGGCATTTCAGTTGTACAATTTTGAGATTGAAGCAGTTCAGTTACTAGAGTTAGGTCTACTGAGTCACCAGATTCAGGGGCATTTAGCTCAGGAACTTCATTCATTCCCCCTGAATCATTATCCTCAGTAGAGGTCTCAGTTACCACTTGGTTTTCTTCATCGACCTGAGTTACTTGGGATTGACTGCGTTCGGCAGAGTCAACTGTTCGGCCTACTTCTCGCCTGGCCGAGATTCGATTGACTTATCTTCAGTTTCCACTTCTGAATCATCATCCCAATACAGCTGGATCTTTTCAACTTTATCTGTTAGGCTCTGATACTGTAGCTGCTTACTGATGTCCTCAGACTCTGGTTTAGAGTTTTTGCTCCTGTCTTCAGTAGCAAACTCATTAAAAAAAACATGAGGGTTTTCCTCCACGCAAAGGGTTCGGTAGTTAAAAACTCTGAAGGCTTTGCTGACCCGAGAGTATCCAAAGAAGACTCCCTGGTCTGACTTGCTATCAAAAGTCTTTAACTGATCCTTCCCATTATTGTGGATAAAGCACGAACACCCAAAAATATGGAAATAAGATAGAGAAGTCTTCCTTCCGTTCCATAATTCATATGGTGTCTTCTTATGCTGCTTAGTCAGTAGAGATATGTTCTGAGTGTAACATGCAGTGTCAGTAGATTCTGCCCAGAATTTGGTTGGGAGTCCTAAATCTGCGAGCAGGGTTCTTGCTGCTTCTTTGAGTGTTCTATTCTTCCTTTCAGCAACCCCATTTTGTTGAGGCGTGCGCGCGGCAGACGTCTCATGCTCTATGCCTTCAGCTTTGCAGAACTCCTCCACCATCGAATTCAGGAACTCAGTTCCTCTGTCTGAACGTATTTTTATAATCTTGGTGTTCTTCTCGATACTGAGCTTTTTCAGAAGCGTAGGTAACTCTGTTTTGACGTCAGACTTGTTGGCAATAAATATGACCCATGTGTAGCGCGAGTAGTCATCAATGACCACTAAAGCATACTTTTTGCCTCTGATCGCCATTGGAGAGACTGGACCGAATAAATCCATATGTAGCAGCTGAAGGATTCCATCAGTGGAAGGCGATGGAATAGGTGGACTTTGATTCCTTGTTTGCTTTCCCTTCAGACATGCTTCACACTGAGTGTCTTTGCTGAATACTTCATTCGGCAGTCCTCTTTCTAGAGTGTTTCTAGCTAGCTTGTTGAGCGTCTTGAAGTTGAGATGACTGAGTCTTCTGTGCCAGAGCCACCCCATTCTGTTGTCGTTCTTCGCCAACAAACAAGCTTCAGGTTCAACTGAGTTCCAGTCAGCTACGTAGATATTCTTTTTGCGCGAACCTGATAACACTGTTTTCCCCGTAGATTTATCAATGACATCACAGAAACCAACGTAAAAAATCACTCTATTCGAGTTATCACAAAATTGACTAACAGAGAGAAAATTATGCTGAAGTCCTTCAACATATGATACTCTTAGAACTGTTGAGGTTCCAATGTTGAGTGTTCCATAGTTTCTGGTATAGCCTTTTGCGTTGTCTCCAAACTCGATTAGGGGTCCTTCTTCAGTAGTATAATTCTTCAGTAGGTCCTTCTGGTATGTCATGTGTCTTGAGCATCCGCTGTCCACATACCAAGGGTCCTTGTGCACCTGCAAAACATAATTATATTTAGGTACCCTTTATTTTTGATTTTGGGTCCTTAGATGTTAGTTTTGGAAACCCATATATGTCTTACGACCCTGATGGTCTCAGACAGTTTCTTCCCACTTTGATCAACATACTTGACCATTGGACTGGTCGATGCTGACTTCTGAGGCGTCACAGGTTCAGGAGTCCTGATCTTCTGAATTGGTGGACTGCTGACTTTTGCCTTCTGCACGGCTTTATTCTTCTTCTTCTGACTTTTAGGTCCTCTCCTGACTATAGGATCATAATAATATAACCCATAATGAGTTAGATATGTCAGCTGCGGAGGTCCATACTGATCAGCCCACTTAACTTTGTTGGTTCCCCCTTGACTGAACTGGGGAGATTTGGAACTGATCTTCTTGTCAGAATGCTGATAGCTGGGATGAGGTGGCTTCATCTTCTATTTGTTCTTGCCTAGGGGGTTCAGAATCTCAGCGTTGATGGTCTCCCCTTGAATAAACCTATCAGCTAGCCGGTTTTCTGAGCGTACGGATGCAGATGAGGATGCTCCATGGCTGAATCCAAGTCCCTCCTTGCAGTGCTTAGGCTTGATGCTGGCAAGCATGGCCTCAAGCTTCTTTTCAGTGCCCATGTACCGCTCTGTCATCAGATTCCTCCACACATCATCGCTTTTCTTCAGCAGTTCATGCTCAGTCTGAAGTCCTGACAACTCTTGCTTCAGTAGACTCAGTTCAGTATCTTTCTGAGTCAAGTCATTGGTCAGTACCGAGATCTGATCTTCTTGATGCTGAGACTTGGCCATCACAGAGTTTATCTCCTCCCTGAGTCTCAACACAAGTCCTTCTGACTCAGTAGCAACCTGACTCTCCTGAGAAAGTCTCTGATTCTCCACTTTCAGGGTATCCAACTCCTGAAGAGTCTTACTGAGCAGCAGACTCATCTGAATCTGCTCGTCGAGTAACTCTTCATATGCGATTGCGACGTCCAGATTCTCATCTGCATCTGAAATAGTATCGTGTGTGCAGTGTGAAAAGGAGTTAAATGGAGCGTGAGAGTTTACCTCATCCTCTTCTCCTGCCATGAGACACTTTTCAGCGTCTTCTTCAAGCTCTACGGCCATGAATGTCGCTTCATCGTCTGATGAATCCATGAAGGAATCGACTTCATCTAAGTCGTCTGAGAGTTCACCAGCTATATATGCTTGACGCTTCTTGGTGAACTTCTCCCTTCGAGCTTTGTGTGCTGCTCTTTCAGCAGTACTGAGCTCAGGACAATCATACTGATAATGTCCTGGCTTTTTGCAGTTGTAGCAGGTAGTGACTCTCTCTTCTTTGCTCTCGCTGTCTTTCAATTGAGATGAGTCCTCCTGTTTCCTACAGTCAGAAGTATGTGAGTCAAGAGTGCGCTTAGGTGTATACTCAGACTTACCTTCGGAGTTTTTTAAGACTCTTGAGAGTTTTCTGCGCCTCTCCTTCTCTTTCTGATACTTTACGGCAAGGAGCGCGTACTTCTTAGCCAGGTTTCCTTCTTGTATGTCACTGAGTGAAGGTTCAGCCTTGCTAGACGCTGGAGCCGCTGTGCTAACTGATGCTTTGAAAGCATGGTCGATTTGGGTGTCAGCTTCAGCTCGCTGCTTCCTTTGAGGTAGACCAAACTCGAACTCCTCATCTTTAAGTTCTGAAAAAATATGGTCAGGAGTAACAATAGGTAAATCAGAATGTCTCAGTAAAGTAGCAAATGGAGTCCAATGACCGTCTGGAAGTGCCCTCAAAATCTTGAGATTCATTTCTCGGTTGGAGAATGTCTTTTCCAGCCCGTTGATGGTGTTCATCAGATCAGTGAATTTGACGTTAAGATCTTCGATGGTGTCACCAGGCATGAGAGACAGTCTCTCTAGCTTCTGAAGTTCCAGCGCCAGCTTGTTCGCTTTGATCTTCTGAGTCCCCCGACTCGGTAGTGCTAGAGCATCCTAGAGTTCCTTCGTGGACTTGCAGTCCTGAACTCTCCCGAGATAAGAATCGCTCAGGGTGGTCAGTATGGCATTTCTGGCGACCCGGTCTAAGTTGTGAAGCTTCTTCTCCTTAGGGGTGAAGAGACTTCTATCTTTGGGAATCTTCTTCCCGGTCACCATGCCTCCTCCTTGTGCTGGGTCCTGAGTTTCGACACTATCAATCATGGGAACGATAGGTCCGTCCTCCAGTACCTCTGTTATGCTGTCTTGGAGGGAAGTCAGATGTGCCTCCATTCTGACTCGCCATACCCCGTAGTTCTCTACTGAGAACATGGGTACCATCCTGATTCCTGACATATCATACATTGAAAATAGTGATATGAATGAATAATGATATGCAGTGAAAACATTTTCTGGATCCGTTCAAGTAGACCAGTTTCAGAATAACAAGAGTCTTAGAGAACTCCTGCTCAGAATAACAATGGTGATATGAATAAAGAGTTTTGTAATGTGCTTTTGGAGATTCCAGTTTATTCGGAGAAGAAGGGTTTGTTTGCCTTCAAGGAAGGGTTGCAAAATTGGGTCAAGTTGGAGATCCAACGACGAGGAGCGCTAGACCTAGCAACTGCAATCGCCATTGTCGAGTCGTTGATCGAGTTCAAAGGTTGGAGGACCCAAAGTCACCAAAAGATCGAGAGGACAATGTAAAGAGTGGGGGGAGACCATCGTGGCAATGAGAGTCCTCCAAAGCACCGTAAGACCGAGAAGGGGAGGAACACCGACAGAGACAAAGGTAAAGAAATACCTTCTCTCAAGTGTTTCCTTTGTGATGGACCACACATCGTGAGAGATTGCCCGACGAAGCACAAGTTATCCACCTTACTCGAGGGAGGGGATGACAAGATGGAAGAGTCCGAGTCGGCGCCATCAAGGAGAAAGGAGAGGCCTCCAAGAAGAAGATGTGTCTCTACACGAAGGCCAGCATAGGTGGATAATTTGTAAAGGCACTTGTGGACACCGGAGCATCCAACAACTTCTTGGAGGCAGCGGAGGCGAAGAAGTTGGGTATAAAGTATACCAAGCGGAAGGGAATGCTCAAGGCCGTTAATTCGGCGCCTAATCCACTTGTGGGAGTGGCCTAGGACGTCAAGGTGGACCTCGGCACGTGGAGTGGACGTGTCGACTTTTCCATTATGGCCATTGACGATTATCCAATGGTGCTTGGCATGGAGTTTGTGGATCGAGTCAAGGCCACATTGTTGGTCCCGAGATTAAACGTTCAGGTGTAGAGGGGTGGGGGGTGAATACACCTGAAAACAATTTCTCAACTTTAAACGCGAGCAGTCCTTTTCAGGAGAATGTCGTACTGAACAAGTTCGGTAGACCGAATAAGCTGTTCTGAATTGCGTGGTAGAGTGACTGACTTCACTGAGGCCTGCTAGCTGACTTGAGTCAGAATTCAGTACCGTTCACATGAAGTTCAGTAAGTGCGGAATTGTGTAGGCCCAAATTCAGTTGAGTTAGAAAACGTTTTTAAGAAAACAGTTTCAGTATATTAGTGCGATCGATTAAGCTTTGCCGAAACTTAGTTGAATGATTTTAGAAATATTTTCAGTATGAACAGTAATCAATGCAACAGTAAAAAGACATAACACAAGCAATTTTAATGTGGTTCGGATCCAACAATCCTACGTCCACTGTCCCGAAAAGATCAAGAGGCTTTTTTATTGTACTGAGTTAGTCTCAGTCGGTTTGTGCACTGGACAAACACTGGTCTTGAGATTTATACTGAGTAAGTCTCAGTTTAGAAGGTATCAAACTAAAGTGTTTGACAAACTCTCCAACTATGAAGGAGTCCTTTACAATAAGGATCAATTCAGATATGAACTCCTTCGTCTAAGCTATAGATAAGATCTGCTGAGCTTAGGTTAGAGGGATAGGGAACGAGAAGGTGGCTTCTAGAGCGACGAATTATAAAGTATAGACTTGGGTTCGTATTCAGTCGCTTGGATACTAGAGGCTTTATGATCAGGTTCAGCTTGGTTCCCTATGAGCAAGTATGTCGCCTTTCGCCGGAGATTACTCTATGAAGTTCTTGCGGAAAGCTTAAGTCGTTTTGAGTTGCTCGTGAATGCTCTTGTGTTCTTCAATTTCTAGGTTTCGTTCGATGAGCTTCAATTTGAAATCATCCCTCTATTTATAGAGCAGATACATGGATAGATCCTTTGGAGACGACGATCCATGTGTCTCTCTCTTTTGGGTAGCTAACGGCTCTTTCAAAGTATGGTGGCAGAGTCTTTTTCCTCCATTTCTGGAAAGTTGTTGACTTGCAGCTTTAATCAAAAAGTAGACAGTTGGCCGCTCGTCATTGGTCGAGGCTGAAGAAAGTAGTTGAGACAGAACAGACTTCAAGGTGGATCTAAAGCTGACTTCTCTATACCTCGTATGACTCTGCTGATTTGACTTAATAAATCCTAACAGTCAGAAGACTGTTCAGCCGTTGCTGAGTCTGATCTATATTCAGTAGCATACTACTGCTGAGTCAGCTCTACTGAAGATCAATTCTGAGTACAGTGAACTCCTGCTGAGTTCATTTCCACTGACTCCTTTCAGTATACTGCTCCTGCTAAGTCCAGTATCACTAAGTCTTCTTCTTCTTGTACTGAGGCTGATAATCTGCTCAAGAACAGTGGACAGAACTGAGCGCCTGAACCAAAATGAAGAGTGTCTACTGAGTCTGAAACTCTCAGAGACAAAACAACAAATTACAACGGAATGGTTCATCAGTCAAAGTAGGGTTTTGAGATCTTCAAATCTTCAGAGCACTAGGCTACTAAGTTGTCTCCCAACAATTTGTGGAGCTACTGAATCATCTCCCAACACATACCAATTCCTTATGCCGACATCCTGCTCATCATGGAGGGTGGCAAGCCAAGCGTGGTGCCGTTAGCAAGGGAAGAGATACAATCAACCAAGCGTGTCTCGGCAATGCACCTATTGGATGAGATTTGGAAGGCCAACAAAGTTCGGTGGGAGGCGGGAAGTCCATCACCCGGAGGGGTGGAACAACGAAGCAGGGCTTGAGGAGGGCGGGGAGGATGATCGAAGACGACCGAGGGACCGCGAGGCTCGGGATTGCTCAAGTGAAGACCAACACGGAGTTGAAAGAGTTAGCAAAGGCAGGGGCCGATGCTAGAAGGAGGCGAGCTCGAAGTATACAAGACGGATGCGACGAGGACGTCGCCAAATTGAGTGGGGGAGAATGTCACGAGCCTCTTGTTCGAGAGGGGCTATCGGGCATGTTGCGGAGCATTGGGCCAAGTGGGCTGAGTTTTACTAGAAGATAGTGTTGGGCTAGGCTTATAGTTTTCCCTTTTGGAGGCTTGTAGATACTTGTAGGAGATTCTAGATGTGTAGATAAGACCTAGATCAATATGGAAAGATCTAGGTGATTGATATGATTGATAGGTGATTGATTAGATGATTGACTTGATTGATCACGGAAGGATAGGAGCCCTTAGATTGAATTGATGTAAGCCGTTCATTGTAGGAAATGGGGCTATAAATACCCCAACTTCATTCATTTGTAAACCATCCAAGTCTTGAGTAATATACAAGTATTCTCCAAGAGCTTCTCTCTCTACTTTCACTCCCTAAAACTGTGTTTGTTCGAGGGTAGGCTGACTAACAAGCTTCGAGGCGACGTTAAGTTGCTAGTGCCGCACGTGAAATTCCGCGCACATGACATAATGTACGTGTGTATGTGAGCGTATGTGTGTTTTTCTTTTTATTAACAGTAAAACACAGTTAATAATATTGTGGCTCATTACTAATTATGTTGCTAATGACTTCAATTAATAATAATAACATCCCATAATATAATTAATAAATAAACATTGGGCCACTTATTTATCAATTAATTGGTCCTACCAATTAATTCCAAATAAATAATTCTCCAGCTCAATAAATAATGTATAATATACATTAATTTATTAATAATCACACGAGAGCGCAGTCAATAACCGGGCAAGCTACTTAGGCCAGACTAGGGATCCAATACAAGAAATAAAGCAGGGCTTCAAATTAATTAATCATCTATGCTCAGCTCAGAGCAAAATTAATTAATAAACACAAATTCATTCCACTAGAGAATCTGTGCTGACTTACCTCTTTATCCCAATTTGAGAATGGGCTTGTATTTTAGACTTAATTAATCTTCGTATTTAAGAAACAAATATCCGTTAATTAACTAAGCTCACTGACAACTGTAATTAATTAACATCTTATTATATTCATGAGTAGTACCACTAGATCTTATTAACACACGTGAACTTAATCAACCAGTCGGGTTTAATATGTTAATCCTTACGAGTTCCTCAGAGAAATTATCAACCCAATTAACAGGGATATGGATGTAAGATACAGATAATTAGCCTGAGTTACAAATAACTACTATCACCCAAGATATATAGATCCAGTCGCAATGACATTCATCATAGTAAGTCAAAGTGATAGGTAGTTATAAGAACTCAGCTGAAATCTTATCATGCTTAAGATCAGATAAGTCGCCGAGATCTTCAATTCTCCACTAAGGTCAGTTAGGAGAACATATATCACTGTGATTCATCAATATAGCACCTTCAGCTTATCAGTATAGACAAGCGGCCAAGACAAGCCTCTTCTTATCTAAACTACAGCTTAAACCGGCAAGTTATCCTTAAGTTGTCTCAGCTGTGATAATTGTTTATATCTTGTTAGTTCAACCAATTGTGGAGTCTTTTGTGATCTACTACACACTACACAATCTAACTACATCTGCAAATAAATTAAATTAGACATGAGAATAAATAGTGAAAAGAAAAACACATTTTATACAAGCTAAATATTGCTTCCATTATACAAAATTCCAACACTTCATAGCAGCACCGCAAATTAAGAAGGCTCCGATAGGCATGAACTTGGCAGACAACGAGCCAAGACTTTAAATTGGGCTGATGAGTTGTAACTCATTACACACTACTCAATACATATATGACATATTACTCATATTCGAAATGCATATAAAAGCCTCTTCGTATAGGCACTCCACACCATATCAAGGATTTAAGGCATTAAAAAGTCTCTCCACTACGAGCTTACTAAGAGTCAAGCCCGACCCAGAGGGTGTGCAGGTTGTGTAAAGGAACATGGCTCCAAAATGATGGGCCCCAAATTTTTTTTCCATGTTAGCTGCATCGATTCATTTGCAGTTGGAGTAAGTAGGTGGTCCAAAATCTAAATTGGTTTTTGTTTTGGGCCCAAATATATTATTAATATGAGTGTGCTATTAAAACTTCTAAAATATTAAAATAAATAAATTTCTTGTAGTCATAAAAATCTAGCTCAATTGATTTTAGCTAATTTACCTAATTTAGAATTTGTGTACTCATTAGTTATTACTCACGTATAAGATTATTTTTTCCTAAATTGCACACGTATAATTAAATGTGAATATAATATGGTTATTGTAGTTAATTAGGTCTAGCAACCACGAATCATAATGTAAATTGTTTTGCTAGAAGAAAAGCTTGAAAAATATCATTTTTATGATTAATAGATTTTTTTGTCTTTATATGAATATCATATTGCATCGCGATAACTTATTAGAAAGTTTTTCGTGTTTGTGTATTTAGAAAAGATCCTAACTAAGATTTAAATGACCATGCCGCATTTATAAACTCTTTTACAAGATTGTTTTTAACTTGACCAAAAAAATGAGCTAGGGCGAGGGGCCCCAATTTTTTTCTCCGCTCCAAACCCATTTTTGTTCAAAACCGACCCTGCTAAGAGCCACCACTTGAGACCTTTTGGAATGCTCACTAGATACTTCTAGACTATCAAGATCTCTAATGTACCAAGAATTTGCAAGCCAGTTCATCAGGCTCAAATACACACGCCAACTACGATTAAACCAAATTGGGACTCTCGGTAGTAATCCCAATCCACTGCTAGTCCAAAGCCCATCAAACTCAGCTAGGCCTGACAATATATAACCCACAGACCAAGATCCAAACCCAAAAGACCACTTGCCCAAACGCAAGTTGAGCAATGGATCAGGCTAGCTGGCAACACTTGCATCCATCTCACGAATGCCCTCACATGTGACAAACATCAAAAGCAGCACATTTCTCGCTCATCAAAATTCGATTTTAAGAACACAAATATACTGTGACGATCTACGTTCTTGTAGATTTATACAACAAATAAAAAAAGTCCCTATCCTAATTTGTGTCTCCAACGGGAACAGCTAGGGTTTAATTTCTTTTATTATTAACACTATTACTTTAATATCCTTAGTGCAAACAATTGTTACTTAATAGTGCAATTCAATCAAAAAAATAAGAAGACATCTGGGTCGTCCACTTACATGATCTGATGGAAGATAATTGTTCTTATTTCTCATTCTAAAGGGTGTTCCTATTGAAACCGTCCCATATATATATAATTCTTCCTCGTATACTAATACACTTCATCAAAATCAACTACTTGATTTTTATAAGATCTTCACAGACAGATATTTTCATATGATCAGCACCTAACCTATTGTAAATATTTTACTTCTGAATTTGAAGGCAGTGTCCCAAACATCCAATCCCAAAAGGCTGTAGTAACTCCAAATCCTTTGCCCTCAATTCCGAAGTGATGATTCATGTGGTATCTCTGCAATTTATAGCAATTTCATTAGTTAGCTTTTTTATCGCAAAATTCACGTAGTTTAAGTGGGTTTTCAAATTACAACATAACTTTCCAGTTACTGTATAGTAAATATGAGTACAAATAAAAGTAAGAAGGATTAAAGGAAATGTATACCTTGAGTTGATGAGAGAGACCAGGTTTCATTGGTTTTCCATAGTGTAGGAAGTAATGAATACAATCGTAAACCACATATCCAAATAATTCGCCTCCGAACAACGCACACCAATACGGTGCAGGTATTAGTAGCTTCGTTAGATTCCAAAACTGATATGAGAGAGAGAGAGAGAGAGAGAGAGAGAGAGAGAGAGAGAGAGAGAGAGAGAGAGAGAGAGAGAGAGAGAGAGAGAGATTTAGAAGCAATATAGACAAGATTAACTATATCAAGCCCTTTTGGGGTATATGGTATCACCATCTTGATTCAAGTATGAAGTAACCCCCCCCCAAATAGTTAAACGAAGTGAATGTGAATAGAAATTCAAAGATGTATTATCTGCTGAAAAGCTAAGAAACAAGATTAAGTGTATATATATATATATGTGTGTGTGTCTTACGGTGAAGACGAAAATTGCTGCCAGTGGAGGAGGTAGAACGAGTCGAAGATCGTCCATTGGATGCTTGTGATGGCAGCCGTGGAGGAGGTAGTGAAATGTGTTCCCCCTGCATTTCATCGAATTAGGGTTTCTTCATCAACATTCCTATACAAAATGTTCAATTTCAATATATATTAATTAATATTGCATCTTATAGATTAGAGACGACAATTTTGCAAATTTGGGTAGTGTAGCATCCAAATCTGCCCCGCATCTTGGACTCAAAGATCCACATCTGAACCTAGACATGCACGGGTTCAAAAATTTTGAACTAGTACTCCTGGACTCGCACCGAGCGGGTTTATCCGCCCCAGACCCGTTGATGTGATTTGAATTGTTAATTTTTAATTATCTTATTTTTTAATTATTTATTTTTGTTGGTGGAAACTTTTGTTTGAATTTTCTTATTATGATTTTATCTATTATTACTTAAGGCTATGAATAAAAATTTCAATAACATGCAATAAGATTAAATAATAAAATTAATAATGCAGGTTTGGAACCGGGTTGGGTGGGGCGGGGTGGGTAGAAAAATGGGATCCAAACCCGCCCCCGACTCACGCAGGTGGGGACTAGACCCGCCCCGTGCTTCTACGGGTCTGAGTATTACCCGCCCCATCACGGGGGGGGAATGGGTCTGATCGGGCGGGTCCGGTTCCAATTGCAATCTCTATTACAGTTCATTATTTAATTTGAAAACATAAATCCAAGTGTGTGCGTGTTTTTTTTTTCCGTAAATTAAGTAGATTTTTGCATAGTATTAATTTGAATTGTTAAAATATTCCTATTATTATTGTTTTTTTAAGAAACATAACGAAAAAGTGAAGCAAGATATTGCATACCAATAGCCGGTTGTTTTGATGTGTAAAAGAAAGCGATGCAAGCAGTACTCAATCAATGTCCACGACATAACTCCAGCTACCACTGTTGCTGCAACATGGTTCCCGGGAACTTCGTTCTTCAATATAAACCACAACGAAACGGGTAACCAGAAGAGAGGAACAACCCACCACGGTGTTCGAGTAAACCACTGCTCGATAAAGACTTATAGTAAGCGAAAACAAACCACTTTGGAAATTGTCATATATAATTTAAAATTGTTTATGATGTATTAGTGACATATTGTTAATTAATATTGATATGTTACCTTTACTTTATACATGTATTGTAGTTTTGCAGAATTATATAGGAAGACCCTTTAAAATAAGAAATAAGAAGAAATATGTACCCTTCATCTTATTATTGAATGATTTTGAATGAATATATTTTGGAATATTCTTTATGCATATTCTTTATATGTTTTATGCATAAGGGTAAAAATATAAAAGTTATAAGATTTATGCATAAAAAAATAAGGAATATATGCATAAAACATATAAAGAATATGCATAATTCATATCTTCCTATATAAATCTGTCTTCCTACTGGATCCATACCCTAGTTCTACATTAATATTAAACCTGTTAGAAGATATATATTATGTATATAAACAAATTTTGCCAGGGATATACTATGATTTCTAGAGTTGCAATTAATTTATTTTTTACACAAACTACTTAATAGTACAAAATAAATACTCCCTCCGTCCCCTATAAAGTTTCTTGTTTTCCTTTTTGAGTCGTCCCATAGAAAGTCTTTTGTTTCTTAAAAAGGCAAACAATATGTGGACAAAATTAACAAGCCAAAAAGTCAAACAATATACACTACACAATTCCATTTTCTTAATGTCAGTGACCTATAGAAATGAGACATTTTCTATGGGACTGAGGGAGTAATACATTAAAGAAATTCAAAATACTATTTCTTTACCTCAATAAACTCATTTGCAAACAACCGCGGGCTTCCTTTGCTTAAAATAGGCTGGTGAACCCATTCATCATAATCTTCTCCAAGATGGCCGACCTTTCATTTCATTTGTATAACAATCGCCCAACAATGAAAACAAACCGGTAAGGAGTTTATATTCCACTAACACCTTTTAATTTTAATCAAGCTAAATAATATATATCTTACCTGAAAGGCAAGTGGTTTGTTCAAATCAATGGGAAATGCTTGTGCAGTCATTTTGAAGTATACTAGCTATAGAAACAACAATGTTGTTGATTTGTTTGATTTTCACTGTGAAATAAATAATGCTCACTTTAGTGGCACTTCGAAATAAATAGACTCTACGGAAGATGCAAAATGCATAGAGTATTTATGTATAGCTACACAACTGGTTCTTTTTATGCCTATGTATATAGTTATGCCCACCCTAAATTTTGTAGCAATTATAAGTTGATGTCTGTCTCGTCCCCAAGCCCTTTAAACTAGTGACGACGTGTTCATTTATAATCAATTAGATAACACAAAGGCAAACTAGTATCAGAGTCTCAAACTAAATAGGAAATAGTAAATTATTAGTCAATACTTTTTTTTAAGTTAAATTCTCCTCTAATATATTTAGTGGACCCTACAATTTTATCTTACATTACACACAAAAAATAATTTCTTAATCTTCGTGCCGAAAAAAAATGAGACAAATGAAATGGGAAGAATAGATCATTCTTTTAAAATTTATTCCAAAATATTTGTCCAATCTTTAAATTTATTTTATTATTTTCTAAAAAGTTATTCCAAGAATTTAATTGATTCATTCATTTTTTTAATTTTCTTTTGTTATTTTTTAACATATTATTTAGAAATAAAATATTTTGTCCAATTTCTTTTAAATAATACATTAATCTTAAGTTTTTTAAATACTTCAATAATTGGACAAGTTGTACCTTAAAAAAAATTATTTCGGAGAAGCCCTTATCATATATATATATATATATATATATATATATATATATATATATATATATATATATATATATAAAAGAAATTCGTTGACTTATGCTTGATTAACCCAAAAAATGGAATGATCAATTCATCCAATGAAATTTTGAGAATCAATCAACTAAAAATAATAATTAGAGACCAATTCATCTATTGTGTATAGTTTGGGGACTTTTCAAACTAATTGTCAAATACAAATTAGCTTACGGAGAAGGAAATTTCACTACGTTAAAGATCGAGTACAAATGGGACAACTTTTTGGTCAAAAGACAAAAACGTTTTCAGACTCCTAATACTATATACAATAAAATCTCTATAATTTAATACTCATTAAATTAATAACCTCTCTAAGATAATTTTTTTTCTTCGGTCCTGATTCGGACCAATTTAAAAAATCATCAAATCCGTTAGTATAACAAGATAATAGTTCAAAAAAACTCCAAGCTCATCAATATCATAAATTGGTAATCATTTGAAATTACCAACAACTAAGACAATTTAATGAAATATGATACTAGTGTTGCTTTTTTTTTTTTAACTCAAATATAATTGAATCTCATGTCTAACTTTCTAATTGCATCAAAAAGTTCCGGTGTTTTTTTCTCGAACTGCACCAAAAAAGTATGAAAAGTCCTAAACGCAATAAGTGTTTTATTGCGCGTAATTGGTTCCAAATAAATTATACTATCTTTAGTGTTTTTTAGTGTTCATTGTTAATGAATGCTAACTATATGATTTTATACTTTTCTTTAAATGAATAAATTCATTATTTCTTAATATATTAATATAATTAGTTGCAGGAATCAAGAAAGTGGTGTTATGTAGTGTAAATTATTTGACTTTTTATTAGTTAATTGTGGTCCCACGATCTTTACCATTTTAGAAAACGTGTCTTTTCTAGTGGGACGGTCCAATAAGGAAAATGCGTCGTTTTTAGTGGGACGGAGGGAGTACATTGTTTTTAGATAGTAAATACTCCCTCCGTCCCATTAGTACTGTCCCATTTTCCTTTTTTGGTTGTCCCATTAGAAGTGTCCCGTTTCTAAAAAAAGGTAAAAAATATGTGGACAAGAATCAACCACTCAAAAGTCAAACAATACACACCACAAAACACCATTTTCTTAATAACCGTGCCGAAAAGGAATGGGACACTACTAATGGGACGGATGGAGTAGTAAAGTGACATTAAATTTGATATATAAATAAACTTATAAACCATTATATTCATCAACTAATTAAAATTCGATTTTGTTGAAGGTCGAAAATTCTCTCTAAATTAATAAATGAATTACTATAGATGAATAAATATACTTTTAAGGTAATAAAATCTCATAGTCCCGATAATATTAATTTAGAGAATGTTAGATTTATATTATGGAAATTAGATTATTAATTAATTAATTGAAATGATGCGTTGGTTCCTAGATGAATGGACACGTTACTTCATGGAATGTACACATTGTTTCATAAATTAAATGATGAATGAATGTGTTGATTCATGAAGGGATATGTTGGTTCATGCCAAGAGGTACTTGGAAGTTGAACAAATGCAACCATTCACAATTCATCTTATTGTGAAGAATTGTGTCCATTATGAAGAATTGTGTTCATTACGAAAAGTTGCGACGTTTGTGAAGAGTTATGTCTTTTATGAATGGGTGTTTCAAATCTATAAATATACCATTCCATCCGATTATTAAGAATCAATTTTCCAATTTATTTGTGTTTCCTTTCATCACATACTTTCATTTCCTTAGTCCCAAATATCAAGTAGTTCGCCGGAATTACGAGAAGTAGTGCAACTACTCGTAATGAAAAACCGTTGTATCTTGGAGACGAGTGCTATAGACCGCTTGCACTGAGTAGCGGAGCATTATCGTCTTGCGGAGAGAGAGTCTAACTCTCGCCTCGGTTTGCATTTCGTTATTTTTGCTATTCAATTTTCATATGTTGTTATGTTGTTATAGTATTTATACTAACATTTGGTTTTATGTTGCTACATTTCTTCACACCTAATTTTTTAATAACATTCGCAAGACGATAATACGTGTTGAAGAAATGATGACAAGTAGTAGTAACATGCTGCCGAACTTTACAACAGCAACGAACAACCAAATTCACGCGGAAAGGATCCCTGTTCATGCGGAAAGGATCCGACCGTCGGTCTTCGATGAAAATTCACGTTTAGGTTCTGCCCCAGGAGGGCTTCAAGTTCGTAGAAGTAAGCTTTCTGATCGGGCGTCGTTACGATAATTAAAATGGCCTCCAAACTTGAGTCAGCGAGTTTGTGGCAGTTCTGCCAGCTGTACTTCGCGGGCTTGTATTTTCTTCGTCTGAACTCCATTTTATGCGTCGAGCATAGTTTTGGAAAGCCAACGAACTCAGCTTTCTATCGGTATAAGAATAGGTGAGTTTCGAGAAGGGACGAAGCTCCTAGGCTATTCTAAAGTTGGGGGTTCGGCACATCCCGGGGAGGATGGCGTTTCGGTAGTGCCTTTTCGTAGATCCGTAACTTCTTGATACGATCTCCCAATGGCGAACGGAAAAGTTTTGGAGATCCTTTGAATGACAAGGTTCGATACGGTATAGGACTTGGGGTTTCCAGATTTGAGTTCTGTTCACAAAATATCTCTCAAAATGGGTGGAGCTAAGCCTCATTTCAACACTTAGAATTTTCTGGATGTGGCATTTAATCAAACAGCTTCTGGGCGACATTCGAGCAGACGTATCTCAGCGGTCGGGACTCTGTTTTACGATCGAAGATATGCTATGGAATCCTTGTTTATCAAGGTTTGTGTGGATGTCAGTTTTCTAGAATTATGAGTTCGATTGGGTCATGAAAATCGGGTCGAAACTTCGCTGCTCGCGCTTCTCGCCAGTTTGGTGTTTTGAGTAGGCTTTTTCCGAGGGGTATAACATTCTGGTCCGAACTCCAAATAACGAGAGGCAAGTTGCGTTGGAAAGCCTGTAGTCGTGGCTTTACAACGGTATGGGTTTCAAGGGGTTTTCGGACAAACAAATAGTGTGTTGGAAACGCTCGGAACATGCTGCTCCGCAGCTTGAAAATCAGTAGGTAGTGCAGCGAGCCTTCTTCGACGGCGAATAATTCCTTGGTCCGATCTCCGTTTTACGAACCGATAGGTGTGTTGAAAAGCTAAAAGTACAAGGTTTGCAATGGTATAGACTTTGGGCATTGTTTTTCATTACTCCGGTCGGAAATTGCGTCGCAAGTTCGCAAGATGAACAGTTTTTCTTTCGAAAGAAAAATCTGGGCTTAGTGATGATTTTGGGCAGTTTAACAGGGTGTAACTCCTAAATCGAGAGTCCGTTTATCGAACTGCGAGATGCGTTGGAAAGCCTATACAAGTGGCTTTCCAGATGTATGAGTTTCGATAGGTGTTAGTTGGTTTTGAGTGATCGGGAGTTGTTTGAACATAGCCGGTTCACTGCCTGTGGCACCGAGGCAGTTCGGAGTGCCATCTTCGCCAGCGGATAACTTCGGGGTTCGAGGTCCGATTTACGAACAGTTTGCGGCGTTGCAAAGTTCGTATTATAAGGGATTATCCGGAGGAAAGACCCGATATCCAAAGTTGAAAAGGGTACTCGAGTAACGGCTCGAGACCCTAGATGAAATTGGATCCGATGAGGATACGTTCCGGGATCGCAATAAAAGTGGATCCAACGAGGATGTGTTCCGGGATCGCAAGAGTAACTAAAAGAACGCGCTAGGATTGACAATCTAAAATGTTATTTTATTTAACTACTTTGAATCTGTCTCGATTCTTGAAAGAGACACCTCCAATTGTGGGGGAAGATGAAAAAGATGAGCAAAAACGCATAGCGTATGATGCATGACATCATAACGATTACATACGAAGAAGCCGAATGACTACGGAACTTCTTAGAGGATATTCCTTGTTGGGAAAAATCCGTGTCTCCCGTCTTGATACATTGTGATAGTATGTATGCAATAGGGAGAACACAAAGTAGTATGTATGATGGTAAGTCTCGACATATTCGTCGAAGACAAAATACCGTTAGACAATTGATCACTAGTGGAATAATAGGTATTGACTATGTGAAGTCAAAAGACAATATTGCGGATCCGTTTACTAAAGGTATTAACCGTGATCAATTGTACAATGCAGTTAGGGGAATGTGATTAAAATCCACACTAAAAGAACGCTCTTAATGGTAACTCTACCATGATAATTGGAGATCCCATGAACATGGTTCAAAGAGACAACTAAGTTAAGAATGTTCAAGTTGTGCACTTGGAAACACAACCAAAAATCCATTCTCGAAGCCGCTCCAAGTGCAAACCCCGTAGCTTGTGGTAAAAGGGTAAGCTATAAGCTTTTAATGATTCCTATAGCCTTATTGGTGGAGTATGACAGGATACTCTTTATAGGAGATCACCTATATAAGTGAGAAGTGTGGCCGCTTCAAATTAGAAAAACACTTATGAAACCAAGATATGGTCCAAGGCCAAAATGGACACAACGTGAGAACGAAAGATATTGTATCTATTATTGTGTATATGTTATTGTCTTGGTTTATACAAAAAGCTGACCGGTTCAAGACATCGCGTTCACCGAGCAGCGAGTAAATCCGATAACATTATACTAAGGAAGGTTCAAAGCAAAAAACTACCTATCCTGATGCAATAATAGGTCATTGGGACTTTGGTTTGCATAACATTTTGCATTTGCATATGCATTTAATAATCTAACTTCCATGTGGGGGATTGTTAGATTTTTATTATGGAAATTAGATTATTAATTAATTAATTGAAATGATGCGTTGGTTCCTAGATGAATGGACACGTTACTTCATGGAATGTACACATTGTTTCATAAATTAAATGATGAATGAATGTGTTGATTCATGAAGGGATATGTTGGTTCATGCCAAGAGGTACTTGGAAGTTGAACAAATGCAACCATTCACAATTCATCTTATTGTGAAGAATTGTGTCCATTATGAAGAATTGTGTCCATTACGAAAAGTTGCGACGTTTGTGAAGAGTTATGTCTTTTATGAATGGGTGCTTCAAATCTATAAATAGACCATTCCATCCGATTATTAAGAATCAATTTTTCAATTTATTTGTGTTTCCTTTCATCACATACTTTCATTTCCTTAGTCTCAAATATCAAGTAGTTCGCCGGAATTACGAGAAGTAGTGCAACTACTCGTAATGAAAAACCGTTGTATCTTGGAGACGAGTGCTATAGACCGCTTGCACTGAGTAGCGGAGCATTATCGTCTTGCGGAGAGAGAGTCTAACTCTCGCCTCGGTTTGCATTTCGTTATTTTTGCTATTCAATTTTCATATGTTGTTATGTTGTTATAGTATTTATACTAACATTTGGTTTTATGTTGCTACATTTCTTCACACCTAATTTTTTAATAACAGAGAAGTCTCTCGGGGCTTCAAGATGTAAACTCCACATAATGGTGCGTGAGATTTGAACTCCGAAATTTTTAGCCACATACTAAACATCTTGACCGTTTTATCAACCCATAGGATATTTCTCGAAGCAGTTTGTTTTTATCTTATAGCGGACGTGTTTTTATTTAGGGCCACGATACATATACTTAAACGTCAAATATTAATTCATAGCCTTTTGGGGTTTCCTAGAATCAAGGTTGGTCGTGGTTAAAACCTAGACAGTAGACGGTATTATCAAAGATCCAACGTGAGGCTTAAGAAAACGCAAAACACAAGGACAAAAATAAAATAAAAATGTCTTCTATAGTACTTTATTAATTACTCTATTCGTATATTAATATTAACTTGTTTCTTTTGGGTACGAAGATTAAGAGGGTGTTTGGTTTGCCGCCTGGAATCGAGTTCAAGTTCAGGATCATTCCTTTAGATTTGGAATGGGCTGATTCATTCCAATACAACTGTTTGGTTTGAATCTTTAGGTTCAGAATCATTACTATATTTAATGTTTGTGTGCTCGTTTTTTTAGTGAAACTTCACAACTTTTTATTCTACTATTAACTTATAAAATATATAAATATCAATAATAATTCCAATAATAATTAATATTATTAATTTTACATAAAGTATAAATTATTCATAAATTCATTAATTTAAAAGTTATAAAATATAAATATAAAATAAAATTGTAATTATATTTATATTTATATAATGTATTTTATATTTTATTATATAATTATTATTTTTATGAATATAATATAAAATAAATTATAAATTTAATATGAAATTTTTCAAGGAATCAAATTTGGATTTGGAATGAAACCCATCAATTACTTGGGTTTTGCTCACTCCTAATTTTTTAGATATCATTCCAAGATTTTCATTCCCATACCCTTTAATCAAAAGTCATATAACGGATTCAAATCGATATTCGATTCCAAAACCCTCTAACTAAATGTCCCCTAAGAAAATTATTTGTTGTGCGAAAAGTAGTATAAAGTTAGTGGGTTCCAGCTAATTATATTAAAAATATTTTTTAAATTAATAAAGAAACAAACCAACTTTAATGAAACATCCAAAAAAAAAATATACTTTAATAGAACGAGGGTATATAGATGTTTATTATAGTTACCTATTAATCATAGCTAGATGGAGTGCTTATGAAGAAAAAGTAGCGTTAAATGGGGACGTAACAATTAATGCGTTTGTTATTAATTAAAAAAAAAAGTTTGCCTACTAGATAGAATTTTCAATTGGCGTGTACTTTTTAGTGTATTATGTAAACTAATAAGGGGTAATATACAAATTAAAGATAGAAAATGAATCATATAGGATGAAATTTTAAAATAAGAAATATGAGGGAATCTTGACATTTCATCATTAATTGATGAATATTTTCTTTTTTAATGTCTAAAAATGAAAGAAGGATTATTAAAGATAAGTTTTTTAATTTTTGAATCTTATGTTTTTAATCTTGATCCATTTTCATTATTTAGTTAAAAATCTTCCACACCTTCTGTAATGCCCCCGAAATTTTCAATATAAAATGTACTGCATATCTATTCATGTATGTTATTAAGTACTTTAGTTATGTGAGTAGCACCTTAGAAATCTAAATGAAAATTAAAGCATCTTTCTCATTTGTCATTAAATAATTTTTGTTATGTAAATTTATTTTAAACTTTGAATGTGTTTATTTATATCATATTATGATTATATTGTTTATTGTTGAGATATAAATCACGTTAGAATTATGAGACAAGAATAATAATTATTTATTTTAGATTTTCTAAACATACTAGGATTCATGAAAGAATATAATATTTTATATTGTATTAAGTTTTTAGGAGATAATTTTATATAATGTTTTATGATTGAAAAAGATATTGTATTTGTGATATATATTGTTGGGTTTTGTATACTGGAAGCAGTTTGTAAGCTTGTATACAATGTGTTTTGTCCTTACAATTATTTTATTCTCCTATCTGATAAATATATATATTTGCACATGTAATCATTTATCTTGCATGAAAGTTAGATTTGTATAGTGTGTCGGGTATCACAGAAAACTACACAAATTGGTTGAACTGACAAGATATAAACAATTATCACAGCTGAGACAACTTAAGGATAAGTTGTCGTTTTAAGCTGCAGTTTAGATAAGAAGTGGCTTGTCTTGGCTGTTTGTCTTTACTGGTACACTTAAGGTGGTGTATTGATGAATCACAGTGAGATGTGTTCTCCTGACTGACCTTAGTGGAGAACCAAGATCTCGGTGACTTAGTTGGTCTTAAGCGAGGTAAGACTTTAGCTGAGCACATTTGGCTATCTATCACTTTGATCTACCATGGTGAACGTCATCACGACCGGATCTACATATCTTGGGTGTTAGTAGTTATTTGTGGCTCAGGCTGATTGTCTGTATCTTGGAACCGTATCCTAGTAAAGTGGGTTGATAATATCCCCTAAGGGACTCGTAAGGATAAGCACACTAAAGTCGGCCGGTTGATTAAGTTCAGGTGTGTTAATGAGGTCGAGTTGTACTACTTAGAAACATAATAAGATGTTAATTAATTTAAGCTGTCAGTGAGCTTAATTAATTAATGAATATTTATATCTTAAATATGGGGATCGATTAAGTCTAAAATACAAGCTCTTGCTCAATTTGGGATAAAGGGGTAAGTCAGCACAGATTCTCTAGTGGAATGAATCTGTGTTTATTAATTAATTTTGCTCTGGGCTGAGCAAAGATCATTAGTTTATTTGACGCCCTGCTTTATTTTTTGTATTAGATCCCTGATCTGGTCCAATTAGTTGCCTAGTTATTTATTGTCTCTCAAAAATCATTATTAACAGATTAATGTATTTTACAATATTTAATATTGTTATTTATCTGGAATTAATTGGCTGGACCAATTAATTGATAAATAAAAGTAGCCCAAAAGATTAATTTATTATATTATGGGTTAATTGATGTATGGCTGCTGGAAGTTGTTGTGCCCAGATCCTTTGGCTTCGACAACTATTGCGAGATTATAGTACATCTCAGGATGAAGTGCCCATCTACTGCGACTCCACCAGTGCGATTGCTATAACTCAAATCTCAGTTCTCCATACGAGATGCAAGCACGTGGATATCCAACACCATGTTGAGAAGAAGGATATCAGAATGGAGAAGATCCATACTGACAAGCAAAGGGCAGACATACTGACCAAACCACTAGCTGAGAACAGATTCAGAGAATTATCAGTTGAGCTAGGTCTACTGGACCCTACTGAGTCGAGTCAGTAGAAGGAAACAGTACGACAGGTCAGAAGACTCAGTACTTTGATTCAGTCGGGTGAATCAGACAGTACACAGTAAGGGGGAATGTGGCCATTAGCACATCAAATGTCCTCCTGAGTCTTAACGGTAACCAGCTGATCGTAAAAGTTCAGCTGAAGAGGTTTGCGTAGTTTTAAATACTTAACTTTCTCAGAAGTATGCTCGTATTTATTGTATCAGTCGTTTGCACTCAGTAGATTAATGAGCATTTATTTCCCGCCATTAAGTTTTTAAGGTTTAAGTTAGTAGGAAACTGTTTTCATTTATTGCATCGTTTCTGCGGGAGAGATGATATCTCCTTAAATCCGCCTTGTCGAAGAACCAGCAATTGCTAGAGTACCGCGGGCTCGCTTACGTCGTCACTCACATTCTGACGAGCGCCGCCGGCTCATTCGATCAGCTATCAAAGCCCAGACTCCAGCTGATGATGGCAATCGTTGATGGTGTCCAGGTCAACTGGATGGAGTTCTATGTGACTGAGCTCAAGGCTCAAGCACAGAAGTTTGTCGCCACACCTACAGGAGAGAGAAGACTTATTAGTGTGGGCAAACTCCTGTATGGGACGAAGATGTCTGTACTCATCGAGGACTCAGTATCGAATCATGCATCATTTGATGATTCTCGATACTTCGACAGCAAGCTCATAAAGTTCAAAACCAGAGCCGCTGCTGAGAAGTCGGTCGGGCGTGGGCCAGCTGCACTCAAGAGGCCTACTACTGAACTGCCTCCACGCGCCAACCCACCGAAGAAAAAGAGGCTTACAAAGACTGGAACGTCTGAGGTTCCAGAAAAGCCTACTTCTCCTCCACCACCTCAGGAGGAAAGCATACTGGACGCTGATACTGGTATAGAGGGCGCGACCCTGAAAGACAAAGTACAGCGTATCAGTTCTGAGGAGACTCAGTCGGAAGAAGTTGAACCGGCTGAGGAGATATCTCCTGAATGGACGACATTGCAGTCGGCTCATCTTTGAGCCACAGGAGAGGTGACTGCACAGATCCCGAAAATTTTCGAACACAAGGATCTGGTCGACATTGCGATCAGGGCCAGGACGCAAATGCTGCTGAGGTTCCTAAGTTGGGACATCCTCGAAGAGTTGATCATGCAGCAGTCAGCGTTGTCCTTGCGGACGTAAGATCGAGCTTTTTCTGGGGCGGGGGGGGGGGGGGGGGGGGGGGGGGGGGGGGGGGGGGGGGGGGGGGGGGGGGGGGGGGGGGGGGGGGGGGGGGGGGGGGGGGGGGGGGGGGGGGGGGGGGGGGGGGGGGGGGGGGGGGGGGGGGGGGGGGGGGGGGGGGGGGGGGGGGGGGGGGGGGGGGGGGGGGGGGGGGGGGGGGGGGGGGGGGGGGGGGGGGGGGGGGGGGGGGGGGGGGGGGGGGGGGGGGGGGGGGGGGGGGGGGGGGGGGGGGGGGGGGGGGGGGGGGGGGGGGGGGGGGGGGGGGGGGGGGGGGGGGGGGGGGGGGGGGGGGGGGGGGGGGGGGGGGGGGGGGGGGGGGGGGGGGGGGGGGGGGGGGGGGGGGGGGGGGGGGGGGGGGGGGGGGGGGGGGGGGGGGGGGGGGGGGGGGGGGGGGGGGGGGGGGGGGGGGGGGGGGGGGGGGGGGGGGGGGGGGGGGGGGGGGGGGGGGGGGGGGGGGGGGGGGGGGGGGGGGGGGGGGGGGGGGGGGGGGGGGGGGGGGGGGGGGGGGGGGGGGGGGGGGGGGGGGGGGGGGGGGGGGGGGGGGGGGGGGGGGGGGGGGGGGGGGGGGGGGGGGGGGGGGGGGGGGGGGGGGGGGGGGGGGGGGGGGGGGGGGGGGGGGGGGGGGGGGGGGGGGGGGGGGGGGGGGGGGGGGGGGGGGGGGGGGGGGGGGGGGGGGGGGGGGGGGGGGGGGGGGGGGGGGGGGGGGGGGGGGGGGGGGGGGGGGGGGGGGGGGGGGGGGGGGGGGGGGGGGGGGGGGGGGGGGGGGGGGGGGGGGGGGGGGGGGGGGGGGGGGGGGGGGGGGGGGGGGGGGGGGGGGGGGGGGGGGGGGGGGGGGGGGGGGGGGGGGGGGGGGGGGGGGGGGGGGGGGGGGGGGGGGGGGGGGGGGGGGGGGGGGGGGGGGGGGGGGGGGGGGGGGGGGGGGGGGGGGGGGGGGGGGGGGGGGGCCCCCCGGGGGGGGGGGGGGGGGGGGGGGGGGGGGGGGGGGGGGGGGGGGGGGGGGGGGGGGGGGGGGGGGGGGGGGGGGGGGGGGGGGGGGGGGGGGGGGGGGGGGGGGGGGGGGGGGGGGGGGGGGGGGGGGGGGGGGGGGGGGGGGGGGGGGGGGGGGGGGGGGGGGGGGGGGGGGGGGGGGGGGGGGGGGGGGGGGGGGGGGGGGGGGGGGGGGGGGGGGGGGGGGGGGGGGGGGGGGGGGGGGGGGGGGGGGGGGGGGGGGGGGGGGGGGGGGGGGGGGGGGGGGGGGGGGGGGGGGGGGGGGGGGGGGGGGGGGGGGGGGGGGGGGGGGGGGGGGGGGGGGGGGGGGGGGGGGGGGGGGGGGGGGGGGGGGGGGGGGGGGGGGGGGGGGGGGGGGGGGGGGGGGGGGGGGGGGGGGGGGGGGGGGGGGGGGGGGGGGGGGGGGGGGGGGGGGGGGGGGGGGGGGGGGGGGGGGGGGGGGGGGGGGGGGGGGGGGGGGGGGGGGGGGGGGGGGGGGGGGGGGGGGGGGGGGGGGGGGGGGGGGGGGGGGGGGGGGGGGGGGGGGGGGGGGGGGGGGGGGGGGGGGGGGGGGGGGGGGGGGGGGGGGGGGGGGGGGGGGGGGGGGGGGGGGGGGGGGGGGGGGGGGGGGGGGGGGGGGGGGGGGGGGGGGGGGGGGGGGGGGGGGGGGGGGGGGGGGGGGGGGGGGGGGGGGGGGGGGGGGGGGGGGGGGGGGGGGGGGGGGGGGGGGGGGGGGGGGGGGGGGGGGGGGGGGGGGGGGGGGGGGGGGGGGGGGGGGGGGGGGGGGGGGGGGGGGGGGGGGGGGGGGGGGGGGGGGGGGGGGGGGGGGGGGGGGGGGGGGGGGGGGGGGGGGGGGGGGGGGGGGGGGGGGGGGGGGGGGGGGGGGGGGGGGGGGGGGGGGGGGGGGGGGGGGGGGGGGGGGGGGGGGGGGGGGGGGGGGGGGGGGGGGGGGGGGGGGGGGGGGGGGGGGGGGGGGGGGGGGGGGGGGGGGGGGGGGGGGGGGGGGGGGGGGGGGGGGGGGGGGGGGGGGGGGGGGGGGGGGGGGGGGGGGGGGGGGGGGGGGGGGGGGGGGGGGGGGGGGGGGGGGGGGGGGGGGGGGGGGGGGGGGGGGGGGGGGGGGGGGGGGGGGGGGGGGGGGGGGGGGGGGGGGGGGGGGGGGGGGGGGGGGGGGGGGGGGGGGGGGGGGGGGGGGGGGGGGGGGGGGGGGGGGGGGGGGGGGGGGGGGGGGGGGGGGGGGGGGGGGGGGGGGGGGGGGGGGGGGGGGGGGGGGGGGGGGGGGGGGGGGGGGGGGGGGGGGGGGGGGGGGGGGGGGGGGGGGGGGGGGGGGGGGGGGGGGGGGGGGGGGGGGGGGGGGGGGGGGGGGGGGGGGGGGGGGGGGGGGGGGGGGGGGGGGGGGGGGGGGGGGGGGGGGGGGGGGGGGGGGGGGGGGGGGGGGGGGGGGGGGGGGGGGGGGGGGGGGGGGGGGGGGGGGGGGGGGGGGGGGGGGGGGGGGGGGGGGGGGGGGGGGGGGGGGGGGGGGGGGGGGGGGGGGGGGGGGGGGGGGGGGGGGGGGGGGGGGGGGGGGGGGGGGGGGGGGGGGGGGGGGGGGGGGGGGGGGGGGGGGGGGGGGGGGGGGGGGGGGGGGGGGGGGGGGGGGGGGGGGGGGGGGGGGGGGGGGGGGGGGGGGGGGGGGGGGGGGGGGGGGGGGGGGGGGGGGGGGGGGGGGGGGGGGGGGGGGGGGGGGGGGGGGGGGGGGGGGGGGGGGGGGGGGGGGGGGGGGGGGGGGGGGGGGGGGGGGGGGGGGGGGGGGGGGGGGGGGGGGGGGGGGGGGGGGGGGGGGGGGGGGGGGGGGGGGGGGGGGGGGGGGGGGGGGGGGGGGGGGGGGGGGGGGGGGGGGGGGGGGGGGGGGGGGGGGGGGGGGGGGGGGGGGGGGGGGGGGGGGGGGGGGGGGGGGGGGGGGGGGGGGGGGGGGGGGGGGGGGGGGGGGGGGGGGGGGGGGGGGGGGGGGGGGGGGGGGGGGGGGGGGGGGGGGGGGGGGGGGGGGGGGGGGGGGGGGGGGGGGGGGGGGGGGGGGGGGGGGGGGGGGGGGGGGGGGGGGGGGGGGGGGGGGGGGGGGGGGGGGGGGGGGGGGGGGGGGGGGGGGGGGGGGGGGGGGGGGGGGGGGGGGGGGGGGGGGGGGGGGGGGGGGGGGGGGGGGGGGGGGGGGGGGGGGGGGGGGGGGGGGGGGGGGGGGGGGGGGGGGGGGGGGGGGGGGGGGGGGGGGGGGGGGGGGGGGGGGGGGGGGGGGGGGGGGGGGGGGGGGGGGGGGGGGGGGGGGGGGGGGGGGGGGGGGGGGGGGGGGGGGGGGGGGGGGGGGGGGGGGGGGGGGGGGGGGGGGGGGGGGGGGGGGGGGGGGGGGGGGGGGGGGGGGGGGGGGGGGGGGGGGGGGGGGGGGGGGGGGGGGGGGGGGGGGGGGGGGGGGGGGGGGGGGGGGGGGGGGGGGGGGGGGGGGGGGGGGGGGGGGGGGGGGGGGGGGGGGGGGGGGGGGGGGGGGGGGGGGGGGGGGGGGGGGGGGGGGGGGGGGGGGGGGGGGGGGGGGGGGGGGGGGGGGGGGGGGGGGGGGGGGGGGGGGGGGGGGGGGGGGGGGGGGGGGGGGGGGGGGGGGGGGGGGGGGGGGGGGGGGGGGGGGGGGGGGGGGGGGGGGGGGGGGGGGGGGGGGGGGGGGGGGGGGGGGGGGGGGGGGGGGGGGGGGGGGGGGGGGGGGGGGGGGGGGGGGGGGGGGGGGGGGGGGGGGGGGGGGGGGGGGGGGGGGGGGGGGGGGGGGGGGGGGGGGGGGGGGGGGGGGGGGGGGGGGGGGGGGGGGGGGGGGGGGGGGGGGGGGGGGGGGGGGGGGGGGGGGGGGGGGGGGGGGGGGGGGGGGGGGGGGGGGGGGGGGGGGGGGGGGGGGGGGGGGGGGGGGGGGGGGGGGGGGGGGGGGGGGGGGGGGGGGGGGGGGGGGGGGGGGGGGGGGGGGGGGGGGGGGGGGGGGGGGGGGGGGGGGTCCCCCCGGGGGGGGGGGGGGGGGGGGGGGGGGGGGGGGGGGGGGGGGGGGGGGGGGGGGGGGGGGGGGGGGGGGGGGGGGGGGGGGGGGGGGGGGGGGGGGGGGGGGGGGGGGGGGGGGGGGGGGGGGGGGGGGGGGGGGGGGGGGGGGGGGGGGGGGGGGGGGGGGGGGGGGGGGGGGGGGGGGGGGGGGGGGGGGGGGGGGGGGGGGGGGGGGGGGGGGGGGGGGGGGGGGGGGGGGGGGGGGGGGGGGGGGGGGGGGGGGGGGGGGGGGGGGGGGGGGGGGGGGGGGGGGGGGGGGGGGGGGGGGGGGGGGGGGGGGGGGGGGGGGGGGGGGGGGGGGGGGGGGGGGGGGGGGGGGGGGGGGGGGGGGGGGGGGGGGGGGGGGGGGGGGGGGGGGGGGGGGGGGGGGGGGGGGGGGGGGGGGGGGGGGGGGGGGGGGGGGGGGGGGGGGGGGGGGGGGGGGGGGGGGGGGGGGGGGGGGGGGGGGGGGGGGGGGGGGGGGGGGGGGGGGGGGGGGGGGGGGGGGGGGGGGGGGGGGGGGGGGGGGGGGGGGGGGGGGGGGGGGGGGGGGGGGGGGGGGGGGGGGGGGGGGGGGGGGGGGGGGGGGGGGGGGGGGGGGGGGGGGGGGGGGGGGGGGGGGGGGGGGGGGGGGGGGGGGGGGGGGGGGGGGGGGGGGGGGGGGGGGGGGGGGGGGGGGGGGGGGGGGGGGGGGGGGGGGGGGGGGGGGGGGGGGGGGGGGGGGGGGGGGGGGGGGGGGGGGGGGGGGGGGGGGGGGGGGGGGGGGGGGGGGGGGGGGGGGGGGGGGGGGGGGGGGGGGGGGGGGGGGGGGGGGGGGGGGGGGGGGGGGGGGGGGGGGGGGGGGGGGGGGGGGGGGGGGGGGGGGGGGGGGGGGGGGGGGGGGGGGGGGGGGGGGGGGGGGGGGGGGGGGGGGGGGGGGGGGGGGGGGGGGGGGGGGGGGGGGGGGGGGGGGGGGGGGGGGGGGGGGGGGGGGGGGGGGGGGGGGGGGGGGGGGGGGGGGGGGGGGGGGGGGGGGGGGGGGGGGGGGGGGGGGGGGGGGGGGGGGGGGGGGGGGGGGGGGGGGGGGGGGGGGGGGGGGGGGGGGGGGGGGGGGGGGGGGGGGGGGGGGGGGGGGGGGGGGGGGGGGGGGGGGGGGGGGGGGGGGGGGGGGGGGGGGGGGGGGGGGGGGGGGGGGGGGGGGGGGGGGGGGGGGGGGGGGGGGGGGGGGGGGGGGGGGGGGGGGGGGGGGGGGGGGGGGGGGGGGGGGGGGGGGGGGGGGGGGGGGGGGGGGGGGGGGGGGGGGGGGGGGGGGGGGGGGGGGGGGGGGGGGGGGGGGGGGGGGGGGGGGGGGGGGGGGGGGGGGGGGGGGGGGGGGGGGGGGGGGGGGGGGGGGGGGGGGGGGGGGGGGGGGGGGGGGGGGGGGGGGGGGGGGGGGGGGGGGGGGGGGGGGGGGGGGGGGGGGGGGGGGGGGGGGGGGGGGGGGGGGGGGGGGGGGGGGGGGGGGGGGGGGGGGGGGGGGGGGGGGGGGGGGGGGGGGGGGGGGGGGGGGGGGGGGGGGGGGGGGGGGGGGGGGGGGGGGGGGGGGGGGGGGGGGGGGGGGGGGGGGGGGGGGGGGGGGGGGGGGGGGGGGGGGGGGGGGGGGGGGGGGGGGGGGGGGGGGGGGGGGGGGGGGGGGGGGGGGGGGGGGGGGGGGGGGGGGGGGGGGGGGGGGGGGGGGGGGGGGGGGGGGGGGGGGGGGGGGGGGGGGGGGGGGGGGGGGGGGGGGGGGGGGGGGGGGGGGGGGGGGGGGGGGGGGGGGGGGGGGGGGGGGGGGGGGGGGGGGGGGGGGGGGGGGGGGGGGGGGGGGGGGGGGGGGGGGGGGGGGGGGGGGGGGGGGGGGGGGGGGGGGGGGGGGGGGGGGGGGGGGGGGGGGGGGGGGGGGGGGGGGGGGGGGGGGGGGGGGGGGGGGGGGGGGGGGGGGGGGGGGGGGGGGGGGGGGGGGGGGGGGGGGGGGGGGGGGGGGGGGGGGGGGGGGGGGGGGGGGGGGGGGGGGGGGGGGGGGGGGGGGGGGGGGGGGGGGGGGGGGGGGGGGGGGGGGGGGGGGGGGGGGGGGGGGGGGGGGGGGGGGGGGGGGGGGGGGGGGGGGGGGGGGGGGGGGGGGGGGGGGGGGGGGGGGGGGGGGGGGGGGGGGGGGGGGGGGGGGGGGGGGGGGGGGGGGGGGGGGGGGGGGGGGGGGGGGGGGGGGGGGGGGGGGGGGGGGGGGGGGGGGGGGGGGGGGGGGGGGGGGGGGGGGGGGGGGGGGGGGGGGGGGGGGGGGGGGGGGGGGGGGGGGGGGGGGGGGGGGGGGGGGGGGGGGGGGGGGGGGGGGGGGGGGGGGGGGGGGGGGGGGGGGGGGGGGGGGGGGGGGGGGGGGGGGGGGGGGGGGGGGGGGGGGGGGGGGGGGGGGGGGGGGGGGGGGGGGGGGGGGGGGGGGGGGGGGGGGGGGGGGGGGGGGGGGGGGGGGGGGGGGGGGGGGGGGGGGGGGGGGGGGGGGGGGGGGGGGGGGGGGGGGGGGGGGGGGGGGGGGGGGGGGGGGGGGGGGGGGGGGGGGGGGGGGGGGGGGGGGGGGGGGGGGGGGGGGGGGGGGGGGGGGGGGGGGGGGGGGGGGGGGGGGGGGGGGGGGGGGGGGGGGGGGGGGGGGGGGGGGGGGGGGGGGGGGGGGGGGGGGGGGGGGGGGGGGGGGGGGGGGGGGGGGGGGGGGGGGGGGGGGGGGGGGGGGGGGGGGGGGGGGGGGGGGGGGGGGGGGGGGGGGGGGGGGGGGGGGGGGGGGGGGGGGGGGGGGGGGGGGGGGGGGGGGGGGGGGGGGGGGGGGGGGGGGGGGGGGGGGGGGGGGGGGGGGGGGGGGGGGGGGGGGGGGGGGGGGGGGGGGGGGGGGGGGGGGGGGGGGGGGGCCCTCCTACAAATCACAACTATAAATAGAGAAGCAAATCCGAACTCCACGCACGGGATATCAAAGGGACAATACGCTCAAGCTTTCGAAACAACTCTAGCGCATTCAAGATAATCTACCGAAGAACTTGCCTAGTAGAATATCTTTAGTTCTTCTCTCTAGAGTTTCTTTCTTTAGATCCCTCTTCTCTATCTAAGCTCAACGTTTATATCTATAGCTTAGAATCTCGAAGGAGTTCACATTTAGTGACTGTTCTTATTGTAAGAACTCCTTCATAGTTGGAGAAAATCCCCTCCCCTTCAAACTTATGTTTGATTTGTAAAGTCGCTAAGGACTATAACTTAGAAGGATCTGTCCAGTGCACAGATACCTTGTTGAGGCTTGCTCAGATTAATCAACAAGACCCCCTGTTCAGCTGGACCGTGGACGTAGGATCTTGCGTATCCGAACCACGTTAAAAATTACTTGTGTCGTTTACTGTTTTATTGCATTGCATACAAATATCTTACAAACTCATATCTTGCATAAAACGTATTCTAAAGTGCACGAGCCAAAATAATTTTAACTTGTGAAAATCACGTTTTCAACTGAGACGAATCTCCGGGCCCTACACTCTTATCCGCACTAAGTCAGCGATTGAGAATCAAGTACTGACAAAAGTCAGTATGAGAGACTCAGCAGTTGACACACTCTGACCCGCGATCAGAAGGTTACTATTTGATACTATTCATCAGTAGCAACCAACAGCTCAGTTGTCCTTCGCGTTTGAGAAAAAGAAACAGTACTCAGGTCTATTCCCCCCCCCCCCCTCTACACCTGACTCTCGTCTCCGGACCAACAGTACCATTCTGATTCCTGACATATCAGACATAGTGAATATTGATATGAATGAAGAATGATATGCAGTGAAAACGTTTTTCGGATCTGTTCAAGTAGACCAGTTTCAGAATGACAAGAGTCTTAGAGAACTCCTGCTTTGATACCAATTGTTGGTCCCGAAAGTAACATTCAGGTGTAGAGGGGGGGGTTAATACACCTGAAAACCGATTTCTCAACTTAAAACGCGAGCAGTCCTTTTCAGGAGAGTGTCGTACTGAACGAGTTCAGCAGACCAAATAAGCTGTTCTGAATCGCGTGGCAGAGTGACTGACTTTACTGAGGCCTGCTAGCTGACTAAAGTCAAAATTCAGTACCGTTCAGATAAAGTTTAGTAGTGCGGAAATGTGTAGGCCCAAGTTCGGTTGAGTTAAGAAAACGTTTTTAGCAAAACAGTTTCAGTATATTAGTGCAGTCGATTAAGCTTGCTGAAACTCAGTTGAAGGATTTTAAGGATATTTTCAGTATGCACAGTAATCAATGCAACAGTAAATAATGAACACAGAACACGGGCGATTTTTAAAGTGGTTCGGATCCAACAATCCTACGTCCACTGTCCCGAAAGATCAGGAAGCTATGTATTATACTGAGATAGTCTCAGTCGGTTTGTACACTAGACAAACACTGGTCTTGAGATTTATGATGGGCAAGTCTTAGTTTACAAGGTATCAAACTAGGTGTTTGAAAAACTCTCCAACTATGAAGGAGTCCTTTACAATAAGGATCAGTTCGGCTATGAACTCCATCGTCTAAGCTATAGATATGAACAGCTGAGCTTAGGTTAGAGGGATAGGGAACGAGAATGTGGCTTCTAGAGCGACGAACGGCTAAGTATAAACTTTGGGTTCGTGTTCAGTCGCTTGGATACTAGAGGCTGTTTGATTCTGTTTCAGCTTGGTTCCCTATGAGCAGATATGTAGTCTTTCGCCGGAGATTGTCTCTTCGAACTACTTGCGGAAGACTTAGAACGTTTATGAGTTGCTCTTTGAATGCTCTGTGTGTTCGTGTATCGTAGGTGTTCGCTCGTATATGCTCGTGAGCTTCAATTTGATTTTATCCCTCTATTTATAGAGCAGAGATAAGGATAGATTCGTTGGAGACGACGATCATTTGTCTCTCTCTTTTGGGTAGCTAACGGCTCTTTCAAAGTATGGTTGCAGTATCCTTTCCCTCTATTTCTAGAAAGTTGTTGACTTGCAGCTTTAACAGATATAGGACAGGTGGCTGCTTGTCATTGGTCGAGGTTCAGGAAAGTAGGTGAGACAAAACAGACTTCAAGGAGATCTGAAGCTGACTTCTATCTTCCTCGTATTGACTCTGCTGATTTGACTTTAGAGAATCCGACGGTCGAGGAGCTGTCCGGCCCGTTTTGCCGAGTCGATCTCTTATTCAGTAGCATGCTCCCGCCGAGTCGGCTCTACCGAAGATCAACTCGAGTTCGATGAACTACTCCCGCCGAGTTCGGTTCTATCGAATCCTTTCGATATCTTGCTCCCGCCGAGTCCAAAGATCACCGAGTCTTCTACTTCAGTCCGAGGCATGTAATCTACTGAGTGCCTGAACCAGATGCAGAGTGTCTACTGAGTCTAAAACCTCAGAGACAGAACAAAATAGGTTACAACTGAATGGTTCATCAGTCAAGATAGGGTTTTGGGATCTTCAAATCTTCAGTAAATGTTCAGAGCACAGGGCTACTGAGTTATGTCTCAACTGATTGTGAGAAGACTGAATCATCTCCCAACACATTCGATTGACAGTTTTTGTTCAGAGATGTTTTACTTTGTGCACATACTTGAATCTCTGATGCGAGCGAATGAACAGCTGTCAGCAGTGATTGTTAACGCAGCAAGACTATGTAGGTAGCAGCAAGCCGTGATGCCGATTTGCAGAATTTAGGAAATCCGAACAAAACAGAAAATGAAAAAGTGGAACCGTTTGGATCGGGGAGATTTGAACCCGACGTGAATCGAACACTCAACCTTCTGATCTGGAGTCAGACGCGCTACCATTGCGCCACGGATCCAATGGTATTATACAACTACAACTAGATGTTAATATTCTGATCATAATTTAGAATCCATAATTGTGGTATGCTTATGAATTATGATCTGGGAGAGAATTGCAATGTTTGCAATCGACATATTAACGTATGCTTTTCTCGAGATTAAGGATAGTTGAACTGCAATAATTAGTACAATGAGGTAAACAACGAAAAATATAAATGTTAATTCATAGAGCAAAAGTGTCAATTGCGCTAAATAAAAGTATAACAAGCCCTAAATTGAATAACACTAAATTATTGGACAAAATCACTTAACATAATTAACAGTTAAAATCATGAATTAACAATGTTATTGCACATAAATTGACCCGAATCAAGAAAAATGTGTAGCAAAACAACGACTCTCAGACCGGTTGACGGACAAATACAACACAATGAACAAGTAAATCGCGTAAAATTAAGGGATGAAGACAAATGCAATAAAAAAACAACTCAAAACTGACAAAAATAGATGATGAACAGAATACAACTTATTACCACGAAAAACAGAAACTAAGATAGATTCTAAATAACATTATAAGAACTTAACTGGAATTTAACGAAAATTAGTGAAGAATCGAGCAAAACCAGTGAATAATCGAGCAAAATTAAAGCAGGTTCGCAGAATCTATAAGCACGAAATTATAAAATTGTCGAACGCTTTTTTTAATTATTATTACTAAGAAGGCCGGGTCATCAAAACTAATTTGGTCTCAAATTGAGCTAGAAAGCAATAGAAACGCCACTTGTACCAAAGTTTTTGTATAATACTTTTGCGTTCTTATTAACAATGTGAAAGAAAAGTACTCCATCCGTCTCATAGAAAGTCTCCTTCTGTGGTACAGAGATTAAGAAAATGAAATTATGTGGTGTATATTTTTTGACTTTTGACTTGTTAATTTTAGTCCACATATTATTTGTCTTTTTAAGAAACAAGACACTTTCTATAAAACGACTCGAAAAAGAAAACAAAACACTTTCTATGAGACGGAGGGAGTAAATTTTTATTTTTTTTTTAATAGAAAACCATGAATTTCAAGTTTTAAATTCATATTTTGCGAAGTCTGTGAAGTGTGAAGTTCGTATATTCTCTTTATTCCTAGATGCTTGGCCTGTAGTTTGTATATGAATTTCAAATACAATTTAGTTGCAAACATATTGTCACTGGTACAACATAAATTCTTTGAAGAGTCCAGTTTGTTCTGGTACTTTACAACCAAGTTTTTATGTCCATATGAATTAAATCATAGCCACAATATGCACAGGATCTCTCTATAGGTTTGGCTTGTTCAGTTGTTTGTGCTCAACTAGGCTTACATGCCAACTTATGTCGTGACGCCGACAACGACATTGCTAACCTGTGGAAGCAACACCATAAATTCATTAGTCTTCATCATCTGCATAAGAGAGAAGCAGCACAACAGTACCAAAATGCAAATATGAGAGGAACTGACCAACTTGCCACTTTCGTCCACTGTCATGGGATTCTGCACCACGACTGTTTGATTATGAGAATGGTTTGTTGTTGCCTGCACCATTCCAAGCACATGAATTTCTACAATGGATACACAACAAGTTTTTCATGTTGGTGTTGATGATAACAAACACTTACTGTAGAGGTAGACTGTGCTGATGCAGAAGTCGAGTTCCCGACAGGCCTATGTACTGGAATCGGAACTCTATCACCCATCTGCAACACAAAATTTGGATTAAGCCTTGCAGATGTGTGCAAGAGACTAGACGTTGAGCATAAAATCAACCAGGAATTTGACGTGTATTTCAACTAGGATCGTGTTTTAGTATGATAAGCAGAACTAATCGTCTGCTGAAATATTCCATCTTCACAACTTAATCTCAATAATACAAGCACAAGACTTGGATAACCCCAGTCTAGCATCTCAACCAGGAAATATTTCATATGCCAAATACTTTCCATCCTAATTATTCATAATAAAGAAAACCCAACTTCAGAAGTACAAAGCTTCAGTATTAGGTCATGAAAACTGTTACAAGTTTCTTTTATACAAAACACAAAAATAAAAAAATAAATCTCCCCTACGACAAGGCCGAGTACTAACCTCTAAAAGTACAATATTAAGAGCTGTTATGCAACACAAGAAGATTCCCACCTATGTCCTCCTATCCAAACCCCAACCAAAAACTTGTATATACTACTTAGTAGTTTGTCTTAAAGAATAATATTTACTTCATTTTCTCCATTTAATTAGAAATTAAACCCTGTAGAAAAGATAGAGAGAGGGAGAGAGACTCCTGGCAGGTACATGTGTGAGAGTGGAAACTGAAAGTAGAGCCACACAGAAAAGAAAGAAACACAATACTTGCATTAACGTTTGTGATAAAGTGACAAACTGCACATTTTACTGATGGTGCTCCAGCAGGATACATCAGCATAATATGGCAGTTCCCGCAGTTGATATGAGCAACATTATTAGGAGGCGGAGGCGGAGGCGGAGCTGCTGCAGCTGCTCATCATCATTAGGAAATAATAAGGTGATGATAATAAATAAAACTGGGATGTGCGACTATGAGACGAGGGTGATCATTCTTCGGAGCGTAATATTAGTTAGAAAAGATAATAACTTCATAAGATGTAACACTAATATGTAAATATCATTATCAGGTTAAAACCTGGTACGAGGTTCACAGTATGACAGCAGGAACATCTGACACTAGTTGCTCCTCGAGCATGCATAAGCAAGGTGCGACAACCTCCACATATCAATTGAGCCATTTCAACTCCTGTATACATGAACCAAAACCACAGAAAAGTGAGATTCGACCAACTAGGCACTTGTTTAGTGCAAACAAGGCATCAAGTTATACATAGAAAATTTGTCAGATGAGAAAATGCTAAAGAAAATGGCAAAAGTAACGCAATATAGTCGAGCCATCACAGATAGAGGAACAATTTTACTGAGAAATTTAATAATGTAATGCTCGGATTGGGTTTATAACTTCAAGTTAAATGAGTGAGTTTTCCGATGCAAAAAAGAATAGATGGGCATGGTAAACTAAATAACTGCAGCATATGATGGAACACCAACAGAGAGTATTTCAGTCAATTAGCAATTAATTCAAGTAGCATTACCAGGTGGCGGCACAGAAGTGACCATATTGCAAATTGCACAGCAAACATTTGTAGCTCCGCTTGGATAAAGAAGGACGGTTCTACACCCACTGCAAACAAGTTGGCTCTGCATATCTGCAAATCCGAGATCAAGAATCAATAACAAAACTAAATGTTACTCAACTTAGAATATAGTAATTTTTTAGAAATAACACGATAAATTTACGGGATTGATATCAACTACGCCAATTCAATTGCCTTATAGCAACCACATAAACTAATCATCACAATTTCTATTTTTCAGAAACATTACCCCAAAACTACACAATCACAAGCACATACGAATTGAGAACAGAGAGAACAAAAAACTAGATAGAAGGATATGAAGGATAGATATAACGCAAATCCTCACTGGAGCTCCAACAACATTTAAAATCTGAAACATAAAACTCCAAAACTCAAATAATTGATATCACCTGCAAAACCGGCGGTGGATTACAGTGCGAGAAAAATGGTGGCAACTGGGATGAGCAGATTAATGATTTACTGTAACAGCCAGTGAGAATAATAAAAAAAATTGAAAAGGAACAGATCTAGCGGGATTGGAATTGGATCAGATTAGGTTGAATTTTATTTGAAATTGAAAATTGCTAGAAAATAGAGAGTTGACTTTTCTAGAGTTTTTCTTTCAGTGGAGAAGACTTTGCAATACTATTTTTTTTTTCAATTTCTTTGCCTATATAATAAATATACTACGGTGATTTTTTTTTTTTTTTTTTTTTTTTTACGAGGAACCCGCCCTTAATGTGACAGGGTGACAGACTCACACATACGCGTGTCAGGGTGGGAATTGAGCTACCATGGCCTCCGGCCACCCACCTTCACCGCTATGTCATCCCAAGGGGACACGGTGATTCTTTTATTGATTTGTGGTCACATTTTGTATGTATTCTTGTTCTAGAAGCTTCAATGAAATAGGTAGTATAACTTTGGAAAAGACATATCATAAATTTATAAATAAGGAGGTAATAACTCCCTGAATAATTATTTTATAGTATGATATTAAAACTATTATCTAATTCAAATTCGTGAATTTGGCTATAATAATCATCTATTAATCTCGATATCGAAAACCGTGTCGGCCATTAGCTAAGATTATGATTTTCGACCACCATTTGCAGTAATAAAAAATAGTGAAATTTATATTTTGCATTCTTATTTAACCGTCCACGGTGGCATTGTAACTGACCCCAATCCGTTGGCTTGAGTGCTAGATATTTATTTCAAATTTTATTTTGTTATATTTTCCATGTATTAGCTTGTAATATTTTAATTCTATGGATTGCCTGTTTTATAATTTAATTTTCTTGAATGTAATTATATTATAATTTAAAAAATGTAATTAATTATATTATTAGCCTGCTCAGTTTTGCATACGACCTAACGTTACTCAAAATACAGATTATTCAATTTGTTAAAAAAAAAAAATTGCACGCCGATAAAAAACTACTACGAAGTCGAATCTGACGTGGCATTTTAGTGCTTAGTAGGAAAATAGATTTTTCGAAGTAGGAAATTATATGATTTTTATCACTTGAAAATACACGATATTTGAGTTTAATTTAATTTTGTATATGACTTTTGAACTTTAATAAAAATATATTTAAATTTTATTATATGCTTAGTATTTAATAGAGAATGTGAATATATGATTAATTAACATAAGTTAGAATTACAAGATAAATCTAAAATATTTTTATAAAATTTAGCATTTTACTAAAGGATTGTAAACGAAATGAGTTGAATTAAATATTACTATATTCTATTCATATTTGTATTCTTATTCGATACTATTGGAATATTAAACATAATTCATATTCCATTCTTACTAATATTAAAATTATTCGGTTCGATTCGAATACTCAGTTTTTCTATTCACACTCTCTGTTAAATATTAAACATATAATAAAATTTAAATATATTTTTATTAAAGTTTAAAAGTCATGTGCAAAATTAAAGAAAACTCAAACTTCGTTAATTTACATATAACTATAACTTCAGAATTTACATGGAAAATTTTCTTTGTCAACTAAATAGTAAAATATCCCGCCACTTCAGACTCAATTTCGCCGATATTTTTCACTGATGAGTTAAAGAATTGAAAAATTATTTTAAAAGTCATGTGCAAAATCAAATTTTGACCAAACTTAACATATTTAGAGACTGATATCCTTAATTAAAATAATTATAAGTAATACTTTGGTAGGGTTGTTGGATTTGTCATTGATAAACCATTAAAAATTATCATGGTTGGTTGAGATGAATATTAGTAATAGGAAAGTTTGAGAAAATAATAAAATATTAGTCTAAGGTGGATGTAATAAGCTTGCCCAAGTTTGGTTTCATTCATATTAACAAGTTTAAGTTTATAGAATGAACTCAAGTCTGAATAGTGATTCATTTACAACCCAGCATAAATCCTTCTTAGATGCCAACAAGATTATTATTACTACAACAAAACCGTAAAAGTCATGTAATTCAGGGTAGAGCTATATATATAATGTATGCATGATTCTGCCAGCCACTCATATTCGTCGAAGAGATGCCAGCCTTTTCTGGAGGTCATCCACGTCAGCCACACTGTTAATTCGCATAAAGCAGTTTAGTGGTGTAGAGGCAAATGGATGACAATGCTAGACAAGGAGACGTACCTGGGAGCAACATTTTCGACTTTCTTCGATGCAATCCGGCCTTTTGGAGCTGAAGAGAGCTGTTTTAAATATTGAGATCAGAATCGATACCTCTCTGTTTTCTTTAAGATTATTTTTGCTATCATCTACTCCCTCCATCCCACTATTATTGTCCACTTTGGTTTTGGCACGGAAATTAAGAAACTGTGTTTAAGTATGTATTTTATGAGTTTTTAATCATATTAAAAAATTCGCACAATTTTCGATAAACAATTAATGGAAGAAATAAAAATTTATCCAAATTTTTGCAGGGCATAATTGAGGCAACCAAATTATTTTTTTTTCTTTTTTCTTTACATATTGTATTTTAAGAAATATCTTAACTTTTCAAAAAATTAAAAATCATAAATTTTCGTGTACGAACGAAAAACGTGTGAGAGATAAATTTTTGGAGAGAGTATAATAATGTGGGAATGAATATTAAGTAGGAGGGACCCACTTCATTTTTTGTGTAAAAGTAGTTTTTAAAATTTTAGGAAAGATGACAGTAATAGCGGGACAACTCGATTAGGAAAATAAGACAGTAATAGCGGGACGGAGGGAGTATATAGCAACTAAATAAAAAGAGGCCGAAAAAAAAAGGCTAACCTGTGAGGCAATGTCAACACCAATCTCATCAAGCACCTATACAGCAAAATAGATTCATAGCAACTGTTATATCACAAGTTGGAAAACTCAGACAACAAATGGAGGATTATGTGGTTCATTCTACCTGATTAGTAAGTTCTTCAGTTTCTTCTTCAGCTTCATCTTTATCTAATGTCTCGTCGATTGCCTCGGACATCATTTCAATCTGAACAGAGTGAAAGGATTACAAGTAAACGACTTGCTGGCATAGTTTTGTACATTGCTTCCAAATTCCATTCATGGAGAATAATACATCACTATTTCAAAACAACTGAAACACAAATAAGCTGAAAAGAATACATGCCGTCATGTCCATCTGCGCAGACTGTTGCTGGAACTCTCTGATCATTTTCGTTTGTTTTACAGGTTGCATTTGCTGAAAGGGAAAGCAAAGAAATTCATTAATTCATTGATAGAGAACTCGGTTTACAGTTTTCTGCCCAAACTAGAAAACAAGTCGGATGAATACATTCGCCGTCTACAGAAAAGACAAAATAAACCCTATGTAGATCAATAAATTCATCAATTAATAGAAATAGATTTGAAGACCTACCTTGTTCATAGCACTCATAGCTTTGGTTGCTCCCTTCATGCCAGTTGACATTGCAGTGCTAGCATACAAGGCCTGTAAGAAAAAAATAGATTCAGAGAACAAATAAGAATGTAACGAGTTTTAGTTATTCCAAATCAATCACCTGAGTATGAGTTGCTACACCTCTGATCTGGGCACGACTTCCCTGTAAGTTCGTGATCTGCTGCCGAAGCCGAACTAATTGACGAGCTAAGATTCTAGTGGCAGCCTAGTTGAACATAGCAGTCACGTGAAAGAAGTTTTTGGTGACTTAGCATATCTCAATAATCTTTTAGTGACAATTTAAGAACCAATGACATGTGACTGAAGCATAACAATGTGTCGAACTCAGAAAAACTTGAAAATGTATGAATACATCAGCACCATGAAAAAGTAACAAGCATGACTATTCCAGCTATTCATGATGAAGCCTCAAATAATAAACTTCAACAACAAGATAGCATGGAGATTCATGCAACAAGTTTTTTTTTTTTTTCTAAACGTGTGCTTGTACTAGGTCAGGAGATAACTCAAATGTCTAAAATTTAAACACTCCGCAAATCATGCATCATAAGTCAGTAATTCTACGTCCAAAGTGAAAGAAACCAAAGCGGAACCATCAAAACTTGCCTCATTTCCTGTTTTAGCAGTTTTCTTGATCTCTGCCACCAATTTTCTCTCCTGAAAATAAAAGGTAGCAATGAGTTTCTCATTAGACTACATTGAGCAAGTACACAAACAAATATTGATACATATTCTAACTAATAGTTAAAAAGAATGGTAAGTAATACCTCCATTTGCAAAGACGCGATTTCACGTTCAATGCCTGTGGCAGGACAAAATCAAAAGAGCTTAGAAGATAACTGTCGGTAAAATCTAAAACGCAGCAGGTTCACAATGTACACTTCAAATTCAACTCGCAGAGATGTTTTCTCGTGTTAAGCGAAATGCCCAATGTTAAACTAGTTCGGCATAGACCAGAATAGCATGCTTATAACAATTACAGTGACTTCATATCATTCGCTCTTGTATTTAAATAGACAGACAAGAAAAACACTAGCATTTTAAAGGTATTCTTTCAGGTGCTTGAGATAAACTTAAAATCTGACAAAAAATTCTTTCCGACGTACTGCAACACCATTACTAGATGTTCTAACAAAGGAATTCTAAAGTTTTACTGTTAAAATAAGTAAAAATAAATAAAGATTACCTCTTGTGGCAACCGCCATTTCTCTTTTACTTGATCTAAGCGCATCTGTAAGATATACCAAAATTCCGATGATCAAATTCACCAACCCAATTAACAAAACAAACTTCAACTGCAAAAACTTAGCATACGAAAAAGTTGGAACACTCATACTTGCACATTGAAGGGCCAAAACTTTAAACAAGCTAGAAACAAAACAAATACTGAACAATAAACCCAGGAGAAAGTATGATGATTCTGAAGCAACATTAATCTAGAAAGAACAACAACAATCATGTTTATGAAAAAAAAGTTACGAGAATTAAAGACAGAAAAGGGAAAGGGAAAAGGAAAAAAAGCTACCTTTAGGCGAAGTTTTCTTCTTGAAGATGTTGAGATTCATCTGCGGAGATCTTTGAACTGCCGGAACCAAATAAACACACCCTAAAACCACGAATTTTGGGAGGATCTGATAAAGAAAGGGCTTTAAATACAAGAAACAGTGTTAATTCACTCTTGCCTCGAGGATCGTGTCCTGTTTATTTTTGTAGCCGTTGTAATTCATTGACGGAAACACCCTTGTTAATGGACGGCCCAGCCCAATCGGTTTGATCGATATCTTTGCATAAAATCTGGGTCGGGCTGCATATGTTGACCGGGTTTGTCACGTGCGAAAAAAGTAAAATGAAAACAAATAGATAAATTGACAAATATAGTGTTCAATCTTCGTGAGCGATATTTGTCTTCAATTTATTTTTTATTTTGACCCCAAATTATTTATTTTGGTGATTTTGATCCCACCATTAATTTATCTGTCAATTCAACCATTAATCAAATTTTAATTAAAAATAAATAAAAAATAGAAAGGGTAAAATTAAGATTTTAAAATAGTTAATTGGTAAATCTCGTCATCAAACTTTTCGATTTTGGGTAACTAGCCCGCAATCTTTTTTTATCCCCAAACTTTTTTTTTGTGATTTTCGTCCCGTCATTTAATTTTCTATCAAATCGAGCGTTAATTCAACTTTTATTAAAATAAAAAATAAAAACACATACTAATCAAAGTTTCATCTTCTCAATGGTTGCTTTTCCTTATCTCCTCTACCGTCGCCCGAACATAGAACTCTACTATTTATCTCAATAACTTTGCACAGAAATCAAGGTCGGTTATAAGGAAAAAGGGTCATTAAGAGAAAAATAAGTGGATCCTTTATCTAGAAAATGGGACGTGCACCTCACTCGAGTGCGGCTCCAAAAATCGCACAAGAATTCATTTTTGAGTAATTTTTTTTGGTATAAAATTATTTTGCTCCTCTCATAATCACAAATATTATTTATTCCAATTTTTTTATTTATAAAAATTATTTATAGTACCATTTTTTCATAATTGTATATATTTTTATTCTAGGTAGGCTATACCCCAGAGGAAAATAAACTATTAAAAGTAATATGTTTTCAATTACTAGAAAAGAAGAAAAATTAAACGTCAGGCATATGAATAAGTTGCAATAAAAATGAAATTAAAAGCATACTATTGAAAGGAATCGCTACCGGCAGTGGTGGAAATGCAATATGTTTGCGCATAAATAATACTGCGTCCATTCAATTCCACATGATTTCATCTGGATTGGGATTTTTGTGTAGATTTGTTAATAGCAGCGGTAGGGTTAAGTGTTGGGGCGATAGCGAAGGAAATAGGAAAAAGCAATCGCCAAGAGGATAGAAGTTTGATTAATTCTCAATTTTACCCTTTTGTTTTTTTAATTTAATAAATTTTGATTAATGCTCGACTTGACAGAAAATTTAATGGAGGAACGAAAATCATAGAAAAATAAAAGTACGGGGACAAGAAAAAAAGAATGGGGACTAATTACGAGAATCGGAGAGTGTGAGGACGAGATTTGTCAATATGCTATTTTAAAATTTCAATTTTACCATTTCTGTTTTTATTTATTTTTAATTAAATCTAATTAACGATCGAATTGTTAGAAAAATTAATGGTGTGACCAAAATCGCAAAAATAAGTAGTTTGGGGTAAAAAATAAGATTGAAAACAAATATCGCAAAATTGCGAAGATTGAGGACTATATTTGCCAATTTACCAAATAATAAGATGTGCCTAATTTGAGAGTTTTCCTTGATAAATCCACTGTTGTGCTGCCTTTTTTGCGATCTTTGAAAATTGAGTGGCTCTTTTTTCTTTCTTGGAGAATTAGGTAAATCTCTTCTTAATCATTGAAATTGAGGTGTTCGTTTTTTAATTTTGGCATGTGAAGGAGTTTGTCAATTGATGACAAACTCCTTTTTCAACAATCTCCCTCCAATTCTATTTAATCGATTTTCCCATCATTAATAAAATTTTGTAATAACTTTTACAGTGGTACGATTTCCTAGGAAGACATAATTACATATGAAATAGAAAGTATGCATACTTCTTATATATTTTATGAAATCTTTATTTTTTTTATACATAAATTTTATAACTTTTATACTTTTATCCTTATGCATAAAACATATATGAAATATGCATAATTGATATTTCAGAACATATCACTCAAAACAAATCAATGATAAAATGAAGGGTACAAATTGTTTCTTATTTCCTATTCTAAGAGGCATTCCTACATGATCTAATCTCGCTCTTGCAATATTGAACAAATAGGAAGTCAACAAGTAACACCCTGAGGAATGGGTATGCAGTTCAAGGTATTAGATGACATTGAACAATTCTCGAAATTGCCATTAAGGGAAGATGGAGTCATGCCCTATGAGTACGACAAGAAACAGGAAGATTCATATCTTCAACATTGTACTGGGGACAAAAAGGCAACTTTTAAGACACAACTTAAGAAGAACACATTAAGAACGAAATATAGGGGTCTATTGTATATCATCAATGGCGGATAGGGGGGAGTGGGTGCGACTGCCCCGGTGCATTCTCTTTTATTTCGAGTAATCTATATGCTTGCTCCACTTAAACCCTCCTCCCCCCAAAAAAAAAAATTAAAATAATAATAATAATAAATTAAAATTAAAAAAAAAATTAAATTTGTTATCCTACACTACCTTTGAAAAATGTTAAAAAACGTATATTACATGTAACTTATTTTAGTGGAGATGTAGACCTTGGAGGTTTGGACATTTATTTTAATAAAGTTACATATATGATTTAACATATATAACTTTATGCAATTTATATATTATATTTTTGTATTCTTTTTTCAGATACTTGATTGATCTAAAGTAACAACATTAGAAGTATTAATAAACTATAATACTTAATTAATTCAAAACCTAGATATTGTTATTCTTCAAAATTTTTGCCAACTAAATTTGGAGTGTTGCCAAAATAAGATTATGTATATGTTTTTCGAATAAATATAAATAATATAGTAGTTATTCATGGAAGAAGAATATAATCCTTAAATAAGCCATAAAGAGTAATAATTTGAAGTAGAAAAATGTAATAAAATTATTTCTCAAACCCCAATAAATTCCACCCCTCTAACCAAGAATCCTGAATATGCTCCCTGTATATCATACATAATACACAACATTGCAGGAAAGCCTAGATATCGCGATTAGCTTTCCAAGGCCGGACTAAGAATGATGATGACCATTGATGATGGAGCAACATTAATTGGGCTAATCATTTTCTAAATGAACTGACACACATAGCATCAGGCTCCAAGACTGCAAAAACTGATACTTTTGGAGTCATTATAGGATTAGTCACGCAACCACTGAAGTGGGCTACTAAAATCTAAAATCATCCGATCAAAGTTGTTGAATAGATGGGACCGACTAGTGCACAGTGAAGAAGCGTCATTCCCTATGATAGCACCAAGATCACTAAGTTCTTGGATAGGGCTAAGATGATTTAGGCTATAGGCTCAAAGGTCGGGTAGCATGCAGCTGCTGAAGAACCTGAGGTTAAATAGGTTCAGACAAAGCAATTTATTGAACAAACAATTCCCAGAAGTTCTAAATCTCATGTTATGCTTGCTAATCGCCAACGAACACAAGTATCTACAAGTAGTCCACTTGTTGATGTTGACTCTAAGAAAAGAAAGGCTAAGACGGAAGCTGATCAGGCTTCAGTAGGACCAACATAGCCTCGTCTAATTGATGAATCTGAAATCGATAATGAAGCTGATCCTAAACAAGAATACAATCTAGTCAAGAGACCTAGAGTTGTTGAGACTAAGAAGGATGCTAAAGTTCCCTCGCTACAACAAGCTGAGAAACCAACTTTGATTGGTATAGAAATCCATATATTTGTTTCTGAAGACACTAGTTTCAGAGCCAAGAAGTCTGTGGCGAAAGTGTTGGGTTTTGATACTGAGGTCAAGATGGACTTGCCTAGTGTAGAGGAAGTAGCACCATCTCAAGAGCCTACAGTGAACCAGCTACCGTTAAACTGGGGAGGCTTTAGGACACTCTGTACACGAGAGTGAAGTGGATCCTGGATTGATGAATATTGAAGCTGCTACTGAAGGAATAGGTGGGTTAGGGTCGATTACCTCCTTCCTGGTATGTTGATGTAGCTTTTGCTTCTCGTGTTCACACCTTTTGATCTATGTCTCGGCCCTTTTGCTTCTTCCGTGTGGACAAAATTTGAAGCGAAACTTACTGCACTTGGAACACTCAAGAACCCACGTTCGACTCTCTCTTGAATAACGCGCAGGCGTAATTGTGTGTACCAGTTATGAGCGTGTAGTGGGTTTATATTAAGATGATTCCTAATCCTAATATAACTGTAGCCCGTTGATCATATTCCTACTAGGCCACTTATTTATTAATTAATTAGCACAACTAATTAATACCTAATAAATAAATCCCACTTAAGTAAAAAATTAGACAACCAACTTGGGTCAGACCAGGGAATCCAATACAAAAAAAAAAAAAAAAGATCACAAATTAATTAATCCAGTATGTTCAACCCAGAGTAATATTAATTAATAAATACGAATTCATTCCATTAAAGAATTCGTGTAGAACTACCGCTTCATCCCAATTTGAGCAAGGGCTTGTATTTACGACTTAATATGATCTCCGTATTTAAGATATAAATATCCGCTTATTAAAGCTTACTGACTACTTAATATAATGAACATCTTATCCATGAATAGTATCATTCGACATTATTAACACAGCTGAACTTAATCAACTGATTGAGTTTAGTGTGATAATCCTTTCGAGTTCCTGAGTGGATATTATTAACCCTTCATCAGGGATACGATTGCAAGATGCAACTACCATACTGAGCTACAAATAACTACTAACACCCGAGATATGTAGATCCGTTCGCGACGACGTTCATCATAGTAGGTCAAAGTGATAGTTAGCCACATGCACTCACTTAAAATCTTATCAAGCTTAAAGACCAGCTAAGCCACTGAGATCTTGGTTCTCCATTAAGGTCAATTAGAGGAACACACCTCACTGTGATCCGTCAATACACCACCTTAAGTGTACCAAAATAGACAAGTAGCCAAGACAAGCTACTTCCTATTTAATCTGCAGCTTAATACGACAACTCGTTCTAAAGTTGTCTCAGCTATGATATTTATTTATATCTTGTCAGTCCAACCAATTGTGCAATCTTTTGTGATCCACCTCACACTACACAATCTAACAATATACAAGATAATAGGACTAAAACATGCACAAAAATACTAATCCAATAGAAGAACAAATTGTGGATAGGAAAAATACATTGTATACATAGCATAAGACTTGCTTTCAGTATACAAAATCACAACAGCTACAACAGTTATCTCTACTTCACCTTTCCTCCAGCCTAAATGTATACTTTCTACTTCTGCACAGACTGAGTCATCTACTATTGAGAAGAACTTGGAGATTGAGAAACAGAATGAAGTTGATGTTGATGACAAGACAGATAGAGTCATCTACCATGAGCTAGAGGCTCCAGCTCTTTAGAGTATTACTTAGCGAAGGCTGAAGGAAAGAAGCTAATTTTGGAGATGATACCAGAAGAAACCATACTTCCTTCCACAGATGATAGTAATGATTATCTTTCTCCCCTTCCATCTCTATCACCCAAAGCAGTACCGTCTACATGCCAGAGGAACCGAGAATTAACACGTGTGTCACCAAGGCTATAAGGGGCATGATGTTATTTTAAAAAAAAATTCCAGACGTGTCTTTCTAGTAATATTGTTATCTAGTTTGATGGGAAAGGGCCCATTGGGTTATTAAGAATCATAGATTAGTGGATAGGTACAGAATACCTAGGGGCGCGAGACAACTCAATTTCCTCCATAAATCCTCCGATCCTGCTTCATACTATGATAATACTATAATCCAATTTGTTGATGCATTGATGGAGATTCAATCTGATGAGGAGGAGCCATTACCTGATGGTGATACTTCTATCCCTTCTCTTGCTCACTCCTTGATGGAAGCTGCTCAAATCTAAGCATATGATCGCACTATGGAACTAATGTCTGATTTGGATAAGTACCCCAATATTTAAGAAATTGTGATTCGTTACTCAACTCATGATTATCATTCGATTAATGTGGACGGAAGAACAAGTCTCCCTTCACTAAGCTTAATCCTCTCATAGGTTTTCCGAGGATGAACAACTACTTCAAGCTCAACTTGCCTTTCTAGAGCCTAGCGATATGAGAAATGAAGAAATGCTCAAAGCTGCTATAAATCACCTAATCAAGCAGGAATGCGTCACAAACAACCAGCAACATCTTCTGGAGGTGGTGGAGACAACGGTAATGACGATGATCAAAATTATGGTAAAGCTGATAAGAAGTCTTCTGATCGAAACATTCAAAAGCCTGCTAAAGAGCTTTCGGAGAGATCGTCTCAGCGTCCCAAGGATGGGACTGAAGGGGATGAACCTTCACGACCTCCTTTAGGGGTGGATCCAAGATTTCGAGTTAGGGGACGAGAGTTTATGAGGGGATGAATAATCTTATACGGGGGTTCGCTTCTATTTGGGTCTAAGTATATTTACTACTTAGTGATATTTATGGATATTATGTTATTCATATACTATATTCCTTGTAATTTATTATAATACAACACACTATTTTGATTGTGCCTACATGTGATTAGAGGAGATTCGAGAATGTATTCAAATGATCAATAAGTATTGAAAAAAACAAAACAAAAAAACATAATATATCAATTGCCTAAAATTATACTATATCTTAAATCACATGTGCAACCTTATCAAAATAGATGTTTGGTGATTGCTGTTTTCACGCCAAATAAAATTTCTGCATACACTTAGAATCTTATAATTAATATAGAATAGAGTCGAACTTAGGGAACAGTGAAAATCAACTATATCTATCATTTTGATCAAGTTTTGGTGATGCCAGCACACTTAAACTTTGGGTTTACTACCTAGACAAAGAAAATTAAATAGCAAGAAAATAAATTGAGAGAAATCAAATAAAGAAAGGCGGACTCGGCTTCAAGTAACTTATATGAGATAACTACTTCGATCATTGATGCATAGATTCAATTAATTCCTAGGATCAACCAATTATAGGATACATTGTTGGAAACGTACATACTTGTTTAACAATCCTCCAATTACTCCCTAACCTAACCACAACCTAGCTTGTTGAACAACTCTAGATTTAATGTTTAGATAATATTACGAGGAAGGAACCCAGTTTTAATCTCTACCGTTGTTGAACAATCGGACATAGACAATTACCCTACTTAATTCGACTACCGGTGCGATAATTTTGCCACCTAAGTTGTTGAACAATCTGGTACTAATCTGCATAACCTAAATTGATCAGGTTTAAGTTAATCCAATTAAATCTCTCTACCCCGAATTATGTTGGAATCCTAGTCTTTAACTACTACGTCCAATTAGATCTCACAAAGTTTTATATCTCATACTTGTTACTCTCGCCGAACCCTAAAAAGATTAGCTACGCATCGGTTTCGATATATTCACATAAATGCTACTTTCATTTTCCAACAAAAAAAGTTTTTGTTGCACAGGTCTTCCTTCAGGGTGTTTTTATACCATTTGTTTTCTCCCACAATATATATGTTTGAAAAATAAACACAAGTACTAAGTCATAATTTGATGTTTAAACATATGTATATATAGTCTTATTGCACCATTTTATGCCATTCATCGGTACACGATCCAACCAATCCTAAGAAGTAATGCTTAAGAATGAGATCAATTGATATTGCACAAAAGATAAGGGTGATAATAGTGGCAGAAGCCACACACATTATCAATACAATGGCTAACCATATTTACTTCGTCTGGTACTCATAATAATAGGCCTAATTCATCCTAAAAATAAACATTGCTAAGAAAATAATAGTCAGCCATCAACCCGAAACGTCTCCTTTTCAGAATCCAAAAAGTCTTCATCAGTCTTCCTACACGTTTCACTAGTGTTTTTGTATATTACTTATTAGAGTCTACTACATTAAAAAGACACAGAAGAATAGATCAGCCAACCATTACACTTGGTATTTCATGAGCCATAGGACTTCTTACCAGTGCCCATGAAACAAGCCAATCTAGTCAAACAAGATAGCAGGTCAACAACATAACGTTTCACTGTACACTATGCTTACATAGATGAGATATTTACTTAATATTTGTGTGAATGAGATGCTAGAACACAAGAGAAAGAAAGATTAGGAAATAGAAGGAACCTTTGCAGCTGTACTTGAGTTCGTAGAAGATGCTTAGTTTTTAGTCTTTTCAAACTTCAAATAATATCCTATTTTCTCCTCTACAAACAGAAAAACAAAATCAAGACAGCTTTACAACTCAAGAAACAATGCGAATGGGAACAAATCCAAATTGCAAAATCAACCACGAATTGAACCTGGTGTACGTCGGACGTCGGCCTTGGCAGCGGCGGTTTGGTGGCGGCGGTGCTTCTCGGTACCAGAGAGGGGTGAAGGATTTTGAAGTTGGGGAAGAAAGCGAGTAAGAATAAGGAAAGAGATGGAGTGAGAGGGAAAGAGAGAGAAACCTGGGGCTGTTTGTCTCCGCCGGACGTCGGCCTTGGCAACGACAGTTCGGTGGCAGCGGTGCTTCTAGCTGCCGAAGGGGGTGAAGGGTTTTGATGATTGGGAGTTGGCGGTGACTTGAACTTTTTTTAAGTTCTTAAATTAAGGAGAAGTTGATAAAAGTGGCTTATTAGAGAATTTGAAGGGTGTTTGCAAAAATTGTTTAAAAGTATAAAAAGTTAAAAAAAGAATACTGTAGTAACTTATTTTGATATTTAGAACTAAAATGTCAAATCACAACTTATTAAAAATTACATTTATGCCATTAAAGAGGAGAAGTTGGTTTAACCCACTTCACCAACTTGTCCTTTTTCTACTTATTTGTAGAGAATTTATGTTAATTTAAGCTAACCAAACACTCTAAAATTAACTTATCCTTAAATTAAGTTATAAGTTAGATAATTTAAGTGGTTGCAAACACCCACTAATTGCTTTGATCACCACTTAATTATATTTATAATGTTATGTTTTTAATTATATAATTCTTTATTGTATTATATATAAAGTATTATTGTATTATATATATAAACTATTATATAAGTATATATATAAGTGTTAAGTATTACTAAAAAATATAAGTATAATATTAATTAAATTTAAATTATAATTAATTATTTAAACTTACGTATTTGTAATATAATAAAGATTATTTATTTGAGTTATGATAATTATTATATTATCAATAAATTATTTTTAAAATAAATGTTAAAATGTGCATTTATAAATTTCTATATAAAATAATTTTATTTAATTATATTATGATTTTTAAAAATATGAAAAATTATAATTAATTAATATTCCATATACATATCTAGGTAAAAGACAACGTACAAACGACAACGGTTTATAAAACCATTGTATATTGATGAAGTTTTAACTACAACAACGGTTAAACAACTACGGTTATGAACATCGTTGTCTATACGTGTATACGACAACATAGAAATGATAACGGTTATCAAACCTTTATGTATTAGGGCCTTTTGCGCATACGACAACGGGTCAACAACAACGGTCGTTAAAAACCATTGTCTATGAGCGCACCCCTATACTACGACAACGCTTAAATGACAACGGTAGGCAAAACCGTTGTCTATGAGCGTCTTTTTTGACATACGACAACGGGTCAATGACAACGGTGGTAAAAAACCGTTATTTATGAGTGCACTTTTGATATAAAAGACAATAGTTTAGCTACGACAACGGTTTTTCGAGCTACGACAACGGTTTTACACCAAAACCGTTGTCTTTCTAGTGTTGTCGTAGGCCAAATTTGTAGTAGTGGATCTTGTGTATCCGAACCACTTTAAAAACTGCTGTGTCATTAACTGTTCATACTGAAAATATATTTACAAATCATACAACAACATTTTCAGTACAAAGCTTAAAACATCGCACTAATCTACTGAAATTGTTTTGTTAAACAAACATTTTCAACAAACAATTTGAATTGGGCCTACACTTTCCGCGCGCTACTGAACCCTGCTAATGCTACTGAATTCCGACAGTGAGTCAGCTAGCAGAGCTCAGCATCTTCAGTCACTCTGTCCACACGATCAAGAACAACTTGCTTGGTCTGCTGAATTCATTATGTTGGTCCTGAGACGTGGTTCAGGTGTAGGGGGTTAATACACCTGAATACAAATGCGTTTCTCAAACGCGAAAGCCAGCTCTAGCTGAGTTTGCTACTTATCTGAGTCAGATAGCTAGATATGCTTTCAAGATCGCGTGGGCAAAGATTTCTTCTACTGAGTTCAGCTCTACTGACTTGAGTCAGTCGAACAGTCGTTCAGTATCAAAGTTGTGTGCGGAAGTGTATGCCCTATTAAACGTCCCGATTTGGGAAACCGATTTTATGTTGAGTTTGATGAAATACAATTTTAATGTAATATGATCAGTTAAAGAAAATAGTAAATCAACACAGTAGATTTTTATAGTGGTTCGGACACTCTGAGTCCTGCGTCCACTATCCTAACCAAAGCAAGGTGCTTGTTACATTTATACTGAGCAAGTCTTAGTGATCTGTTCTCAAGACAGATACAAACTTGCAGCTTATACTGAGCAAGTTCTCAATGATCTGTTCGCAAGACAAATTATCTACTTATAGTCGTAGTGACTTTTACAAGAGTTTCAAACTTAAAGAGTTTGAGGCTTCTCCAACTATGAGGAAGTTCTTACAATAAGAACAATTTCACAAGGATGTGAACTTCCTCGGGGTTTCTAAGCTATGAATATTACAATAAGGCTCACTTAGATAAGAGAATGGGAACAATGATAACTCTAAGTGATGAACTAAAAGGTTTGTTGGTCCGGAGACGATAAGTCAGGTGTAGAGGGGGGGGGTGAATACACCTGAGCTCAGTTTCTTTTTCTCAATGAAGGTCAGCTGAGCTGTTGATTGCAACCGATGAACAAGTGCCAAATAAGCCTTCGATCGCGGGACGAGTGAGTCGGCCCTCGAGCTCTCTCCTACTGACTGTTGTCAGTACTTTGAGAATCAGTCGGAGACTGTTGTGCGGAAAGTGTGGGGCCCGGAATTCGTCTCTTTTGAAAACACGTTTTAGCAAATTAAATCTTTTGGCTGTGCGCTTTATAAAATACTTTTTATGCAAGCTTATGATTTTCAAGTCAGTTGAATGCTATGCAATAAAACAGTAAAGGAACACAAGCGATTTAACGTGGTTCGGATACGCAAGATCCTACGTCCACGGTCCTGAACAAAGCAGGAGAACTTGTTGATTATTCTGAGCAAGCCTCGGTAGGGATCTCGTGACCTTTGGACAGTTCCCTCTAAGTTATAGTCTTTAGCGACTTTACAATCCAAACCTAAGTCTGAAAGGGGAGGGAATATTCTCCAACTGAGAAGGAGTTCTTACAATAAGAACAATTCACTAAATGTGAACTCCTTCGAATCTAAGCTATAAATATGACAATGAGCTTAGTCTAGAGAAGAAAGGGATCTAAGAACTCTAGAGAGAAAAACTGAGAAATCTTCTAAGTACGCAAGTTTTCCTCTAGATGATCTTTGAGTGTTCTAGAGCGTTTGTGAACTTGAGCTTGTCCCTTTGAAATTCCGTCACTCGGAGCTTCAAAAACTTCTCTATTTATAGTTGTGAGTTATGGCATATGTCCGTTGGAGACGACGATGCCACGTGTCACAAGCTTCCAAGGAAAATGGCCATAATTCGAACTTGTTGCAGCAGGGCAGTTAATGCACTGTTCATGAGAGCAGCTTTACTGTGTAGAGTAGGTAAGCGTTGTCGGCTTCTCATTGGTCGAGGTTTGTAGTTGGTGAGAATGTCAGAGTTGACCGTTCAACAACCTCGTATGTCTTCTGCTGAACTTCTCGAAAAGACTTGAATAGCTGGGTCGCTTTCCGTAGGATACAGTAGACTAAAAAGTCTCTGTCTTCTTCAGCTGAGTCGGCTGACAGGGCATCTACTGAGTAGGTCAGCTGGCGACTGCGAAGGTACTGTGCTTGCTTTCGTTCTTTTTGCGATGACTATCGGTGGGAGTAGTCTTCTACTGATGATTTGTCAGCTGATGCGCTGTTTTCGACTGAGTAGAAGATCAGCTGCTGACTGAAGAACACAAGCGATTACACTGATGACGTGGGGTTCTGAAAAGTATCTTCGACAGAAGATCAGTTCAACAACTACCCCGTACAGGATTTAGACAAAAATAAACAATACATCAAGTCTAACCTATACATCAGCTAATCCTAACGACACACTAATCTACTGATATCAGCTAGGTTTTGGGATCTTCAATTCCATAGTACTACTATGATTTCCCCCAATTTTCTTTTAACCGAACAACAGCTGAGTATCATCTACTGACTCATATCCAACAATTTCCCCCTAATTGATGATGCCAAAACCTCTACCTCTATCTCTTAAACTTCTTAAGTCTATAAAAGATGCTATCCTACTGATAACAATTTCCCCCTTACAACATTCTGAGGGAAAGAAAAAAATAAAGGAATTTCAATACTTCAGTAGGTGGGAGATAGGCAAAATCAGAGAAACTGACTGTGAGTGTGTGTCAGATCACTTAGTGATCAGTCGTGAAAACACAATGCAAAGAGCTGAAAGACAATGAGTAATTGTCTGACAAGCAATAGGAACTGATATATATAATCAATGAAGTACAGATTCCTATCACTATTACAGAAGATAGAAAAGAGAAAGACTACAGACGCCTGAAGGCTTGAGTGCGTTCCCTGAATCCTGCAGATCTGTCCATGGGAGGTTCCAGACGATAGTATGAATAGATTCTCTTCCTCAGAGTCTGGATATCCTCGTCGTCTTCAGCAAGGTGGACACTCAGGTTGAAGCGGAATGCTGCAGCACTAACCTCATCTTCTATGTCCTTCGTACATAGAACTCCGCGCGCAGTTCTTGGAGGTGGGATGAGCTTGAAAGCTGGGGCTCTAAACGGAATATTCTGTCTCTTCATGATCTCCTTGAGCTGTTCCCTCAGCTTTGAATTGTACAGAAACATGAACTCATCAAAGGCTTGATCGATAGGTTGCTCTCGAGGATAGAATCCCCAAACATAGTAGCCTTTGATAAATTGCTCTTTAAGTTCTTCCCATTGATCATTAACCTCAGCCGGAACCCATCGATTGACATGAACAACTGAGTCCTTATTGGCGAGAGGTGTTCTCTTCCTTGATCCCCTTGGGATTTGTCTTCTGGGATCAGCTGCTGGCTTCTTGGATAGGCTCATCATCTTAGCCATATCAGCCATTCTTTTCTTTTCTCGGAGAGCCGCTGCCCTACAGTCTCCTCGTCTGAGATTTAGGCCTTGCAGCGTCGCCTCCCAGGTCGCTTGATCTTCCGCTATCTGCTCAGGTGTTAGAGTAGGAGTGGGAATGCTCTGAGTAGTAGCTGGGATCTCAGTCGGAAGAGCCTTAGCAAAATTTGTTTGGGCTTTCTTCTTCTGCTCTTCGACTGATTCGACCTTTTTCTTGCCTTTGCCCCTAACAGCTTTGCCCTTGGGCTTCTTTTCTTTGCCTGCTTGCTTCTTCAAGCTGACGCTCTCGGTCCAGCTTATCTTGCAGCTGTTGGGCAATATTGAGGTCATAAGCCTCTTGCTCCGCTTTAGATTTGAACTTATGGAGCGGGGAGGAAGAAGGAGCAGATTCAGTTGCAATCTCCTTCCTCGGCCTCTGCGGTGGCAATTGTTCAGGCTTAGGCTCTTCTTCTTCTGTCTCCTGCTCAAAAAATCTGGCTACTTCTTCAATGTGAGCAGCAGAAGAGGAGATGGGGGTCGGCTGTAGTGGAAATTCTAGGAGAAGGACCTCAGAAGAGTTCTTATCCTGAGTAGTAGAGGGTCCTTCCTCCTGAGCCCTTTGCCCCTGAGTCTGTGCGGGTTCTTCAGCTGTGGAGGGTCTCTTCTCCTGAACCCTTTCCCTGATTATCTGTACATCAACTGTATCCGTTTCAGATTCATCTTTTATTATACCTTCCCCCTTTTTGGCATCAACAGCCTTATCGAGGTTGGTACGGATAGCTGTGACTTCTTTTTCCAGCTTGTGGACTGAATCCTTAATCTGAGTTGCTGTGGATTCGAAGTCTTTGACGAGATCGCAGTATAATTCCCAGTCTTTTTCTTGAATCGCTCCAGGTGGTTTGGAGTTGTGCGCTGACTCCAGACGGAGTTTCAGTAGAGCCTGATCATGCGATTCGGTCATTTCCTTCTGAATAGTTTTCAGAGCCTCTGCCTGTTGAGTAATAGCTTTCTGAAGGCTAGAGGTTGCAATCTTATTTCTTTCGTCGATCTCTGTCTTGACAGATTCAAGAACTTGAGTCAGCTGCTCGAAAAATATCTTATGCTGATTCTGGAGCAACTGCTGACTCTGAGATTCTAAATCGACTCTCTGAGCTGATAACGCGGCCTCAATAAGCTCTTGAAAATTTGGTTGCGGAGGAGCTTCGGAGTCTTTGAGATGCCGGTTGCTAATGCATCCGTCTAGGCTCTGTCTCGAGCCTTAGTATACTTCGCCCATTTGATATGAACGTCTTTGGCGAGAAGTCTATTTTTCTCTCCTTGGCGTTGGATGGCTTTGTTGACAGATTTTGAGGTCACGGAACCGATGGGTTGAATCTGGTAAGAACTGGTTTCGAGCCTCTGCTCAGAAAATGTGAGAAGCTGCTCCTTACTGTACTTCGGAGCACCTTGAGTATCACCTGATGTATCAGGGTTTGGTGATTTGCTCTTCTCACGGGGAGTTGAACCCTCAGCAGAGCCTCCCAACTCTGTATCCTTGGGTGTGTCATCCTTCCTCTGATTGTTGTCAACATCATCGTGCTTATCATCAGCAGGAGGAGATGGGGGTGGAGGAGTGTTACCAGGGACTGACTCTCGCAAGCTTAGAAGATAAAGCATTGCGGCTCGGAGGTCTTCAAGAGTAGCTAAGTCAGCTGGTTCTCCGTACCCTATTACTTCTTGTAGCTTCTGCTCCTCATCGTGCAGGTAGAGAACTGAGTGGGTTTTGATTATGTCTTCTAGAATATCCCAACTCAGAAATCTAAGAAGCATTTGAACCCTAGCCCTGATGGCTATGTCGACTAAGTCTGAGTGCCCAGCAATTTCAGGAATATGATTGTGTACGTCAGCTGCGGCACGGAGACGAGTGGTGTGAATAGCTGTCCACTCAGTCGCATTCTCCTCAGTCGGTTCCCTAACGTCCGATTGTGTGTCATCGGAGCTGATGACTTGAGCTTTCTCCTTGAGGGTTGCTCCTTCAATCCCTGTGTTGGAGTCTAAGATATGCTCATCTTGTTGTGGAGGAGCCTGTGCTAAGATGGTTATCGGCTGAGCCATAGTGACCTCAGTTGTTCGTGGCCTATTAAGCCTCCTCCTCTTGGGCACGTCAGCGGGAGATGGCAAGACAGGAGCAGCTCTCTTCTGCTCAGGTGGCCCTTTGCCAATCGACTTCTCCGTCGCTTCTTTAGTCTGAAACTTTATCAGCTTAGTGTTGTACAACTTTGAGTCTTCAAAAGCTGAGTTCCTCTGTACAACACTCTCTATTAGGACTGACATCTTGGTCCCGAATAGAAGCTTACCCACACTGGCCAACCTCCTCTCGCCAGTGGGTAGTGTAGTGAACTTCTGGGCTTGGGCCTTCATCTGAGTTGTATAATAGTCAGCCCAGTTCACTTCTACTCCATCATCTATAGCCATCATCAGCTGAATCCTTGGCTTGGACAGTTGATCGTACGATCCAGCTGAGCTTGTCAGTATGTGCGAGACCACATACGTTAAACCTCCGTATCGAGGTAGCAAGAGATTCCTCGGGAGAGCTGTCTTGAACGTCGGATCACTGCGTCCACGTAACTTTTGCACATAAGCGTTGATCTCCCTCTCCTTATATCCGATAGGGAGATTCCGGAATTAGGAAGGCTGAAACGCGAGGACCCGAGCCTCTCGGATGTTGAAGGTCTTCTGAGACGCCTTCCACTTGTTCGGATTAGTCTCCTCCATGTAAGAAAACGAGGCTTCTTCTCCTTCGGCAGCCACTGAATTCCAGTTGAAATATGCCTCCGCCACTTGCCTCGGCAGACTGGCACGGGGATGCTTGGTCACGAGGGTCTCCAACCCGGACCTCTCCGAGCATCGAACATCGGTTCCAGATATGGGATATCCACCTGGCGGAAAGCCATTGTGGGTTCGAACTGAATCCGGATGGTCATGATCTCCACTATAGGTTCAGGAGTCTGTACGATCGCCATAGAAATCTGCAAAACAACTTGTTAGCACTTGAAAATAGAGTAAGTTAGTAGTTATCAACAGATTTTAATACATTACCGAGTATTAGAGCTTGAAAGATGCACATGCAAGGCAGTTATAAGAAGTAGAAACTGATTGCGAGTAAAGCTCGTAAGGTATGAAAATGGCGAAAAGTAACGAATGATAGAAGATGAAAGATTTTGTATATATTGGCTTGATTGCACATTTTAATCTAACGGCTGAGTTTTAATCTTTCATAACTATGGACGGCTAAGATTTAATGTTATAAAATGAATGATTACAAAAGCCGCCTAAAACATAGATCTACGTAATAAAGGTAAGTGAGAAGACATGCATTAAATGCGCGACAGACAGCATTAATTACTCAGGTTAAGGTTTCCTACTGACCTTTCCTTAAACTATTAATGGCGGGAAATGAATGCACATTAACTACTGAGTGTGAGCAACTGATGCAATAGATGCGAGCATGCTTAAAAAAAATAAGTACACAAAATTACGCAAACCTCTTCAGCTGAACTTATCAGCTGGTTACCGTTATGTATAAGGAGAATGGTTGTCATGCTGATGACTATGTTCCACCTTGCTGTGTACAGTGTGACTTTCCCAACTGAGTCACTGTACTTAGTTATCGACACCTGTCGCATCGATTCCTTATGCTGATACCAATTGTTACCAATTGTTGGGCAATGATGTTCTCAGTAGTCGGCATCTACTGACGCATCTCAGTAGGATCCAGTAGACCTAGCTCAACTGATAGTTCTCTGAACCTGTTCTCAGCTAGTGGTTTGGTCAGTATATCTGCCCTTTGTTTGTCAATATAGATCTTCTCCATCCTGATATCCTTCTTCTCGACATGGTCTCTGATGCAGTGGTGTCGGATATCCACGTGCTTGCATCTGGTATGTAGAACTGGGTTTTGGGTTATGGTAATTGCACTTGTGGAGTCGCAGTAGATGGGCACTTCATCCTGAGTTATACCATAATCTCTAAGTTGTTGTCGAAGCCAAAGGATTTGGGCACAACAACTTCCTGCAGCCATGTACTCAGCTTCAGTAGTGGACGTTGCTACTGAATGCTGCTTCTTTGAAAACCAAGAAATTAGCTTGCTGCCTAGGAACTGACAAGTTCCGGAAGTTGACTTTCGATCTATCCTGCATCCTGCATAGTCAGCATCAGAATAACCTGTCAGTATTAAGTTATCATCAGTAGGATACCATAACCCAGCATCAGGTGTTCCTCTTAAATAGCGTAGAATCTTCTTCGCTGAGTCTAAATGACTTCGCTTGGGATCTGCTTGGAATCTTGCGCATACACCTACATCATAAGTTATGTCAGGACGACTAGCTGTTAAATAAAGTAAAGAGCCTATAATAGCTCTATAATCAGTAGAGTTAACAGAAGCTCCCTCTTTGTCTAGATCGATTTTAAAGTTCGGGTTCATGGGGATTTTGACTGGCTTGCTTGAGTCGCAGCCGAATCTTTTGAGAAGATCTCGAGTGTATTTGGCTTGATTGATGAAAATTCCTTCAGGTGATTGCTTCACTTGAAATCCAAGGAAATAATTCATCTCTCCCATCATGGACATCTCGAATTTCTCTTTCATCATCTTTTCGAACTGCTGGCATATGGTCTCATTTCTGCAGCCGAAAATGATGTCGTCCACGTAGATTTGCACCGGTAGGATGTCATCTCCTCGACTTTATGTTGAATAGGGTGCGATCTATCGTCCCCTTCGAAAACCTTTTCGAAGTAGAAAGTCCGATAGGGTATCATACCAAGCCATGGGTGCTTGTTTTAACCCATACTGAGCTTTCCTAAGTCTCGTACACCGATGTCCCTGCCGAAAGACGGGCGGTTGTTCCACGTAGACTTCTTCCTTCGATGCGCCGTTCGGTAAAAGCCTGACTTCACATCCATCTCGATATACCTTAAATCCACGATGTGTTGCATAAGCTAGGAAAAGACGAATGACTTCCAATCTGGCGACTGGAGCGAATATTTCATCAAAGTCAATTCCCTCTGCCTGACTATATCCTTTAGCAACTAGTCGAGCTTTATTTGTGACGATGACGTTGTTTTCATCTCGCTTGTTCTTGAAGACCCACTTAGTTCCAATCACGTGCTGATGTCTAGGTCTGTCGACAAGCTCCCATACTTCATTTCGACGAACCGGTTCAGCTCTTCTTGCATAGCAATGACCCGGCCACCATCTTTAAGTGCGTCCTCTATCGACCGAGGTTCTTTCGTAGACCAGAAAACAAGAGTAAAGTGAGCTTTCTCCTTGACTTAATCTTGATCTCGTCCTTATGGTTGCTGATGGATCTCCAATGATAAGATCGAAGAATGAGCATCGAGCCACGAACGCCCGAGTCGGGCTTCTTCTTCGATACTACTTCGCATAGTCGGTAGGTGTATTAGGCATTTCGGTAGTACCGTTACGTGATTGAAGCAATTCGGTAAGAAGGTTAGGATCTACCGAGTTTCCGGTGTTCGGGGGCATTTAGCTCGGGAACATTAATCGTTCCCCCCCGAGTTTATATTCTCAGTAGAGGTCTGAGTTACCACAGGGGCTTCCTCATCGACGGAGGTTACCTGTTGTTGATTCTGTTCGAGAGAACCAACTAGGTCAGCTACATTGCTTGTTGGCTGAGTCTGAGTTTCTTCGTTGTCTGACTCATCATCCCAACAATGCTGGATCTTTTCAGCTTTATCATTCAGTCCGAGATCCTGTAGCTTGCTACTGACATCTTCAGTATTTGACTTTGTCTCTTTCCTGTTCTCAGTAACAAACTCATCAAAAACAACATGAGGGCTTTCCTCCACGCAAAGAGTCCGATAGTTAAAGACTCTGAATGCTTTGCTGACTCGAGATTATCCTAAGAATACTCCTTGATCAGATTTGCTATCAAAGACCTTCAACTGATCTTTCCCATTATTGTGGATAAAGCAAGGACAGCCGAAAATATGAAAATGAGAAATAGAAGGAATTCTCCCTTTCCACAGTTCGTAAGGCGTCTTCATGTGTTGCTGTGTCAGTAGTGAGAGATTCTGAGTATAGCAGGCGGTGTCAGTAGCATCAGCCCAAAACTTTGAGGGTAGTCCTGAGTCTGCTAGGAGCGTTCTTGCTGCTTCTTAGAGTGTTCTGTTCTTACGTTCAGCAAGTCCGTTCTGCTGAGCGGTGCGCGCAGCTGATGTCTCGTGCTGAATTCCCTCTTTATCGCAGTACTCTTTAACTACTGAGTTCAGAAACTCTGTTCCTCTGTCTGAGCGTATCTTCTTAATCTTGATGTTCTTTTCCACACTGAGTTTCTTCAGTAGATTAGGTAACTCAGTCTGAACATCAGATTTGTTGGCGATGAAGATGACCTAAGTATATCTCGAGTAGTCGTCTATGACGATGAGGGCATACTTCTTGCCTCTTATAGTCACTGGAGAGACTGGCCCGAATAAGTCCATGTGGAGCAGCTGAAGGATTCCATCAGTGGAAGGTGAAGGAATAGGTGGATGACTTTCCTTTATCTGCTTTCCCTTCAGGCACGCTTCACAATTTTTGTCTTTGATAAACGATTCTTTGGGCAGTCCTCTGACTTTGGAGTTCTTGACAAGCTTGTTCATGGTCTTGAAGTTCAGGTGGCTGAGTCTCTTGTGCCATAGCCATCCTGACTTGTTACCTGATTTCGTCTGTGCGAGCAAGCAAGCCTCAGGTTCTGCGGTATTCCAGTTTGCAACATAGATGTTCTTCCTCCGCGAGCCTGATAACACTGTTTTCCCTGTAGATTTGTCAACAATATCACAGAAACCAGCGTCAAAGATTACTCTATTAAGATTATCATAGAATTGACTGACTGAAAGGAGATTATGTTGAAGTCCTTCAACATATGTTACTCTTGGAACTGTGACAGTCCCAATGTTCAGCGTTCCGTGTCCCCTTGTATCGCCTTTGGAGTTGTCACCGAATTCAATTCTGGGACCATCTTCTTGTACATAGTTGGTCAGCAAGCTCCTTTGATAAGTCATGTGTCTCGAGCAGCCGCTGTCCACTATCCAAGGGTCCTTATACACCTCAGCCTCTTCTCCGGCCATCAGACAGTATTCGACTGACTCATCAGGAACTGTCTTTGCAACCTCAACTGCGACGAACGCGGCTTCGTCTTCAGAAGAATACATGAATGTATCCTCTTCAATTGAGTTGTCGGATATCTCTCCGGCTATGTAGGCCTGCCTTCGCTTGGCAAATTTTTCTCTTCTGGCCTGCCGTTCTGCTCTTTGAGCAGCTGAGAGTTTGGGACAATCATACTGATAGTGTCCCTCCTTCTTGCAGTTGTAGTAGGTGGATGTTCTGCTGCTCTTACCAGCTGAGTCTTTGGACGGACTGGCAGCAGACTCCGATTTCCTGCATTCAGTAGAAGGATTAGATTCTTCTTTCTTATGATAGTCTTTCTTACCTGAAGAAGAATCTCGGTTGCATTTCCTCAGCTCTCTGACTTTCTCTTTTTCCCTCTGATATTTGAGAGCCATCAGTGCTAGCTGATCAGGGCCTGGAGTCTCGGAAGACTTTGCTACTGATGTGGCCACATCTTTGCTTGAGGAAATAGGCTTGGCTTCTGTGTTGCTGACTGTTGCCTTGAAGGCATGGTCGAACTGTGTGTGAGCTGGAGCGCTTAAGCACTTTTGGGGTAGGCTATGCTCGAATTCCTCCAATTTTAATTCTGAAAATATAACATCAGGAGTTAGAGCATTTAGATCAGAGCGATGTAAATAAGTAGCAAAAGGAAGCCACTTCTATCGGGACAACGCTCTCAAGATCTTGGTGTTCATCTCCTTGTTGGTGAACGACCTCCCCAGCCCATTGATGACATTGACTTGATTGGTGAATCTGACACTCAGCTCGTCAATGGTTTCAGTAGGCTCCATTGCAAAGGCGTCGAACTTCTGAAGCTCTAGCTCGAGCTTGTTTTCTTTGATCTGAGGGGTTCCATGGCTTAGTACAGCCAAGGCGTCCCATAGCTCTTTCGCCGTCTTGCAATCCTGTACCCTTCCGAGGTGTGAGTCACTGAGCGTAGTCAGTATGGCATTACGTGCAACTCGGTCAAGGTTGTGCAACTTCTTTTCTTCAGGCGTGAAGGCAGATTTATCTTTGGGAACCTTAGCACCAGTTTGTGCTCCCGCGCCTCCTCCAGCAGCAAATACTACGCTGTCGATCATGGGAATGATCGGTCCTGACTCTAGGACATCTGACATGCTGTCGTGGAGTGACGTTAGGTGTGCCTCCATACGTACGCGCCATACCGTATAGTTCTCTATTGAGAACATCGGTACCATCCTAATACCTGACATATCAGACATTGTAAGAGTAAGAGTATAAGGATGCTGAAAAGATGCTTATGCAGTGAAAACAGTTTTCAGGATCAGTTCGAGAGGACCAGTATTTCAGAACCGGCGATCAGTTGAACACCGTGAGCTCTGATACTAATTGTTGGTCCGGAGACGATAAGTCAGGTGTAGAGGGGGGAGGGGGGTGAATACACCTGAGCTCAGTTTCTTTTTCTCAATGAAGGTCAGCTGAGCTGTTGATTGCAACTGATGAACAGTGCCAAATAAGCCTTCGATCGCAGGACAGAGTGAGTCGGCCACTCGAGCCTCTCCTACCGACGCGTTGTCGGCATTTTGAGAATCAGTCGGAGACTGTTGTGCGGAAAGTGTGGGGCCCGGAATTCGTCTCTTTTGAAAACACGTTTTAGCAAATTAAATCTTTTGGCTGTGCGCTTTATAAAATACGTTTTATGCAAGCTTATGATTTTCAAGTCAGTTGAATGCTATGCAATAAAACGGAAGAAAGGAACACAAGCGATTTAACGTTGTTCGGATACGCAAGATCCTACGTCCACGGTCCCGAACAAAGCGAGAGAACTTGTTGATTATTCCGAGCAAGCCTCGGCGAGGGATACCGTGCAGACCGGACAGTTCCCTCTAAGTTATAGTCCTTAGCGACTTTACAATCCAAACCTAAGTACGAAAGGGGAGGGAATATTCTCCAACTGAGAAGGAGTTCTTACAATAAGAACAATTCACTAAATGTGAACTCCTTCGAATCTAAGCTATAAATATGACAATGAGCTTAGTCTAGAGAAGAAAGGGATCTAAGAACTCTAGAGAGAAAACCGAGAAATCTTCTAAGTACGCAAGTTTTCCTCTGGATGATCTTTGAGTGTTCTAGAGCGTTTGTGAACTTGAGCTTGTCCCTTTGAAATTCCGTCACTCGGAGCTTCAAAAACTTCTCTATTTATAGTTGTGAGTTATGGCATATGTCCGTTGGAGACGACGATGCCACGTGTCACAAGCTTCCAAGGAAAACGGCCATAATTCGAACTTGTTGCAGCGGGGGCGGTTAATGCACTGTTCATGAGAGCAAACTTTACCGTGTAGAGTAGGTAAGCGTTGTCGGCTTCTCATTGGTCGAGGTTTGTAGTTGGTGAGAATGTCAGAGTTGACCGTTCAACAACCTCGTATGTCTTCTGCTGAACTTCTCGAAAAGACTTGAATAGCTGGGTCGCTTTCCGTAGGATACAGTAGACTAAAAAGTCTCTGTCTTCTTCAGCTGAGTCGGCTGACAGGGCATCTACTGAGTAGGTCAGCTGGCGACTGCGAAGGTACTGTGCTTGCTTCTGTTCTTCTGCTGATGACTATCAGCTGGGAGTAGTCTTCTACTGATGATTTGTCAGCTGATGCGCTGTCTTCGACTGAGTAGAAGATCAGCTGCTGACTGAAGAACACAAGCGATTACACTGATGACGTGGGGTTCTGAAAAGTATCTTCGACAGAAGATCAGTTCAACAACTACCCCGTACAGGATTTAGCAAAAATAAACAATACATCAAGTCTAACCTATACATCAGCTAATCCTAACGACACACTAATCTACTGATATCAGCTAGGTTTTGGGATCTTCAATTCCATAGTACTACTATGATTTCCCCCAATTTTCTTTTAACCGAACAACAGCTGAGTATCATCTACTGACTCATATCCAACAAGGTTCTTCTATGAATGTTAGTTCTTCACTGGATTCTTCGATTGAAAGGGTTAAGAGTTTTTATGTGTCGATAGCTAGGGTTCCCGGTTGTGTCTCTACATGAAGACTCTTCTCTTATAGAGTCTTCGATTGTGAATAGATCCGTTGGAGAGGGGTCTAGCCACGTGTCAAAACGACAAGGAAAATGGCCCCTCAAATTTGAACGTTGATGAGTAGGTGCACTGTAGAGATACGCCTCTTTTTCAGTCTAGGAGCAGCTTTTTTCAGAAAAGATAAAGCGTTGTTGGCTCCTTATTGGTCAAGGTAGATTGGTAGGTGAGACTTGTCAAGCATCAAGGTTGACTTCCTCTGAATCCTCGGACCTTCAACTAAAGTGACTTCCTACTGACGTTCTTCTGAGTATTAGTGCATGGGCACGAATTCCTGTGCAGATTCAGTTGGTGGTCGACTGACCAACTGACTTCTTCGATCATGAGTCCATTAGCTAAGTGCAAGGTCTTCTATTGAACTCTGTAGCTACTGAACTCTAGCCTACTGAGTTCCTAACATGCTGAACTCAAACTAAGCTATTAGAAGAACGAAGGTTCATCATTCAGCTAGGGGTTTTGGGATCTTCAAATCTATAAATGTTGTCTACTGAATCTTCATCCCAACAATTTCCCCCTATTTGATGATGCCAAAACCTATTACATCTTCTATAAAAGAAACATGTTAAGGTTAAGAGCTACTGCTACTGAGTAAAGATCTATTACAATGAATGCTCCAGCCAACATACGAAAGCTGACTAAATAATGAAAAGAAGGAATCAGAGCAATCACAAGTAAAAAGATTTCAGAGTTGTCTTATGTTATCAAGCAGTGTATCAGGCCACATCAGATTAACACAGTTAGAATACAGAATATATCAGAGCTTACAAAATTTAATACTATTGACTAGGGGTGTAAGTGGTTCCGTTCCGAACCACGAAACCGATCAAACCGAACCGAACCAAACCGAAAAATGTGGTTCGGTTTGGCTTCGCGGTTTGGTTCGGTTTATTTTTTTAGGAACCATTTACATTCGGTTCGGTTCGCGGTTTCAAGAATTTTTGAACGGTTCAAGCCGAACCGAACCAATATCTTATTTTTTATTTTTTTATTTAATATTTGTCTTTATTATATGAGAATGTTATTGGATTTAGATATTAGATTTAAGTTAATATCAATTCTAATCTATACAAAGGAAGAGAAATGAGTAACAACTCTATACTTATGAGTTTGGAACGAGTGACATCCTATAAACTATTATTCTTGCATTATTTAGGATTTAAAAAATAAATAAAAAGGTGAACCGGTAAACCGAACAGAATCAAACCATTTATAAGCGGTTCGGTTCGGTTCGGTTCCGATATTTAAAAACACATCGAACCGAACCGAACCATTTCTATGTGTTTGGTTCGGTTCCTAAAATGCATAACAAATCGAACCGAACCAAACCGTTACACCCCTACTATTGACATAGTTATAGCATGCTGAAATTATCAGAGATTCTACTGAAAGGTCTCAGAGCTAAGATGCAAGTTAGCACATTCAAGAGATATCAGGGCCGATACAAAATACTCCATCCGTCCCGTTATTTGTGGCTCACTTTCCCGAAAGGGGTGTCCCGTTATTTGTGGCCACTTTCCTAATTTGGTAAAAAATTATTATCATATCTTCTACTCTATCATCTTCTCTCTCCTACTTTATTACATTACCTCACCTACTTTATCATCTCTCTCTCATACTCTCTCATTATCTTACTCATCTTCTCTCTCATACTTTATCATCTACTCTCTCATACTTTATCATCTACTCTCTTCATTCCTGTGCCGAAAAGAACGTGGCCACAAATAGCGGGACGGAGGGAATAGTAATCAGAGCTCAGAATAGATCATACTTCTTAGTAGCTAAAACATCTAGGTAAATTCAGTTTCTAACAATATCTGAATAATAGATATCCCTATAGAGTAGGTTCCCCCTAAGACACAATTTCTCCCTATATTCATATACAAGAGCCCTTCCCCTTAAGTACTAGCAAGGTATCATAGAACATCAGAGCAAAAACAGATAATCAGCAGGGAATAGTTCTAAGGCAGATAAGCATATAAGTCACATAGGGTCAGATAGTGTGAAAATGAAATATATGATCACTAAAGTGATCAGTTATGCTGGAAAAAATATAGCCGTAAAGACAATGAGTAGTTGTCAAGGCTGAAAGTGATAAATGCCATAGATGAATAAGATTTATATTACATGACATGCTATCACTACAAAACTAGACTAGGAGAGAGAGGGGTCAGCACGGCTTCTTCTTGAATTGTTGCATACGAGAACGAAAGTTAGCAGACTTCTTCTCCGGAAGCTCAAGGCCATATCCTGAATAAACTCTGCTCCTTAGGGCCTTAATCTCCACTAAGTCTTCTTCAATAGCGCTTTGCTTATTGTGGCATCCTTGATCTCTTCTTCGATCTCCTTCTTGCAGATATTATCTTGATGAGTGAGAGGAGGAGGAAGGATCCTGAATGGAGGTGCCTTAAGCGTTTTGCCTGTTTGATCCAGCAAAGTCTAAATCTCAACAAGGAGGGATGGGTTCGCAACTGTCAGAAAGTCCTTGAAGAATGTATCAACATCATTAGAGTCTTCATTTCCGACTTTCCAGATATAAAATCTTTTGATGAAGTCCATTTTCAGCTTTTCCCACTATTGATTCAACTTGAGAGGTACCCAGTCATCAGTACTTTTGAAGATGATCCTCTTAACTTCACTGAATGGTTCCCTTCTCCTGAAGTACCTAGATGAAGTAGGTATACTTCTGTCTTTCTCTGGAATCCTCTCCCTTGCTTCCTCTTCAATCCTCAGCCAGAGGGCCTCTAGATCAGCTAGAAGAATCCTTTCTCTAGCCTCTCTAATCTGCCTGGCCTCAGCTGTTCTGTCCAGTGCACGATCGCATGCGTCCCATATCTCTTTCATCTCAAGCTCTTGCTCCTTAGAGGGGACAGTCAATGGCACGTGCTGATCTTCTGAGTCAGCAGGCGATGCAGATTTGGACTTGGATGCAGGTGTGCCGTACTTCTCAGATTTGGACTGTTTGGGATTGGACTGTTTGAATTGAGTAGCTGCTGAAGTTCTGGATTGCCTGGGAATAGCAGATCTGGTGCGAGTAGGTGTTGGAGTACGGATTTGTACTCCCTTCTTCGCTGTCAGCTTCTTCTTAGCATCCTGCTCTGCAAGTTCTCTTGCCAGCATAGCGTCAAATGCTATCTGTTCCTCTCGTGACCTGAACTTGATTTTCTTTTCTTTGGGCGGACTGGGTTCAGCTGGAGCCTTACCCTTACCCTTATCGGATTTCTTGGCTGGAGGTGGCGATCCTTCAGTAGGTACTTGGCCACCTCAGCCACATCTGCATCAGTGGATTCCACAGAAGGAACTTCCACCTGAGCTGAACTCGGTTCTGCGTCCTGTTGTTCTTCTGTCTTTAGGAGGGCTCTGAGCTGAGCAGATCTAGAATTTTCCCCCTTTTTGGCATCATCAATAAGAGTAGCCAGGGTAGTAACCTTGTTCGTCAGTCCTTCTACTGAGGCCTTGACCGCGGTCAAACTTGAGGCAATGTCAGTGGCCATATCTGTGTAAGACTCCCATCTCTGATCGTGCTCTTGATTAATGGCTTTCAGTAGAGCAGCTTTAGATTTGTCAAAGCGGGTGAGATAGTCTTCCACAGCAACAGAGGCAGCCTTCTTGATTTCTTGGCAGGAGTCGTGTTGGTTGGTCAGTGCTTTAGAAACACTGTCAGAAGTGAATTTGTAACGATCCTCAATTGCCTTCTGGACACGACCTGTTGTAGCAGCCACTTCTTCAGAGAATTTCTTGGCTTGCGACTGCATTAAGTTCTGGAATTGAGCAGTCAGATCTGCCTTCTGTGCCTCAAGTGCTTTAGTGAGGATCTATTCAACATTGATAGAACTTGGAGTGCTGATCCTCTGCACTTCAGTAGAAAGGCTATTCAACATCTTTGTCTAAGCCTCAGTGAACTTATCATCGGCAAGATTCTGGTTCTTGTGAGCTTGACGCTTGATAACCTTATTGATTGACTCCGTTGTGAGGTCCTTGAGCTCAGCAGCCTGATATCTGCTTTTTGACTTGGGTTGAGTCTTGGACGAAGTCTGGATGATCGAGCCAGATGCTGGAGGAGGTGGCGGCTGATCATCCTTGGGAGTTTTACCCTCAGTAGATCCTCCCAGGTCTGCATCCTTGGGTGTTTTATCATGAGGAGGAGATGGAGGAGGAGAAGGAGGAAGCTGAGTAGAGGAAGGTTGAGCTCCTTGTAGTCTGTCACTGAGCATCGTGAGCATCACATCCTTGTGATACTCTAGAGAGGCTATATCAGCTGGCTCTTCATAGCCGATCTCCGCTTGTAATTTCTGCTATTCCTCGGTCAGTGTGGACAGGGTTTTCAAGCGGATGGCTTCTTCCAACAGATCCCACCGAAGGAATTGAAAGCTCATCTGAACCCTTGCTCTGACAGTAATGTCTATGAGATCAGCATGGGTACTGATCTCTGGAATCTCATTCTCGACTTCTTCAGCTGATCTGATCTGAGGATTAAGAACTGAAGTCGGAAGAGAGGAAATCTTAGTAGGTTGAGTTTCAGCAGGCGTCTCCAGCTGAGTTTCCTCTGACATAACTCTCTTCACCTTTTCTTTCAGGGTCACATCCTTCTGACCAGACCCTGAGCCTTTGATAGATATAGGTGAGGGAGGGATTACAACTGAAGCTGGCTTCTTCAGCGTTTTCTGCCTCTTCGGCTGATGCTGCTCAGTAGGATGGGGATCCTGCTTGATCTCCAGAGGACGGTTGAGAGTCTGTCCTCACCCTATCGATTTTTCGGCGGCTATTGTGTTGAGGAATTTCAGCAGCTTCTGATCAAAATAATAAGCATCTGCAAAGGATAATCTGGTAGGGAGGTCGTCCTCGATCAGTATGAACACCTTGGTCCCATATAGAAGCTTCCCTTTTGGAATCAGCTTCATGCCATCTTCAGAATCGATAAACTTCTGAGATTGAGCTTTGAATTCAGCTCTGAAGAAGGCGTTCCAATTGATTGGGGCCTCGTTTATGATCGCCATCATAATCTGAATGTGAATGCGAGATAGATGATCATATGATCCCGCAGAGCTGGTCAATATATGGTTGACTATGTAGGCCAACCCTCTGTATTGTGGGAGCAGCTGACTTTTAGGGAAGGCGGCTTTGAAGATATATATGTTTCACCGCAGAAATGGCCGAGGTACTCATCTACTAAGGAATCCTTATACCCGGTAATAGGAATCCCCTCATCTGTAAGGTCAAAGCTGACCGAAAGTCGATTGGCCACGTCGATCTGGGTGGCCTTGTCCTCCCACTGATTGGGACCAACTTCATGCCTCGAGAGAATGGTGGAGATATCATTACAATCTTCATCCTCGCGGAAGTTCAGAAAGAACTCGGCGACCTGGCGCGGAAGATGATGACGCAGGGACCTAGAGAGAATCGACAGGAGGCCCGATCTCTTATGTGCGTCAAAGACTAGAGTCATGCACTCTACGCCACATATCCTGAAGGATAAGACGGGCTCAAACGAAACCCTCTTCCCTGATATGATCTCTGAGATATCCTCGGGGATCAGAACGTCACTGGTGGGAACGATCAATGCCATCGTATGAACTAAAATCTGTAAAAATTAAGTTATCAATCGAAAATAGATTAAGTTAGTAAGCAGATTTAAGTTATAGAAATCTAACCGAATGATAAGTGCTTAAAGTGCGGTAGAAGTCTAATGCAAAGATTGAAAAGTTGCAGAAAGCACAAATCTTTCGAGAATGGCGGTAATATGATTTAGGATAGAGATAACAAGCATATATATTGTTGGGAGATGATTCAGTCTTCTCACAATCAGTTGAGATATAACTCAGTAGCCCTGTGCACTGATTACTGACTGAAGATTTGAAGATCCCAAAACCCTATCTTGACTGATGAACCATTCCGTTGTAACCTGTTTTGTTCTGTCTCTGAGGTTTCAGACTCAGTAGACACTCTGGATCTAGTTCAGGCACTCAGTAGATTACCTGCCTCAGTACCAGAAGTAGAAGACTCAGTGATACTGGACTCAGCAGGAGCAAGATATGCGAAAGGAGTCGGTGGAACCGAACTCGGCGAGAGTAGTTCATCGAACTCGTAGCCGATCGTCAGTAGAGCCGACTCAGCAGGAGCATGCTACTGAATAAGAGATCAGACTCAGCAACGACTGGACAGTCTTCTGACTGTCAGGATTCTCAAAAGTCAAATCAGCAGAGTCAATACAAGGAAGAGAGAAGTCAGCTTCAGATCTCCTTGAAGTCTGTTCTGTCTCAACCACTTTCCTGAACCTCGACCAATGACAAGCAGCCACTTGTCCTATATCTGTTAAAGTTGCAAGTCAACAACTTTCCAGAAATGGAGGGAAAGGACACTGCAACCATACTTTGAAAGAGCCGTTAGCTACCCAAAAGAGAGAGACAAAGGATCGTCGTCTCCAACGGATCTATCCTAATCTCTGCTCTATAAATAGAGGGATAAAATCAAATTGAAGCTCACCTAGAAATCGAAGAACACACAGAGCATTTAGAGAGCAACTCATAAACGCCTTAAGTCTTTCGCAAGAAGATCGAAGAGATAATCTCCGATGAAAGACTACATATCTGCTCATAGGGAACCAAGCTGAATTAGAATTATATAGCCTCTAATATCCAAGCGACTGAACACGAACCCAAAGTTTATACTTAGCCGTTCGTCGCTCTAGAAGCTACTTTCTTATTCCCTGTCCCTCTAACCTAAGCTGAACCGTTCATATCTATAGCTTAGACGAAGGAGTTCGTAGTCGAACTGATCCTTATTGTAAAGGACTCCTTCACAGTTGGAGAGTTTTTCAAACACTTAGTTTGATACCCTGTAAACTAAGACTTGCTCAGTACAAATCTCAAGACCAGTGTTTGTCCAGTGTACAAACCGACTGAGACTATCTCAGTATAATACATAGCCTCCTGATCTTTCGGGACAGTAGACGTAGGATTGTTGGATCCGAACCACTTTAAAAATCGCCTGTGTTCTGTGTTCTTTATTTTATTGTTGCATTGATTTACTGTGCATACTGAAAGTATCTTTAAAATCATTCAACTGAGTTTCAGCAAACTTAATCGACTGCACTAATATACTGAAACTGTTTTGATAAAAACGTTTTCCTAACTCAACTGAATTTGGGCATACACATTTCCGCACTACTAAACTTTATCTGACCGGTACTGAATTTTGACTCTAGTCAGCTAGCAGACCTCAATAAAGTCAGTCACTCTGCCATGCAATTCAGAACAGCTTATTTGGTCTGCTGAACTCGTTTAGTATGGCACTCTCCTGAAAAGGACTGTTCGTGTTTTAAGTTGAGAAATCGGTTTTCAGGTGTATTCACCCTCCCCCCCTCTACACCTGAACGTTACTCTCGAGACCAACAATTGGTATCATAGCAGGAGTTCTCTAAGACTCTTGTTATTCTGAAACTGGTCTACTTGAACGGATCCGGAAGACGTTTTCACTACATATCATTCTTCATTCATATCATTATTCACTATGTTTGATATGTCAGGAATTAGAAACGCACCCATGTTCTCAGTAGAGAACTATGGAGTATGCTGGGTCAGAATGGAGGCACATCTGACCTCTCTCCACGATAGCATGACAGAGGTTCTAGAAGATGGACATATCGTTCCAATGTTCGATAGCGTCGTAGCTCAGGACCCAGCACAAGGAGGAGGAATGGTGACCGGGAAGAAGATACCCAAAGACAGAAGTCTCTTCACCCCTGAGGAGAAGAAGCTTCACAACTTAGACCGCGTCGCCAGAAACCCCATACTGACCACTCTGAGCGATTCTTATCTCGGAAGAGTTCAGGACTGCAAGTCCGCGAAAGAACTCTGGGATGCTCTAGCGCTACTGAGTCGGGGGACTCAGAAGATCAAAGCGAACAAACTCACGCTGGAACTTCAGAAGCTGGAGAGACTGTCTCTCATGCCTGGTGACTCCATTGAAGATCTCAACGTCAGATTCACGGATCTAATGAATTCTATCAACGGGCTATGAAAGACATTCTCCAACCGAGAGATGAATCTCAAAATTTTGAGGGCGCTGCCAGACGGTCACTGGACTCCCTTCGCTACTTTATTGCGTCATTCTGATTTAGATATTGTTACTCCTGACCATATCTTTTCAAAACTTAAAGCTGAGGAGTTCGAGTTTAGCCTACCTCAAAGAAAGCAGCGAGCTGAAGCTGACACCCAAGTCGACCATGCCTTTAAAGCATCCGTCAGCACCGCAGCTCCAGCGTCTAGCAAGGCTGAACCTTCACTAAACGACATACAAGAAGGAAACTTAGCCAAGAAGTACACACTGCTTGCCGTGAAGTATCAGAAGGAGAAGGAGAGGCACATAAAGCTCTCAAGAGTCGTCAGAGACTCCAAGGGAAAGTCTGAATACACACCTAAGCGCACTCCTGACTCACATACTTCTGAATACAGGAAACAGGAGGACTCAGCTCAGTTGAAAGACAGCGAAAGCAAGGAAGAAAGACTCACAACCTGCTATAACTGCAAAAATCCAGGACACTATCAGTATGACTGTCCTGAGCTCAACACTGCTGAAAGAGAAGCACACAAAGCACGAAGGGAGAAGTTCATCAAGAAGCGACAAGCATATATTGCTGGTGAACTCATGAAGTCAACTCCTTCATGGATTCATCAGATGATGAAGCAGCTTTCATGGCCATAGAGCTTGAAGCTGAAGAAGACGCTAAAAAGTGTCTCATGGCAGGAGAAGAGGATGAGGTAAACTCTCATGCACCATTTCACTCCTCTTCACACTGCACACACACCACATTATTTCAGGTGCAGATGAGAATCTGGACGTCGCAATTGCATACGAAGAACTACTCGACGAGCAGATTCAGATGAGTCTGCAGCTCAGTAAGACTCTTCAGGAGTTGGATACCCTGAAAGTGGAGAATCAGAGACTTTCTCAGGAGAGTCAGGTTGCTACTGAGTCAGAAGGACTTGTGTTGAGACTCAGGGAGGAGATAAACTCTCTGTTGGCCAAGTCTCAGTATCAAGAAGATCAGATCTCAGTACTGACCAAAGACTTGACTCAGAAAGATACTGAATTGAGTTTACTGAAGCAAGAGTTGTCAGGACTTCAGACCGAGCATGAACTGCTGAAGAAAAGTGATGATGTCTGGAGGAACTTGATGACAAAGATGGGCGCTGAAAAGAAGCTTGAAGCTATGCTAGCAAGAAACAAGCCCAAGCATTGTAAGGAGGGACTTGGATTCAGCCATGGAGCCTCCTCATCTGCCCCCGTACGCTCAGAAAACCGGCTAGCTGATAGGTTTGTTCAAGGGGAGACCATCAATTCAGAGACACTGAACCCCCTAGCCGAGAACAAACAAAAGTTGAATGCACCTCATCCCAGTTATCAGCATTCTGACAAGAAGATTAGCACCAAAACACCCCCGGGCCACCAAGGGGGGAACCAAAGAAAGCAAAATAGGCTGATCAATATGGACCTCCGCAGCTGACGCATCCAGCTCAGTATGGGTCATGTTACTATGATCCTATAGTCAAGAGAGGATCCAAAAGTCAGAAGAAGAAGAAGAAAGTCATACAGAAGGCAAAGATCAGCAGTCCACCTACTCATAAGATCAGGACTCCTGAACCCGTAAAGCCTCAGAAGTCAGCATCGACCAGTCCAGTGGTCAAATATGTTGACAAAAGTGGAAAGAAACTGTCTGAGACCACTAGGGTCGTAAGACAGATTTGGGTTTCCAAAACTAACATCTGAGGACCCAAAATCAAAAATAAAGGGTACCTAAATATAATTATGTTTTGCAGGTGCACAAGGATCCTTAGTATGTGGACAGCGGACGCTCAAGACATATGACATACAAAAAGGACCTATTGAAGAATTATACTACTGAAGAAGGACCCCGAATCGAGTTTGGAGACAATGCAAAAGGCTACACCAGAGGCTATGGAACACTCAGCATTGGAACAACAATAGTTCCATGAGTATCATATGTTGAAGGACTTCAGCATAATCTTCTCTCTGTTATTCAATTTTGTGATAACTCGAATAGAGTGATTTTTGACGTTGGTTTCTGTGATGTTATTAATAAATCTACAGGGAAAATAGTATTGTCAGGTTCGCGCAAAAAGAATATCTATGTACCTGACTGGAACTCAGCTGAACCTAAAGCTTGTTTGTTAGCGAAGAATTAGAACAGAACGGGATGGCTCTGGCACAGAAGACTCAGTCATCTCAATTTTAAGACGCTCAACAAATTAGCTAGAAACACTCTAGCAAGAGGACTGCCGAATGAAGTATTCAGCAAAGACACTCAGTGTGAAGCATGTCTTAAGGGAAAGCAAACAAGGAATCAAAATCCGCCTGTTCCATCTCCTTCCACTGATGGAATCCTTCAGCTGCTACATATGGATTTGTTCGGTCCAGTCTCTCCAGTGACGATCAGAGGCAAGAAGTATGCATTTGTGGTCATTGATTACTACTCGCACTACACATGAGTCATATTTATTGCCAACAAGTCTGACGTCAAAACAGAGTTACCAATGCTTCTGAAAAGGCTCAGTGTCGAGAAGAACACCAAGATCATAAAGATACATTCAGACAGAGGAACTGAGTTCCTAAATTTCATGGTAGAGGAGTTCTGCAAAGCAGAAGGCATAGAGCATGAGACGTCTGCCGCGCGCACGCCTCAACAAAATGGGGTTGCTGAAAGGAAGAATCGAACACTCAAAGAAGCAGCAAGAACCCTGCTCGCAAACTCAGGACTCCCAACCGAATTCTGGGGAGAAGCTACTAATACTGCATGTTATACTCATAATAGATCTCTACTGACAAAGCAGCATAAGAAGACACCGTATGAACTATGGAACGGCAGGAAGCCTTCTTTATCTTATTTCCATATTTTTGGGTGTTCTTGCTTTATCCACAATAATGGGAAAGATCAGCTGAAGACTTTTGATAGCAAGTCAGACCAGGGAGTCTTCTTAGGATACTCCCGGGTCAGCAAAGCCTTCAGAGTCTTTAACTATCGGACCCTTTGCATGGAGGAAAGCCATCATGTTGTTTTTAATGAGTTTGCTACTGAAGAAAGGAGCAGGAACTCTAAACCTGAATCTGAGGACATCAGTAAGCAGCTACAGGATCTGAGCTTAAAAGACAAAGTTGAAAAGATCCAGCTATGTTGGGATGATGATTCAGATGAAGAAACTGAAGACAAGTCTACTGAATCTCAGCCAGCAGCAGAAGTAACTAAACAGATTGACTCTACTGAACAGAGTCAATCCCAGGTAACTCATGTCGATGAAGAAACCCAAGTGGTAACTGAGACCTCTACTGAGAATAATAATTCAGGGGGAACTAATGATGTTCCTGAGCTCAATGCCCCTGAACCTTGTGACTCAGTAGATCATACTCTTGTAACTGAATTGCTTCAATCTCAGAATAGTACAGCTAAAATGCCTAACTCACCTACTATCTGCGTTGAACAAATTTAAGATGAAGAGTTGAAACATCGTAGATCATGGCTGGACGCTCACACTTCTGATCTGATTATTGGAGATCCTTCAGCAAGCGTAAAGATAAGATCCAGATTCTGTCAGGGAGAAAGCGCCTTATATTCCTGCTTCTTGTCTACTAAAGAACCTCAGTCAATTGAGGACGCACTTAAGGACGCTGATTGGATCATAGCCATGCAGGAGGAGCTGAATCAGTTCACGAGAAATGAAGTTTGGGAGCTTGTTGACAGACCCCGACATCAACACATAATTGGAACAAAATGGGTCTTCAAAAACAAGCGAGATGAAAACAACATGCAAGGCTTGTGGCAAAAGGCTACTATCAAGCTGAAGGGATAGATTTCGACGAAACGTTCGCTCCAGTTGCAAGATTAGAGGCAATCAGACTATTCTTAGCCTACGCAACACATAAGAGGTTTAGAGTTTATCAAATGGATGTGAAGTCTGCTTTCCTGAATGGCGTATTGAAAGAAGAAGTCTACGTAGAACAGCCTCTCGGCTTTCAGCAGGGACATCAGGTTTATAGACTCAGAAAGGCTCTGTATGGGTTAAAACAAGCACCTAGGGCTTGGTACGATACCCTGTCTGAGTTTCTTCTTCAGAAAGGTTTTCAGAAGGGCACAGTAGACTGCACATTATTCAGTATTCGACTGGAAGACGACATTTTACTTGTGCAGATCTACATAGATGACATCATCTTCGGTTCGAAAAACATTATCATGTGTCAGCAGTTTGAGAAAATGATGAAGGACAAGTTCAAGATGTCAATGATGGGAGAGATGAACTACTTCCTCGGTTTTCAAGTCAAACAATCTGAAAAGGGAACGTTCATCAATCAAGGCAAATACACTCGAGACCTCATCAAGAAATTTGGTTGCACATCCGGCAAACCAATCAAGATCCCGATGAACACGAACATGAAGATCGATCTTGATAAAGAGGGAGTATCAGTAGACCATACTGAATTTCGTGCTATTATTGGTTCTTTATTATACTTAACAGCTATTCGTCCTGACATAACTTATGCTGTAGGTGTCTGCACTCGATTTCAGGCGAATCTTAAGCAGAGTCACATGGACTCAGCAAAGAAGATTCTCCGCTATCTCAGAGGAACACCTGACATAGGTTTATGGTATCCAGCTGATGATAATATTGAACTGGTTCTTCTGATGCTAACTATGCATGATGTAGAATTAACCGAAAGTCAACTTCAGGAACGTGTCAGTTCCTTGGCAGTAAGCTGATCTCATGGTTTTTAAAGAAACAACACTCAGTAGCGACGTCGACTACTGAAGCTGAATATATGGCTGCCGGAAGTTGCTGCGCCCAAATCCTTTGGCTGAGACAGCAGCTACGCGACTATGACGTCATTCAGAATGAAGTGCCGATCTTCTCGCGACAAGCACCGCTAGCTATTGCAATCACTCAGAATCCTGTACTTCATACGAGATGCAAGCACGTGGACATCAGACACCACTTCATTCGTGACCATGTCGAAAAGAAGGATATCATGATGGAAAAGATCCATACTGACCATCAAAGGGCTGATATACTGACCAAGCCTCTAGCTGAAACCAGATTCAGAGAACTTTCAGTAGAGCTAGGTCTGCTGGACCCTACTAACTCCAGTCACTAAGTGGATTCAGGAGAGGAGCATTCAGTAAGGGGGAATGTTCACTCTCAGTACTGAAATTCAGTACGTAGAGACTCAGCAACCATCTACACGAGGTATCAGCTGACTACGATGTTCAGTTGACAGGTTTGCGTATCTCTACTCAGTAGCCAATGAAAATATTTCTGTGCATTTATGACTCAGATTCAGCTTCGTATTCAATGCCTTAGAAAATGTCATTTAATATTAACGGTTTACATTTAATACACGACATTCTATGTAAAAGCATGCTGAACTCTGCAACGCATTAAATGCATCGTATCAAGTTACTTCTTTGGCTATATACAACTGTATTTTGACTTAGGCGGCTAATTTGATCATTGCCTATTTTATAAAATCTAATCCTGGCCGTCCATCTCAAAAAGCGTATTCAAACTAAACCGTGGATAATTAACTGTTCATCTTCTTTACGATATATATATACACGTTCAAAAGTTTGAAACCGCCATTTCTAATCTGCATATCTTTCGAACCCTAGATTTTCTGAGATAATCCCTACTCCCTTAGATAGCTCACCTACAATATCTCTCAAAAATTCTAACTACTCAAGATGACATGAACACACGTAGTCGCTCCTGCCGATATGCAAGAGATCCTAGAGAAGGATCGGGTATGGTGCGAACCCGTGATGGAGTTCGACGCTTGTGACCTTGATTACATGGAAGAAATCTTCTACGCCCTTTGAGAAACTGGGCTTGAAGGTTTCCTGACGAGGAAGCCATCGTTCTTCCTTCCGCGCCAGATAGCTGAGCTCTATCTGAACTCAGAATTAGTAGAGGGAGATATTCGCTGCCGTTATGTTGTTCATTCAGTAGGCAACCCCCCTCGTACATCCATTGAAATCAAGCAGATGTCTATCAGAGAAGCTCTCCAGAGAAGTTTCAACTTGCCCAACGAAGGATTCACTACCTTGGCTTACAAAGATGATCTGATGGAAGAGTATCTGACAGAGTTCTATGGGAAGCCGATAACTTTCAGAGCCGTATTTCCGAAGAATGCAATGCTTCCCCAATACAGAGCATTGTCCTACATCGTCACTCGGCTTCTGACGAGTCAGGCTGGCTCCTTCGATCAAGTGTCCAGGCCAAAGATCCAGCTTATGATGGCCATACATGACAGAGCAAAAATTAACTGGACTGAATTCTTCCTCAAAGAATTCATGACACAATCAGCTAAGTTCGACAAGCCATCCAAGCGTCTGAGCGTCAAAGGAAAACTGCTGTATGGACTGAAGCTGTCAGTCATGATCGAAGATTTCTGCGGATCAGACAACATAACCTTTGCTGATAAGCAGTACTTCAACCAGAAGAAGGTCTGGTTCAAGAACAGGGCAGCGGCTCTTCAGCAAATAGGATCAGGGCCCGCTGATCCTAAGTTCGGAACTCAAAAGACATCTACACCAACCAAGAAGAGGTCCCCTCCCAAGTCTACTCCTAGAACACCGAACAAGAGGCTGAAGAAAGTCAGTGAGGTCGTGCCAGAGGCAGAGCCAGAGGCAGTGGTTGTTGAGCCTCCTCTGCAGTTGAGGGATGAGTCTGAGTCATCCGAGAAGACACCGTCAGTGGAGAAGGCAGTCTCCACTGAGCGTGATGACACAGTGGACCAAGGGGTCCAAGCTAAATCAGTGCAAACACTCGACAGCCCCTTGGATGTTCCACCACTCAGCAGTATACCACCTGCTGAGAAGCAGCCGTCTCCAATAGATGTAGAAGACTCGGAGATAGCTTCTAAGTCTGAATCGATCGGGATTGAGGCCTCAGCTCTCAAATCACGAGCCTCCCGAGAGATTGCTGAACGGATCCCAGAGATAGCCGACCATAATGATTTGGTCTTATTAGCAAGGCAGGCTAGGCTCCACATGCTGATCCGGTTCTAGGAGTGGCACAATCTGAAGCGCCTCATCATACACCACTCCTGCGAACAGCTCCATGAGGAGGAGCTGCTTATAAGGGGGAAGATTGGCTACTCCAAGCCATCCGACCTTGGCACCCTTGAAGATCTGAGGGCTGCGATGCTCGCCATGCTGAACGACAGATAACCCGTCTCAGCATCAGCACCCTCAGATGGGTCTTACCCCGATGGTCCGGACCCACCCTGTGATTCAGGCCCTGAGAAGCCTGATGAGGGAACTCAACTGGACAAGGATGCTCCAATATCCACTGCTGAACTGCCGCTCAGCATCCTTGGTCCAGGTCAGTCGGCGGCTGGTACTTCGAAGGCAGTTGAACCTTCTCAGCTGCTACTCGAATCTGCTTTCAAAGTAGTGCCCAGCCCGAAGAGCCGACGATCGAAGTCAGTGGCTAGGGCACTGAGGAGTCAAGGAACTCATAACCAACTCCTCGCCCGCGCCGTCCACAAGACGTGGAGGTAGACCACTCAAGCCCACAGCGCCGAGATACTGGGGCTAAGGATAACCTTCCAGAACACGCCCGCCCCTAACTTCTCCACCATCCTAACTGATGCGCTAGACACCCAGAGGGCTGACTTTGATGAACAACTGAAGACGATTCAGGCTGGCCAAGCTCAACTGCTTGAAGACTATAAGGCCGCTCAGAAAGCTCATACTGAATCCGTCACCTCCATCTCTCAAGCCTCAGATCTCAGGCTCCAATCAATTCAGAAGGCGATCGAAGAGAGAGTGGAAAACCAGCTGAAAGAATTCCAGATAGCAGCAGACGCCTCCCACAAGAAATACAGTGATCAACTTACTGAGGAGAGGAATGAGTTGCACGAGAAGCTGACTAAGCTGCAAAATGCCTTAGATGATCTGGCAACAGCTTACCAAAGTCTGGACAAGAAGGTATCAGTTCCCCCCGAGCAAATTTGCTGATGCCAGAAAGGGGGAAGGAAAAGAAGGAAAAGGTAAGATATCGGAACTGGTACTAAAGGTACCAAAAAGAGCAAGGTCAGTGGCAGGAGCAACTCAGACTCAGACAACTGCTTCCACTGGACCCTCTACTCAGACTGGCGAGGCCCAGGGTGTCTCAGCAGCAGGCGATGTAGTGTCTGCTGAGACCAGCCCAAGTGGCTCAGGACCCAAGGAAGTAGCTACTCAGGCAACCCAAACACCTTCTGATATAATCAAGGAGGTTGCTGAGTATGCTGACGAGGAGTCAGAAGAGGAAGAGGTTCCTCTACATCCTCCAGTTGCCGGGAAAGGCAAGAAGATTCTGACGCTTCCTACCCCTCCTTCTAAAAAGAAAGGACCCAAGAGGTATGTTACTCCGGAGGAGGAAGCTCAGATTGCTGCTGATGAGAAGCTAGCGAGAGGAATTGCTGAAGCTGAGGCTGCTAATAAGCCTAAGAAAAAGCCAGCAAAAGGCAAGACAAAGGCTCCAGCAGGAGGAATGAAAACTTCTCCTAGGCTGCCTCCCAGAACTCTAAAGCTCAGTGATGAGGCGGCATAAGGAAAAGGGAGAAGGAGCAAAGCAGAGCAAGAGCAGCATAACCGGTCGCAGTGGTACTTCGAAGGAAAAATCAACCACACCTGCTGATTCAGAAGAAGAGCCTCACATACCCTCCTATGTCGCCTCTAAGGAACATGATCTTGAAATGCAAGAAATATGGGCTCAGATGGAGAGGTATTTGTATAGAGGAGAAGAAGCAGGACATATAGAAGCAGCTCGAGAAAGGCTCAGATTAGCAGACCTTGAAGCTCTGAGGCCGAAAGCTGAAAAAGAAGCAAGTCAGAGGATTCCTGAGAAAGCTGACATTCCATACAGATACAGAAGGTTCAGGAAGCCTACTGATTTCAAAATTCACAGATGGCCGAGGGTTGATGAATGGATGCCTTGGGAGATAACTCAAAGGTGGGAGACACTGAAGGCTAAATTCATTAAGAGGAATTATTTCTGGAGGTATTGGGCTGAAAAACACAAGTTCGTCGCCTTTGCTGAATGGCTCATGAGGGCAGACATAGAGATGTTTGCCAGAGTTCAGAATGCTGTAAAAGACAAGGTAGATGTTAGGGTACCAGCTCCAAGAATCATGCCGCCCCCACTGAAACTAGACGGCTATGTTCACTATGGAGTCATTGAGAAGGAAGTCAAGGATGCTGCTGAAGCCAAGTTTCTAGATGAAGATGATCCAGCTGACTTCGCTGAGCTACTGAAGCTGAGGAAGGTCACCTACCGGATGTATGGACTGCCTCTTCCTGAATCCCAATCAAAGGACTTCAAAGACAGGATTAAGCGGTTCAGATGATTATTAGCTTCGGTGTTTCTTTGTATCCTCTTTTCTATTCTTCTTAGTATAGCAGACGATGTAATTGTACTGAACCTTCTTCAATCTATAAAACATCTCTGTTAATGGCCCTGACAATTCCTTATTGTCTAAATGGCCTTGTTTGTTTTTATACTTAACACTCAGAATCACTAAAGTGATTACTGACTCACACACTCACTGTTCTTATATATTTTATCAGTTTTTGCTTAGCTAGATTCTGATAGATTGCATAGGTTGGAGGAATATGTTGTTAGACAGGGGGAAATTGCTGATTAGTTTCTGTATAGGTTCTAATATTTCTGCCCTGATTCCCTCAGTAGTCTAGGACTTGAAGAACAACTCCACTGATCCTACTTGTAATATTTGTAAGGATCTTTGTTTCTAATAAGTCATAGTGTTAGGTTTTAGCTTCATCAAATAGGGGGGAAATGTTGGGAGATGATTCAGTCTTCTCACAATCAGTTGAGATATAACTCAGTAGCCCTGCACTGAATACTTACTGAAGATATGAAGATCCCAAAACCCTATCTTGACTGATGAACCATTCAGTTGTAACCTGTTTTGTTCTGCCTCTGAGGTTTCGCACTCGCAGACACCTCGCATCCGGTTCGAGTGCTCGGCAGATTACCCGCCTCGGCACTGTAAGTAGAAGACTCAGTGATACTGGACTCACCAAGAGCAGTATACTGAAAGGAGTCAGTGGAACTGAACTTAGCAGGAGTAGTTCACTGAACTCAGAGCTGATCTTCAGTAGAGCCGACTCAGCAGGAGCATGCTACTGAATAAGAGATCAAACTCAGCAACGGCTGGACAGTCTTTGACTGTCAGGATTCTTTAAAGTCAAATCAGCAGAGTCAATACAAGGAAGAGAGAAGTCAGCTTCAGATCTCCTTGAAGTCTGTTCTGTCTCAACCACTTTCCTGAACCTCAAACAATGACAAGCAGCCACCTGTCCTATATCTGTTAAAGCTGCAAGTCAATAACTTTCCAGAAATGGAGGGAAAGGACACTGCAACCATACTTTGAAAGAGCCGTTAGCTACCCAAAAGAGAGAGACAAAGGATCGTCGTCTCCAACGGATCTATCCTAATCTCTGCTCTATAAATAGAGGGATAAAATCAAATTGAAGCTCACCTAGAAATCGAAGAACACACAGCGCATTCAGAGAGCAACTCATAAACACCTTAAGTCTTCTGCAAGAAGTTCGAAGAGATAATCTCCGGCGAAAGACTACATATCTGCTCATAGGGAACCAAGCTGAATTAGAATTATACAGCCTCTAGTATCCAAGCGACTGAACACGAACCCAAAGTTTATACTTAGCCGTTCGTCGCTCTAGAAGCCACTTTCTTGTTCCCTATCCCTCTAACCTAAGCTCAACCGTTCATATCTATAGCTTAGACGAAGGAGTTCATAGTCGAACTGATCCTTAGTGTAAACGACTCCTTCATAGTTGGAGAGTTTTTCAAACACTTAGTTTGATACCCTGTAAACTGAGACTTGCTCAGTATAAATCTCATGACCAGTGTTTGTCCAGTGTACAAACCAACTAAGGCTATCTCAGTATAATACATAGCCTCCTGATCTTTCGGGACAGTGGACGTAGGATTGTTGGATCCGAACCACTTTAAAAATCGCCTGTGTTATGTGTTCTTTATTTTACTGTTGCATTGATTTATTGTGCATACTGAAAGTATCTTTAAAATCATTCAACTGAGTTTCAGCAAACTTAATCGACTGCACTAATATACTGAAACTGTTTTGATAAAAACGTTTTCCTAACTCAACTGAATTTGGGCCTACACATTTCCGCACTATTGAACTTTATCTCGACCGGTGCATCGAATTCTCGACTCTAGTCGCCCAGCGCACCTCCGTAAAGTCGGGCCACTCGCCACGCGATTCGTAATGCCTTATCCGGTCCGCCGAACTCGTTCAGTACGACACTCTCCTGAAAAGGACTGTTCGCGTTTTAAGTTGAGAAATCGGTTTTCAGGTGTATTTACCCCCCCCTCTACACCTGAACGTTACTCTCGGGACCAACATATATATATTCATATTTTAATATGGAGCTGTTTCTAAACTTGCGGTTGAGATTAAGCAATTTTTAAGATGTGGAAGGATCAGATTGGATGTTATAATAGGTTATGATTACCGTGCCACCTATAATCTCACCTACTTATCTCTATCGCCTAAATGGTAAGGTAAAATAACATGCATTTAATGCGCCGCAGTCAGTTTTATAGAATGTCGTGAGTTTAATGAAAACGACATACTCAATGCAGTACGATGAATATTAAAGGCAGGAAATAAATGCGATGACATAGTGAATCACCAAATGCTGAATTTTAACACTCATAACCTGTCACCTGAACATCGTAGTCAGCTGATACCACGTTTGACGAGACTGAGTATTTCAGTTGTACTGAGAGTCAGTTCCCCCTTACTCAGTACTTCCTGGACCATTTACTGAATCGTATCAGTAGGATCCAAAAGACCTAGTTCTACTGAGAGATTGTTGAATCTGGTCTCAGCTAGAGGTTTGGTCAGGATATCAACTCTTTGCTTATCAGTGTGGTTCTTCTCCATTCTGATATCCTTTTTCTCGACATGATCTCTAATGAAGTGATTACGGATGTCCATGTGCTTGCACCTTGTATGTAGAACTTGGTCTCAGTGATTTCAATAGCACTGGTACTGTCGCTGTAGATCGGCACTTCATCTTGATGAATGTCGTAGTCTCTCAACTGTTGTCGAAGCCACAGTATTTGTGCGCAACAGCTTCCAGCAGCCATATACTCAGCTTCAGTAGTGGACGTTGCTATTGAGTGTTGTTTCTTTGAAAACCACGATATGAGCTTGCTACCGAGGAACTGACAATTTCATGAGGTTGACTTTCTGTCGATTCGGCAACCTGCATAGTCAACATCAGAATAACCAGTTAGTTCAAGGTTATCATCAGCTGGATACCTTAATCCATCATCAGGTGTTGCCTTCAGGTAACGAAGAATTCTCTTTGCTAAATTGATATGACTCTTCTTGCGATTCGCCTGAAATCATGCACGTACACCTATAGCATAAGTTATGTCAGGTCTGCTAGCTGTAAGATATAATAAAGAACCGATAATAGCACGATAGTCAGTTAAGTTAACAGATACTCCCTCTTTGTCAAGATCAATCTTGAGATTGGTGTTCATGGGTATCATGACTGACTTGCTGGATTCAAAGCCGAACTTTTTGATGAGATCTCTTATGTATTTTTCTTGATTAATGAATATTCCCTTCTTTGATTGTTTGACATGAAGTCCAAGGAAATAGTTCATCTCTCCCATCATCGACATTTCGAATTTCTCTTTCATCATCTGCTCAAATTTCTGACACATAGTCAGATTCCTTGATCCAAAGATGATGTCGACCACGTAGGTCTGCACCAGTAGAATATCTTCTCCTGACTTGATACTGAATAGGGTGCAATCCACTGTTTCTTTCTGAAAACCTTTCTGAATTAGAAAGTCGGAGAGGGTATCGTACCAAGCCCTAGGTGCTTGTTTTAATCCACACAAAACTTTCTTAAGTCTGTAAACCTGATGTCCCTGCTGAAAGTCGGGCGATTGTTCAACGTAGACTTCTTCCTTCAGCACGCCATTCAGGAAAGATGACTTCACATCAATTTGATAGACTGTGAACTGCTGATGTGTTACATAGGCTAGGAATAGACGAATGGCTTCCAATCTTGCGACTGAGGTGAATGTTTCGTCGAAATCTATTCCTTTAGATTAATAATATCCTTAGGCAACGAGTCGAGCTTTATTCCTGACAATGACGTTGTTTTCATCACTCTTGTTCTTGAAGACCCACTTCGTTCCTATCACGTGTTGATGTCTAGGTCTGTCAAAAAGCTCCCATACGTCGTTTTGCGTGAACTGATTCAGCTCTTCTTGGATGGTGGTGATCCGATCAGCATCATTCAGCGCATCCTCAATTGTCTGAGGTTCTTCAGTAGACAAGAAACAGGAGTATAAAGCACTTTCTCCTTGACAAAATCTGGATCTTGTCTATACACTAGTTGAGCGATCTCCAATGATAAGATCTGAAGAATGAGCATCTAACCACGAGCGACGTCGTCTTGTTACTTCGTCTGGAATTGGTTCAACACAGACAGTAGGAGTATTAGAAATTTCAGTTGTACTATTTTGTGTTTGAAGCAATTCAGTAACAAGAGTTGGGTCTACAAAGTCACCAGATTCAGGGGCATTTAGCTCAGGAACATCGATAGTTCCCCCTGAGTTGTTATTCTCAGTAGAGGTCTCAGTTACTACATGGGTTTCGTCATCGACATGAATTACCTGGGATTGATCCTGTTTAGTAGAATCAATCTCTTCAGCTACACTACTTGTTGGTTGATTCTGAACTTCATCATCCCAACAATGTTGGATCTTTTCAGTGTTGTCTTTTAAGCTTAGATCATGTAGCTTGCTCCTGACCTCTTCAGCTTCTGGCTGAGAGTTTGACTTCCTGAACTCAGAAGTAAATTCATCAAATACAACATGAGGGATTTCCTCCACGCAAAGGGTTCGGTAGTTAAAGACCCTAAAAGCTTTGCTGACCCTGGAGTATCCTAAGAAAACTCCTTGGTCTGACTTGCTATCAAAGACCTTTAACTGGTCCATTCCTTTATTGTGGATAAAGCACGAACAACCAAAAATATGGAAATGTGAAATAGAAGGAGTTCTCCCTTTCCATAGTTCGTAAGGCATCTTCATGTGCATCTAAGTCAATAGAGACTGATTCTGAGTATAGCAGGGAGTGTCAGTAGCCTCTGCCCAGAATTTCAATAGTAGACATGAATCTGCGAGCAACGTCCTTACTGCTTCTTTAAGCATTCTGTTTTTCCTTTCAGCCAGTACGCTCGCCGAGGCGTACGTGCCGCTGAGGTTTCTTGTTCAATGCCTTCAGCTTCACAGAAGTCTTTCACCATCGAGTTTAGAAATCAGTTCCACGATCTGAGCGTATCCTTTGGATTTTGTATCTTTCTCGACACTCAGTCGCTTAAGTAGTTTCGGCAGCTCAAGTTTGACGTCAGATTTATTGGCGATGAATATCACCCAAATATATCATGAATAGTTATCAATGACTACAAGAGCGTATTTCTTTCCTCGGATCGTCACTGGATTGACTGGCCCAAATAAGTCCATGTGCAGCAGTTGAATGATTCCATCAGTGGAAGGTGACGGAATTGGCGGATTGCTTGACTTTGTTTGCTTCCCTTTCAGACATGCTTCACAATTTTTATATCTTTTGAACACTTTGTTGGGCAGTCCTCTGACTTTAGCATCACGTGCTAGCTTGTTCATTGTCTTGAAGTTCAGATGACTCAGTCGTCTGTGCCACATCCATGCTATTTTGTCATCTGACCTCGTATGAGCTAAGCGTGCAAGGTTCGTGTTCGGCCGGTATTCCATTCAAAGATAGTATATGTTTCTTCGCCGTGATCCTGATAACACAGTCTTTCCTGTAGATTTATCAAGAACATCATAAAAACCTGCGTCAAAGTCACTTTATTGGAGTTATCACAAAATTGACTGACAGAAAGGAGATTATGTTGAAGGCCTTCAACATAAGATACTCTAGGAACTATTGCAGTTCCTATTTTCAATGTGCCGTATCCCCTTGTGTAGCCTTTGGAGTTGTCACCGAACTCAATTTTGGCTCCATCTTGCTGAATGTAGTCGGTCAGTAGGCTCTTTTGATGTGTCATATGTCTTGAGCATCCATTGTTGACAATCCAAGGGTCCTGTAGCACATGCAAAACAAAAACAGATTCAGGTACCCTTTGGGTTCAGCTTGGGTCCTTAATAGTTAGATTTTAGGATGCAAACTTGTCTGAAAGCCTTGATGGTTTGAAACTTCTTGCCCTTGTTGTCAGTAACCTTCTCCGCTGATCTTGGAGTGGCTGACTTCTTAGTTTTTTGAGGTTCAGCTTTCTTCTTCTTCTGAACCATAAGGCTTTTGACTTTTGGCTCTTAGTAGTATGATCCGTACTGAGCTGGATGAGTCAACTGTTGGTGACCATACTGTTCGGCCTACCTGACCTTCTTGGTTTCCCCTGAGTTTGCTCTTGGTGTCTTGGGGCTAGAACTATGGGTCACCTTCTTCTTGCTAGACTGAGGTGCTTGAATCTTCTGCTTGTTCTTTGTCTGAGGGTATGTATAGTCTGCATGTTGAATTACCTTGAACAAACCTATCAGTCAGCTTGGTGGAACTCTTCTATCCTGAAGTGGAGGCTTCACAAGTGTAATCAGGTCCTTCTTTAGTGGCATATGGTCCTTGAGATCGTAACAGCTTCTCCAACTTCTCCTTGGCTCCAATGTATTGCTCTGTCATCAAAGTTCTCCACACTTCATCACTCTTCCTCAGAGCTTCATATTTTGTTCTAGCCTGTGTGAGCGTTTCCTTGAGATTAGCAATTCCAGTCTCTTTCTTAGAGATGTCTTTCGTCAATACTGAAATATGTGCTTCTTGGTCTTGAGACTTAGTCATCAGAGAGTTAATATCTTCCTTCAGTCTCAGAACAAGTTCTTCAAACTCAGTAGAGTCTTGACTTCTCTTTAAAAGTCCCTAATTTTCTGCTTTCAGGATATCCATCTCCTGAATCGCCTTGCTAAACTGTTGGCTCATCTAAATTTGCTCTTCAAGCAGATCTTCGTATGCAAGAACCACATCCAGCGGTTCTCCTGCAACAGAGCTCGTGTCATGTGTGCAAGGTGAAGAGGGGCATATAATGGATTCATAATTTACCTCAGCCTCTTCTCCGGCCATCAGACACGGTTCAGCATCTTCTGTCTCGATTGCCATGAATGCAGCATCGTCATCAGACGATTCCATAAATAGTTCCTCATCGCTTGAGCAATCGGACAACTCTCTAGCTATGTAGGCTTACCTTTTCTTTACGAACTTATCACGTCGAGCTTGCCTTTCAGCTCTTTCTGTTGCTGAGAGTTCAGGACATTCGTACTGGAAGTGTCCTGGCTTTTTGCAGTTGTAACATACTGAGGTTCTGTCGTCCCTTCTAGATGTATCTTTTTGTTCCACGGGAGCAGCTTTAGTATTCCTGCAATTAGGTAGAGATTTAGTTTCACTTTTCATGCGATTGTGATCTCTCTTACCTTGATACTTTTGGGAAGCCGTTTTCATCTCCCTTCTGAACATCTCTTTCTCCTTCAGGTATTTCACTGCAAGGAGAGCATACTTCTCAGCTAAGTTGTCAGCAGTAGGTATTATTACTGAGCTTCCAGCTGACTGGCTTGTTGCTGAGTGACTTGCTCCGGGAGTGCTAGATGATGCCTTATAAGCATGATCCATTAGCACTTCAGCTTCAGCACCGGGTGTGTGTGGGAGGTTAAATTCGAACTCCTCTACTTTTAGCTCTGAAAACACGTAATCAGGAGTAAAAGAATTCAAGTCATATCTCCTCATACACGTACCAAAAGAATACCACTTGGACCTATTGAGAGCCCTTAGAATCTTTGTGTTGGTCTCCTTGTTGCTTAAAGTTTTCCCAAGTCCGTTGATGATGTTGATTTGGTTATGAATCGAGCACTGAAATCATCTATGGACTCCCCAGGAAGCATAGTGAATGCCTCGAGTTTCTGCAACTCTAACTCCAGTTTGTTCTCTTTGATTAGTGGAGTTCATTGGCTCAGTACCACGAGAGCATCCCATAGCTCCTTTGCAGTCTTGCAATCATATACTCTCCCGAGATATGAGTCACTGAGTGTCATTAGTATTGCGTTTCGAGCGACTCGGTTGAGGTTATGCAGTTTCTTCTCCTCAGGAGTGAAGAGGCTCTTATCCTTGGCGACCTTTGGATCGGTTCTGGCACCTGTTGTTCTGTCCAATGAAAGTTCGACTGAGTCGATCATCGGAACAATAGGTCCTTTCTCCAGGACGTCGGTCATGCTGTCGTGCAGCGAGGTTAAATGTGCCTCCATCCTCACTTGCCATACTGCATAATTCTCAGTTGAGAACATGGGTACCGTCCTAATCCCTGAAATAACAGTCATTGAAAGATAGAATATAGGATGCAATGAAGAGATGCAAGATGCAGTGAAAATGGGTTTTCCTATGATCTTTGTTCGAGATAGACCAGTTTCAGAAAAGGATGAATAGTTAAGAACACCGCTCTGATACCAATTGTTGGTCCTGAGACGTGGTTCAGGTGTAGAGGGGGGGGGGTGAATACACCTGAATACAATTCGTTTCTCAAACGCGAAAGTCGGCTCTAGCTGAGTTTGCTACTGAACTGAGTTAGATAGGCAGATATGCTTTCAAGATCACGTAGGCAAAGATTTCTTCTACTGAGTTCAACTCAACTGACTTGAGTCAGTCGAACAGTAGTTCAGTATCATAGTTGTGTGCGGAAGTGTAGGCCCTATTAAACGTCTCGGTTGGAAAACCGGTTCTATGCTGAGTTTGATGAAGTACAGTTTAATGTAATATGATCAGTTTAAGAAAACAATAAATTAACACAACAGATTTTTAAAGTGGTTCGGACACTCTGAGTCCTACGTCCACTGTCCTGACCAAAGCAAGATACTTGTTATATTTATATTGAGCAAGTCTTAGTGATCTAATCTCAAGACAGACACAAACATGAAACTTATACTGAGCAAGTTCTCAGTGATCTGTTCGCAGGACAGATTCTCTACTTATAGTCGTAGTGACTTTTACAAGGGTTTCAAACTTAAAGATTTTTATGATTTTTAAAAATATGAAAAATTGTATTTAATTAATACTCCATATACATATCTAGGGAAAAGACAATGTACAAACGACAACGGTTTATAAACCATTGTATATTGATGAAGTTTTAACTACAACAACGGTTAAACAACTACGGTTAAGAACATCGTTGTCTATACGTGTCTACGACAACAAAGAAATGATAACGGTTATCAAACCTTTATGTATTAGGGCCTTTTGCGCATACGACAACGGGTCAACAACAACGGTTGTTAAAAACCATTGTCTATGAGGGCACCCCTATACTACGACAACGCTTAAATGACGACGGTAGGCAAAACCGTTGTCTATGAGCGTCTTTTTTGACATACGACAACGGGTCAATAACAACGGTGGTAAAAAACCATTGTTTATGAGCGCACTTTTGATATAAAAGACAATAGTTTAGCTACGACAACGGTTTTTCGAGCTACGACAACGGTTTTACACCAAAACCGTTGTCTTTCTAGTGTTGTCGTAGGCCAAATTTGTAGTAGTGGATCTTGCGTATCCGAACCACTTTAAAAAATGCTGTGTCATTAACTGTACATACTGAAAATATATTTACAAATCATACAACAACATTTTCAGTACAAAGCTTAAAACATCGCACTAATCTACTGAAATTGTTTTGTTTAACAAACGTTTTCAACAAACAAACTGAATTGGGCCTACTCTTTCCACATGCTACTGAACCCTGCTGAATGCTACTGAATTCCGACAGTGAGTCAGCTTGCAGAGCTCAGCATCTTCAGTCACTCTGTCCACGCGATCAAGAACAACTTGCTTGGTCTGTTGAATGCATTCTGTTGGTCCTGAGACGTGGTTCAGGTGTAGGGGGGGGTGAGTACACCTGAATACAAATTCATTTCTCAAACGCGAAAGCCAGCTCTAGCTGAGTTTGCTACTGAACTGAGTCAGATAGCTAGATATGCTTTCAAGATCGCGTGGGAAAAGATTTCTTCTACTGAGTTCAGCTCTACTGACTTGAGTCAATCGAACAGTCGTTCAGTGTCAAAGTTGTGTGCGGAAGTGTATGCCCTATTAAACGTCTCGATTTGGGAAACTGGTTTTATGTTGAGTTTGATGAAATACAGTTTTAATGTAATATGATCAGTTAAAGAAAATAGTAAATCAACACAGTAGATTTTTAAAGTGGTTCGGACACTCTGAGTCCTGCGTCCACTATCCTAACCAAAGCAAGATACTTGTTATGTTTATACTGAGAAATCTTAGTGATCTGTTCTCAAGACAGAAACAAACTTGCAGCTTATACTGAGCAAGTTCTCAATGATCTGTTCGCAGGACAAATTCTCTAATCATAGTCGTAGTGACTTTTACAAGGGTTTTAAACTTAAAGAGTTTGAGGCTTCTCCAACTATGAGGAAGTTCTTACAATAAGAACAGTTTCACAAGGATGAGAACTTCCTTGGGGTTTCTAAGTTATGAATATTATAATAAGGCTCACTTAGATAAGAGAATGGGAACAATGATAACTCTAAGTGATGAACTAAAAGGTTCTTCTTTGAATGCTAGTTCTTCATTGGATTCTTCGATTGAGAGCGCTAAAAGTTTTTGTGCGTCGACACCTAGGGATCCCGGTTGTATATCTGCATGACGACTCTTCTCTTATATAGTTGTCGTTTGTGAATAGATCTGTTGGAGAGGATCTAGCCACGTGTCAAAATGACAAGGAAAATGGCTCCTCAAATTTGAACGTTGATGAGTAGGTGCACTGTAAAGATACGCCTCTTTTTCAGTCTAGGATCAGCTTTTGTCAGAAAAGATAAACCGTTGTTGGCTCCTTATTGGTCGAGGTAGATTGGTAGGTGAGACTTGTCAAACATCAAGGTTGACTTCCTCTGAATCATCGGATCTTCAACTGAAGTGACTTACTATTGACGTTCTTCTGAGTATTAGTGCATGGGCACGAATTCCTATGCAGATTAAGTTGGTGGTTGGCTGACCAACTGACTTCTTCGATCATGAGTCCATCAGCTGAGTGCAAGGTCTTCGACTGAACTCTAGCCTACTGAGTTCCTAACATGCTGAACTCAAACTAAGATATTACAAGAATGAAGGTTCATCATTCTGCTATAGATTTTGAGATCTTCAAATCTATAAATGTTGTTTATTGAATCTTCCTCCCAACACATTCAGTAGGCATCTTCCGTCTATCGGACTATTCGCGTTTGAGTTTGAAAAAGGTTTTCAGGTGTATTCATCCCCCCTCTACATATGAACATTTGACTCGGGACTAACAATAACCCTACGTCAGGTGTTCCCTTCAAACATCGCAGAATCTTCTTTGCTGAGTCTAGATGACTTCGCTTAGGATTTGCCTGAAATCTCACACATATACCTACAACATAAGTTATGTCAGGTATGCTTGCTGTTAAATATAATAAGGAACCCATAATAACTCTATAGCCAGTTGAGTTAACAGAAGCTCCCTCTTTATCTAGATAGATTTTAAAGTTTGTATTCATGGGGATCTTGACTGGCTTGCTCGATTCACAGCCAAATCTTTTCATGAGGTCTCGAGTGTATTTGGCTTAGTTAATGAATATTCCCTTGTCTGATTGTTTTACTTGAAGTAGTTCATCTCCCCCATCATTGACATCTCGAACTTCTCCTTCATCGTCTTCTCGAATTGTTGACATATAGTCACGTTTCTGCAGCCGAAGATGTTGTCGTCCACGTAGATCTGCACCAGTAGAATGTCATCTTCTGATTTGATGCTGAACAGAGTGCGATCTACTGTCCCCTTCTGAAAACCTTTCTGAACTAGAAAATCTGATAGGGTATCGTACCAAGCCCTAGGTGTTTGTTTTAACCCATACAGAGCCTTTCTGAGTCTATAAACCTGATGTCCCTACTGAATGTCGGGCGATTGTTCCACGTTGTCTTCTTCCTTCAGTACGCTGTTCAGAAATGCTGACTTTACATCTATTTGATATACTTTAAATCCTTGATGTGTTGCGTAGGCTAGGAATAGAGGAATAGCTTCCAATCTTGTGACTGGAGCAAATGTTTCAACAAAATCTATTCCCTCTGCTTGACAGTATCCCTTGTCAACAAGTCGAGCTTTGTTTCTTACTATGACGTTGTTTTCATCACGCTTGTTCTTGAAGACCCACTTAGTTCCTATCATGTGTAGGTATCTAGGTCCATGAACAAGCTCCCAAACCTCATTTCTGACGAACTGGTTCAGCTCCTCTTGCATTGCTGTGATCCAGTCAGCATCATTAAGTGCGTCCTCTTTCGACTGAGGTTCTTCAGTAGACAAGAAACAGGAGTATAAAACACTTTCCCCTTGACAAAATCTCGATCTTGTCTTTACACTTGCTGACAGACTCCAATGATGAGATCAGAACAGTGAGCAGCTAGCTATGATCGTCTGAGCTTGGTCTCTTCATCTGAAATTACTTATGTACAGTCAACAGGAGTGTTAGGTATTTCAGTAGTGTTGTTCTGCGACTAAAGCAATTCAATAAGAATATTAGGATCTACTGAGTTCCCAGGTTCAGGGGCACTTTGCTCTGGAACATTATTTGTTCTCCCTGAATTGTTATTCTCAGTAGAAGTCTTAGTTACCATAGGGGCTTCCTCATCGACCTGTGTTACCTGATGTTGATTTTGTTCAGTAGAATCAACTAGGTCAGCTACACTGCCTGTGGGATGGGTCTGAGTTTCTTCTTCATATGACTCATCATCCCAACAATCCTGGATCTTTTCAGTTTTATCATTCAACTTGAGATCCTATAGCTTGCTGCAGACATCTTCGGTATTTGTCTCATTCGATTTCCTGTTCTTAGTAACAAATGAAGGAAAATTGATGGTTAGAAACGCTACCTTCCTCCTTCGTATGTTGTCGCGGCTTTGATTGTTGCTCCTGTGTTAGATCTTCTGATCTGTGTCCTGGCCTTTTTCTTCATCTGGGTGGTCAGAGAACTGAAGAAAATAAATAACTGTCTCTCTCTCTAACTCGCGTGCGTGCGTGAGTATTTGTGAGTGTGTGTAATCTGTTTCTGAACAGAATACTAATATATATAGGCTTCAAAAGCCAATATAATATTAATATATTTGTAGCACATTAATTTAATCATATTCTTAATGGGCTTCTACATAATTAGCCCATAATATAATTAATTAATCCATTGTACTACTAATATTTATTAATTAATTGGCCCAGCCAAATAATTTCAGATAAATAACATTATTAAATAATGTAAAAAAATACATTAATCCATTAATAATGATTTCTGAGAGACAAAAAATAACTAGGCAACTAATTGGGCCAGATCAGGGATCCAATACAAGAAATAAAGATGGGCCTCAAATTAATTAATTATCCATGCTCAGTCCAGAGCAAAATTAATTAATAAACACAGATTCATTCCACTAGAGAATCCGTGCTGACTTACCCCTTTATCCCAAATTGAGCAAGGGCTTGTATTTTAGACTAAATCGATCTCCGTATTTAAGATAGAAATATCCGTTAATTAATTAAGCTCACTGAGCTTAAATTAATTAACATCTTATATTCCTGAGTAGTACCACTCGACCTTATTAACAAACCTGAACTTAATCAACCGGCCGGGTTTAGTGTGCTAATCCTTTCGAGTTCCTCAGGAGATATTATCAACCCATTTTACTGGGATACGGCTGCAAGATACAGACAACCAACCTGAGCCACAAATAACTACTATAACCCAAGATACGTAGATTCGGTCGCGATGACGTTCACCATAGTAGGTGAAAGTGACAGATAGCCAAATGCACTCAGCTGAAGTCTTACCAAGCTTAAGACCAGCTAAGTTACCGAGATCTTGGTTCTCCACTAAGGTCAGTTAGGAAAACACATCTCACTGTGATCCGTTAATACACCACCTTAAGTGTACCAGTAAAGACAAGCAGCTAAGACAAGCCACTTCTTATCTAAACTACAGCTTAAACCGACAACTTATCCTTAAGTTGTCTCAACTGTGATAACTGTTTACATCTTGTCAGTTCAACCAATTTGTGTTGTCTTCTGTGATACCCGACATACCACACAAATCTAACTTTATACAAGATAAAGGATAACATGTGCAAATATACATATTTATCAGATAGGAGAATAAAACAGTGGTAAGGACAAAAACACATTGTATACAAGCATAAAAAGTGCTTCCAGTATACAAAATCCCAACAACAAACTCGTTAAAAATAATATGAGGAATTTCTCCACGCAAAGGGTCCGGTAGTTAAAGACCCTGATGACTTTTCTGACCCAGGAGTATCCTAAGAACACTCCTTGATCAGATTTCTATCAAAGGCCTTTAACTGATCCTTTTCATTATTATGGATAAAGCAAGGACATCCAAAGATATGGAAATTAGAAATATAAGGAATTCTCCCTTTCCATAGTTTATATGGTGTTTTCATGTGTAGCTTTGTCAGTAGTGAGCGGTTCTGAGTGTAACAAGCGGTGTCAGTAGCATCTGCCCAGAACTTCGAGGGTAATCCGGAGTCTGCTAGGAGTGTTCTTGCTGCTTCTTTTAATGTTCTATTCTTTTGTTCAGGAAAACTGTTCTGTTGGGGTGTGTGAGCTGCTGAAGTCTCGTGCTGAATCTTCTCAGTATCGCAGTACTCCTTAATGATTGAGTTGAGAAATTCAGCCCCTCGATCCGAGCGTATTCTCTGAATATCAATGTCTTTTTCCACATTAAGTTTCTTCAACAGTGTTGGTAACGCAGTCTTGACATTAGATTTATTGGTGATGCGTGTACCTTTCTGTTTTGCCTTGAAGTCGGGACATTCAGTCTTCCAATGTCCAACCTTACCACACTTGAAACACTTCAATTAGGTTTTTGAACCCCTGCAGTGGGTGCTAACATCGTGCTTCCACTATTCTTCTTGACATTCGTAGCCTTCTTACCCTTTTTCTGGAATCTACCCTTCAGAGGGTTCCTTGAGCTGCTAGTAGTGTTCAAGATTTGGGTTCCTTTACCTTTAGTCTGACCCATGATTCCTTCTGTAGTAATTAACTCACTCAAAAGTTCATTCAGAGTGTAGTCTTTCCTTGACATCACTACATTTAGGCGAGAATTCTCATATGACTTAGGTAGTGAATGTAGAATGACGTCTATCTTGATGCCAAGATCCAAGACACCACCAACTTTTGCAAGCCGATCTAGCAGCTCGATCATATGTAAAACATGATCCTGCACGGATGCACCTTCAGCCCATTCCGCAGTAGTAACCCGCCTCAGAAGATGAAATCTCTGAGATCTGTCGGTCTCACCGAACTTTTCAACCATGGAATCCCATATCACTCCCGCATGAGGCGTGTTTTCATACTGTGAAGCAAGAGAATCAACCATAGTGGATAGAATGACAAAACGAGTCTTGTCATTATCCTCTATCCACTTTTCAGATTCCCTTATCTGCTCCTCAGTCGCCTCTTCTTCGGGGAGTTCAGGTTCAGGGGTACTGAGAACATACAAGATCTTCTCATTTTGGAACATCACTCTTTAAAATTGTCAATACCCTTTAAGGGTCGGCTCATAAGACCATTAACAACAGCTTGAACAGACATATCTGAAAAATAATTAAAAATAAAGCATGTAAGGAAAAAATATTTGCACATAATTCGTAATTAACGATCATTGTAACCTTTTGAAAAAACAATGATGTTAAAAAACCTCGAACGGCTCTAGGAATTACACTAGCAAGCCACGCAGGTGGACGTTTACTAGCGTAACCCTAAACCAAGCTATTTACCTAGCTCTTTAATTCCAATCCACGTCTAGGTTCTTAAGATGAATGAAATTAATAGTTCGATATTCTGGACCATGTCACTATTAAAACGCGGGAAGGGACTTCGAGGGAAGTGAATTGTACATGCGGTGATATCTAAGCATTGACCATTAATTTGACCAAAATAGAATCAAATTCTCGAAATTGACATAATTACTCGAACTATGCCGCATTCAATTTGATCTAATTAGCCATCTTATTTAATTATTATCTTCTAGAGTACTCGTGTTTACTAGGCACGCAAGCCACGCAGGTGGACGTTTACGGCTTCGCTCCCACTACTCAATAATAATCAAATATTGTTTTTGGAAAACTCATCTCACAAAACTTGTAGCTCAAAGATGCAAGCAAGCCACGCAGGTGGACGTTTACTCACATAATCTTACTACTTTTGTGTAGAGTCCAATTAATGGAGGTCCAATTAAGTGTTTAATATCCAAATGGAATCTAATTAAACATTTAATTTAATGTTGCTTAGTCTTTTTAATCAAAAGGTTTGTTACGAATCATGCATATCTACATAATTCCTAAAGCATGCAATTTCTAAGCGCACATAATAAAACGTGCTCGCGAAAAATAAAACATGCTTTAATAACGACATAAATCCTATTTACATGCTTTTCTAAGCGCAATTAATCACATAATCGCATGCTAAAGCATAATAAAAGATAAATACGCAAATAGGAAATTTAAAGTCATTATCAGGCTTTAAAACACATAATTCCTAACTATTACATAGCCTGATCAAAATGCAGCTCTTCGATCTTCAAAAACTTCGAATTTGAAAACTGCATCGAAAATTGTACCGCCACGTCATCAGGGTCGTCTGCCACGTGGCACACATGTGGCAGCTAAGGCTGACGTGGCGCGCCACGTCAGCCGCCACGTCATCATCACCTTCATCAAACTGTCGCCGCCTTCGCCGCCGTTACAGGCCGGTTCTCTACCGAACGACGGCAAGTCGAGAACCGGCAGCCCCGCGCCGAGAATCCGCCTGCGGTGGTGCAGATCTGCGCCTGCGCAGCGCGTCTGCCACCCCAGACGCGCGCCGCCGCGCTGTCCTCGGCCGTCCCCGACCCTCTACCACCATCCCCGCTGCCTCTTGACGTCGTCCAGACGTTTGGGCCGTGCCAAACGGCCGGCAATTTCCGCCACCGCGACGGGTCTGCGCAATAAATCGCGCCTCCACCGCCGTCGACTTTCGCCGCCTGAATTCTCCCTTTCCGAGCTGCGATTCGATCAATTGAAAGATGGAAAACGTAATTGGAACACTCACGACCACCGGGTAACGGATTTCGGCCAAGATTAGTTCCTCAATTTCCTGAATTTCAAACGATTCGCCGGAACGAATTCACAACGAGCAACCAACTTCAAACGTCAATTCCGATCGCATCCGGGATCAGATGATCCCGTACAACCTATCGACGCGAAGCTCGTAAGACGAGGATTCCAAAGGATCAAGCCGATTGTCGATCAGACATCGGACGCGCCGGGAATCTCCGCCGCAAGATGCGGCGGAACCCTAGAAAACTAGGGTTTTCGCTGCGAAAATCAAATTCTTCTTCGTCTCGTTTTTCATGCCTCCCAGACCAATTACAGTACAAAAATAGTACAATCACATAACAAATAGGTCCTATAATCTACTCGTGGATTTTCTCACAAGAAAAACGTTACAACGGGGTCAAAACAGTGGATCGCTAGCCGCCCCAAACACGAAAATAGCCCGATAACGACGAAATAAAACCTAATCATACATCTAACAACAACAATCAGAGCCTAAACCTAGCTCTGATACCAATTGAAGGATAATTGATGGTTAGCAACGCTACCTTCCTCCTTCGTATGTTGTCGCGGCTTTGATTGTTGCTCATGTGTTAGATCTTCTGATCTGTGTCTCGGCCTTTTTCTTCCTCTGGGTGGTCAGAGAACTGAAGAAAATAAATAACTGTCTCTCTCTCGAACTCGTGTGCGTGCGTGAGTATTTGTGAGTGTGTGTAATCTGTTTCTGAACAGAATACTAATATATATAGGCTTCAAAAGCCAATATAATATTAATATATTTGTAGCACATTAATTTAATTATATTCCTAACGGGCTTCCACATAATTAGCCCATAATATAATTAATTAATCCACTGGACTACTAATATTTATCAATTAATTGGCCCAGCCAATTAATTCCAGATAAATAACATTATTAAATAATGTAAAAAATATATTAATCCATTTATAATGATTTCTGAGAGACAATAAATAACTAGGCAACTAATTGGGCCAGATCAGGGATCCAATACAAGAAATAAAGCTGGGCCTCAAATTAATTATTTATCCATGCTCAGTCCAGAGCAAAATTAACTAATAAACACAGATTCATTCCACTAGAGAATCCGTGCTGACTTACCCCTTTATCCCAAATTGAGCAAAGGCTTGTATTTTAGACTTAATCGATCTCCGTATTTAAGATAGAAATATCCGTTAATTAATTAAGCTCACTGATAGCTTAAATTAATTAACATCTTATATTCCTAAGTAGTACCACTCGACCTTATTAACACACCTGAACTTAATCAACCGGCCGGGCTTAGTGTGCTAATCCTTTCGAGTTCCTCAGGGGATATTATGAACCCATTTTACTGGGATACGGCTGTAAGATACAGACAACCAGCCTGAGCCACAAATAACTACTAACACCCAAGATTCATGGATCCGGTCGCGATGACGTTCACCATAGTAGGTCAAAGTGATAGATAGCCAAATGCACTCAGCTGAAGTGTTACCAAGCTTAAGACCAGCTAAGTCACCGAGATCTTGGTTCTCCACTAAGGTCAGTTAGGAAAACACATCTCACTGTGATCCGTCAATACACCACCTTAAGTGTACCAGTAAAGACAAGCCACTTTTTATCTAAACTGCAACTTAAACCGACAATTTATCCTTAAGTTGTCTCAGCTGTGATAACTGTTTATATCTTGTCAGTTCAACCAATTTGTGTTGTCTTCTGTGATACCCGACATACCACACAAATCTAACTTTTATACAAGATAAAGGATAACATGTGCAAATATACATATTTATCAGATAGGAGAATAAAACAGTGGTAAGGACAAAAACACATTGTATACAAGCATAAAAAGTGCTTCCAGTATACAAAATCCCAACAACAAACTCGTTAAAAACAATATGAGGAATTTCTCCACGCAAAGGGTCCGGTAGTTAAAGACCCTGATGACTTTTCTGACCCAGGAGTATCCTAAGAACACTCCTTGATCAGATTTCTATCAAAGGCCTTTAACTAATCCTTTTCATTATTATGGATAAAGCAAGGACATCCAAAGATATGGAAATGAGAAATATAAGGAATTCTCCCTTTCCATAGTTTATATGGTGTTTTCATGTGTAGCTTTGTCAGTAGTGAGCGGTTCTGAGTGTAACAAGCGGTGTTAGTAGCATCTGCCCAGAACTTCGAGGGTAATCCGGAGTCTGCTAGGAGTGTTCTTGCTGCTTCTTTTAATGTTCTATTCTTTTGTTCAGGAAAACCGTTCTACTGGGGTGTGCGAGCTGCTGAAGTCTCATGCTGAATCTCCTCAGTATCGCAGTACTCCTTAGTGATTGAGTTGAGAAATTCAGCCCCTCGATCCGAGCGTATTCTCTGAATATCGATGTCTTTTTCCACATTGAGTTTCTTCAACAGTATTGGTAACGCAGTCTTGACATTAGATTTATTGGCTATGAAGATGACATACGTATATCTTGAATAGTCGTCAATAACGACGAGTGCATACTTTTTGCCTCTTATAGTCACTGGAGTGACTGGCCCAAAAAGATCCATGTGCAGCAGCTAAAGGATTCCATCAGTGGAAGGTGACGAAATTTGTGGATTGTTTTTCTTTGTCTGCTTTCCCTTCATGCATGCTTCACAATTTTTGTCTCTACTGAATACTTCGTTGGGCAGTCCTCTGACTTTTGAGTCCCTTGACAGCTTGTTCATTGCCTTGAAATTCAGGTGACTGAGCCTTTTATGCCACAACCATCTTATCTTATCACTTGACTTCATCTGGGCAAGCAAGCAAACTTCAGGTTCGGCGGTGTTCTAGTTTGCAACGTAAATATTCTTCCTCCGTGAACCTGATAACACTGTTTTCCCTGTAAATTTATCAAGAACGTCACATAAACCAGTGTCAAAGGTAGCTCTATTATGGTTATCACAAAATTGACTGACAGAAAGGAGATTATGTTGAAGTCCTTCAACATATGTTACTCTTTGAACTGAAGCAGTCCCAATGTTCAGCGTTCCATATCCCCTTGTGTAGCCTTTTGAGTTGTCACCGAACTCAATTCTGGGACCTTCTTCTTGTACATAGTTGGTCAGCAAGCTCTTCTGATAAGTCATGTGTCTCGAGCAGCCGTTGTCCACGATCCAAGGGTCCTTGTGCACCTGCAAAACAGAAACAGTTTTAGTTACCCTTTGGTTCAGTTTGGGTCCTTATGTGTTAGTTGATGGTTTCGTGATCCAGATCTGTTTGGCAACCTTGGGGGTCTCAGACTCTTTCTTCTTAACCTTCTTGTCAGTGCTTTTCTCCACTGAACATGGAGGTACTGACTTCTTGGCAGTTTTAGGTTCAGGAGCTTTCTTCTTCTGACCTTTAGTGCTCCTCCTGACCCTGGCTCATAGTAGTAGGAACCATATTGTGTAGGATGTTCATACACTGGTTCACCGTACTGCTCTGCCCATCTGACCTGTTTGGTTCCCCCTGAATTTGATCGTGGTGTTCTGGGGCTAGATCCTTTGGTCAGTTACATTTTGTAGCTCGACTGAGGTGCTTGGATCTTTTGTTTGTTCTTTGCCTGAGGGGTGATTGGTTCAACAGCTTGAATTCCCCCTCGGACAAACCGGTCAACCAGCTTTTCTGAGCCTTTTGAAGTTGAGATTGATACTTCATGTGTGTAGCTAAGTCCTTCCTTGACGGAGACTGGCCTCTGAGCTCTAAGCATCCCTTCTAACTTTTCTTTGGCTCGTAGATACTGCTCTGTCATCAGACCTCGCCATACTTCATCACTCTTCCTCAGTGACTCATAATCCTTTTCAACTTCTATGAGTTTTTGACTGAGCCTAGCTATCTCAGTATCTTTCTTTGAATTTTCCTTAGTCAAGATTGATATCTGAGTTTCTTGATGTTGAGACTTAGTCATGAGAGATTTAATCTCTTCCTTTTGTCTCACAACAAGACTTTCTGAATCAATAAGGACCTGACAATCAGAAGAAAGTCTCTAATTTTCAGCTTTTACCTGTTCTAACTCCTGAACTGTTCTTTTGAACTCCCTGCTCAACTGAATTTGCTCCTCTAGCAAATCTTCATACGCTTGAATCACATCTAGAGGTTCTCCTATAGCTGAGCAAGTGTCGTGTTGTTATGTGAAGAGGAGGTTATATTCAGTTTAGAGTTTACCTCAGCCTCTTCTCCAGCCATTAGGCATTGTTCAATTGATGTATCAGGATTTGATTCTCCGACCTCAATAAGTACGAATGCAGCTTCATCTTCAAAAGAGTACATGAATGTATCTTCGTTGGTCCCAAGAGCACGTTCAGGTGTAGAGGGGGGGGTGAATACACCTGAAACCGATTTTCTCAACTTAAACACGAACAGTCCTTTTTCAGGATGATGTCATACTGAACAAGTTCAAACTGCACCGTATAAGCCGTTCCCGAATCGTGTTGGTAGAGTGACCGACTCTACCGAGACCTCGCTAGCCGACCGAGAGTCGAATTCAAGCATCTTGCGTATAGAGTTCGGTGGTGCGGAATAGTGTAGGCCCAATTCGGGTTGAAGTTAGAAAACGTTTTTATCAAAACAGCTTCGCTTGATTAGTGCAGCCTATTTAGTTTGTTGAAACTCGCTTGAATGATTTAAAGAAGGTTTTTCAGCATGAACAAGTAAATCAATGCAACAGCTTAAGAACAAAACACACGATACGTAGATTTTTAAAGTGGTTCGGACACAAAAATCCTACGTCCACCGTCCCGAAAGATCGTGAAGCTATTTATTATACTGAGGTAGTCTCAGTTGGTTTGTACGCTGGACAAACACTGGTCTTGAGATTTATACTGAGCAAGTCTCAGTTTACACTGGATACTAGAGGCTGTATGAAAAAGTTAAGCTTGGTTCCCTATGAGCCAGAATGTAGTCTTTCGCCGGAGATAGATTCTTCGAACTTCTTGCGGAAGACTTAAAGCCTTCCGGATTAGCTCGTTTGAATGATCTGTGTGTTCTTGGTAGTTCGTTTTTTTGCGTATTCGTGTTTGTTTTTCTCGTGAGCTTCAAATTTGATTTATCCCTCTATTTATAGAGAAGAGATTAGGATAGATCCGTTGGAGATGACGATCATATATCTCTCTCTTTTGGGTAGCTAACGGCTCTTTTGAAGTATGGTGGCAAAGTGTCCTTTCCCTCCTTTTCTCGGAAAGTGGTTGACTTGCAGCTTTAAGTAGATATAGGTTACGTGTCCGCTTGTCATTGGTCGAGGTTCGTAAAGTGGTTGAGACGTGAACGTACTTCAAGGGGATCTCGAAGCCGACTTCTCTTCCTCGTATTGACTCGCCGAAAGGTAACTTCAAAGATTCTCGACGGCCGAACTCGTCCGTTGCCGAGTCTCGATCTCCCTCGATCCGCAAGCATTCTCCCCGCCGAGCCCGCTCTACTTGAAGATCAGCTCGAGTACAAAGTGAACTACTCCCGCCGAGTCCGGGCCTCTATCGACTCCTTTCGCATATCGCTCCCGCCGAGTCCAAGCATTTACCGAGTCTCTCTACTTCGCCGAGGCGGATAATCTACTGAGTGCCTGAACCAAAGCAGAGGGTCTGCTGAGTCTGAACAAAACAAAATACAACGTAATGGTTCACCAATCAATATAGGGTTTTGGGATCTTCAAATCTTCATAAATACATTCGGTAGCAATGTGGCTATGATGCTTTCACAAAGATAGAAGATCGAATCATTTCCCACTATTATCGACACTGCTGAGGGTAGAATCATCACCCAACATTTTCCCCCTATTTGATGATGCCAGAACCTAATTGCTAAACAAGCAACCTAACACTATGACTTATCATAAACAGAGCTCCTTACAATTATTACAAGTAGGATCAGTGGAGTTGTTCTTCAAGTCCTAGACTACTGAGGGGATCAGGGCAGAAGGTCAGAATAAATACAGTCTGAGCAACAATTTCCCCCCTGTCTTAACAATATTTTCCCTTTATCTATCAAGTCTATCAGAATCTAGCTAAGCAACAACTGGCAATAAGTAATCAGACACTGAGTGTGTGAGTCAGTAATCACTTCAGTGATTCTGAGTGTTAAGCATAAATAAGCACGGCTGTTCCGACAATAAGATATTGTCAAAGCCAAACAAAGATATATTATATATATGTAAAGAAGTTCAGTACAGTTACATCTCTGCTAAGCTAGAAAACAAGAAAAAGATACAAAGAGAACACAGAAGCAAAGAGTCATTTGAACTGCCTAATTCTGTCTTTGAAATCTTGGGATTGAGATTCAGGGAGAGGCACTCCATACATGCGATAGGTGACTTTTCTCGCCTTCAATATCTCAAAGAAAGTCCGCTGGATCTTCTTCATCAAGAAATTTGGCTTCAGCAGCGTCCTTCACTTCTTTCTCTATAACACCATAGTGAACGGATCCATCAAGTCTCTGGGGGGGTGGCAAGATTCTAGGATCTGAAACTCTGACTTCAACATGTTCATTGATAGCTTTCTGCAATCTGGCATACATGTCTAGGTCGGCTCTCATCATCCATTCAGTGTAAGCTTCTGCCTTGCGCTTGTCAGGGCAGAATCTCCAGAAGTAGTTCCTTTTAATGAACTCTATCTTCAGCGCTTCCCATCTCTGAGTGAATTCTACTGGCATCCATTCATCAGTTCTAGGCCATCTATGAGTCTTCAAATCCGTAGGCTTCCTGAATCTTCTGTATCTGTAAGGGATATCATCCTTTGAGGGGATCCTTTGACTCGCTTCCTTTTCTGTTCTCAGCCTGAGGGCTTCAAGGTCTGCTATATGTAATGTTTCCCTAGCTGCTTCAATCTGCCTGGCCTCTTCACCTCTGACAAGTATCTGTCTAACTGAGCCCAGATCTCTTCCATTTCATGTTCTTATTCCTTAGAGGCAGTATAGGAAGGTGTTGGTCCCGAGAGTGAGTTTAGGTGTAGAGGGGGGGGGGGTGAATACACCTGAATCCAAATTTCTCAACTTCGAACACGAAATACCCTATTCGAGAAGATGCCGCATCGAAATGATTCAAAGGCACTGCATAACCGTTTCGAATCGTGTTAAAGGCTAAAAGTCCGACTCGGCCGAGATCTCGCTAACCGACTAGGTCGAATTCCGCATCGATCGCCAAGAGTTCGGTGCGCGGAATAGTGTAGGCCCAAATCGGCTTTTTATGAGAAAACGTTTTAAGTCTCGGGCCAATAGATAAGAAGTTCAAGCATATCGAGACAGCTTAATTGATTTTAAATAAGATGTTCAAGTATGCACAAGTAAAATCAATGTAAAAGTAAGTAAACGACACGCATTTTTAAAGTGGTTCGGATATCAACAATCCTACGTCCACCGTCCCGATAGATCAGGAGGCTATTTATTATACCGAGTTAGTCTCGGCCGCCCACGCACAGACAAAGCCGTGGCTTGGGGATTATATCGAGCAAGTCCCGCTTACACTTCTATCAAACTTAAAGTGTTTGACAAACTTCTCCAACAAGAAAGGAGTCCTTATACAATAAGGATTGGGTTCAAAGGTGAACTCCTTCGTCTAAGCTATGGATATATCGGTTGAGCCTAGGGTTAGAGGGATGGGGAACAAGAATGTAGCTTCGTAGAGCGACGAACGGCCGAGGTTTAGCTATAAGTTTGTGTCACGTCGCTTGGATACTAGATGCTTTATTGTCGGTTCAGCTTTGGTTCCCTTATGAGCTTAGAGGTAGTCTTTCACGGGAGATAACTCTTTCGATTCTTGCGGAAGACTTAGGCTTTTGGAATTCGCTCGTTTGAAAGTTCGTGTGTGTGTTCGTTTCTTCGTTAGCTCGTGAACTCTCTCTCGTGTGTCTCTTTCAAATCTTGAATGATCCCTCTATTTATAGAGAAGAGATTGAGAAAGATCCGTTGGAGACGATCTTCTCTCTCTCTCTCTTTTTGGTAGCAAACGGCTCTTTTGGCGTAGGTAACAGCCGCTTTTCCTCCTTTTTCGGGAAGTGTTGACTTGCAGCCTTTAGTAGGTAGGATGACACGTGTATGTTTGTCATTTGTCGAGGCGGATAGAGCGGTTGAGACAAAGACAGACTTCGAAACAAGCCGAAGCCGACTTCTCTCATCCTCGTATATGACAATGCCTGATTGTCTTTCAAAAGATTCTCGACAGATCCCGAAGACTATCCGCCGATGCCGAGTCCGACCTTGTATTCGTAGATAGACAATGAGATAAGTATATCGAAGATCGCTTCCGAGTCCAAAGGAACTACTCCCGCCGAGTTCAGCCCGATCGACTCTCTCGCATATCGCTCCCGCCGAGTCCAAGATCACCGACTCTTCTACACCGGTGCCGAGGCAAATAAGCTACCGAGCGCCTTAACCACCAGAGAGCAGAGTGTCTACCGAGTCCGAAACCTCGAGACAAACAACATATACAACGTAATGGTTCACCAATCGGATAGGGTTTTGGGATCTTCAAATCTTCTCAACGCTTCGTAGTACATAGGCTACTAAGCTTGGTTCAAGATAGAAGATAAAATCATTTCCCACCGAGTGAAACAAAGGCTGAGGATAGAATCATCACCCAACAATTTCCCCTATTTGATGATGCCAAAACCTATCATCTATGCTAACACTAAATGCATTTAAACAAATCTCCTTACAATTTTACAAATAAGATCGAGGAGATGTTCCATCGCTTCTAGACTATCAAAAAACAGGCAAAAATAATTTCCCCCATTACATAGAAGCAATACTAGCGAGAATCCAACAAAGCAATAAACCGACAAGTAATAAAGAAGGTGAGTGTGTGTCAAGTAATCACTTTAGTGATTCTCGAGTGTTAAAGCATAAGACAAACACGGCTATTTAGACAACAAGTTGTTGTCGAGCCAAAAGAAGATTTGTATATATAAGAGTGATTCGGCTTTAGTACATTACAAATCTTGCTAGACTATGAAGAGACAATACTAAGACTATGGCCGCTTAAACCGCTGAATCCGGTCCATGAATCCTTGCGATTGTGTCTCAGAGCAGTGGCACACCATACATTCGGTACGTGGTCTTTCTCCGGCTTCAAGTATTCCGCGAAGTCACTGGGTTATCATCTTGTAAGAATCTTTGATCGCCAGCCGTCCTTCACTTCAGCCTTCAATAGTCGCAACATGAATTGAGTCATCCATTCTTCTTGGAGGTGGAATGATTCCGGGTCCGGGAATCGAATCTCTTTCCCTTCGAAATGGCATTATACAAGTGGATGTAGAGATCCGCTTCCGTAAGCATCATCCATTCAAAGATAAGCTTCACTCTAGACTTGTTCGGCCGTAATCTCCGTAAATAATAGCGTTTGATGAACTCAATCTTCAAATTTTCCCATCTCTCGAGTGAATTGAGCCGGCATCCACTCGCCTCGTTTCTCGGCTATCCGTGAGATTTCGGATCGTGGCCTTTTTCTTGAACTTCCTGTAACGATAGGGAATGTCAGCTTTAGCAGGAGTTCTGGTGCCTGACTTCTTCCTCAGTTCGCTTCCTTAGAGCTTCCAGATCAGCTAAGTGGATTCTATTTCTCGTAGCCTCGACCTGTCTCGCCTCTTCGCCTCTATATAAGTATCTGTCCATCTGGGCGAATATGGCTTCAGTCTCATCATCTAGCTCTTTAGGTTTCTGGGAGGCATCTTTCGAGTCGGCCAGGGGTACTTGATTTTTCTTTCGATGTACCCGCTTTTCGCACTCGCCGCTTCTCGCTCCTTCTCCTTTTCCCCGTCCTCATCGACTTCGATCCCGAGCTTCCTTGGAGGTAGCCCGGCGTGCTTTCTTCCTCCTCTCGCTTGGAGCTTTAGATTTTCTTTTCACGTGTTTAAGCTTAGGCTTGTTTGCAGCTTTCGCTTTCAAAGAATCTCCCCTTGCCGCCTTTTCATCGGCGGCAATCCGACCCTCCTCTTTAGCCGAGGTGTATCGTTTCGTTTTCTTTGCCGGGAGGGGTCGGGAGTTTCAAAGTATCTTTTGCCTTTGCCCCGAACCGTGGAGGGAGAGGTGTTTCCTCTTCATCTCGAATCTTCGCCAGCCTCCTCAAGCATGCTCGCGACTTCCTTAATGATATCGGTGGGAGTCTCGAGTCGCATGAGCAGCTTGGGTTCCCGAGCCACTTGGGCCGGTCTCACCCTGTGCTCGCACTGGGACACCCCGGGCCTCACCCATTTCGGCCCGAGTCTTCTTCTCGAGTTCTTGTACCCTTAGATTTTTCGGTTGAGGGGGGGTCGGCTTCTCGCACTCTTCTTTCCGGTACTCTCCTCTTTTCTTTCCTTCTCTTTTCCTTCCCCCTTTTTGGCATCATCAATTGCACCGGGGTTGGGATGAGTACCGACCTTTCCGCACTTTTTGTAAGAGGTTGACAGATCATCAAGACGATCATTGATCTTAGTCGAGCCTCATGCACTCGTTCCTCTCAGGTGACAAGGTCTTCCTTGTACCGCTTGTGTGAGAGGTCACCGCTTCCTTGAACTCTTTCGCCTTGTCGAGATCTTATCTTCCATGACCAACCGAATGTTGTCTAATCTCGATCTCAGTGCCCCGGGCTTGTTCGGGCCGAAGGACTCGTAATGAGTAGACAAAGATGCCTTGAACTCGCAAGAAGCTTAGCTTGTCCTTCCGGGAAGATCCCGAGCCGATCATCAAATTTCGTCTCGCCGAGCCGCATTGAGTGACAATGGCAGAGACATCGGGGCGGCCGATTGGGACATAGAGGATTTCAGCCCCGAAGCTCGTAAGCGGTGGCTTCAAGCAGTCTTCTTCCACACGTTGTGGATCGCTTGGCAAGGGCACGGTTTCGAGTGCCTTGGCTTTTAATAGCCCTCGCCACATACTTGGAATGTCGACGATGCGGGCTGGGCGCTACCTCGAATGCGCACTCCAACAAGTGGCCGAGCGGGCTCGTGGATGCCGAGGTACCAGCCTGCCGACTTCGCAGTCCAAGGATACCGAGCGGACGCCGAGCTTCGCAGAAGTGAGTGTATCCTTGTCCCGGGGATTTCCCTCATCAAGCTTTCTGTGGCTCGAATCACTAGGTGGGTCGTCATGGTCTCGACCCATCCGAGGGTGCTTGGGCCCGAGGCAAGTTGTCGATCATGTACCATTGCGCATTGCAGCCCTCAAATTTTCCATTGAGCTGAGGTCTTCAGGCTCGAATAGCCTATTTGTTCCCTCAATCTCAGTTCTTCTTCATGAAGCCGCCGACAGAAAAGTGGAGAACTAGGCATTGTAGACGAGGCCACTCCCGATGTCGCAAAGAACATGTGGAGTCTTGCTGATTTGGCAATAAGCATCAGATCGGAGTAGTCAGCAAGCTCCGGAATCAGTTGAAGAATTTCTCGGGATGCTCAGGATAAAATCACTGATGCTTCCATCCCGATTGTTTCTTCTTCAGACGCCGTCTCAGATTCCAAGTCGATTGGAGACGCCCGATGTTCAAGCAGTGGCATATCGCTGAGTGGAGGAACCGTGAGGGGGCTATCTAGGCGTTGAATTTCTTCACCGTGAGCTTCGTAGAGCCTCCCCTTGTTCCATCTCTATTGGTTCTTCAGTGGAGACTCCCTTCTCCACTGATTGAGTCTTCTCAGAAGACTCTGGCTCATCTATTAGCCGCAAAGGCTGAATAGGTTGCTGAGTAGCCCGTTTAGCAGGAGTTTCAGGAGATACCTCAGATTCAGCGCAGCACGTCCCGGGGATGGCTTTCTTCGCTTTCTTAGCCAGTGCCTTAGATATTTTTGCTGGAGGTGTTCTCTTCTTTGAAGGTGCAACCTGCTGAGGCTTAGTCAGTTGAGCTTGGGGACTTGACCCTATCTGCTGAAGGGCAGCAGACTTGTTATGGAAGCGCACCTTTTTCACATTGAAGTACTCTTTATCATCAAAGGTGACTTGATCTGAACCACAGTGGTCTTCAATCATTACTGAGAGCTTCAGCCCATACAGTAATTTCCCCTTCACGCTCAGGATGCGTGATTGTCAGCAGCTGTGTGACAATGTAAGCCAAGGCTCTGTATTGTGGTAGCATGGCGTTCTAGGGAAAAGCAGCTCTGAAGGTTGTTGGCTTTCCGCAGAATATGGATAGGTACTGCGTCTCTACCGAGTCGTCATTGTAGCCTACGGTGCCGATTCCTTCGGGATGGCAAGTCAAAGCCGTTTCTTCGGTGCTTCCTTGATAGATATACGTTTCAACAGTTGGGAAGCATTGTTGATGGAGTAAGTTCCCGAACCTCCCAATGATGTCTCCGGAGATGGAGTCCGAATTGAGGTATATTTCAGCCACTGTGCCGAGGAAGGAAGAACGTTGGCTTCCTCGATAGAAACTTCTCCAGCACCGGACTCCCGTAGAGATGCGAAGATCTCATCCATGTAGTCTAGGTCGCACGCATCGAATTCCATGACCGGGTTCGCACCCGCACACGGCCTTTTTGAAGAATGTCCTCCATGTTATGAGGGGCATCTACAATTATGTTCGCCATGGTACTGTTACATAAGAATCTTTTTAGTATCGCTTTAGATACAACGGCTTTATATATATTGATATCGAAGAAACAGAGAATACAAGAATAGCTTCTAATAAGCATACCAATAAAATCGAGATAAGATATGAAGATGAAGTTGTAAGTAAGGATTGCTTTTGCAAATCTCGGATTTTTCGGACTTGAAAGATTTGAAGTATGCTAATGGCGGTTTGAGAAGATATGATCAAATATATATATCAAACGGGAAGATGAACAGCTTATTTGATCAAAGGTTGAGTTTAAACCGCTTTATAGAATGGACGGTCAAGATTAGAAGATATATTATAGGTAATGATCGCATATGCCGCCTAAGTCAAAGCCGCTTGTAAAAATACCCTAAGTAGTAATCGTGAAAAGACATGCATTAAATACGCGCAGAGTTCAAAGCAAGCTTATGTATGGAATGTCGTGCATTAAATGAGATTCGTTAATAATAAAGACAAACCAAGAGATATTAATATCATGCTGAATCTTTGTCATAAATGCAAGGTATCTTGTTATATAAATTACTACCGAGTAGAGATACGCAAACCCGTCACCGAACATAGTAGTCACCGATACCTCGTGTAGATGGTTTCGAATCTCTACGTATCGAATACATTCGCATCGAGAGTGAACATTCCTCCTTACCGAAATGGTCCTCTCCCCGAAACCTTTTACCGATTGGGGTCGGTAGGGTCCAGCAGACCTAGCTCTATCGAAAGTTCTCCGAATACGGATTCGCCTAGAGGTTTGGTCAAGCATGTCGACCGTTGCTTGTCGGCATGGATCTTTTCCATCCTCGATATCCTTCTTTTCGACATGGTCACGAATGAAGTGATGTCTCGATGTCCATGTGCTTGCATCTCGTGTGTAGTACAAGATTCTCGAGTGATTGCAATGGCACCGGTACTATCGCAGAAGATCGGCACTTCATTCTGAATGACGTCATAGTCTCTCACCGTTGCCTCACCTAAAGGATTTGGGCGCAACAACTTCCGGCAGCCATGTATTCAGCTTCAGTAGTCGACGTAGCTACTGAGTGCTGTTTCTTTGAAAACCATGAGATCAGCTTGCTGCCAAGGAACTGACATGTTCCTGAAGTTGATTTTCGGTCAATTCTACATCCCGCATAGTCGCATCGGAATAGCCGTTAGTTCAATATTATCATCACCGGATACCATAAACCCATGTCAGGTGTTCCTCGGAGATAGCGGAGAATCTTCTTTGCTGAGTCCATATGGCTCTGCTTCGGATTCGCCTGAAATCGAGCACAGACACCTATAGCATAAGTTATGTTAGGACGAGTAGCTGTTAAATATAATAATGAACCAATTATAGCACGATATTCGGTTTGGTCTACTGATACTCCCTCTTTATCAAGATCTATCTTCATATTTGTATTAATCGGGATCTTGATAGATTTGCCGGATGTGCAGCCGAATCTTTTGATGAGGTCTCGAGTGTATTTGCCTTGGTTGATGAACGTTCCCTTTTCAGATTGCTTGACTTGAAAACCAAGGAAGTAGTTCATTTCTCCCATCATTGACATCTCGAACTTATCCTTCATCATCTTTTCAAATTGTTGACACATGATGACATTCTTTGATCCGAATATGATGTCATCCACGTAGATCTACACAAGTAATAAGTCTTCTTCCAATCGAATGCTGAATAGAGTGCGGTCTACTGTGCCTTTTTGAAAACCTTTCTGAAGAAGAAACTCCGGACAGTGGTATCGTACCAAGCCCCGGGTGCTTGTTTTAACCCATACGAGCCTTTCTCGAGTCTATATACTTGATGTCCCCGCTCGAAAGCCGGGCGGTTGTTCCACATAGACTTCTTCTTTCAAAGACGCCATTCAAGAACGCAGACTTCATATCCATTTGATAAACTCGAATCTTTGATGTGTTGCGTAGGCTAGGAATAGTCTAATTGCCTCCAATCTTGCAACTGGAGCGAAAGTTTCATCGAAATCTATTCCTTCAGCTTGACAGTAGCCTTTAACCACGAGTCTTGCTTTGTTCCTTACTATAACGTTGTTTTCATCTCGCTTGTTTTTGAAGACCCATTTGGTTCCAATGACATGTTGATGTCGGGGTCTGTCTACAAGCTCCCACACTTCGTTTCTCATAAACTGATTCAGCTCCTCCCGCATAGCTATGATCCGGCCAAGATCCTTTAATGCATCCTCAATGGTCTCGAGGCTCTTCAGTAGACAAGAAGCAGGAAAATAATGCGCTTTCACCTTGACAGAATCTGGATCTTGTCTTGACATTAGCTGAGGGATCTCCAATGATTAGATCAGCAGTGTGAGCATCGAGCCACGATCTACGAAGTTTCAGCTCTTATCTGAAATTTGTTCAACACAGATAGTAGGTGAGTTAGGCATTTCAGTTGTACTATTCTGAGATTGAAGAATTTCGGTGATAAGAGTATGGTCTACCGAGTCACCGAGTTCGGGGGCATTCACTCGGGAACATTACTAGATGTTCCCTCCGAGTTGTTATTCTCGTGAGTGGTCTCGGTTACCTCTTGGGTTTCTTCATCGACCTGAAGTTACCCGGGATTGATTCTGTTCGGGAGAATCAATCGCTCGCCTACTTGCTCGCTGGTTGAGATTCGATAGATTTGTCTTCGGTTTCTTCGTCCGAATCATCATCCCAACATAGCTGGATCTTTTCGTGTTTGTCCTTTAAGTTTAGATCCCGTAGCCGTCTACCGATGTCCTTAGATTCGAATTTGAGTTATTGCTCCCGTCTTCGCAGCAAACTCGTTAAAAACAACATGAGGGCTTTCCTCCATGCAAAGAGTCCGATAGTTGAATACTCGAAAGCTTTGTCGACCCGAGAGTATCCTAAGAATACTCCCCGATCCGACTTGCTATCAAAAGTCTTCGACTGATCTTTCCCATTATTGTGGACAAAGCATGAACAACCAAAGATATGGAAATAAGATAGAGAAGGCTTCTTGCCGTTCCATAGTTCATATGGTGTCCTCTTATGCCGCTTTGTCGGCAGAGATCTATTCCCGAGTGTAACACGCAGGATCCGTTGCTTCCGCCCTGCATTTGGATGGGAGTCCCGAATCTGCGAGTAGAGTTCTAGCCGCTTCTTTGAGAGTTCTGTTCTTTCGTTCAAAGCAACTCCATTTTGCCGAGGTGTGCGGGCGGCCGATGTCTCATGCTCTATTCCTTCGCTCGCGTAACTCCTCTACCATGGAATTAAGGAACTCGCTTCCTCCGTCCGAACGTATTTTTCTCGATCTTGGTGTTCTTCTCGACACCGAGCCTTTTCGTAAGCGTTGGTAACTCGTTTTGACGTCGGACTTGTTGGCAATGAATATGACCCATGTGTAGCGCGAGTAGTCATCTATGACCACTAATGCATATTTCCCGCTCCGATCGTGGATCGGGAGACTGGACCGAACAAATCCATATGTAGCACCGAAGGATTCCATCGGTGGAAGGAGATGGAACTGTTGGATTTTGATTCTTTGTTTGCTTTCCCTTCGCACATGCTTCACACCGAGTGTCTTTTTGCCGAATATTTCATTCGGCAGCCCCCTTGCTAGAGTGTCTCTTGCTAGTTTGTTGAGCGTCTTGAAGTTGAGATGGCCGAGTCTTCTATGCCATAGCCACCCCGTTCAATTATCATTCTTTGCCAACAGACAAGCTTCAAGTTCAGCTGAGTTCCAGTCAGCAACATAAATGTTCTTTCTGCGCGAACCTGATAACACTGTTTTCCCTGTAGATTTATCAATAACATCACAGAAACCAGTGTCAAATATCACTCTATTTGAGTTATCACAAAATTGACTAACAGAGAGAAGGTTATGCTGAAGTCCTTCAACATATGATACTCTAGGAACTTTGGCAGTGCCAATGCTGAGTGTTCCATATCCTCTAGTATAGCCTTTTGAATTGTCTCCGAACTCAATTCTGTGTCCTTCTTCAGTGATATAATTCTTCAGTAGACTCCTTTAGTATGTCATATGTCTTGAGCATCCGCTGTCCACATACAATGGGTCTCTCGCGCACTCGCAAAAACGTAATTATATTCAGGTACCTTTATTTTGTTTTTGGGTCCTTAGATGTTAGTTTTAATAACCCAAATTTGTCTAACAACCCTGGTGGTTTCAGACATCTTTTTTCCACTAGAGTCAACATATCTGACCACTGGGATGGTCATAGGTGACTTCTGAGGCTTCTGAGGTTCAGGAGTCCTAATCTTCTCGAGCCGTGGATCGCCGACCTTTGCCTTTCGTGCGGCTTTCTGTTTCCTTTTCTGACTTTTGGATCCTCTTCTGACTATAAGTTCATAATAATATGACCCATACTGAGCTGGATGTGTCAGTTTTGGAGGTCCATACTAATCGGCCAATTTTGATTTGTTGGTTCCCCCTTGACTGAACTGGGGTACTTTGGCTTTGATCTTGTTGTCAGAATGCTGCTGAGTAGGATGAGGTGCTTTCATCTTTTGTTTGTTCTTTGCGAGGGGGTTCAGTATATCAGCATTGATGGTCTTTCCTCGAACAAACCTATCAGCAAGCCGTCCTTCTGAGTGTACTGGGGCAAATGAGGAAGCACCCTGGCTGAATCCAAGTCCTTCCTTGCAGTGCTTTGGCTTGTTGCTTGCTAGCATAGCCTCCAATTTCTTTTCAGCGCCCATGTACCTCTCGGTCATCGTGTTCCTCCGAGACATCATCACTTTTCTTCAAGTGCATCATGTTCGGCTCCGAAGTCCGCATGCAGTTTTGCTCAAACAGACTCGGTTCAATATCTTTCGAGTCAAGTCATTGGTCAAAACCGAAATCCGATCTTCTTGATGCTCGAGACTTGGCCATCGAGAGTTTATCTCCTCCCCGAGTCTCACCACAAGTCCTTCGGCCTCGCAGTAACCCGACTCTCCCGAGAAAGTCTCCGATTTTCCACTTTCGTGGTATCCAACTCCCCGAAGAGTCTTCTTGAGCTACGCACTCATTTGAATTTGTTCATCTAGTAGATCTTCATATGCGGTTGTGATGTCCAAATTCCCATCCGCACCCGAAAAACATTGTCGTGTGTGCAGGTGTGAAGAGGAGTTGATTGGTTCATGAGAATTTACCTCATCCTCTTCGCCTGCCATCATGCACATTTCAATCGATTCATCTGCTTCATGCTCTAAGGCCATGAAGGCTGCTTCATCGTCAGATGAATCCATAAAGGAGTCGACCTCTTCTAAGTCGTCTGAGATTTCGCCAGCTATGTAGGATTGTCTTTTCGGGGCGAATTTCTCTCTCCTTGCCTTACGTGCTTTGCGCGTTCAAAGCACTATCGAGCTCGGGACAATCATATTGATAATGTCCCGGCTTTTTGCAGTTGTAGCAAGTGATGACTTTTTCTTCTTTGGTTGCACTATCCCTTGAGGGTGCTGAGTCATCTTTCTTTCTGCATTCAGAAGATTGTGAGTCAGGAGAGCGTTTTGGTGTATATTCTGACTTACCTTTTGTGTCTCGGTATGCTTTAGTCAGCTTTCTATGCCTCTCTTTCTCCTTCTGATACTTTACAACGAGCAGCGCATACTTCTGAACGAGACTTCCTTCTTGTAGATCATTGAGTGAAGGCTCAGTCTTACTCGTCGTCTTGCTCGTCACGGGAGATGATGTGCTGACTGTTGCTTTGAAAGCATGGTCGATCTTTGTGTCAGCTTCAGCTCTCAGCTTTCGTTGAGGTCTGTCGAACTCAAACTCCTCTGCCTGTAATTCTGAAAAGATATGGTCAGGAGAGACAACATCTAAATCGAATGTCGCAATAGAGTGGCAAAAGGTGTCCAGTGTCCGTCCCAAGCGGTGCCCTCGGCATCTTTAGATTCATTTCTCGGTTCTGTCGAATGTCTTTCCCGACCGTTGATTGAGTTCATCGATTGGTAAATCGACGTTCGTGTCTTCGATTTTGTCACCGTGCATGAGAGACAAGCTTTCCCGGCTTTTGGAGTTCTAGCGCTAGTTTATTCGCTTTAATCTTCTCGAGTCCCTCGACTCGGCAGCGCTAGAGCATCCCGTAGTTCTTTAGCGGTTTTGCATTCCCGAACCCCCGCCAAGATAAGACTCGCTAAGAGTGGTTAGTATGGCATTACCGGCGACTCGGCCTAGATTGTGAAGCTTCTTCTCTTCGGGAGTGAAGAGACTTCGTCTTTAGGGATCTTCTTCCCGGCCACCATTCCTCCTCCTTGGTCTTGAAGTTACGACGCTATCGATCATGGGAACGATAGGTCCATCTTCAAGCACTTCGGTCATCTTGTCATGGAGGGATGTCGGATGTGCTTCCATTCTCGACTCGCCATACTCCATAATTCTCCACCGAGAACATGGGTACCATTCTTATACCCGACATATCAGCCATGAAAAATATTGATATGAATGTAGAGTGATATGCGGTGAAAAACGTTTTCCTCCGGATCCGTTCGAATAGACCCGGCCTCAAAGTGACAAGAGTCTTAAGGAACTCCCGCTTCCGATACCAATTGTTGGTCCCGAGAGTGAGTTCGGGTGTAGAGGGGGGGTGAATACACCGAATCCAAATTTCTCAACTTCGAACACGAACAGCCCTATTCGGGAAGATGCCGTATCGAAATGATTCAGCGAGACTGCATAACCGTTTCGAATCGTGTTAAAGGCTAAAAGTCCGACTCGGCCGAGATCTCGCTAACCGACTAGGTCGAATTCCGCATCGATCGCAAGAGTTCGGTGCGCGGAATAGTGTAGGCCCAAATCAGTTTTTATGAGAAAACGTTTTAAGTCTCAGTTCAGTAGATAAGAAGTTCAGGATACTGAGACAATTAATTGATTTTAAATAAGATGTTCAGTATGCACAGTAAAATCAATGTAACAAGTAAGTAAACGACACGTGATTTTTAAAGTGGTTCGGATATCAACAATCCTACGTCCACTTGTCCCGATAGATCGAGAGGCTATTTATTATACCGAGTTAGTCTCGGCCGCCTTGTGCACGAGGACAAAGCCGTGGCTTGGGGATTATATCGTGCAAGTCCCGGTTACACTTCTATCAAACTTAAAGTGTTTGACAAACTTCTCCAACAGTGAAGGAGTCCTTATACAATAAGGATTGGGTTCAAAGGTGAACTCCTTCGTCTAAGCTATGGATATATCGGTTGAGCCTAGGGTTAGAGGGATGGGGAACAAGAATGTTGCTTCTAGAGCGACGAACGGCTGAGGTTTAGCTATAAGTTCGTGTCACGTCGCTTGGATACTAGATGCTTTATTGTCGGTTCAGCTTGGTTCCCTTATGAGCTTAGAGGTAGTCTTTCGCCGGAGATAACTCTTTCTAGTCTTGCGGAAGACTTAGGCTTTTGGAATTCGCTCGTTTGAAAGTTCGTGTGTGTGTTCGTTTCTTCGTTAGCTCGTGAACTCTCTCTCGTGTGTCTCTTTCAAATCTTGAATGATCCCTCTATTTATAGAGAAGAGATTGAGAAAGATACGTTGGAGACGATCTTCTTCTCTCTCTCTCTTTTTAGTAGCAAACGACTCTTTTGGCGTAGGTAACAGTGCCTTTTCCTCCTTTTTCGGGAAGTGTTGACTTGCAGCTTTAGTAGGTAGGATGACACGTGTATGTTTGTCATTTGTCGAGGCGGATAGAGCGGTTGAGACAGCACAGACTTTGAGACAAGCTGAAGCTGACTTCTCTCATCCTCGTATATGACAATGCTGATTGTCTTTCAAAAGATTCTGACAGTCCTGAAGACTATCTGCCGATGCTGAGTCGGACCTTGTATTCGGTAGATAGACACTGAGATAAGTCTACTGAAGATCAGTTCTGAGTCCAGTGAACTACTCCTGCTGAGTTCAGTTCGACCGACTCTCTCGCATATCTTGCTCCCGCCGAGTCCAAGATATCCGACTCTTCTACACTGGTGCTGAGGCAAATAAGCTACTGAGCGCCTTGACCAGCAGAGCAGAGTGTCTACTAAGTCTGAAACCTCAGAGACAAACAACATATACAACGGAATGGTTCACCAATCAGATAGGGTTTTGGGATCTTCAAATCTTCTCAACAGTTCAGAGTACATAGGCTACTGAGCTTGGTTCAGTATAGAAGATAGAATCATTTCCCACTGAGTGAAACAGTGCTGAGGATAGAATCATCACCCAACAGAAGGCTTGTGAGGTGGCTCTTCTTCTGAGCCAGCAGGAGTAGAAGATTTTTCTTTGGAGGTGCCCTGCTACTCAGTAGACTTTTGTTGCTGTTGCTCCTTCTCTTTTTGCTTGTCAGCTTCGTCGCTGAGTTTAAGTGTTCTGGGAGGCAGTCTTGACCTTGTTCTCTTGCCTCCAGCTGGAGCCTTGGTTTTACCTTTGACAGGCTTCTGTTTAGGCTTTTTGGCTGCTTCAGCTTCGGCAATCTCCCTTGCCAGCTTCTCGTCAGCGGCTATCTAAGCCGCCTCCTCCGAGGTTATGAACCTCCTGGGTCCTATCTTCTTGGAGGGAAATGTTGGGAGTTTCAGTACTTTCTTGCCTTTGTCGGCAACAGGAGGTGGAAGAGGAGCTTCTTCCTCTTCTGAGTCCTCCTTGTCAGCGTACTCGGCAACTTCTCTAATGATATCGAGAGGAGTCTGAGTTGCCTGAGTCGCGACTTCTCTAGCTCCTGAGCCACTTAGGCCTGTCTCAGTTGATGCTGCAGCTGCAGCTGAGACACCCACCCTGGGCCTCGCCAGTTTCAGTAGGTGCAGTAGGGGCGGATGTCTGAGTTGTTGCCCTTTCTACTGACCTTGCTCTCTTCGGAGCCTTCAGTATCAGCTCCTTGGCAGCTTCGCCCTTAATTGATTTTTCTATTAGACTTTCCCCCTTAGCCAAACTTTCCCCCTTTTTGGCATCAGCAAGTAGGGTTGGGGTTGGAGCAGATACCTTCTTGTTCAAGCTTTTGTAGGAGGCGACAGATCATCTAGTCTGGCGTGGATCTTGGTCAGCACCTCATGCAGCTCATTTCTCTCGTTGGTCAGCTGATTGTTGTATTCTTTGTGTGAGAGATCTACTGTAGCCTTGAACTCTTTCAGCTGTTGTTCAACCTTCTCTTCAAGGGCCTTCTGTACAATTTGGAGTCTGAGTTCATTGCCTTGAGAGGTGGCTGCGACTGATTCAGTATGAGCGGTTTGAGCGGCCTTGTATTGATTCAGCAATTGATCCTGGCCTTCCTGAATAGTCTTAAGCTGAGCCTCGAATTCAGCTTTCTGTGCAGCTAAGGCATTCGTCAGAATGTTGGAGTAGTCAGGGACCTGAGATGAAGAAATAGCTGAATGGAGTCCCTGTAGCTCTGCACTCTGTACTTCAATGGTTTACCGCAAAGTTTTGTGGACGGCACGGGCAAGAAGCTGATTCTGTGTGCCTTGATCCTTCAGTGCCCTGGCCACTGTTTTTGAGCGATGGCTCTTTGGGTTGGGTGCTACTTCGAAAGCAGATTGGAGAAGAAGCTGAGCAGGATCAGTTGCCTTCGAAGTACCAGCCACCGTCTGTCTAGGACCAAGGATGCTGAGTGGAGGGTCAGCAGTAGATGCAGTGGCATCCTTGTCCTGTTGAGTTCCCTCATTAGGCTTCTCAGGGCCTGAATCATGGGGTGGGTCCTGACTATCGGGGTCAGACCCATCTGAGGGTGCGGGTGCTGAGACGGGTTGTCTCTCATTCAGCAATACGAGCATAGCCGCCCTCAGATCCTCGAGCGTGCCGAGGTCAGATGGCTCTGAGTAGCCAATCCTCTCTCTTATCAGCAGCTCTTCTTCATGTAGTTGTTCACAGGTATGGTAGAGGACAAGGCACTTCAGATTGGGCCATTCCTGGAACTTGATCAGCATATGGAGCCTCGCCTGCCTCGCTAGTGTAACAAGGTCTGAGTGGCTGGCAATCTCTGGTATCATCTCAGCAATCTCCCGGGAGGCTCTGGATATGAGTACTGAGGCTTCCATCCCGACAGATTCTTCTTCTGAGGCAGTCTCCAAGCTCTCGACTTCGATAGGAGACGCCTGTTTCTCAGCAGTAGGGATACTGCTGAGTGGAGGGACGTCCAAGGAGGCTATCCAGAGTCTGGAGTTCTTCAGTCTGGACTTCAGATTAGATCTCTTCATCTTGGACCCCTTGGTCCATTGTCTCTACATATTCAGTGGAGACGATCTTCTCCACTGATTGAGTCCGCTCAGAAGACTCAGGCTCGTCTCTCAGCTGAAGTGGTGGCTGAGCAATGACGACCTCTGTTTCCACTGTAGTTTCAGTAGGCGCAACCTAGCTGACCTTCTTCAGCTTTTTTGTTGGCGTCTTTGGTGTGGATTTTGGTGGGGACCTCTTCTTCTTCGGTGTCGAGGTCTACCGAGTCCCACTCGTAGGTGCAGCGGGCCCTGAGCCAATCTGTTGAAGGGCTGCTGAACTATTCTGAAATCTTACTTTCTTTACGTTGAAGTATTGTTTGTCAGCGGAGGTGACTTTGTCAGATTTGTAGAAATCCTCTATCATCACTGAGAGTTTGAGTCCATAGAGGAGCTTTCCTTTGGCGCTCAGCCGGTTAGATGCTTTATCAAATTTGGCTGACTGCAGTGTGAATTCTTTGATGAAAAATTCTGTCCAGTTGATCTTGGCCCGATCATATATTGCCATCATCAGTTGCAGTTTGGGCCTAGATACCTGGTCAAATGAGCCTGCTTGACTCGTCAGCAACTGATTCACAATGGAAGCTAGTGCTCTGTACTGAGGGAGCATAGCGTTCTTGGGAAAAGTAGCTCTAAAAACGGTTGGCTTTCCGTAGAACTCAGTGAGGTATTCATCTATTAAGTCATCTTTGTAGTTGAGTGTGCTATGTCCTGAGTTGGGGAGGTTGAAGCTTCTCTGAAGGGCTTCGCGGATGGACATCTGCATTACTTCAATCGTGTTCCGTGAGGGATCGTGTACTGGATGAACGATGAATCATCCTCTAATATCTCCATCTACTGAATCATTGTTGGAGTAGATCTCGGCGACTTGGCGCGGAAGAAAGAAAGTCGGCCTCCTAGTCATAAATCCTTCGAGACCTGTTTCTCTGAGTACATAGAATATCTCCTCCATAAAATCCAGATTGCACTCATCGAACTCCATGACCGGTTCACACCAGACTCGATCCTTCTCGAGGATCTCTTGCATGTCTGTCGGAGCACCTACTTCAATTCCTGTCATTTTTGTAATCTGCATACACAGCACAGGTCAGTATCGATTAACATATAAGAGAAATAAAGATCATACGATACTTAATAATTATTGAAGAATTACCAAAAGATTTTCTGAATATTTTGGAGAGAATTTGGATAGAAAGGAAGTAATTATCTCAGAAAATCTCGGGTTTTTCAGATATAGCAGATATGGAATGACGGTGTCAAAGATTTGAACTCGAATATATATATCTTAGAGAAGATGAACAGTTAAAGATCAATGGTTCAGTTTGAACGCGCTTTTTAGATGGAAGGCTAGGATTAAGTTTTATAAAATAGGCAATGATCAAATTAGCCGCCTAAGTCAAAAGCCAGTTGTAAATAGCCTAAGTAGTAACTTGATACGACATACATTAAATGCGTGGCAGAGTTCAGCATGCTTGTACATAGAATGTCGTGTTTAAATATGATCCGTTAAAAATTAAATGACATTTCTTAAAGCATTGAATGCGATGCTGAATCTCATCATAAATGCACAGAATCGTTCTATAGGCTACTGAGTAGAGATACGCAAACCTGTCAGCTAAACATCGTAGTCAGCTGATACCTCGTGTAGTTGGTTGCTGTCTCTACGTACTGATTTTACTCAGTACTGAGAGCGAACATTCCCCCTTACTGAATGCTCCTCTCCTGAATCCGCTTACTGACTAGAGTCAGTAGGGTCCAGCAGACCTAGCTCTACTGAAAGTTCTCTGAATCTGGCTTCAGCTAGAGGCTTGGTCAGTATATCAGCCATTTGATGGTCAGTATGGATCTTTTCCATCCTGATATCCTTCTTTTCGACATGGTCACGAATGAAGTGGTGTCTGATGTCCACGTGCTTGCATCTCGTATGAAGTACAGGATTATGAGTGATTGCAATGGCACTGGTACTGTCACAAAAGATCGGCACTTCATTCTGAATGACGTTATAGTCGCGTAGCTGCCGTCTCAGCCAAAGGATTTAGACGCAGCAACTTCCGGCAGCCATGTATTCAGCTTCAGTAGTTGACGTCGCTACTGAATGCTGTTTCTTTGAGAACCATGAGATTAGCTTACTGCCGAGGAACTGACACGTTCCAGAAGTTGATTTTTGGTCGATTCTACACCCTGCATAGTCAGCATCAGAATAACCAGTTAGTTCTATATTATCATCAGCTGGATACCATAAACCCATGTCAGGTGTTCCTCAGAGATAGCGAAGAATCTTCTTTGCTGAGTCCATGTGGCTCGCCGGATTCGCCGCCAAATCGAGCACAGACACCTACAACATAAGTTATGTCAGGACGTGTAGCTGTTAAGTATAATAAAGAACCAATTATAGCACGAAATTCAGTTTGGACTACTAGTACTCCCTCTTTATCAAGATCGATCTTCATATTTGTGTTCATCGGGATCTTGATTGGTTTGTCGAATATGCAACCGAATCTTTTGATAAGGTATCGAGTGTATTTACCTTGATTAATGAACGTCCCCTTCTCAGATTGTTTGACTTGAAAGCCAAGGAAATAGTTCATCTCTCCCACATTGACATCTCGAACTTATCCTTCATCATTTTCTCAAACTGCTGACACATGATGACGTTCTTCGAGCCGAAGATGATGTCATCTACGTAGATCTGCACAAGCAATAGGTCGTACTCCAATCGAATGCTGAATAAAGTGTGGTCTACTGTGCCCTTCTGAAAACCTTTCTGAAGAAGAAACTCAGATAGGGTATCGTACCAAGCCCTGGGTGCTTGTTTTAACCCATACAGAGCCTTTCTGAGTCTGTATACTTGATGTCCCTGCTGAAAGCCGGGAGGCTGTTCCACATTGACTTCTTCTTTCAGCACGCCGTTCAGGAAAGCAAATTTCACATCTATTTTATAAACTCTGAATCTTTGATGTGTTGCGTAGGCTAGGAATAGTCTGATTGCCTCCAATCTTGCAACTGGAACGAACGTTTCATCAAAATCTATCCCTTCAGCTTGACAGTAGCCTTTTGCCACGAGTCTTGCTTTGTTCCTTACTATGACATTGTTTTCATCACGCTTGTTCTTGAAGACCCATTTAGTTCCAATCACATGTTGATGTCGGGGTCTGTCAACAAGCTCCCAAACTTCATTTATCGTGAACTAATTCAGCTCCTCCTGCATGGCTATGATCCAGTCAGCGTCTTTCAGTGCGTCCTCAACTGACTGAGGTTCTTCAGTAGACAAGAAGCAGGAATATAAGGCGCTTTCTCCCTGACAGAATCTGGATCTTGTCTTTACGCTTGCTGAAGGATCTCCAATAATTAGGTTAGAAGTATGAGCATCCAGCCACGATCTACGATGTCTCAACTCTTCATCTGAAATTTGTTCAACACAGATAGTAGGTGAGTTAGTCATTTCATTTGTACTATTCTGAGATTGAAGCAATTCAGTTACAAGATTGTGATCTACTGAGTCACCAGGTTAAGGGGCATTTAGCTCAGGAACATCATTAGTTCCCCCTGAATTATTATTCTCAGTAGAGGTCTCAGTTACCACTAGGGTTTCTTCATCGACCTGAGTTACCTGGGATTGACTCTGTTCTGGAGAGTCAATCTGTTCAACTACTTCTGCTGCTGGCTGAGATTCAGTAGATTTGTCTTCAGTTTCCTCATCTGAATCATCATCCCAACATAGCTGGATCTTTTTGACTTTATCTTTTAAGTTCAGATCCTGTAGCTGCTTACTGATGTCCTCAGATTCAGGTTCAGAGTTTCTGCTCCTGTCTTCAGTAGCAAACTCATTAAAAACAACATGAGAGTTTTCCTCCACACAAAGAGTCCGATAGTTAAAGACTCTGAAAGCTTTACTGACCCGGGAGTATCCTAAGAACACTCCCTGATCTGACTTGCTATCGAAAGTCTTCAGCTGATCTTTCCCATTATTGTGGATAAAGCACGAGCACCCAAAAATATGGAAATAAGATAGAGAAGGCTTCCTGTCGTTCCATAGTTCATATGGTGTCTTCTTATGCTGCTTTGTCAGTAGAGATCGGTTCTGAGTGTAACATGCGGTGTCGGTAGCTTACGCCTGAATTTGGTTGGGAGTCCTGAGTCTGCAAGCAGGGTTCTTACTGCTTCTTTGAGTGTACGATTCTTCCTCTCAGCAACCCCATTTTGTTGAGGCGTGCGTGCAGCAGACGTCTCATGCTCTATTCCTTACGCTGCGAACTCCTCCACCATGAAATTAAGGAACTCAGTTCCTCTGTCAGAACGTATTTTGACAATCTTGGTGTTCTTCTCGACACTGAGCCTTTTCAGAAGCGTTGGTAACTCTATTTTGACGTCAGACTTGTTGGCAATAAATATGACCCATGTGTAGCGCGAGTAGTCATCAATGACCACTAATGCATACTTCTTGCCTCTGATCGTCACCGGAGAGACTGGACCGAACAAATTCATATGTAGCAGCTGAAGGATTCCATCAGTGGAAGGAGATGGAACAGGTGGATTTTGATTCCCTGTTTGCTTTCCCTTCAGACATGCTTCACATTGAGTGTCTTTGCTGAATACTTCATTCGGCAGTCCTCTTGCTAGAGTGTTTCTAGCCAATTTGTTGAGCGTTTTGAAGTTGAGATGAATGAGTCTTTTGTGCCAAAGTCATCCCGTTCTATTGTCATTCTTCGCCAACAAACAAGCTTCAGGTTCAGCTGAGTTCCAGTCAGCTACATAGATATTCTTCTTGCACGAACCTGATAACACTATTTTCCCTGTAGATTTTTCAATAACATCACAGAAACCAGCATAAAAATCACTCTATTCGAGTTGTCACAAAATTGACTAACAGAGAGAAAGTTATGCTGAAGTCCTTCAACATATGATACTCTTGGAACTGTTGCAGTTCCAATGCTGAGTGTTCCATAGCCTCTAGTGTAGCCATTAGCATTGTCTCCAAACTCGATTCGGGGTCCTTCTTCAGTAGTATAATTCTTCAACAAGTCCTTTTGGTACGTCATATGTCTTGAGCATCCGTTGTCCACATACCAAGGGTCCTTGTGCACCTACAAAACAGAATTATATTTAGGTACCCTTTATTTTTGATTTTGGGTCCTTAGATGTTAGTTTTGGTAACCCATATCTGTCTCACGACCCTGGTGGTCTCAGACAGTTTCTTTCCACTTGTGTCAACATATTTAACCACTGGACTGGTTACTGCTGACTTATGAGGCTTTTCAGGTTCAGGAGTCCGGATCTTCTGAGTGGGTGGACTGCTGACCTTTGCCTTCTGCACGGCTTTCTTCGTTTTCTGACTTTTGGGTCCTCTCCTGACTATTGGATCATAGTAATATGACCATACTGAGCTGGATGTGTCAGTTGAGGAGGTCCATACTGATCAGCCCACTTTGCTTTGCTGGTTCCCCCTTGACTGAACTGGGGTGATCTGGTGCTGATCTTCTTGTCAGATTGCTGATGGGTAGGATGAGGTGCCTTCATCTTTTCTTTGTTCTTGGCTAGGGGGTTTAGTATATCTGCATTGATGGTCTCCCTTCGAACAAACCTATCAGCTAGCCGGGTTTCTGAGCATACGGGGGCAGATGAGGAGGCTCCTTGGCTGAATCCAAGTCCTTTCTTGCAATGCTTGGGCTTGTTGTTTGCTAGCATAGCCTCCAGCTTCTTTTCAGCGCCCATGTATCGCTCTGTCATCAGATTCCTCCAGACATCATCACTTTTCTTCAGCATTTCATGCTCTGTCTGAAGTCCTGACAACTCTTGCTTGATGAGACTCGGTTCAAGTATCTTTCGAGTCAAGTCTTTGGTCGGGCCGAGATCGATCTTCTTGATGTTGAGACATGGCCAACAGAGAGTTTATCTCCTCCCTGAGTCTCAACTCAAGTCCTTCTGACTCAGTAACGACATGACCTTCCTGAGAAAGTCTCTGATTCTCCACTTTCAGGGTATCCAATTCCTGAAGAGTCTTACTAAGCTGCAAACTCATCTGAATCTGCTCGTCGAGTAGTTCTTCATATGCGACCGTGACGTCCAGATTCTCGTCTGCACCTGAAAGAGTGTCGTGTGTGCAGTGTGAGGAGGAATTAAATGGTTCATGAGAGTTTACCTCATCCTCTTCTCCTGCCATGAGACACTTTTCAGCATCTTCTTCAGCTTCAAGTTCTAGGGCCATGAAAGCTGCTTCATCATCAGATGAATCCGTTGTCTCTTCTTGATGAACTTCTCCCTTCTTGCTTTACGTCTTTGCTCGTTCAGCGATCGAGCTCGATCTGATCATACTGATAGTGTCCTAGCTTCTTGCAGTTATAGCAGGTGGTGACTCTTTCTTCCTTACTTTCACTGTCTTTCGACTGTGCTGAGTCATCTTTTTTCCTGCATTCAGAAGTATGCGAGTCAGGAGTGCGCTTTGGCGTATATTCAGACTTACCCTTGGATTCTCTGAGGGCTTTAGTCACTTTTCTGCGCCTCTCCTTCTCCTTCTGATACTTCACGGCAAGCAGTGCGTATTTCTTGGCTAGATTTCCTTCTTGTATGTCAGTAAGTGAAGGTTCATCCTTGCTCGACGCTGGAGATGCTGTGCTGACTGATGCTTTGAAGGCATGGTCGACTTTAGTGTCAGCTTCAGCTTGCTGTTTCCTTTGAGGTATGCCAAACTCAAATTCCTCTGCTTGAAGTTCTGAAAAGATATGGTTAGGAGTAACAATATCTAAATCAGAATGACGTAATAAGGTAGCAAAAGGAGTCCAGTGACCGTCTGGCATTGCCCTCAAAATTTTGAGATTCATCTCTCGGTTGGAGAATGTCTTTCCCAGCCCATTGATAGAGTTCATCAGATTCGTAAATCTGACGTTGAGATCTTCAATGGTGTCACCAGGTATGAGTGACAATCTCTCCAGCTTTTGGAGTTCCAGCGCAAGTTTATTTGCTTTGATCTTCTGAGTCCCCCGACTCAGTAGCGCTAGAGCATCCCAGAGTTCCTTTGTAGACTTGCAGTCCTGAACTCTCCCGAGATAGGAATCACTCAGGGTGGTCAGTATGGCGTTTCTGGCGACGCGGTCTAAGTTGTGAAGTTTCTTCTCCTCTGGGGTGAAGAGACTTCTGTCCTTGGGAATCTTCTTCCCGGTCACCATTCCACCTCCATCTGCTGGATCCTGAGCTATGACGCTATTGATCATGGGAATGATAGGTCCGTCCTCTAGAACCTCTGTCATGTTGTCATGGAGAGAGGTCAGATGAGCCTCCATTCTAACCCGCCATACTCCATAATTCTCTACTGAGAACATAGGTACCATCCTTATACCTGACATATCAGACATGATAAATAGTGATATGAATGAAGAATGATATGCAGTGAAAACGTTTTTCCGGATCCGTTCAAGTAGACCAGTTTCAGAATAACAAGAGTCTTATAGAATAACAAGTTCAGCAGACCAGATAAGCTGTTATGAATCGTGTTGGCAGAGTGACTGACTCTACTGAGACCTGCTAGCTGACTGAGAGTCAGAATTCAGTATCTTGCAGATAGAGTTCAGTGGTGCGGAATAGTGTAGGCCCAATTCAGTTGAGTTAGAAAACATTTTTATCAAAATAGTTTCAGTTGATTAGTGCAGTCTATTTAGTTTGCTGAAACTCAGTTGAATGATTTAAAGAAGGTTTTTCAGTATGAACAGTAAATCAATGCAACAGTTAAGAACAGAGCACACGACACAGAGATTTTTAAAGTGGTTCGGACACAAAAATCCTACGTCCACTGTCCCGAAAGATCAGGAAGCTATTTATTATACTGAGGTAGTCTCAGTTGGTTTGTACGCTGGACAAACACAGGTCTTGAGATTTATACTTAGCAAGTCTCAGTTTACACGGTTATCAAACTGAGTGTTTGAAAAACTCTCCAACTGTGAAGGAGTCCTTTACAATAAGGATTAGTTCAAAGATGAACTCCTTCGTCTAAGCTATGGATATATGCTATTGAGCTTAGGTTAGAGGGATAGGGAACAAGAAGGTGGCTTCTAGAACGACGAACATCTGAATATAGCTCTAGGTTCGTGTATCGTCGCTTGGATACTAGAGGCTGTATGAAAAAGTTAAGCTTGGTTCCCTGTGAGCCAGAATATAGTCTTTCGCCGGAGATAGATTCTTCGAACTTCTTGCGGAAGACTTAGGCTTTTCGGATTAGCTCGTTTGAATGCTCTGTATGTTCTTGGTAGTTCGTTTTTTCGCGTATTCGTGTTCGTTTTTCTCGTGAGCTTCAAATTTGATTTATCCCTCTATTTATAGAGAAGAGATTAGGATAGATCCGTTGGAGATGACGATCCTTTATCTCTCTCTTTTGGGTAGCTAACGGCTCTTTTGAAGTATGGTGGCAGTGTCATTTCCCTCCTTTTCTGGAAAGTGGTTGACTTGCAGCTTTAAGTAGATATAGGTTACGTGTCTGCTTGTCATTGGTCGAGGTTCAGAAAGTGGTTGAGATAGAACAGACTTCAAGGGGATCTTAAGCTGACTTCTCTCTTCCTCCTATTGACTCTGCTGAAAGGTGACTTCAAAGATTCTGACAGTCAGAACTCTGTCCGTTGCTGAGTCTGATCTCTGATTCAGTAGCATTCTCCTGCTGAGTCTGCTCTACTTGAAGATCAGCTCTGAGTACAGTGAACTACTCCTGCTGAGTCCAGTTCTACTGACTCCTTTCGATATCTTGCTCCTACGAGTCCAGTATTTACTGAGTCTTCTACTTCTGGTGCTGAGGCGGATAATCTACTGAGTGCCTGAACCAGAGCAGAGGGTCTGCTGAGTCTGAACAAAACAAAATACAATGTAATGGTTCACCAATCAATATAGGGTTTTGGGATCTTCAAATCTTCATAAATACATTCAGAGCACAGGGCTACTGACTGTTTCACAGCATAGAAGACTGAATCATTTCCCACTATTATCGACACTGCTGAGGGTAGAATCATCACCCAACAATCTTCCTCTATTGATTCGTCGGATATCTCTCAGGCAATACAGGTCTGCCTCTTCCGGGCAAATTTATCTCTTCTGGTCTGCCGTTCAGCTCATTGGGCAGCTGAGAGCTCCGGACAAACATACTGATAATGTCCATATTTCTTGCAGTTGTAGCACAAAGATACGCTACCACCCTTTTCAGATGTGTCGTTGGATGGATTGGCAGTAGACTCCATGTTCCTGCATTCGGGAGAAGGTTTTGATTCTTCCCTTTTATGCTAATCTTTATTACCAGAGGGAGAATCTTTGATATTTCTTCAGCTTTCTGAATCTTTCCTTCTCCCTTTGATATTTCAGCAAGAGGAGTCTCAGTGGATTTTGGTACTAAGTTGCTTGCTGAACCAGGGCTAGCTCCAGATGTGCTGACTGTTGCTTTAAAAGCGTGGTCGATTGGAGTGTCAGCGGGAGCGCTAGTGCAACGTTGAGGTAGACTGTGCTCGAACTCCTCTGTCTTTAGTTCTAAAAATATAACATCAAGAGTTAAAACATTAAGATCACAACGACGTAAATAAATAGCAAAATGAAGCCACTTCAGTCGAGGCAGCGCTCTCAGGATCTTGGTGTTCATCTCTTTGTTAGTGAATACCCTCCCCAGCCCATTGATCACATTGATCTGGTTTGTGAATCTGAGGCTAAGCTCGTCAATGGATTCACTGGGCTCCATGGCGAATGTTTCGAACTTTTGAAGCTCCAGCTTGAGCTTGTTTTCTTTGATCTGCTGGGTCCCTTGGCTCAGTATAGCCAGGGCATCCCAAAGTTCTTTTGCCGTTCTGCAGTGTTGCACCCTCCCAAGGTGAGAATCACTGAGCGTCGTAAGGATTGCATTATGTGCTACTCGGTCAAGGTTGTGCAGTTTCTTCTCTTCAGGTGTGAAGGCGGCTTTATATTTGGGAACCTTCGCCCCAGTCTGTGCTCCTACACCTCCCACAACAGTAGATTCGACGGTGTCGATTATGGGAATGATTGGTCCTGTCTCGAGGACATCAGTCATGCTGTCATGCAGCGATGTAAGGTGCACCTCCATTCTGACGGACCATACCGTATAATTTTAAATAGAGAACATAGGTACCATCCAAATGCCTGACATATCAGACATTATAGGCAAGTAGTATAAGGATGAATGAAGAGATGTTTGTGCAGTGAAAATGTTTTTCTTGATCTGTTCGAGTAGACCAATAAGTTTAAAAAAACGATGATCAAATACCGCTCTGATACCAATTGTTGGTCTGGAGACGAGTATTAGGTGTAGGGGGTGAATACACCTGAATCCAAGTTTTTTTCTCAAACGCGAAGGTCAGTCTTGTACTGAGTTTTGCTGCTGAACGGGTTCAGTGCTAGTTAAGCCTTCTGATCGCGGGGCAGAGTGATTCAGCAACTAAGTTCTTTCTACTGACTGAGGTTAGTACTGAGAAGTTCAGTAGCAGAATATAGTGCGGATTAGTGTGGGGCCCGGTTTAATTTCGTCTCTTTAAAAAACATTTTATGCAAACCAAAACAGTTTTGGCTAGTGCAATTTTCAAGTTTGTTTTATTGAAAGTATGATTTTGCAAATAGTTTAAATGCAAATGCAATAAAACAGTAAATGACACAAGCAATTTTTAACGTGGTTCAGATACGCATGATCCTACATCCACAGTCCTCCTGACCATGAGGTCTTGTTGATTTATCTAAGCAAGCCTTAGCAAGGTTTCTGTACACTGGACAGAACTTTCTAAGTTATAGTCCTTAGCAACTTTACAGATTCAAACCGAAGTTTGAAGGATTTTTTCCAACAATGTAGGAGTTCTTACAGTAAGAACATTTCACTAAAAGTGAACTCCTTCGAAGGTTAAGCTTAAGATATTATAATGAATGCTTAGATAGAGAAGGGAACTAAAGGTTCTCTAGAGAGAAGAACTAAAATGATCTTCAATGAGCAAGTTCTTCGTTGTGTTTGGCTTTGATTTTGCTAGAGATTGTTCGCTTGAAAGCTTGTGTTCCCTTGTGTTCTTCTTGCGTTTTTGTCTCTGCTTGAAGACTCTTCTCTATTTATAGTTGTAACCCAGGCATATATTCGTTGGAGAGGATGATGCCACGTGTCACAAGACTCCAAGGAAAATGGCCATATATTTTCAAAATGTTGCCACAGAGTGGTTGGCGTTCTGTGCAAGTGAGCAGCTTTTGTCTCAATGCAGGTAAGCTTCACTTGCTTCTCATTGGTCGAGGTATGCGGCGGTAGGTGAGACTTGTCAGACATCAGTCTTCTACCTGAGTTGACTCTCTGAACCTCAGACACTGAATGTTCTCTACTGACATTCGACTGATAAAGGTCAGGCAATCGATTTTTCTTGTACGGTCTGCAACTGAGTTGCAGCCTTTCAGTAGATCAAAGTTGATCTTATTGAGTCTTCTTTCTGAGTCGGCTGAAGAGGATCTTCTGCTGAGCGCTTTCAGCTACTGACTCGAAGACGATCATCTGAGCTCTTCACTCATTCAATAGATCAAGGATGATTGTACTGAGTATTCTTTCTGAGTCGGCTTAAGAGGATCTTCTACTGAGTGTTGTTAGCTACTAACTCTGAAGACTACTGAGCTCTACTAAACCGATGACTTGGGTTTCTGGGACTTTAACTTCTCTACTAAAGTTCAGTCTAACAATATACCCCTTACAGGACTTAGAAAAAAATAATCTATAACAATCAAAGCAAGTCTAGCCTATTACATCATAACGGTTCATCACACACAGGGGTTAGGACAGGGGTTTTGGGATCTTCAATTCCTCATAACAATATTGTTCAGTATCCCTATAATTTTCCCCAAACTATCACTGACTCATATTATAAATACATCTACTGAGTCATATCCTATATACCCCCCTTAGCAATGGTCTACTTGACCACTAACTCATATCCCTACAGGGAGTAGTGAAAATCAATTATATCTATCATTTGATCAAGTTTTGGTGATGCCAGCACACATAAACTTTGGGTTTACTACCTATGCAAAGAAAATTAAATAGCAAGAAAATAAATTGAGAGAAATCAAATTAAGAAAGGCGGACTCGGCTTCAAGTAACTTATATGAGATAAATACTTTGATCATTGATGCATAGATTTAACTAATTCCTATGATCAACTAGTTATAGGATACAGTGTTGGACACGTACATACCCCAATTCCTACTTACTTAGTCAGTAATAGCATGTGTAACAATCCTCCAATTACTCCCTAACCTAATCACAACCTAGCTTGTGGAACAACTCTAGATTTAAAGTTTAGATAACACTACGATGAAGGAACCCTGCTTTAATCTCTACCGTTGTTGAACAATCTGACATATATAATTACCCTACTTAATTCGACTACCGGTACGATAGCTTCGCCACCTAAGTTGTTGAACAATCTGACACTAATCTTCATAACCTAAATTGATCAGGTTTAAGTTAATCCAATTAAATCTCTCTACTCCGAATTATGTCGGAATTAACTACTACGTCCAATTAGATCTCACAAAGTTTTGTATCTCATACTTGTTATTCTCGCCGAACCCTAAAAAGATTAGCTACGCATATTTAACTTGGACAAGCAGAAAGTAGTAACGAATATATTAAAAACTAAAACTGAAACTAAAAACATGAACTGAATGTAAACTGAAAGTAAGTACATAATACGAAATACTGAATGCCGAACTAAATGCTGAATGAAATATTGAATCTGAAACGAAAGTCTGAAAACTCCAAGTGCTTACAACTGTAGTGCTGAATGTAAAAACTGAAAACTAAAAAGTGTTTGGATTCTTGAGGTGAAAACTAAAAACCTAACTAAGGACTTGGAATCGGATGCGGCTGGAAACGAAGAGTAGAAGCTGGTAGAATGGATTTAGAACAACTGCTCAACTCGTAGCTTCCAGCCCCTTTATATAGATCTCGAAACTTAATTTTCAAGAAAGAATATTTAGGGCAAATCTTTCCATATCTGTAGCACTCCTTTTCCTTGTAGGATTCGACCCTAAAATATTTTCAAGTTTTCAAATCTTCTAGCAAATCTTTCCTTCTTGATCCAAGTCCCTATTTGGCTTCAACTTCGTGCCAAATCAGCTCCTCTCCTCCACATCATCTCGGCTAGAATATGTTGGAAATCTTCAATCTGAACAGAAAATACCCTCAATTTGGACAAGTAGAGCGTCAGAACTGGGTAAATTCGAGTAGTATAAAATCATCACATCAATGTCCAAACTTCAAGTTTTAAACCTCCACTAAAGTTAGTGTAGTTAATATATAACTTTTAATACTTTTCTGAGCTAGTTGTTATATTTACACTAATTTTTAATTTTCACCAAAAAATTCGTTGGGTGGGGGGGGGAGTGGGACTCGAAAATCAACCTGGAATAAATATATAAACTATAAAAAATAGAAGGTTAGTTGCAGTAAAACCCGAAAGTTCGGGAGACCGGTCGCACCCACCCGCCCCCTTTGGATCCGCCCCTGCCCTCTTGCTAATAATTGTGTGGAGTCTCTCACTGGTGCCCTCTATGCTAATACTCTTCACCAGATTGACTCTACCTACAAGAGAGTCAAAAGACTTGGAGTTTTACAACTTCAGAAACATCTATCAATGACCTCTGTAGGTTTAGAACAACTTTTCATTGGTATAGAGAAATACTTCGAACATATAACGACGTTACTCAAGCAGTCCAAGAAAAGGCCAGGATTGTCGAGTCAAACATGGCTACTCTGACAACCAGTATTAGATTTCTTGATACTTTCATCAAAAACTCTGACAATGAAACTAAGAATCGACTTTCTGAACACTACGAAGGTTTCTCAGAAATGGTTGAAAATTTAATGACAATACTTGAAAAGAATCATGAATATTTCAAAGTCGCGATCGAGGAAGCTATATGACAAGTTGTCGCTAAAGCGAGTCAAGCTCACGCCTTCCAAAATGATCAGATTATCGCCCAATAGCGACAGACTGCAGCTCAAAGCTCTCTAATTTAGAAGTAAACAGACGCCTTGTAATATTCTGAACTACTGAATCTAGTCAAGCTACGATAAGCTTATAATTAATTTTAGAAACATTTGAAGTTCTTAGGATAAATTGGTAAAATCTTTTTAATATCAATATAAGTCAAGGAGATCGTATATGATAGTATGAGTTTGATTAAACACACGTTTATGATTTATACATTAATATTATCACTGCGCATGAGAATACGTGGGTAACATGAGTAAATGGGTTTATTATAATTACCCTTGGATATATATATGCATGGATAAGATAACTAGTTTTGAAACCCATTATTCTTTAAATATGCTTCTTCATATATTATATATAGAAAATATATGCATATTTGTTTTGCAAGTAAGAGATTAAGTCCCCCAGACCAGTGGCGAAGGCAGGAATAAATCCAGCCGGGTCAAAATCGAGTTAGGGAAGACAAATGACTCAAAAAATGGGAATAAAAATAAATAAAGAGAAAAAAAGAATGGATGAAAGAAGATTGTCACAACTCAGATTCGAACCCACTACCTGCTGGCTAGTGGTGATGAGAAACAACCAATGTACCACGAAACATTTACATGAAAAGTACTACATAATATATATACCATATTTGAGCCGGGTCAACTGCCTTCCCTTGGTTGGCTGTGGCTTCGCCACTGCCCCAGACTACCACGTGAATTCATTAAAATTTATTTGTTGTTATGACAATGTATAGAAGATATAAGGAAAACGATGAGTAACGCATTATCTTTTTACCTCTTCATCCACATAACTTATTTAACCACGACATACAAAGAGGAGTAAGCAAAGCTATACAAATACGTTGCTGACTAAGTAGGCCAACCTATACAATTTGAACTATAAATAGAATCTTAAGAGAACAATAGGTTTACACATTTCAAAAGAATTCTCTACCCTCAAATATCTGTTGATCCTCAATTGACTATCCGCCTCAGTACCATGGAGTGAAGACTCAGTAGTGCTGGACTCAGCAGGAACAACATACTGAGAGGTGTTCAGATTCGGTAGGCTTGGACTCGGCAGAGCAAAGATATCGAAAGAGTCAGTAGAACTGGACTCAGCAGGAGCAGTTCACTGAACTCAAAGTCAACCTTCAGTAGAGTTGAACTCAACAAGAGTATACTACTGAACCTTGGTCAGACTCAGCAACGGCCTGACAGTCTCCTTGACTGTCAGAAAATCTTATATGTTAAATCAGTAGAGTCATCTAAGGTTATCAGAGAAGTCAGCTTCAGGATCTGCCTAGAAGTCTGTTTGTCTCAACTACTTTCTACGCCTCGACCAATGACAAGCAGCCAGCTGTTAAAGTTCTGGTAAAAGCTACAAGTCAACAACTTTCCAGAAATGAAGGAAAAGACTCTGCAAGATTCCTTAAAAGAGTCGTTAGCTTTCCAAAGAGAGTGACACATGGATCGTTCGTCTCCAACGGATCTATCCATGGCTCACCTTTATAAATAGAGGGAAAATCAAATCAAAAAAATCAACAAGAACGAGCGATTACGAGTAAAAACGAACAAGTTTCAAAGCTTTCCGCAAGAACTTCAGAGAAACACTCAAAGCGAAAGGCGACATCCTTGCTCTAGGGAACCAAGCTTATTAGAATCAAAGCCTCTAGTATCCAAGTGATCGAACACGAACCCAGAGAGTTTATTCCTCACTGTTCATCACTCTAGAAGCCACCTTCTTGTTCCCTTCCCTCTAACCTAAGCTCCACTGATATATTCTTAGCTTAGACCCGAAGGAGTTCATTCTTGACCTGTTCTTATTGTTAAGAACTCCTTCATTGTTGGAGAGTTTGTCAAACACTTTAGTTTGATCCTTGTAAACTGGGACTTGCTCAGTATAATCTTCAAGTCCAGTGTTTGTCTAGTGCACAAACCAACTGAGACTAATTCAATACAATAAAATAGCCTTCTGATCTTTTCGGGACAGTGGACGTAGGATTGTTTGATATCCGAACCACTTTAAAATCGTTGTGTTTTGTTTTTACTGTTGCATTGATTACTGTTCATAATTGAAAACCGTTTTATAAAATCATACAACAGAGTTTCAGCAAAGCTTAAACTGAATGCACTAACCTACTGAAACAGTTTTAATAAAAACGTTTTCAAACTCAACTGAATCGGGCCTACACATTTCCGCACTCTACTGAACTCTTACTGAACGGTATTGAATTCTGACATCAGTCAGCTAGCAGGCCTCAGTATAGTCAGTCACTCTGTCCACGCGATCCAGAATAGCTTACTTGGTCTACTGAATTTATTCAGCAAGGCACTCTCTTGAATATGACTGTTCGCGTTTTAAATTGAGAAAGTTTTCAGGTGTATTCAACCCCCCTACACATGAACGTTTATCTCGGGACCAACAAAAACTATGATTACGCTCGTGTCTGGAACTTGAGGACTGTATCCCGACCCTTTTCCTAATTCCGGTGGACAAAGATCTGAAGGAAAATAAGTGTTCTCTATCTCTCTAGTCTCACTTTCACTCCAGTTTTCCATATGTGAATAAGTGGTGTGAATAATAGCGTGAGTTACAGAACGTGTGTTATAATATAATGTTAATAAACTTTATATTATAATTGTGGTCCATTAGTAATTATATTATTAATTGGCTTCTAATAAATTAATTTTTAACCCATAATATAATAATAACTAGGCCACCTATTCATCAATTAATTGGCCAAGTCAATTAATTCTAAATAAATAATTCACATATTATTAAATAATATATAAATACATTAATCTATTAATAAGAATTTCATAGAGAGCATAATAAATATTGGGCATCTATTTCAGCCAGACCAAGGATCCAATACAAGAAATAAAATCGAGCCTCAAATTAATTAATTATCTATGCTCAGTCCAAAGCAGAATTAAGTAATAAACACAGATTCATTCTACTAGAGAATCCATATTGACTTGCTCCTTTATCCCAACTTGAGCATAAATTTGCATTTTAGACTTAATTGATCTCTGTATTTAAGAAACAAATATCCGTTAATTAATTAAAGCTCACTGACAGCTTAAATTAATTAACATCTTATTATATCCTGAGTACTACCACACTCGACCTTATTAACACACATGAACTTAATCAACCGCTCTGGTTTAGTGTGCTAATCCTTAGGAGTTCCTTGGGGGATATTATTAACCTAATTAACAGGGATTTAGATGCAAGATACATATAATCAGTGTGAGCTACAGATAACTACTATCACCCAAGATACGTAGATCTAGTGGCGAAGACATTCATCATAGTAAGTCAAAGTGATAGATAGCTAAATGCACTCAACTGAAATCTTATCAAGCTTAAGACCAAATTAAGTCACCGAGATCTTTAGTTCTCCACTAAGGTCAGCTAGGAGAACACATGATATTGTGATCCATCAATACCCCGCATTCGATTTACTAGTATAGATAAGAGTCAAGACAATCCACTTCTTATCTACACTGCAGCTTAAATCTATAACTTGTCATTAAGTTGTCTCTGATGTGATAACTTCTTAGATCTTGTAGTTCAACCAATTATGCAGTTTTCTGTGATCTACAACACATTACACGATCTAACTCTTATACAAGATAAATGACCAACATACGCGAATATAATTAATCAAAATGGAGAATAAAACAATGGAAAGGAAAATACATTGCATACAAGCAAAAAGGTTGCTTCCAGTATAAAAAATTCTAATAATCTGATCAATACAATTACTCAAAATTCTCGATAGATTAAGGTGGATTTTATTTTCAGAAAAAATCTTTTTGAGTTAAGAAGCTGTGTTATCTATGAAAAGTTATAAATATCCATGTAAATATTTTTACTCTCTATTGGATAAGTGGTACTACTTGTTTAGTATTGGCTTTGCCAATAAACAGTTAAATCGATCAGGTCTTGTGCTATGTGAGCGTACTAGCCAGGATTAGTGTACACAGAAGTTAGTTTTGGGGTGAATGTGTTTCCCTAATTTCTTATAAAGTAGAAAGTGATTAATGCGGGTGGCTACCACATATACGAGGATGGGTAACCTCATATTGTAGGTAGCACTAATAGTTAAGATAAAAAGGAAGAGAGTGTACCTCCAATTTTAGTATGTCTGAATGGATTTCAGTTTTTTAAACTTTCTACACATACCAATTAAACATGGATTATTTCAACAAGTTATTTTCAGAACTTGTTTTCTCATATAGCTTAACCCACATAGTACATTAGTACTCATCCTAAATTGTTTTCAAAATATTTTTGCAAATTAAGATGGCGGTGCAGCGAAGTGCTGAGTTGCTGAGTCTATGCTAAGGTTATCCTTACTCTTTTTTGTGTAAAATAATCTATTCTTTGAAGAAGTTTTGATATGAACTATTACTACCCTTAGTATGTTTCAAAAGTAATTATGATTATTTTGATACTAGTCTCTATTTAATAAATGTAGTTTCTAGTTTATCAACTTTTAAAATCCCCTATCTTCCCTGCTTCTTTCATCCCACCTCAGTCACATGCTGGTATATTGTTTTCCCTCGGGAACTGGGTCGTGATATAATAGTATCAGAGCAGTTTGTTCTATCAGCTAAAGTGTTTTCAGTTGAGTTTAGGGTAGTGTTATTACACTTTAAAATAATCATCAATTCTCAGCATGCTACCACACCACCAATTGAAAGGTATGTTATTTTCACAAGTATTCCTATTAAATGCGTACAAGTATTTTCTTGAAAATGTTTTTGTTTTCATAAAGAAGTCTCTCTCTCAGTTCTCGTTAGAAACTACGAAAGAATATATTCTTTGAGTTTTTAAACTCTTTAGTTGGTTGTAAACACATACGACTCAATTTAGTGTTACAGCATGTTACGACTCGTATAGCCAGTTATGTCATATATAGGACTGATGACCCCATATGACCAAAAAATCTCAGCTTAGTTTGTTACTTGGGATTGATGACCTTGCATGAACAGAATATCCGTTCTAGTTTGTCACGTGTGGGACTGATGACCCTATGTAACTATGATTATAGATTGGAGTACTTTTATCGTACGACTTCGAAACCAAGTGAGTTTTATAAACTTATTGGTAAGGCAGTGTACCAATGGTACAAATTGGATTAATGAAATAATTGTCATATTTGGTTTATTAACCTTTATGACTTCTGTTGGTCCGGAGACGAAAAGTCAGGTGTAGAGGGGGGGGGGGTGAATACACCTGAGCTCTGTTTCTTTTTCTCAGTGAAGGTCGGTGAAGGCGATGTTTGCAACCGATGAACGAGTGCCAAGTAAGCCTTCGATCACTGGGGTCAAAGTGAGTCGGCTTCGAGCTCTTCTACCGGCCGATGTCGGTATTACGAAACTCCCGGTCGGAGCGTAGTGCGGATAAGTGTTAGGCCCGGAGTCGTCTCTTTTGAAAACGTGTTTTCGCAATGTAAAGTCTTTTGGCTGTGCGCTTTTTAAGATACGTTTTATGCAAGCTGATGATTTAAAACAGGGTTAAATGCAATGCGATAAAACAGTAAATAACACAAGAGATTTTTAACGTGGTTCGGATAACAGATCCTACGTCCACGGTCCTGAACTCAGCAGGAGAAACTTGTTGATTAATCTGAGCAAGTCTCAGTAAGGAAACTGTACGCAGGACATATCCTTCTAAGTTATAGTCCTTAGCGACTTTTACAATCCAAACCTAAGTTTAGAAGGGAGGGAATATTCTCCAACTGAGAAGGAGTTCTAACAACAAGAACGATTCACTAAATGTGAACTCCTTCGAATCTAAGCTATGAATCTGGCAATGAGCTTAGTTTAGAGAAGAAAGGGATCAAAGAGCTCTAGAGAGATGAACTACAAGAAGTGTTCTATGAAAACTAGTTCGTCTCTGGATAAGCTTGAAGGTTCTAGAGCGTTGTGAGCTTGAATGCTTTCCCTTGATTTCGCGTATATTCCTCTGTGTGTTTCGAAATCTTCAAATCTTTCTCTATTTATAGCTATGAGTTGTGGCATATGTCCGTTGGAGACGACGATGCCACGTGTCACAAGCCTCCAAAGAAAACGGCCATAACTTCGAGCTAGTTGCAGCAGGGCAGTTAATGCACTGTTCATGAGAGCAGCTTTACTATAGAGTAGGTAAGCGTTGTCGGCTTCTCATTGGTCGAGGTTTGTAGTTGGTGAGAGTGTCAGAGTTTACCATTCAAACAACCTCGTATGTCTTCTGCTGAACTATTCGAAAAGACTTCAGGTGCAGGGTCGCTTTTACGTCGGGTACGATGGGCGAATACGTCTCTGTCTTCTTCGGCTGAGTCGTCTGACTGATGGAGTGAGCTTTTGATAGTCAGTTGGTCGACTGCGAAGGTATTGTGCTTGCATAGGTTCTTCTGCTGATGACCATTAGCTGATAATGTCTTCTACAGAGATCGGGTAAGTTGATGCGCTGTCTCCAGCTGAGTTTAGCATTCAGCTTCTGACGAAGAACGCAAGCGATTACACTGATGACATGGGGTTCGAAAAGTATCTTCGGCAGAAGATCGGTCCAACAACTACCCCGTACGGGACTTAGACAAAAACAATAAACAAAACATCAAGTCTAACCTATACATCAGCTAATCCTATCGACACACTAATCTACTGATATCAGCTCGGTTTTGGGATCTTCAATTCCATAGTACTACTATGATTTCCCCCAATTTCCTTTAACCCTAGAACAGCTGAGTATCAATCTACTGACTCATATCCAACAATTTCCCCCTAATTGATGATGCCAAAACCTCTATACTCTAACATCTATTAAAGATGTTGTCCTACTGACAACAATTTCCCCCTTAAAGCATCTGAGGAAAAACTGATAATAGTAAATGATCTTCAGCAGGTGAGAGTAAGGCAAGATCAGAGAAACTGATGTGAGTGTGTGTCAGATCACTAGGTGATCAGTCGTGAAAACATGACACTAAAAAGCTTAAAGACAATGAGCGATTGTCTAGCAAGCGATAGGAACTTTTAAATATAGATCGTCAAAGTACAGGTTGCTATTACAAAGAATTATCAAAAATAAAGAGGAGAAATCACTGCTGTCGTCTGAAGCTCTGAGTCTTCTTCTTGAAATCCACCGAGCGATCAGCTGGAGGGTCCAGGCAGTAAAATTTATAAATCCTTTTGCGCAAAAACCCCGGATTTCCTCTTGATCTTCCGGGTCCATGCGGATGTAACTCATGCTGATAGGCTGCAGATTCGATTTCTTCTTCGATAGATTTTGTGATGATAATGCCTTTAGCAGTCATGGGAGGAGGATATCTTCTGAATGCAGGTGCTTTCACAGGAATGTTCAGTTCTTTCATGATAGGCAACAACCATTCTCCGAGTTCTGGAAAGACTTCATTAAAACACTCTTCGAACAGTTGATCAGCCGGAATGTCTTTCGGATAGAAGCCCCATACATACAGATTTTTAACAAACATTTCTTTGAGAGTCTCCCATTGATCATTCAGATCAGCAGGTACCCATTTGTCCACATGAGGTGCGGGGAATCGGCTTCATACGAGGAGTTCTGATATAGTCCTCCTGTTCCTCGATCCTCCGGGTATCCGTTTTCTCGGATCGGCCGCTGGCTTATCAAGATAGGCTTTTCATTCTTGCCGGGTCGGCCATCCTTTTCTTCTCACGGAGAGCGGCTGCTCTAGTGTCTCCTCGTCGGAGACTCGTCCTTGCAGCGTCGCTTCCCAGGTCGCTTGATCTTCTGCTATCTGCTCAGGTGTAAGAGTAGATATGGGAATACTTCTGAGCAGTAGCTTTGATTTCGATCGGAAGAGCCTTAGCAAAATCTTCTTGGGCTTTCTTCTTTTGCTCTTCGACCGTATTAATGACCTTTCTCTTTCCTTTTCCCCCGACGGCTTTGCCCTTAGGCTTTTATTTGCCGTTTGCCTCCTCTAGCCGACGCTCCTGGTCCGGCTTGTCTTGCGGCTCTTGGGCTATTCCGAGGTCGAATGCCTCTTGCTCCGCGTTTGATTTAAACTTCTTGACCGGGGGAGGAAGGAGTAGTGGATTCGATAGCGATTTCCTTCCCCGACCTCTGCGGCAATTGTTGAGACTCTTCTTCTTCGTTGGCTCTTCAAGGAATTGAGCGATTTCGTCTATGTGTGCAGCTGAAGATGAGATGGGGGTGGCTTGTAGTGGGAAATCAAGGAGAAGGACCTCGGTAGATGTAACTTTTCGAGTAGATGGTCACGCCTCCGGAGCCTGTTCCCCCGAATCTCTGCGGCCGAGGGCTCTGGCTGGCGAGGAGGGTCTGCCTCCCGAGCTCGTCCCTCAAGGATCCGGACGTCAACCGTATCCTTATCGGGTTCATCTTTCACAATATCTTCCCCCTTTTTGGCATCAGCAATATTTGCCAGGGAGGTGCGGATAGCTTTTACGTCCTGCTCCAGATTGTGCACAGAATCTTTGATCTTGGTAACTGTGTTATCAAAATCACTGACCAGTTTGCAGTAGTTTTCCGAGTCTTTCTCCTGATCAGCTCTAGATTTCTTCAACTGAGTGGCTGACTCCTGACGGAGTTTCAGCAGAGCTTGATCATTTGATTCTGTTATTTCGTTCTGAATGGTTTTTAAGGCCTCAGCCTGTTGCTTGATGGCTGTTTGAAGAGAACCGGTTGCTATCTTGTTTCTCTCATCTATGCAGCCTTGAACTGTTTTCATGGCCTGAGTCAGCTGCTCCGAGAAAGTTTTATGTTGAGCGGCAAGCAGCTGCTGACTCTGTGCTGTTAAATCGGCCTTTTGAGCACTTAGGGCCTACTCAACTATCTCCTTGAAATCTGGCTGAGAAGCCTCTTTAGGAATTGAGATGCCGGCGGCCAACTTACTTAGAGCTTCGTTCTGAGCCTTGGTGTACTTCTCCCATTTGAAATGAACATCTTTTGCTAGGAGTCGATTTTTCTCACCTTGGCGTTTGATAGCCCTATTGACAAAACGTGAGGACACGGAACCGATGGGTTGTATCTGATAAGAGCTGGTTCCGAGCCTCTGCTCGTAGAACGAGATCAAGCGCTCCCTCTTGTACTCCGGAGCGGTTGTAGCCTCACCGGATGTGACTATGGGTGGTGTTGGGCTCTTCTCTTGGGGAGTTTGTCCCTCCGCAGATTCTCCCCGTGCCCGCTTCCTTGGGTTTGCCATCCATCTCCTCATCTTGATCATCATTATCACCTTTATCAGAAGGTGGAGATGGGGGCGGAGCTGTTTCATCGGAGCTCTCAAGCTCAGTAAATAAAGTATTGCAGCTCTCAAATCTTCAAAGGATGCCACATCAGCTGGCTCTCCGAATCCAATCTTGGCTTGGAGCTCTTGCTCCTCGTCGCAGCTCATCCCGGTGATCTTGGGATTTGGCAAAATCGATCGGTATGTCCCAGTTTAGAAATCTTAAGAGCATCTGTGCTCTTGTCCTTACTGCAATTTCAACGAGATCGCATGCTCGGCTATTTACGGTAGCTCTCGGCTGAATCTCATTGCACAGCACGCAATCGAGTGGTATCGGTTGTTGTCCACTCGGTAGCGATCTCACGATCGGTTCCCTATCTTCCGACTCGGTCTCTTCCGAGCTGATCACTTAGACCTTGTCCTTGATCGTAGCTCCTTCTATTCCGAGATCGGAGTCCAAGGGTGGCTCTTCTTGAGGTGGAGGAGGAGTTGGCTCTACAACCGTCGGTGGCCGAGCCACGTGACCTCGGCAGGTCGTGGCTTATTTAGCCTCCTCCTCTTAGGAATTTCAACGTGAGCGGGCAAGGCGGGAGCTGCTCTCTTCGGCTCCGGCGGCCCTTTGCCAATTGACTTCTCCGTTCTTTGCTTTAGTTTGGAATTTTATCGGCTTGGTGTCGAACAACTTGGAGTCCTCAAATGCTTGAGTTCCTTTGAACCACGCTTTCTATCAGCACCGACATCTTCGTGCCGAATAGAAGCTTGCACATGCGGCCATCCGCCTCTCACCGGTAGGCAAAGTCGTGAACTTACGTGGTGATCGGGCTTTCACTGAGTAGTATAATAATACGCCCGGTTCACTTGTACCCCATCATCGATAGCCATCATGAGTTGTATCCTCGGCTTAGAAAGGCCGATCGTACGATCCAGTGAGCTCATCGAGGATGTGGGATACCACATACGCTAAACCTCTCGTACCGAGGTAGCAACAGATTCCTCGGCGGCGCAGTCTTGAATACAAGGTCGGCTGCGTCCACAGAATTTCTTCACGTAGTTATTTATCTCCCTCTCCTTATAACCAATGGGAGAAATACCGGTGAAGGGAGGTTGAAGGCGAGGACCAAAGCCTCTGATATATTAAAAGAATGCGTAGTCTCCCTCCACTTGTTCGGGGCCACTTCCCGACTGTATCCAAAGGATGCCTCTTCTCCTCCTGAGGCTAATGATTTCCAATTGAAATAAGCCTCCACAACTTGTCTCGGCAGATGAGCACGGGGGTGCTTCGTTACAAGCATAGCCAGCCCTGACTTCTCAAGGGCATCAAACACCGGCTCCAAATATGAAAGGTCCACCTGCCGAAAGGCCATCGTCGGCTCAAACTGAGTCCGAACGGTCATGATCTCAACCAAATTTTCGGGTGTCTGTATTACCGCCATCGAAATCTGCAAAACAAATTGTTAGCACTTGAAAATAGAGTAAGTTAGTAACTATCAGCGGATAGTAATACATTACCGTGAAATAGAGCTTGAAAGGAGATATAGCAATGCAGCTTGAATGTGGATGTAAGGAAGATAACTGAATCGCTAAGAAAAAGCTCTAAGATATGAGAATGGCGAAAAGTGAGGAGTAATCGAAGTTGAAAAGATTTTGTATTAGTTGATTTGATCTTCAGTTTGAATCCTATGGTTCAAATTTAATCTTTCAAAATCGATGGACGTCTAAGATTGAATGATATAGAGGGTATGATTACTTAGCCGCCAATACCATAGATATACGTAATAAAGGAAAGTGAGAAGATATGCATTAAATGCGCGCGATGAGAGCATTAATTACACGAGCGAAGGGTCCTACCGACCTTCCCTTAAACCTTAAACATAATAAATGGTAAGAAATAAATGCTCCTTAACAACCGAATGTAAGCGGCCGATGCATTAAATGCGGCATGCTTCGAACAATTTAAGTAACGATACTACGCAAACCTCTTCGTTGAACTTATCGTTGGTTACCATCATTTATCGGGAGGATGGTTGTGCGATGACCATGTTCCCCCTCTTGCCGTATGCAGTGTGCATCTCCCAACCGAGTCACTGTACTAAGTTTTCGACTGTCGTGCCGATTCCATACCGATACCAATTGTTGCTAAGTATATCATTATCGGTAGTTGGCTTCTACCGACTTGTCTCGGTGGGATCTAGCGGACCTAGCTCAACCGATAGTTCTCACGAACTTGTTCTCGGCTAGTGGCTTGGTCGGTATGTGCGCCCCTTTGCTTATCGGTATGGATTTTCTCTATTCGATGTCCTTCTTCTCGACATGGTCTCTCGATGAAGTGATGTCGAATATCCACGTGCTTGCATCTCGTATGCGAAGCCCGGGTTACGAGTTATAGCTATTGCCTTGGTGGAGTCACGGTAGATGGGCACTTCATCCCGAGTTATACCATAATCTCTCAATTGTTGTCGAAGCCAAAGGATGCGGGCACAGCAACTTCCCCGCAACCATGTACTCGCCCCGGTAGTGGACGTAGCTACCGAAAGTCTTTGTTTCTTTGAAAACCACGATATCGACTTGCTCGCCTAGGAACCGACATGTTCCGGAAGTTGATTTTTGATCTATCCCGCATCCTGCATAATCGTATCGAGAATAACCTTTGTTAGTGTTAGATTATCATCGGCGAGGATACCATAACCCAAACATCGGGTGTTCCTCTTAGATATCGCGAGAATCTTCTTCGCCGAGTCTAGATGACTTCGCTTGGGATTCGCCTGAAATCTTGCGCATACACCTACGAAGATAAGTTATGTCGAGTCGGCTAGCTGTTAAATAAAGTAAAGAACCAATAATAGCTCTATAATCGGTAGAGTTAACGAAGCTCCCTCATTGTCTAGATCGATTTTAAAGTTTGTGTTCATGGGGATCTTGGTACGCTTGCTTTGGAATCACGGCCGAATCTTTTGAGAAGATCTCGAGTGTATTTGACCCGATTGATGAAAATTCCTTCGCTGATTGCTTTACTTGAAATCCAAGGAAATAATTCATCTCTCCCATCATAGACATCTCGAATTTCTCCTTCATCATTTTCTCAAACTGGCGACATATGACTTCGTTTTCTGCGGCCGAAAATGATGTCGTCCACGTAGATTTGCACCGGTAGAATGTCATCTTCGACTTTATGCTTGAATAGAGTGCGATCTACTGTCCCCTTCGAAAACCTTTATGAAGTAGAAAGTCGATAGGGTATCATACCAAGCCACGGGTGCTTGTTTTAACCCATACTGAGCTTTCCTAAGTCTGTACACCTGATGTCCCTGCTGAAAGCCGGGTGGTTGTTCAACGTAGACTTCTTCCTTCAGTACGCCGTTCAGAAAAGCTGACTTCACATCCATCTGATATACTTTAAAACCTTGATGTGTTGCATATGCTAGGAAAAGACGAATGGCTTCCAATCCCGGCGACCGGAGCGAATGTTTCATCAAAGTCAATTCCTTCGACTTGATCGTAACCTTTTGCAACTAGTCGAGCTTTATTTCTGACAATGACGTTGTTTTCATCTCGCTTGTTCTTGAAGACCCACTTTGTTCCGATCACGTGCTGATGTCTAGGTCTGTCAACAAGCTCCCATACTTCATTTCGCACGAATTGGTTCAGCTCTTCTTGCATGGTTATGACACAGTCAGCATCTTTAAGTGCATCCTCTATCGATTGAGGTTCATCTGTAGACAGAAAACAAGAGTAAAGTGAGCTTTCGCCTTGACTTAATCTTGATCTTGTCCTTATAGTAGCTGACGGATCTCCAATGATTAGATCGAAGAATGAGCATCGAGCCACGAGCATCGAGTCGGGCTTCTTCTTCGATACTACTTACGCACGGTCAGTAGGAGTATTAGGCATTTCGGTAGAGTATGCGTTCGCGACCAAGCAATTCAAGAAGAAGATTAGGATCTACTGAGTTTCCACGTTCAGGGGCATTTAGCTCAGGAACATTTAACGTTCCCCCTGAGTTTATATTCTCAGTAGAGGTCTCAGTTACCACGGGGGCTTCCTCATCGACCGTTGTTACCTGTTGTTGATTACGTTCGGAGAATCAACTAGGTCGGCTACATTGCTTGTTGATCGAGTCTCGAATTTCATCATCGTCGACTCATCATCCCAACAATGCTTGGATCTTCTCGGCTTTATCAATTAGTCCGAGATCCTGTAGCTTGCTGCTGACATCTTCAGTGTTTGGCTCAGTATCTTTCCTGTCCTCAGTAACAAACTCATCAAAAACAACATGAGGGCTTTCCTCCACGCAAAGAGTCCGATAGTTAAAGACTACGAATGCTTTGCTTGACCCGAGAGTATCCTAAGAATACTCCTTGATCAGATTTCTTTGTCAAAGACTTTCAACCGATCTTTCCCATTATTGTGGATAAAGCAAGGACGGACCAAAAATATGGAAATGAGAAATAGAAGGAATTCTCCCTTTCCACAGTTCGTAAGGCGTCTTCATGTGTTGCATTGTAAGCAGTGAGCGGTTCTGAGTGTAGCGGGTTGTGTCAGTAGCATCCGCCCAAAACTTTGAGGGTAGTCCAGGAGTCGCTAGGAGCGTTCTTGCCTGCTTCTTTGAGTGTTCTGTTCTTTCGTTCAGCAAGTCCGTTCTGCTGAGGGGTGCGTGCAGCTGATGTCTCGTGCTGAATTCCCTCTTTATCGCAGTACTTTTTAACTACTGAGTTTAGAAACTCTGTTCCTCTGTCTGAGCATATCCTCTGTATCTTGATGTCCTTTTCCACACTAAGCTTTTTCGGTAGATTAGGCGGCTCGGTCGAACATCAGACTTATTGGCGATGAAGATGACCCAAGTATATCTCGAGTAGTCGTCTATGACGACTAGGGCATACTTCTTACCTCTTATAGTCACTGGAGAGACTTGCCCAAATAGATCCATGTGGAGCAGTTGAAGGATTCCATCAGTGGAAGGTGAAGGAATAGGTGGATTGCTCTTCTTTGTCTGCTTTCCCTTCAGGCATGCTTCACAATTTCTATCTTTGATAAAAGATTCCTTGGGCAGTCCTCTGACTTTAGAGTTCTTTGCGAGCTTGTTCATAGTCTTGAAGTTCAGGTGGCTGAGTCTCTTGTGCCATAGCTCACTGACTTGTCACTTGATTTAGTACGTGCAAGCAAGCAAGCCTCGGTGTTCCGCGGTTTTCCGGTTTGCAACATAGATGTTCTTCTTCCGCGAGCCTGACAACACTGTTTTCCCTGTAGATTTGTCAACAACATCACAGAAACCAGCGTCAAAGATAACTCTGTTATGATTATCACAGAATTGACTGACAGAAAGGAGATTATGTTGAAGTCCTTCAACATATGTTACTCTTGAAGCCGAGGCGGTCCCAATGTTCGGTGTTCCATATCCCCTTGTGTAGCCTTTGGAGTTGTCACCAAACTTCACTCCGGGACCATCTTCTTGTACGTAGTTGGTCGGCAAGCTCTTCGATGTGTCATGTGTCTCGAGCGACCGCGTCCACTATCCAAGGGTTATGCACCTGCAAAACGAAACATTTTTAGGTACCCTTTGGTTCGGTTGGGTCCTTACGGGTTAGTGGGTGATTTCGGAACCCCGGATCGCGCTTAGGAACCTTAGAAGTCGAGACTTCTTCTTCGAACCTTGTCGGCTTCTCTCTCTTTAGGACTTGGAGATACCGACTTCTTGTTGACTTTGGGTTCGGGAGCTTTCTTCTTCGAGTCTTAGCGCTTCTCCCGACCACGGGCTCATAGTAATATGAACCGCATCGAGCCGGATGCTCATACGGTGGTTCTCTCTCTTCGTTTCGCCCATCGACCTTCTTGGTTCCCCCCCCGAGTTTGATCGTGATGTCCGGGGCCGGAACCATTTGTCACTGCTTCTTACGGTTGCTCGACCGAGGTGCAATAATTTTCTGTTTGTTCTTCGCCCGAGGTGGAGTGACAGCGGTTTATACTTTCCCTCGACGAACCTATCGGTCGGCAAGTCGAGCTCTTGGAAGTGGAAGCTTCATGTTTGTAGCCAAGGCCTTCCTTCACGGCGGTTGGCCGTTGTGCTCGAGCATATTTTCCAACTTCTCCTTAGCTCCAAGAGTGCGTTCGGTCATCGGTCCTCTCCGGACTTCGTCACTTCTTCACGAGTGAATCATAATCCTTACGTACGTCCGAGAACTTCGACCGAGTTGAGCTATTTCAGTCTCTTTCTCAGAATTGTCCTTGGTCAGAACTGAGATCTGAGTCTCTTGAAGCTGAGACTTAGTCATAAGAGATTTAATCTCTTCCTTGAGTCTCGCCACTAGATCCACTGACTCAGTAGAGACCTGACAATCAGAAGAAAGTCTCGATTTTCAGCCTTTACTGTTCAAGTTCCTGAATCGTTCCTTTGAACTCTCTGCTCGCTGAATCTGCTCCTCTAGTAGTTCATCATACGCTTGCACAACGTCTAGAGGATCATCTGTGACAGAGCATGTGTCATGTGTGCTATGTGAAGAAGAAGTTGTTTTAGGTTTAAAGTTTACCTCAGTCTCTTCTCCTGCCATCAAGCAGTATTCGGCTGACTCTTCAGGACTTGTATTTGTTTCCTCAACTGCGACGAATGCGGCTTCGTCTTCAGAGGAATACATGAAAGTATCCTCTTCAATTGAGTTGTCGAATATCTCTCCGGCTATGTAGGCCTGCCTTCGTTTGGCGAATTTTTCTCTTCTGGCCTGCCGTTCTGCTCTTTGAGCAGCTGAGAGTTCGGGACAGTCGTACTGATAATGTCCCTCCTTTTTGCGGTTATAGGATGTAGAGACTTTGCTTCTTTGCTTTGCTTTCCGACCGAGTCCTTTGAAGGACTAGCGGCTTTATGCTCTGTTTTCCCGCATTCGGGTGTAGAATTAGATTCTTCCCTTTTTTGATAATCTTTCTTACACGAGGGTGAATCTCGTGATACTTCTTTAGCTTCCCGACTCTCTCTTTTTTTCTTTGATATTTGAGAGTCATCGGCGCGAGCCGATCGGCGATAGATATTTCGAGATGACTTTGTTTTTATGCCCTTGCGCTTGCTCGATGAAGTATTTTTGTTTCCGTTTTCTTGACGGTTGCCTTGAAGGCATGATCAATGTGGGTGTCACTGGAGCACTGGAGCATCTACGGGGTAAGGCTATGCTCAAATTCCTCCGTTTTTAGTTACGAAAAGATAACATCGGGAGTTAGAGAATTTAGATCAAAACGTCTTAGATAAGTAGCAAATGGAAGCCACTTACGTCGAGGTAACGCTCTTAAGATCTTGGTGTTCATCTCTTTATTGGTGAACATCCTCCCACCCATTGATGACGTTGACTTGGTTTGTGAATCTAACACCGAGCTCATCAATCGTCTCATTTGGCTCCATAGTAAGGGCGTCGAACCTTCCGAAGCTCTAGTTCGAGCTTGTTCTCCTTAATCTCGAGGGGTTCCCTCGGCTCGATGCTGCCGAGCATCCCATAGCTCTTTTGTTGTTTTACAATCTTGCACTCTGCCGAGGTGTGAGTCACTGAGCGTAGTCAGTATAGCGTTTCGTGCCACTCGGTCTAGATTGTGCAGCTTTTTCTCTTCAGGTGTGAAGGCAGATTTGTCTTTGGGAATCTTTGCACCTGTCTGTGCTCCTACGCCTTCTCCAGCAGTAAATACGACGCTGTCGATCATGGGGATTATGGGTCCTGTTTCAAGAACATCTGCCATAATGTCGTGGAGTGACGTAAGATGTGCCTCCATACGCACGCGCCAAACCGTATAATTTTCAACTGAGAACATCGGCACCATCCGAATACCTGACATATCAGACATGTTGCAACGAGTATAGGGATGAGATGAAGAGTTGCTTGTGCAGAGAAAACGTTTTCGGGATCAGTTCGAGAGGACCAGTATTACAGAACCGGCGATCAGTTGAACACCGTGCACTCTGATACCAATTGTTGGTCCGGAGACGAAAAGTCAGGTGTAGAGGGGGGGGGGGGTGAATACACCTGAGCTCTATTTCTTTTTCTCACTGAAGGTCATCAAGGCCGATGTTTGCAACCGATGAACGAGTGCCAAGTAAGCCTTCGATCACTGGGGTCAAAGTGAGTCGGCTTTCGAGCTCTTCTACCGGCCGATGTCGGTATTACGAAACTCGGTCGGAGCCGTAGTGCGGATAAGTGTTAGGCCCGAGTCGTCTCTTTTGAAAACGTGTTTTCACAATGTAAAGTCTTTTGGTGTGTGCGCTTTTTAAGATACGTTTTATGCAAGCCGATGATTTAAAACGGGGGTTAAATGCAATGCGATAAAACGATAAATAACACAAGAGATTTTTAACGTGGTTCGGATAACGAGATCCTACGTCCACGGTCCCGAACTCGACGAGAGAAACTTGTTGATTAATCGAGCAAGTCTCAAAGAAGGAAACCGTACGCAGGACATATCCTTCTAAGTTATAGTCCTTAGCGACTTTTACAATCCAAACCTAAGTTTAGAAGGGAGGGAATATTCTCCAACTGAGAAGGAGTTCTAACAACAAGAACGATTCACTAAATGTGAACTCCTTCGAATCTAAGCTATGAATCGCAATGAGCTTAGTTTAGAGAAGAAAGGGATCAAAGAGCTCTAGAGAGATGAACTACAAGAAGTGTTCTATGAAAACTAGTTCGTCTCTAGATAAGCTTGAAGGTTCTAGAGCGTTGTGAGCTTGAATGCTTTCCCTTGATTTCGCGTATATTCCTCTGTGTGTTTCGAAATCTTCAAATCTTTCTCTATTTATAGCTATGAGTTGTGGCATATGTCTGTTGGAGACGACGATGCCACGTGTCACAAGCCTCCAAAGAAAACGGCCATAACTTCGAGCTAGTTGCGGCGGGGCGGTTAATGCGACTGTTCATGAGAGCGACTTTCCGTAGAGTAGGTAAGCGTTGTCGGCTTCTCATTGGTCGAGGTTTGTAGTTGGTGAGAGTGTCAGAGTTGACCGTTCAAACAACCTCGTATGTCTTCTGCTGAACTATTCGAAAAGACTTCAGGTGCAGGGTCGCTTTCTGTCGGGTACAGTAGACTGAATACGTCTTTGTCTTATTCGGCTGAGTCGTCTGACTGATGGAGTGAGCTTCTGATAGTCAGTTGGTCGACTGCGAAGGTATTGTGCTTGCATAGGTTCTTTCCCTGATGACCATTAGCTGATAATGTCTTCTACAGAGATCGGGTAAGGCGATGCGCTGTCTCCGGTGAGTTTAGCATTCGGCTTCGACGAAGAACGCAAGCGATTACACGCGATGACATGGGGTTTCGAAAAGTATCTTCGGCAGAAGATCAGTCCAACAACTACCCCGTACAGGACTTAGACAAAAATAATAAACAAAACATCAAGTCTAACCTATACATCAGCTAATCCTATCGACACACTAATCTACTGATATCAGCTCGGTTTTGGGATCTTCAATTCCATAGTACTACTATGATTTCCCCCAATTTCCTTTAACCCTAGAACAACTGAGTATCAATCTACTGACTCATATCCAACAACTTCAAACCGGTAACTAAAAAAGAGTATGATCGCTATTTTGAGAGGATTTCGATCCTTATGAGTTAGACTTTTAGTCTAAGTTGTGGACATACAATAGTTCCTTATGCCTTCCTATTAACTCATCTTATTAATATTTTTTTTTTCAGATGGCTAAATGGGAGTGTGCACCAAGGAAGCGTGCATCAATTTTATGCACACTACAGGAACAAGTTATCCTATTCTGAAACTATGAGCGCGATTAGGAGGATAGCCTTAGGGTGTTTCTAGGACAATGTATTACTCTTTGGAGTCGCGCCAGTGAGGTGGTGTGTCCGACTATGAGGCTTGCAGACGCCTTATGCATTTGCCTTTAAGCTGGCAAGCTTGAGCAAGGGGCCAACTTAGAAAGTTTGTCATTTGTCAGTCTGATAATGATGGAAGTTCCTCAGAGAGTGACCCTGATGAAGATTCAACAATCGTGTTGGATGACTAGATATATATGGAAGTATATTATGATAGTCAGGAATAATAGTGGAGGATAGTAGAGTAATTTTCTCTTTTGCTTAGTAGACTCGACTCTTTTGTAGACATCGTTATCGATAAGGCTCCATGTGCAAATATTATCAATATGGTTATATAATCCAATTTTGACTTGATTTTATCTTGATTATGAATTATACTGGAAGTTTGTAATAATACCATTATTTACAGAATGTCGCAAACTGGAACTCTTAACCAAGAGGAAGTTACCCAAGGAGCCCAAGCTTAACTTAGGGTGGAAGATGTGATAAGACCTAGAGCTGAAGCTATTTTCTTAAAAGCAAAATCCACCCACTTTCAATGGAATGAGAGATCCTATTGAAGAAGAAAAATGGATTCAATTTTTAGAGAGAATCTTCGACTTCATGGGTTGTATGGATAAGGAACAATTGCCATGTGCTTTATTCCAACTTGAGGATGAAGCTGATTATTGGTGGGAATCAGTAAGGTGAACAGTATCACCACAAACATGGGAAACATTTACATGAGAGGACTTTAAAAAAGAGTTATACAATAAGTATATTCAGCCAAGTTACCGTGCTTAGAAGGAGTCATAATTTATGAATCTCAGACAAGGGAAAAGAGTGTTCAACCAATTATTTTGTTATGCTCCCAATCTAGTGCTTATAGAGCAAAAAAAGTGATCTGAAAAGCTCAGGAGAGGTCTAAGACCTGAAATAGGAATGCCTTTGTCTAGTCAAGGTGCATGAACTTATGTTGAATCCTTAAGCAAGGCACTTGACATTAAGGTAATGATGCATGAGGAGAAAAAGATGCATATAACGACTTCTATTTTAGAAATAAGCGTAAGTGGGAGGATAAGAAGGAGGGTAATGCGAAAGGAAAACGGCCATGACAGGAAGCTAATAAACAAAGACAACAAGGATAAATAATCAAAGGTAAAACCCCTTTTGCAAAAACTGTCGCAGGAATCATTCAGGAATATGTAAAGTTGGTTCCGATGCTTGTTATAAATGTGGAAGGAAAGACCATTTTGCTAGAGATTATCCTGGAAACCACCAAGGAGCACTTGTTAGGCCCAACCTGGGAGGCCCGAGATAAAACCAAAACCAACACACGAACCTCGACTTAATCAAGATGAAAGGCCACCTCAAATCATAATGCATTCTTTTGCTTTAGAATTCATGGTTCAGATTTATGAAATACTTATTGCATCGGGGCTGCAACCGTATCTCACCAGGGTTCCTGACTTGAAGCTACCGATGTTGAATTATATTTTAACTTCGATCTAAATGAGAATGGCGTTCCAGTTGAAAAATTCTTTTATTGTAAGAAGAGTGTCGACGGGCAGGGGGGGCCTATATGGTCTACCACTGTCGGATGAGTTCATGTGAACATTTTACTAACATTTTTTACTTACCTACTGAAGGTATAAATCCTGAACTTTATAAAGTTGATGAAATTGATAAATACCCTGGACATTTCTTTGGCCGGCCTACCAAGTTTGAAGTTAAGCTACATAAATCACGATTCCTGAAATAGTATCGGGCTCTCCTGCATATTGTTACCCATTGTATCCTGGGATAAGCTGGTTCATTCGAGCAATTGTCTAAACAAAAGATATAGTTGATGATGGCGATTTATGATAAGGTCGAAATCATCTGGTCTGAATTCTTTTATAACAAACTACGAGATCAATCTATAAAGTTCGTATAGTTGGGGGACGTACGAAGAAGCTTTGTTCTTAGGGTAGGCTATCTTATGGTAATAGAGTATCGTCTTTTATAATTAAGTCTTATGGTGGCGATATTAAATTCGTTGGTGGTTATCCATTTGGCCGAGAACATCAAGTTCCGGAACATGTCAGTGATCTTAGAATCAATTGGTACTAATGGGCTCAAGAAATCAGAAAGACGTGCCCTAAGAATACTGATGACACGTGCTCGGGTTGTGCTAATACGAATGATGAAAAAACAAAAGCACTAATGTTGGGGCTGGTGTTTCCAATTGTTAGAGAGTGGACATATGCAGTACGCTTCTGACTCCATGCTCCGTGTGTATGCAAAAATCGTTGAATTGTACTCTTGGTTCGTCGGGAAACGCTGAATCGTGCTGAGGGTGATAATTTACTCTTGTGCCTGACCCATATGCTTACTGATAACTTGCATGTTGTTCCCTTGACATTGCCATATTATATCGTCAGTGAAGATAGGTGTTGGTAGCCTGTCGCGTTCGGGGTGTACTTTCATAGAATCTCTGTGTCGGTTGTTGAGGTTTCTAATCGTTTCGGGAGGCCTTTTGATGCTAGACAATATCTTCAATGATGCAACCGCGTGTTCCACACATGAATAATCCCAGACTAGGGTGAAATCTGCGCTCAACCAGTGGCGTAGGCAATAGGGGGCAGTGGGGGCCACTGCCCCCATTGGAAATTGAGAATTTTTTAGGGGCAGTTTAGTAATTTCCTAATTAATTATAAGATTTACTAAAATATTTAATATTCTAAATATATGTCTCACAACATGTTAAAGGAAAAAGAAAAGGAATTTTTTATTATATCTAATTTCCAAAAGAAAAGGAAAGGAGATTAGATACATTAGTCTCTCTCCCGCTTCGTTCCACTCTAATTTCTCTTCTTGTTCTTTCAATCAACTCTCAGTCACAAACACTAATCGATTATTCTCTCTCGCCGGCAGCGGAATAGGTAAGTAGGAATCATAAATCCTAATCTTAATTTTGATTTTGTGTGCAAGTAATTTACTTTTGGTCTGGAACACATGGTGAATGATTTACTGAATTTACTAGAAATCGTGAATAGTTGCTCCTCTGATAGTTGAATTTCGTAAAACATTAGCTTTAAGCTCTTAGAATTTGGTGTATTTGCTTGAAGATTTCTACTTTAGAAATGATTTTTCACGTTCCACGGATATAATTATGAGCACATCGGGCAGTCTGCGAATTTAGGGATTTACAAATTATAATTATTAATTTTTGACTTAATGCTACTCTTGACTCTTTAGTCTTGATTATTGACTATTACTTTTGAATTTTTTTTCCTTCTTGGTATGTAGTAGACACGCAGAGGGTAATATGCTAATAGAGCTACTTTGTCTGATTATTTTTCAGAAAATGAAATGCTACTTTAATTTGGTAGCAAAACAGAAGGATGCTTATTCTTCAAACACTAATAATCCTAAAGTATTCCACCTGAGCCATCATCGGAGAAAGTAGGAGTTGATCATCAACCTCAAGCATCATTGGAGGAAGTTGATTTAGAAAATCTTCCAAGTGATCCAGGACTACGACCTCCAATAAGAAGTTATCCTCCTAACTTAATAGAGCAGGTGCGCAGATTTTACATATTAAAATGTCCATGTCAACCACGAAATCATGTCTTCCCACAAACAATAAAAAGAAATAGAAAACGCAAATTTGTTATTAAGAACATAAGGGAAATGTTATGAAAATCTTTTGCTTGGTTTTGAATTGGTAGGCTTTGTAATGTGATGTAAATTGTGATATGATCATTTATAATAAATAAATATTTTATTTTATTTTATCTTCTCATGTGTTTATATAATTATAGTAAATTGACCCCCACTAGCTCGATTTCCTGGCTACGCCACTGCGCTCAACCTATTAAATAGTGAACGGTTTAAAGATCTGGAAAGTATACTATTTGGAATCAAGACTCCCATTACTTCCTTAAATTCTTCGATTCAATCTCTAATTCGTGATGTAGGGCCAAGCAATGTGGTGATTCCTGATACTATTGCTGATAGTGAAAACTTGTCTACTGACTTTGTAGTTGTTCCTGACACTAGTATCTCTCCCCTCTATCCATATCATTAGAAAACCATATTCGATGCTTATTTATTTCAAGAAAATATTCATTTTTTAAGTAGGAGAAACCTCGGATTATATAAATCGCTGCTCCTCAATGAAGTTGAAGGGCAAGCTCTATGTGATGGAACTTGGGGACTTGGAAATGAGCCGGAATCTAGAAGAATCGTTAATGAATCATGCACAGGTTAGGATAAACACAATTGGACTCGTTGAGGTTGATATATAACATCTGCTTCGAATGATCCTTATTCCAGATAAGGTTAAGTTGTTGTTGAATTTGGAACTTGAACTATGCTTGGGTAGGATTAGCGGCGAAGTACTTACTCCCTCTTTACTAACTCCGGAGGATTTGGATTTTCTCGCACCCAGCCTTGTCCGTGTTTAAGTAGAAGGAGTGATGTTCCAAGTTTCATTTGTTGTCCGTTTGGGTTGTGTTTCAAATAACTCTAATTTAGTTGCAGCTGAAATGTCCGAAGGAATCTGCTGTGTTGTTCCATAGGTTACAGTGTGTTATAATATATTTGTCGATCGGAGAAAGATGCATCTCGAAAAAGAACGAACAACTGAGATGGTTGTAGGAGACCCTTATTCATTGGTGGGCATACGTCCGTGTTCTGATGGGGGACATGCAGTGCTATCTGATTCTATAATTATTAAGAGTTTGTTGGGTTATGAGTCAGTAGATGGTATTTAGCTGTTAGTGGTTAAAATAATATTGGGGAAATCATAGTAGTACTATGGAATTGAAGATCCCAAAACTCAGCTGATATCAGTAGTGTAGTGTCTTGATAGGACTAGATGATGTATATGCCAGACTGTTTTTATGTATTTATCTTTTTGTCTAAGTCCTGTACGGGGTAAATTGTTGGATTGATCTTCTGTCGAAGTTACCTTCCAAAACCCCACGTCATCAGTGTAATTGCTTGCGTTCTTAAGTCATCAGCTGATCATCGCCTCAGTAGAAGACACCTCATCAGCTGATAGACATCAGCAGAAGAACTCTATGCAAGCTCAGTACATTCGCAGTCATCAGCTGACCATACTCAAGAGAATATCTCTTGTCAGCCGACTCAGACGAAGAAGACAGAGACTGCTTAAAGTCTACTTAATCCGACAGAAAACGACTCAGCCGCTAAAGTCATTTCGAAAGTCAGCAGAAGACATACGAGGATTAGAGAGAGTCAACTCCGATGTCTGACACAATCTCACCTACCACAAACCTCGACCAATGAAAAGCCGACAACGCTTTATCTGCTCTGACCAACTAAAGCTGCTCTCATGTACAGTATCCAACAACTCTGCTGCAACAATTCGAATTTATGGTCGTTTTCTTTGGAAGCCTGTGACACGTGGCATCGTCTTCTCCAACGGACATATGCCTGCTCACAACTATAAATAGAGAAGAAATTCGAGCTTCACGCACGGGATACACAAGGGAAAACGCTCAAGCATTCAACAACTCTAGCGCATTCAAGATCAATCTAGCGAAGAACTTGCCCAATAGAATATCATTAGTTCTTCTCTTTAGAGTTCTTTAGATCCCTCTTCTCTAGCTAAGCTCATTGCCAAATTTATAGCTTAGAAATTCGAAGGAGTTTACTTTTAGTGATTGTTCTTACTGTAAGAACTCCTTCCTAGTTGGAGATTATCCCCTCCCTTTCAAACTTCGGTTTGAATTGTAAAGTCGCTAAGGACTATAACTTAGAAGCGGTCCGTCCAGGCTGCGAGATTCCTTGCTGAGACTTGCTCAGATAAATCAACAAGAACTCCTGTTCGGCAGGACCGTGGACGTAGGATCTTGCGTATCCGAACCACATTAAAAATTGCTTGTGTTATTTACTGTTTTATTGCATAGCATACAAACTGATTAAAAATCATATCTTTGCATAAAACGTATTCTCAAAGCGCACTAGCCAAAAATTACTTGATTTGTGACAATCACGTTTTCAAACTGAGACGAATCTCCGGGCCCCACACTCTTATCCGCACAACGTCTCCGACTGAGTTTCAAGTACTGACAAAAGTCAGTAGGAGAGCTCAGTAGTTGGCACACTTTTGACCCGCGATCGAAGGTTACTATTTGATACTGTTCATCAGTTGCAACCTACAACTCAGCTGTCCTTCGCGTTCTGAGAAAAAGAAACTGTGATCAGGTGTATTCACCCCCCCCCCTCTACACCTGACTATCGTCTCTGGACCAACAGAGTTTTAAATTTATATCAGGATTGATCCTCTGGGTTGTAGGCTGCAATCTCGATGAAGAGTGTGGGTGTAGTAGGTCTTCGCTTGAAGTCGCCACGATCAGAATTTAGGGGTGCAACATTTGGAGGGTTCTGATTTGGGAGAATTCACCATGTGAAAACTTAAAAGTATTCACCGATGGACAATTCTATCGGTAAGAAAAAATATATTTAAAAAAAATAATAAAAACAATAATGACGAAATATTCCGTCGGCAAGAAAATACATATTTAATAAAAGGCAAAACAAATAATAAAGACGAAACATTTCGTCGTTAATGATACTGCTCACCCCAAGTCGTGATGATTAAGTGATATAACGATGCAGCAGGTTCATAACGTTAGCGTTCCGTCGACAATTGCGAAAGGTCGTTTCCTCTGCAGTCTGTCGTTAGTAAACGACCCATCTTTTGTTCCGCCTGTAAAATGACATTAATTTTGTAGTAATTGATATTGTTGTACGCCCTCCGTCCCACTAATCAAGTTCCATTATTTTTTGGCACGAGATTTTAGAAAGTGGATGGAAAAGAAAATGTGCAGTGTAAAAATATAAGGTGGTGGAACCTGTTTGTTCAGAATGATTGTAGTCACTCATTTTTTTTCTATTTTTGCATTAAGACTTGTTTAGTGGGACAATCCGAAACAGAAAATGGGACGTTTAATGGGACGGAGAGAATACTTTTTTAGGTTGCTCAAATGCATCTTTTATGATCATGCTCACTTTTCTTATTGGTGCTATCACAGTTATTATTTTATAAAATACCTAAAAAGTATATGAATCTTTAACCTGAAAGATTAGGGGGCAAATTGTGTATCCGCTAAAATGTTTATGGTAAAAACTAATTAAGAATAGAGAAAATCTGGAGGTGATCAGTTAGTTACAAACACTGAACACAGGGATCATTTTACAAATTCTTAAAAACTTGAGTGGGTAGCTAGCTTACGTATGAATACGCAAACAAATGAAATGGCGGGTCCGGTTTCCACAGAACCGGTTCACCCGACTCTCTCTTTCTCAGATCCACGTCTTTAACATATATGATATACCCAATAAAGATTTCCACCATTGTTTCCGATCTTCACAATCAGTAATCACGATCACAATCCGTCCTCTCTAAAGAATCTTGGGTTCTTCTGTTTTTTTTCCCCTCTTGAATCTGATTCCTCCTGTTATATGCTGTATCCATATAATTCAAATTCGTGAGCAGATCTTGAAGAAAAGTAATGGGTTCACCGCCTTCCCAATTGCCGGGATTGTCTTCAGATTCTTCTATTGGGAACTCGAGAAGATCATCGAGCTACGCTACGACGTCGTCATTGGCTAAATCAATCTCCGATGCCGGCGGCCAAAGCTTCTCCTCCATCCTTAACAACCCTAACCCTTCCTCATCCCTCGTTGGCTGGTGGTCCTCATCTACTGCCGTTCCCGTGCCGGAATTCGCCCCATTGCCACCCGCTCCGAAGCTCGGATCTGAGCTCACCCGATCAGATTTCCTGCCCTACATCAATGCAGTATCGGAATCTTACTCCCACTTCGTTGATATTCTGAGGCAGCACGATAGGGATCACGAGGGGCAGGACGGTCTTTTCAATGGAAGCTTGGCGGGTGAGGCGTTGGTGGCTTGCCTGAGGGAGGTCCCGGCATTGTATTTCAAGGAGGATTTTCAATTAGAGGATGGCGCCACATTCAAAGCGGCGTGCCCGTTCAGGACGTTGTCAGAAAATGTGGCATTGCAGGAGAAGTTGTCGCAGTATTTGGATGTGGTGGAGTTGCATTTGGTGCGGGAGATTTCAATGCGGTCGAGCTCATTTTTTGAGGCTCAGGTGCATTTGGCGGATCTGAATTCGAAGATTCTCCAAGGGTGCGAAAGGGTCAGGGATTTGAAGGAGACAATTAGGCTTTTGGATTCTGACTTGGTGGGTTCGGCTAGGAAGGTGCAGGAGTTGAGCGCCAAGCGGGGGGATATGATCACGTTGCAGAACAAGCTTAGGCTCATGCTTTCAGTCAATCAGGCAGTCTCCACTCTTCAGTTAGTAAGTTTTATTCTCTCACTAGAGCATTGATTAATTCGAATAAATGAGTTAAGTTAAGCCACTAAGTTTTGTAATACTGCTGAAAATTAGAATTCTCGACTATGTATACTAATTTAATTTGCCTTCTGAAGGTGTAGTGAAAGTTAGCATTGTCTGAGTATTACATGGCATAATGAAGCTGAATAGACTCCGGGGTACTAGTTGGTGAGATTAATACAAGTGTGTGTCTTGTAACTTCTAAGCTTTTTAAGTTTTTATGCTTCGTAGTATCCTTCATAAAACTGGGTTATGCATGTAGCGTATCTTTTCCTGAGAATGTGTATAAGTTCCTTTCCCTGAGAATATGGTTAGGTTTCTTTCCCATAGAACTTAGTGATGTCACTCAAATAGAGTGGGCTGAGCTCTTATGGTTCTACTTCTAGTACAAAGATATGACTGAAGGTTTTGTATGTCTTAATTCTCTCCCTTATAACCAAGGTGCGCTCGGTCCTAATAAAACATATTGCAAGAATTAAGGGGGTGTTTGGAACTTATGCTTTACAGCTTATAGCTTAAACCTGTATTTTAGGTGTTTGAAAACTCATCTTTAAGCTACTGCTTCGTACACATTTTAGAGAAGCTGCTTAAGCTGACTTACCCAGCTTATAGCTTGTGAAATTTTCAGACAAATTTGCCCTTAATAAATTTGTTTGATTTTGTAAATAACCTTAACCAAAAACTCCATATAAATAAATGAAAAAATGATTAAGTTCAAAATTTATAATTAAATAAATTATATTTTTATTTAATAAAATATAAAATGGAAAAAAATCATAAAAAATATATACAAAAATGTGTCACAATTCATTTTTACAGATGGATTTATACACGAATTTCTTCTTACTTATAAGATTCTCGGTTTCACAATATATATTTTAATTTCTCAACTGATGTTTATATTTCATTAAATAAAAATATAACTTATTTAAATGAAAATCGTGATTTTTATTTTATAATTAATTATGTGGTGATTTTTTTATTAAATGGAAAATTTATTTTTGATTTTTTATTTATAGTAAGACTTTAAATTATATCAAAAAATTATCATAGAATAAAAACCATTTCTGCATTTTTATTTATTTATTTATTATAAATTATAATTATTCAATAATACTATGGGCAAAATAGACATTTCTTTTAAAAAGTAACAATAAGCTACTTCTATCAGCATCTTTCCCAAATACTATTTTTTCCACTTTCAGCACTTATTTCCAAACACTAACTGATTATCAAAAAGCTACTTTCAGCTGTTTTCAGCACTTATCAATAAGCTTCATCTACTCCAAACACCTCCTTATGTTTACCAATTCCTTTTAGTTCTATTGAATCTTTACCCAGTCTTATTCAGCTGGCACTTTTCTACATCATGTTACACCATTTACATTACAGTTTTTTTAAATGTGTTGATCATCATACTGAGATACAGTATAATCACCCTGTATGACACTGAAGTCCAGAAGTAAACTCAATTCATATTTATTGGTCTGGATGAACAAAACCTTTTAAAATTTCAGTATATCTTACAGAGGGGCTCAATTTCTTATATGTAGCTGCTTAAGTAACAAGTCCTTGATGATTTACCATATTTTTTGCAGCTCGTTGCATCTGCAGATTGTCTTGGAGCTTTAGATATTATTGATGACCTGCAACACATATTGGTATGTTTGCACTAATGGTGCATTTTTGTATTCCTTTTTTATGGTTCTTATTTATATTCACCTATATTTTGTACACTTTCATATTTTTCCTCTCTGATGAAAGATGCTCATTTAAATAGGATGGAGATGAGCTGATTGGTCTACATTGCTTTCGACATCTTCGTGACCATGTAGCAGCTTCAGTGGAGTCAGTAAACAGGTTAGTGTATTCCTGTTTTGTGATCAATGCTGATTTAATGGTGTTGAAGCCTAAGACAGAAGTGTTTCTTTGCCTGAGCGAAGCGTGCTATTCCTCATTTAGAGTAAAGTCATAATAAGCGCATTTACTTGGAAATAACACTGGTTATCTATGTCGGCATTCCTGCTTCTATGCTATTCTGAGGTTCTTTCTATTCTTAGCTAGCTAATAGTACCTAGCTGTGGTTATCTGTGTCATCATTTACTTGGACAACATATTTGTTGAAGTCTGATAGTACCTAGCTGTGGTGAATTCAAGCTTAAAGATGAATATTTTACTGATAGACTGATTGTGTAAGGTCTTAATGATAGACGATACATGAAATGGGAAAAGTTGGGAGCAAAGCTTGATTTTTAACAGATAATTATGAATGTAAAAGATAAGGTCCAATCTCCAATGAGTAGCCTATGTTTATGGGCTATGAAACTTGTTCCCGAAGTAAACATAAATAATGAAACTAATAATACTAAATTTCTTTCTTCTAGAATAAACTCTTAACTCCTTTTGATTCCTATCACTTACATTCTGTTGAAGTAGTCGGACCTTTATCTTATGAGAAACGGACTTTATATGGTTTTTTAACTGCTAATTCTTTCTAGTTAGTTGGTCATAACTAGAAAGTTATTCATAAACTGCTTTCTATGAAAAATGAATTTTAATCTTGAATATGGGACATAACATTGTATGTGATACTCTTTGACTTGATGATTTTGAAAACACTAAGCAAATAGCTTAAAAGGATTGTTCACAAGAAATTGCCACAAAAGACTGGGTGAAGATGATATGATAAGCTGTCATGGAGCCTTGAAGGCATGAACTATTGCTTAAAATTTGTTTCTTTTTGGGCTACTGTATTCATAGTAAGATGTCTCTTTGTAGTTCTACAAACCGACACTTATTCCAAAATTATTGAGAACATCTTTACTAATTATACAACATTTGTATCAAGCTAGCTCTGACACAAAAAATTCCTAATTTACAACTTTTGTATCAAGCTAGATCAGGAATCAGGACCCACCTAGTGTTCTACACGTAATCCTATAGTGTTATGATGTGGGATATCCATTGTTAGGGATACAAGCAAGGAGCCCTAACTCTCCCCAAAACCAAGGAGCCCTAACTCTCCCCTAACTTATATAAGTAAGTGTCAATCCTTTCCCTACAACCATGGTTTTGGGGAGAGTTAGGGCTCCTTGCTTGTATCCCTAACAATGGATATCCCATATCATAACATATAGCACCCATCCTTTAAGGATTATACATGATTCTAGAATTTTTCTATTTCTTCTAAACAATGTGGTCGACACAGAGCAGGTAAATTGACCCTAACACCAGTGCAATAAGCATTACCTGGCCCTGTTTTTGCTAATTTTGCCCCCTGGATTTGACAAAATCGATCTGTAGTTGTGTGCCAGAACCCAATATAATCCCATCTCCTTCAGAATTTTGTGCCATAAGCTTTTCTTAGATGGTTCGTGTTTCCTCACGGGTTTTTAAATTTATTATACTATTTCCTGTCCCTGATCTTTAGAAGCAGTCAAGCAGCTATATCTTCCAATGCCAATTTCAGTTTTCAGAAGCTTAATGCTATATAGTATAGTGAACTTTTGGCTTGTATTGAAGGGTTTGTCTAAAGGTGCAGGCAGTGGTGTTCATTTCATTCGGTTGCCACCAATTCTCTTCATCATGGATTTAATGCCCCATATGTTTACATTATAAGTTTAATATGGAGTACCTTGATATGTTGACTTATCATATTCATTCTTGTAGCATTCTTTCAGCAGAATTTATCCGTGCATCTTTGCGTGGTGCTGACAGTATTGATGTATCAGTAGCAATGACTGCCTTCACCTCTAATGGAAAATGTGATGAAGTAAGCTTACTGTTGTATTTGTTTTTTACTGAAACAATTCAATTTTCATGGGTTCCATTGGGTTCTTTAATTCAAGATCTCTTCATTTCCCTCTTTTTACATGCGAGTGTCTCAAGCAGGAAGTCATATTTCTATCTATATCTACGTCTTATCCTCTCTAATGCTTCAGGAGCTAATGTTTTCTTTTGAATGATTTGAGAGTTCTGTTAGCAAAGCTTAATTTTAAGTTGCAGTATTGTTTGAGTTATGCATGTTGCTCAAGTGATGTCTTACAGGATAAAGCTAACATTTATGACCTTTGACTTTGAGGTTGACGTACTCATAATGGATTGTTAATAAGCATATATAATATCTACAGTTAATCTTGTGCAAATAAGATAAAATTTGTCTGATGACTAACGAAAGTGACCTGATTCCAGACCATGTTTACCTTATACTCTGTGCAATGCATCAAACAGGTCTGGTCTTTCTTTTGAACTATAAATTAATAATTAAGCTTGTTCTCTAATCTTGAATGATTAAATCAATCTGGAATAGGTTGACTAAAACTATCCTGCTCGTCCCTCTCCCTCTCCCTCTCCCTCTCTCTCTCTCTCTCTCTCACACACACACACACACACACACACACACGCTGGTTCGTTCACTCTCATCATCCTGTATAATGCTCATAAGAAATCTGCTTTTGTCGTATTGGTTGTTCTTTTTGTTGCGGGTTATTATTTTACATTTTCTCATGGTAATGCAGGTTAAATTTGAGGAAGAAAGAAATTCAAATTTTCAGGATCAGCTTCTCCCTCTTGTCATTGGATTACTTAGAACAGTGAGTCATTGTTTCCTTATTGTAGACTGTCCAATATCTCCTTTTCAATTATTTAATCAATGGTATTTTTTTTGGTTACATGCTTTTTTGTTGCTCCAGACATCCAATTATTGCTAACTGTCAGCGATACATAGTTTATTGGTTAACTGATGCTGTATAATTAGTCAAAGGTATTGGTTTAACATTAAGATTGCAAAACATCATGGAGAAAACTTTAACTTCTATGAATAGAAATGATGTTTATGCATATGACTGACATATAATTAGTTCGTGATTGATAATCACACTAGCATGTTGTTCACCTGGGATTATAGAAAATGCTTAATATTTTGGAATTGAAGCATGCTTGAATCTATGTCGGTGATGTGTACTGTTTTAAGGCTGACAACCTACTGATACGATAAACAGCCTATTGTGATGCATTTATTTTTAAATATTTTACGGATTGCCCATTTTTATGCTTGGTAGTTCTGATGATGCTTAGTCAAAAGGAAGGATGTTTTTCTTGCTTTTCCTTCCTTGGTCTGTTTGCTACTTCTTTTTTTTGTAGTTTCAAAATTGGTCTCATTACCGAGTTTTTCTTTCCAGGGAAAATTACCAGCTGTGTTGAGAATATACCGCGATACATTGGCTTCTGATATAAAGACTTCTGTCAAGGTGACGGTTTTGAATATGCATCTAGAGTCCGATTCTGTCTCCGGAGAAGGGATTGCGGATACTGATGGTGGGGGTTCATCACTTGGAAGTAAATTGAAAAGTCTGTCACCTGACAGCTTTGTGAGGCTTTTGCAGGAAGTTTTCAAGATAGTGCAGGTAATGTATGCTTGACAATTCATTACTTGTTATTTGTATATTTATTTACTTATAACAAGTAAGCTCGATAATAGAGTAAAACTTTTACTGGTTCCTTTCTATTGCCGAATTTGGATAGCCATCATAATATTCTACTACCTGCCTGATCTGTAGGTCACTGGAGAGTTTAATTTTTCACTTCCAAAACTGAATAAAATTTTGAAAACTTTACTACAAATAGTGTGATGCAGATCAAATTTAATTTATGTTAATGGGTATTAGTTCTTCAAATAAAAATGTAAGGATCATGGTTTTGATGAAAAAAGAACCCTATAGGGACTAAAAAATTCCAAATAAAAGAACAAGGATCTTATTCAGAAAAAGTGAAAGTCTAGGGACCCATGTGTTTTTCCTCCAAAATTAGTACTCAGAAACAGATATTCGAATGGGTGAGCTATGAGATTGTGAACGTTCTTTTGGAGGGCATACGTTACCTAATGAGACTGTATTAATGGGTGCACACATATTTCTCGGAGTCTGGATATACATACCATTTTAAATCTTTGCTCATCACTATGGCATGCATAACTTGATTATTTTCTTTTAGTGAATGCAGACACACTTGTTGCGGGCTTCTGAAGTCAAAAGAGCAATTGAATGGATTATGGGCAATCTCAATGGTCACTATGCTGCTGCTTCAGTTGCTGCTGCGATTGCACACGGCGCATCATCTCCAGAAACAGTTCAAGAAACAGATGATTCGGCTAATTCCATTTTACAACAATCTTCACAAAATGCTTCCAGAATGACATCTATCAATGGGAGAGAATATGATTCTGGAAATTCAAATCTTTCAAGAAGTTTCCGGTGAAATGCTCTTTCTTTTTCCTGTACCTTTACGGATCAAGTTTTTTTTTTTTTTAATTTTATTTATTTTATTTATTTTTTCTTTGGAGGTGGGGTCAGGATCAAAATAGTTATTCTATTGACATTTTGATTCTTCGTGGGCCCGGAATGACTTCTTTCATCAATATCTCATGAGATGTGGTTATCACAAATCGAAGTTGTCCTTGCTTTCTTTAGTTAGGTTTGATTATACTGTCATGGGATATATGCCTGAGTGTTCGGCATGCTCAAAGGAGGTTTCTTAAAAATCTTTTCCTTTGTTTTGACAGGGCCGATATTGTAAGAGAGAATGCAGAGGCTCTATTTGCTGCTTGCGATGCTGCTCATGGAAGATGGGCAAAAATTGTTGGAATCCGTTCTCAGATTCATCCAAAACTTAAACTGCATGAATTTCTTGGTGTTTATAGTATCAGTCAGGAATTCATAAGTTCAACAGAGAAGGTCCATGCCGCATTTATATTTCTTTTGCATTCTATGAAATAGAGTTGTATTATCAAGATTATGATATTCTATTATTCTGACATAAACAGATTGGTGGAAGGTTGGGATATAGCATTCGTGGAACACTTCAGTCACAAGCTAAATCCTTCATTGAGTTCCAGCATGAATCTCGAGTTAGTTTCCATTCATGCCAACTACTGTTAACTTTTTGGGGGCTATCCATCGTGCCTGGTTATTATTTACACCAACTTATTTTTCATATCATAGATGTCTAAGATGAGGGCTCTCCTTGATCAAGAAAATTGGACTGAGATAGATGTACCAGATGAGTTTCAGAGCATTGTCAATTCACTGTGTTCTTCAGAATCTGTGGTTTCTGGAGAGAGTGATGGTGCCTCTGATGACACTGCATTAACTCCTAATGAAGCGGTAATAAACAATGATGCTCCCTCTGTGGCAGATGCTGGTCCATCGAATTCATCCCGGCATATTGAACAGCCCAATTCTAATGGGACGTATGCTGATAATAACCCAAACAGTGATTCATCGCGCCTGAATGTGCCAATTGAGAACAGCAATTCTGATGCCAGTACTTCATCTCATGGAAACAATGCCAGCGCGAAGGAGCGTGGAAAATCTACCATGCGAATGCTTTATTTTAGAGGTGTCGCATATCACATGGTGAATTGGTGAGCTGCCATGATTATTTGTGCTTTTCATTATATCGCTATTTTGTCTTTCTTTATTGATTACCCTAGTGTGGATTTGCGAAGTAGCAAGGATTCTTCAAACTGATCTATGAAGAGAACTTTACACTCTAATATTAGAGCACATGCATTGTCATTCACTCCTAAAGTTTCTCATCTTTTTGTAGACATATTTTCTTTTCATCCACATGTCATTCTGAAATTTCTGTCGCAAATTATTTTCTATTTTGCATAGCTAACTTACTATTGTGGTCCAAGGAAATTCCACATGGTTGCGTTCATGTGCAAGCAAGAAGGTTGCGTTCATTATGCATGGTTCGTAGTTCTCACGTTAAATGTGGGTTCTCACCAGATCCACACCATATATATATGTAGATCTTTGGTATTTTCATGGATGGTGGCTAAGTTGAATATAATATTAGGGAATTGATGGGATATGCTTTCTAGAGAAGAATTGTAATATAAGGGACTAGGCTTCCAGGACTTTCGGATATGGTGGTGATTAAGGCATTTAGTAAGATTTCATAGGGGTAGATTCATGAGAGGCCTAATCGGTTCTTGAATTAGTTTCTTAACCTTGGTGGTGACGTTACAATGTTCTACTAAGAGAACACAATGGTATGCGTTTGCTAGTTAATTTATATGTTACTTGGAATTTTCTAGATGGCAATGTTGGTTTGTGTTGTTTTTCAATTTTATTTTTCCATTCTTTGGTTTAAAGATTAGTTCATTTTTAGATCTTTCTCTCTCCAAAACTTTACCATCATATATAGGCATATCTCTGTTGTGGTATTGCTTTCTTGAATCTCATTATATTTTGAAGTTGGATTTGATTATTTTTCTCATCGCTTCTCCAGTGGCCTGTATTTGGTGAAGATGATGTCGGAATATGTAGATATGAATACTCATTTGCCCACATTATCTGCGGAAGTAGTTCATCGCGTTGCTGAGCTCTTGAAATTATTTAATTCAAGGACTGCTCATCTTGTTCTTGGCGCAAATGCCTTACAGGTATTATACGCAGTTCTGAAGTTGACATTCTGTTCGACCTTTTGAAGTACCCATTGTTAATATTGTCGTTAGAACTTAGGTTTTGATTGCATGCTGCACCTTTTATCTTTTTTTGGGATGAACGTTATTAAATCATACTCCCCCTGTCCCATTATTAATGTCCCATTTGCCTTGATGTCCCATTATTTATGCCCCATACCAAATATGAAAATAAATGAATGGACACAAGTGGACTCCACCACTTTATACTTTTACCATACCACTTTATACATTTTCACCTACTTTCTTCATCTCCATGTCCAATATCAATGGGACATAAATAATGTGACGGAGGGAATACTAGTTTTGGAAATTTGGATCTTTTAAGGCATGTGGGTAAAATTTGATTTCGGCTAGACAGTAGAAAAGAACATAGATTTGTATTATTTCTGCAATCATATGTTTCACTACCTTAGTATTGCCTCCTTTTGAAAAAAGACAATCAATTTGACCTTTTGTAACTGGTTATTTCATGCTGTCCGTGGCCGGCATTATTTGACTGCAGGTATCTGGTTTGAGGTCAATAACAGCCAGGCATTTGGCTATGGCAAGTCAGGTGATCAGTTTCACGTATGCCATCATACCTGGTAGGTTTTTGCAAAATGCGGTTGGTTCATCTTTATTTAGCATTCTTCAGCATTCTTCATAGGTTCCAATTAAAATTTGATATTGTTTGGATCAGAAAGAAATGGCTAACACCACATTTAAGGAGCTGCATGATTCCTAATCTTTATCAATGGAGTTTCCTTAGGAGTCAACCACAGGGGTAGTCCCTATATTATTATTGGGGGTAGGGGTGGTGGGCTGGGGGAATAGGAGTAGGTAATCCAAGTAGGGAATTTTCCGAGCAATCTCAACTTATTTTATTCTTATAAACTTGTCCCAACCAGCGCTAGTTAGAATGCTTTCACCCTTACTCCACATTTCTAGTACCTCGGTGATGAACACCCTATGATTCTATATTAAAAAAGCTTTAGTCAAATAGTGTTGCCTAACCTAAACATATAATGATGCAAATAAAATTAAATAGAAGCAAACAAAAGTGCTGTACTATTAAGTAAAACTTGTTTTTGCTTTTCTCCACTGTTAAAACCAAGTCAACCGAGATAAACTTTGCCGACAAACATGGATCGCAGCACCAAGTAGAAACTGACATATACCTTGCTGACTTTGATTGAAATTGAATATAATTCCTAGCCGACAAAATACCAATTTGCCAATCCCTCCTTTGCCAATACAATAAACTAGATTAAAGCTTTCAAACCAAGACAAAATCGAATTGAAGATAAATCCAATAAAAAAAACAATCCTACGAAAACTAGAATAGTTTCGTCCCAAATCAAGACGTACGTCTTGCCGTCCAAATCCCAAATCCCAAGCATACTAAAAACTAGGGTTCTCATCTCCTTTTATAAGATAGAAGCCCACAAACTTATTGACTCAAAATAAAATAAGACACAAATTAAATAAGCCCAACATTACGAAAATAATAATAATATAAAACAACTATATTGTTGATTCAAGCACGCCGACGTCACGCCTACGCAACATCCAACGCCACGCCTACGCCGCTACGTCGATCTTCTCTCGCCCTCGTCGAACATTAAATCTCTTCCCATCTTCCGATCGCTTCACATCAACTTCCACCCCCTCAAAAACAGCCTTGTCCTCAAGGCGGGAATCCGGAAACTGATTTCGTAACTCCTCTAATTCCACCCACGTAGACTCTTCTTCTCCTCGCATTCTCCACATTCGATCTTGCGCCCGTTCTAAATTCACCCGAAATTGCTTCTCAAATTTATCCCGTGACTATACTACGTCCGAGACCATGGTCATGCGGTATTCCTCGACAAATGCCTCATCCCTCAGGCGGCGGCCGTTCATAGCCAATTCAAATCGAGCGACCACGCGACGAGCCATGATCGGAGTACGGCGTGAGATAACAAGTTCATACTTTGGCAATCTATCCACCACCACCAACTCCGTTCCGGGAATTCCGGAGTTCCGGAAGCATCCTTGTATACCTTCAAACTAGAACAAGCCCGTTTCGAGTCCGGTTCCTCTGAATTCTTCAATGGGTCGAAGCCAGTTGAAAAATATCCGATTAATGGTGCGGATTTATCCGGGTTTTCTCTAATTGTCTTGATCCCCAAACTCAGTGTTTCCAATTCTTCCTCCTTCTCCACATCCACGCTCACTTGCTCCTTTTTTTCTCTTAGATCATTCTTCTCCTGTATCAGCTCACGGGACTCCTCATTGGGTGCAACATATTCGGAATTTAACCTTTCAATTTGAGATCTCAAATTCTTAATCATCTGGATCATATTCGAGATAATAGCTGATTTATCATCTTTAGGCTTATCTGGATCTCGGGCTTTCTCCCGCCCCATAAATTGCTCATTTGTCATTATACACTTCGCCTTAGGCCTATCTGGAAACCCCATGAATTGCTCATTGGTCATTATACACTTCGCCTTAGGCCTTTCTGGAAACCCCATGAATTGCTCATTGGTCATTATACACTTCGCCTTAGGCCTTTCTGGAAATCCCATGAATTCCTCAATGGTCATTGTACACTTCGCCATGAATTTGATTACAAATTTCAACTGGCTCCCGTTTGGAATCGTACACCGTCAGATCCGGCAGCGTCAGATCCGGCAGGTCGGACCAATTGATGCAAATAAAATTAAATAGAAGCAAACAAAAGTGCTGTACTATTAATTAAAACTTGTTTTTGCTTTTCTCCACTGTTAAAACCAAGTCAACCGAGATAAACTTTGCCGACAAACATGGATCGCAGCACCAAGTAGAAACTGACATATACCTTGCTGACTTTGATTGAAATTGAATATAATTCCTAGCCGACAAAATACCAATTTGCCAATCCCTCCTTTGCCAATACAATAAACTAGATTAAAGCTTTCAAACCAAGACAAAATCGAATTGAAGATAAATCCAATAAAAAAAACAATCCTACGAAAACTAGAATAGTTTCGTCCCAAATCAAGACGTACGTCTTGCCGTCCAAATCCCAAATCCCAAGCATACTAAAAACTAGGGTTCTCATCTCCTTTTATAAGATAGAAGCCCACAAACTTATTGACTCAAAATAAAATAAGACACAAATTAAATAAGCCCAACATTACGAAAATAATAATAATATAAAACAACTATATTGTTGATTCAAGCACGCCGACGTCACGCCATGCAACATCCAACGCCACGCCATGCCGCTACGTCGATCTTCTCTCGCCCTCGTCGAACATTAAATCTCTTCCCATCTTCCGATCGCTTCACATCATATAAAGATTTATGTTCAAGCCTAAACTACTGGAGACTACAAATATATCTAGCCTTCATATCCATCTTCTGTTTTCAATAACTTTACTGTGTTCATCATTTAAAATGGTGCAGAAGCCGTTCTCTTAACATCTCTATTCTAATATGGCATAAACTTGAGAGTAGAATTCTTATATGCATTTTCATTGTCAATCTTGAATTTGAATTAACATTTTCTTATAAAATCTTGTCTCTGTGTGATTATTTGATGGTTTCATGCATTTTATCTAGAAATTAGGAGAATCCTCTTGCTCAAAGTGCCGGAGACATATAAAGTGTTATTGCAGTCAGAGATCAATCGAGTAGCAGCTGTAAGTTATCTTTGCAGTAAAATATTATTCACACATATGCTCAAGTTTTATATGCTCGGAAATGTGTATTGGCAGTGTATCGTGCATTATCTATAGAAATCACACATCATTAGGAATATTACGTTTCTAGACACTGTTTAAGTGGAGCCCCTTCTATACCTGGATTAGAACCTTTTTTTTCCCATCATACCTCCATATTGAAAAGATCATTTTTAGCAACAGAAGATGCTGTTTCTTTTTAATTGAGCCACATATAAACTCGAATATTTTTTAGGACTGGGACTTAGTAATGCAGTGGGAGATAATTTTGTTCAATCTCATACTGCTTGAAAACTTTAAGATCAAAGCAGTAGATATTGGACCATCTCTTGGAGATACATTATGCTGAAAATACTAGGAGGACATGACAAATTGTATCAATCATGTCATAAAATAAAAAAAGGAAATACGTGTTGCTATTTTGGTTCTCTTTTTATAGGTCTAATCAAATTGTTATATTATTAATTTCTTTTGGAATGTTTAGTAAGATTGCTGATTTTGTGGGAACAATTATTCTTGTTGTTTTGAATCAAATCCCATCCTTTATGATCCCAATAATGAGTTCTCTTTTTCTTTTTTTCCTTATTCTTTTCTTTCTTTCTTCCTTCCCATCTTTTGGCTGGTCACTGTTTTTTTGGTTGTTTTCTTTTTGAATTATGTCTGTCTTTTCTGCTAGGCTGCAATTAACTTCAGCAAAGTTTGAATTTGGATTTATTGTTTTGTTTTTTAAGTTTAATTTGGAAATTGATTCTCTCTGCTTGTTCTTACACATGCACTTGATACCAATAATTCCTTGTTGAATGTTGAATATTATAATAAAGAACTTGTTAGTGAACTGAGAGCAAGTGGAAATGGATTTGATGATTTGTCACATTTATCTGATGTATATAGTTGGGAATTCTTTAACTATGGTGAAAATATCACTTTAAGTTAAATTAGTATTACCTTGTCCGTAGATTCCCTTTATATCTTCTGTACATTCCGTTTGCTGAACTTCTTTCTTTCTGAAATTTAAGTTGGAAAAGAAGCTTCCAAATGAAATTCAGATTTTGTCCCTATTGTAAGTTACAATATAGACATGCTATCAGCTTTACATCAATGAGCTTTATCTTAACTTGTGTTTTCTTTCATGACATTAGGATTACAAGAACCATCGTGATGAAATTCATTCCAAGTTGGTTCAGATAATGAGAGAAAGATTGTTGGTTCATCTACGTAGCTTGCCACAAATTGTTGAGGGTTGGAATAGATTGGAGGAAACTGATTTACAGCCTAGCCAGTTTGCTCGGTCTCTTACCAAGGTACATAACCCATGTTTTACGTAATGTGTTATACAAGTCTGTCTCGGTCCGCTGTGATGCAAAATTGTGAAATGGCTGTACTTGTATTTGTATCATCTCTCTCTGATGTATCTTTTAACAAAGATTATTAGAATGGACAACAGTTATAGCAGGTTTGTTGAATTTCGTGTGAAGTACTCAAGTACACATGTTTGTCACTACCTTTTCATAAGTGAGATGCTCTTGCTTGTTTTTGTGCTAACTGTTTAATTGCAACTTACTGTCTTTTTTATTTGGGTTATTTGTTGTTTCATGACCTTGTTCTTATTTAATCCCTTTACCCAGTATGATCCTAAATTTTGTTTCTGCATTTGGCCTATGATTTTCTCTTGAAACAATTCTGTTTCTTCATTAATTGGGTTTCCTTGCAATCTGAGATTGCGAGATTGATTTAGTTCACTTGCTTTTCTTTGAACATTTCGTCTGGTTTCGTGGGTTTCCTAAAATATTTCATACTCCAATGAATGATGAAAAAGACCACTGAAGTATCACTTTTATTCTCCGTTAAGCTCTAACTTGCATCCTTTCCCCCAACACTTAACTGTTTTCTTCATGACTCTGGTTTCTTTGGTTTGTGATTTTCTTTTATCGTCCTGATCTTGACATTTATGAGTAAATTCATTTTCTTCACTAATGCTTTCCGCTTCACTTGTTGTTGCAGGAAGTGGGATATCTTCTGCGTACTTTATCAAAACACCTGCATGAAGAGGATGTCCAAGCCATTTTTGGGTAATATCCATCACCAGAATCAAGGGATCTCATTATTTACATGTTACAAGCTTGACTTTCCATATGCAATTTCCTGTTCCTTGGCTACTTCAGATGATAAAACTAGAGTAGAGACAGTTTTGATATCGTGTCATCAAATAAGCAGCTTTGGATGAGTCGTGGACTCTGTTATTTTAATTGGCAAATCCTAGTGAAGCACAGCAGATATTTTTGAATACTAGTCCAGCGTGATTTTGTTCGTGATTGTATGCCAACTAGACGCCTTAAGTCTTTTAGTATTAATATTTTTCTCTGGTATGTGACTCCCACAATATGTTTTCCATGTTTCATTTCAGATTAATACCATGGACCCACGCATTAGATTTTGCCCATAAGAGCCTCCTCGGGCACCTGTAAATAGTTTTGGGAAAGAGTTGATGGGGGAGGACCCTTGCACACACTGTATTATCATATCGGAACTGAAACAAAATCCATACCTCTTAAAATTAGTATATGTTCTGGAATTTAATTCTACCACTGGAAGTACAGAAACAGCTGGTAGTTTGGATATTCCAGCATGAGTCTTTGCAGCATGTCAATTAGATGCCTTATAGTCATTTGCTTCTCCTAATGTTAATATTTTTATAGTGTGTTGCTCCTACAATAGTCTTCCATGTTTCATATAGGACCTGACTGACAAAATTATGATTGTTAAAATTAGTATATGTTCTGCTATTTGATTCCTACTTTCCTTTCTACTGCAGGCTGGTGGTCAATATTTTGCACTCTCAAATTGCTGATGCATTTTCTAAGTTAGAGATAAGCACTCCACAAGCCAAAAGCAGGTAATGGTTTATTTAACTCACTTATAATTAGAGAAATAGTAGAGTAAAGAAGCATTGTGTTATTGAGTTGGTCATCAATATCTAGTTCATTACCTGTGCTTTCATGAATTCTTTGATTGATTCATCCACTTAAGCATATTGTACGGTACCAGATTACAATGATTTTGTCTTTTGCTGTTGTGTGAGTGCATATGTGCTTCTTAATATTATTTAAAGCCTCTTTGTGTGGATTGGTTGAATATTCTGGCCGAGGTGATTAGGCGTCTCTCTCTCCCAAGTCTTTCCTTCTATTACATGCTTACCAAGTAACAGACAGACACCTATTCACACCGGCCAACTATCTCTGCTAGTTTTAATGTTATATAATTTTTTTTAAATTTTTTTTTTATGGAAGTGTTAGTGAATACACTACTTGAAATTAGTATTTTCAAAGAAAACGAAAGGACGAATTTGCTTAGATAGCTTTTGAAATTCTAAAAACAAGAAAATCATACTTACCAGGATAAATTCTTCAGAAATTTAATAAAGTACTTGTTACTTGTTAAATGTAAACAACCAGCTAAATAATAGTGATTACTTTGTGTTCTGCAACAATGAGAACATCATAATTTGCATCTTTATTTAATCATATTTATTATGCTGTCGCAGTCTTCGCTGTGAAATCCAGCATCTACTTGGATGCATCAGGTCATTACCTTCTGATCATTTGAGTGAATCTAGTCCACCAAATTGGGGGGCCCTTGATGAATTCCTGGCAGAAAAATTTGGTATTGGAGCTGGTGAATTGTTATAAGTGGATGCGAACTGAATATTCTCGCTATATAGAAGCTTGTAATGGAACGGTATCCTTCAGAAGAGGTAAGAGGGTTCTGTGATGCTACGCTCCAAAACCTTGTCCACATTTACGTGTGGATGATGTGAGGTCGTGCACCTTTAACTTGGTTTCATCTTCGAATTTATGAGGATTATGTTACTCAGATAATGTATTGTGATTTTGCAGGATCAAGTTGTTTAATAGATGAATTTTGAGTCGACTGCAGGCGCGCATGCTTGTTTCTTATAGGATCAATTTATCTCCTTTTATGTGCAAGTATTGTGTGCTATTCTACTTCATTTTTCCTTCACAAGATAATAAGAAGCAACTGTATCTTCTCCGCTTTTTGTGTCGCCTTTTTCTCTCCATACAAATCATTTGTAAGATCATAGATTGTATATTCTAATTGAGACCATGTAAGTCTTTCCCTTGTAGGAATTAAGAACAATTATGAAGCAATTTGATCAACCCAATCAACGGTTGAGATTGGATATTAGGCTCTGAAAAATTCGGTGTACTTTAGTGCATTAAGGGTATTATGGAAAAATTACAACCTTAAAAATTAGTGCAGAAATCTCCGTCTATTGTGTGGCCCAATTTATTAAAGGTGTACTTCATGCATCCCTTTGTGTAATTTAAATGGGTTTTTAATGTACTGTTAGGCAAATAATATTATGACCAGAAAAAAATACTATGTGAATGTGACTAACATAGAGTTGATCACGACTGTTGTTAATTCACTAATTATTTTATTTTGTGAAAATTGAGGTTCTCGTGTATATGCACGTGTCCTACAACTAATGAATAAATTATTAGGCAGTAGATCTCGAAGATACTTTCAAAATATTCTCAACATATAATATACTCCTTCCATTCCAAGGCCATTTTGGTTGTAACCAGGTTTCTAAGAAGAATTTTTATTTATATATAAAGTAATGTAAAATTATGGATCTCTTACAATAATTGTAATTTGCTAAAAAAACAAAAAAATTAAACAATACATTTGAATGATCAGAAATAAATAAGATAATTGGAAAGGAGATAGTATATGGTAAAATTATTACAAATTCTAAGTAAATCTGGACCGTTTGTTAAGAATTTTATGAGGCTCTTGACTTACTCTGAGATATTTTTGGTGTCAAGTAGCCTGCAATGAAATTGGAAGCACGAAATTGACGAGCTCGTGAAGGAGAACCGTCAGTTTTTAAAGTCGCGTTTGTCACGTCATTGAAACAAAATGCATACAGACTGACAAATTCATTGATTGAAAGCGCCAAATGAAGGTGGTGCGATTTTGTAGTTTCCTTTCTTGGAAACACTCACAAACTTCCTTCGAAATAAATATTTTATCCGTCCCATTATTTATATCTCATTGCAATTAAATAAGATTTTTGTATAAATGTATAAAGTAGTTATGATATAACAAATTAAAATAGTAGGTCCACTTATTTAAATGATTATAGTCTACTCATTTATGTATACTCCTGAATGTGAAATAAAATAATGGGGCAATCCAAAATAGCAAATAGGGGATTAATAATGAGAGTGAGGGAATATGCAAATCATCAAAGAAACACCAATTCAAAGATTGTTAGGCACTTAGATCAAGTGTTAATGTTTGAAATCTCAATTTACTACTTTGATATTATTTACTCGAAATCTAAAAAGGAATTAAGAATATTATTTACTCGAAATTACAACAAAGGGTTTCCAAATTGTTTCAAAATCCTCCCCATTAGTCAGAGATGACGAGGTGTCGGACACAACGATTCGCCGAAAACAAAGCAATTTGTCGCCAAAAATGAAAAAATTCGAAATCGGTTTTGTTCTATGTCAACTAAATTGTGCAGTTATTAAAATATAATATTTTGAATGAATTCCGCTTCAATTGAATCTGTTCCATGAACTGCAGATAATGAGTATTTGTGAATGAATTCTTCTTGAAATGAAGCTGCTTCAATTGATTTTGATTGTGAATTTTAAGGATTGATTGTGCTTGACATTGGAATGATTGGAGGTATGAAATTTGTGAAGGATTTTTAGATTAATTTTAATAATCTGCTAATAGAATGATTGGGCAGATGAATTTGGGGAAATGAATTTTGTTTCAATTGAATCTTGTTCAATTGATTTTAGTTTTGAATTTTTGTATTTGATATTGCTTCTTCTGAATTTGATTTGTTCTGCTTTACCTAAATTGTGCAATAAATTTATCATAAAAGTGGACTTAATTCAAATAATTTGTGCAGTTATTGAAATATAATGTTTTGAATGAATTCCGCTTCAATTGTATCTGTTCTGTGAACTATAGATAGTGAGTACTAGAGAATGAATTCTTCTTGAAATGAATTTGCTTCGATTGATTTTGGTTGTGAATTTTAGAGATTGATTATGCTTCTTTTGAATCTATTTTTTTCAGCTTCAACTAAATTGTGCAATAAATTTATCATAAAAGTGCAGTGGAACATATAAATGTTTTGAATGAATTTTGCTTCCACTGGATTTGATTTGTGAACTGCATATAATTAGTACTTGTGAATGAATTCCTACATAATTATATAAATTAAGATCATTAGGGACTTGATTCTTATACTTGCTTGTTCTTCTTGTTTTACAGAAATGAGAATCCTACAAGATATTTCAATGGAGGAAGACGAAACATAATGATCCATATACTTGATCACTTGTGAAGGAAATGACATAAACGAAGAATTCATGAAGAAAACACTCTGTATTTTGGTAATTTAAGACCAATATTATGAGACTAGTATTATCTATATTTGAGTTTTACACTTTGTTTCTAATATAAATGCACTCTTTATGTAAAACGTCTATATTGTTAATGTAGCAAAATTTCACTTTTCATTACATTCATAAAAATCACTAATAATGTAAATTAACTGCATTTTTCAGGAATAATATTGCACGATTTTCAAAAGTCAATTGCATGCAGCAGTACAAGCTTCATATTAATAACACCACATCAACTAGTTCAATAACTTAGAGAAAACTGAAAAACAACACAAATTAATACATAATAAATCTAGAATCTGTCTTCACTTGTTTGATCGCAATTTCGCCCAAAACAAGATGTTAATCCATTATCTTCATTAGCACATAACTCAAAAGTAACAAGTCAAATGTCGCGTCCACATAAACGGGCATAATCTCGATAAAATTGTATTTCATTATCCAACGTCATAAATTTCATCCCAACAAAATATTTGCATTCAACGGGACAATCAAGAACAATTTTCTTGACACCGTCTATATCATTGCTTTCACCTACGAAAAAATGAAGTATGATTAAAAATGCCTTAAAAATAAACACAACGTGGCTAAGTATGATTGTGTTTATTTTTAAGGCTGACACTGACAAAAAGCTTTTCAGTCTCGATAAAATTGTATTTCATTGGAAGTGAAATATTTACAATTGCCAAAAAGTGAATTTTGACGTAGAACCTAAATTCCAACAAAAAACGAGTCTCTCTTAGAACTAGAACTACCACAACGAATTCAAACAACGATTTTAAGCAATCAAAACCTATTGTGAGATCAACACGACAAAAATAGAATGAATAAATTGATAAGAGAATTATATCAAACAATATTGAAATGGCTCAAATTCGAAATTAATGAACATTAAGGACGAAGGATTCAAGAAATATTCACATTAACCTACAAGAACTCGATTAACATTCGACCAAAATATAGAAATTCACTGTTGGGAATATGATTCAGTATAAGACATGATAAGATTTAAAGATCCCAAAACCCTTAGCTGAATGATGAACCAGTATAATGTAATAGCTTAGTTGAGTTCAGCATATTAGGAACTCAGTAGGCTAGATAGAGTTTAGTAGCTGATAGGCTTAGTAGCATATCTATTGTCTCAGCCGGATGGACTCAGTATCGAAGACTGAATGTGTGTTAAACAACAATACAAATGAATCAAATTACAACATTTTAGAAGAATGTCAGTAGATAACTCTTATAAAGTATCCGAGGTATCAAAGGAAGTCAACTCAGCATCTGCCTTGAAGTTTGAACAAGCCTCACCAACCATTCAACCTTGACCAATGAGGAGCTGTCAGCACTGTACTTACACTGACAAAAAGCTGCATCAAGACTGAAAAAGAGAGAATCTCTACATTAGCATTCAAATTCAAGATTGTCGTTTTCCTTGTCATTTTTGACACGTGGTTAGGTCTCTTCCAACGTATCTTTCCACGAGTCAAGACTATAAAAAGAGATCGATCTTCAAGCATTGAAGAGGAAAACCGAGAACAAAAAGCATTTAAGCATTCAAAGCTCTAGTATTCTCAAAGCGAATCCGTTGAAGAACTTTCTACATAGATAGAATCCTTTACAGTTCTTCACTCTAGAGTAATCTAGTTCCCATTATCTATTCTAAGTTAACCTTATTAGATCATACTTTTAGACATCGAAGAAGTTTATATCTTGAACTATTCTTATTGTAAGAACTCCTTATTAGTTGGAGAATGTCAAACATGTGCTTGAACCCTTGTAAAGTCATTGAGACTATAACTATAGATCTTGTCCAGTGAACGTATCGACTGCCAGTACATTTACTGTTTTATTGGTTTACTAATCAATCTGCATAAAATCGATTTGCAAAATTCATAAGAGAGTTTTAAGAAAAACTTGAATACACACACAATCATAACATGAACCATTTTTCTGTAAAAACATTTTTCTCCAAGAGACGATAAAATCGGGCCTACACTTCCACACAACTTCTTGTACTGAGTCTACTATAGACTGACTGAAGTGTAGACAATGTTCATTATCTTGAACCACTCTACCCACGTGATCAGAAAGCTTAGTTGGCGAGCTGATTATTCAGTAAGCATATTCAGTAAAAGACTGACTTTCGCGTTTGAGTTAAAACTTGGACTCAGGTGTATTCACCCCCACCTCCACACCTTAAGACTCTTCTCTGGACCAACCTTCATCGTGATTTTCGCCATTTAGGGAAAATACTTATATACCCTTTTCAATAATCGGTGCTCAATACGAGTTTATAGCAAAGAAAAAGATAAAACCGAACAATGATTTGTTGGAATTTTGTATACTACAAGCAACTTTTTTGCTTGTATACAATGTGTTTTGCTTTCACTATTCATTCTCCTATCTGATTTAATATATTTGCACATGTAGCCCTTTATCTTGTATAAAAGTTAGATTGTGTAGCGTGTTGGGTATCATAGAATGTTGGTCCGGAGACGAGTATCAGGTGTAGAAGGGGGGGGGGGGTGAATACACCTGATTACAAGTTTATCCTCAAACGTGAAGGTCAGCAGATGCTGAGATTTGCTACTGAATAAATTCAGTGCCAGATAAACCTTCAGATCGCGGGTCAGAGTGATTCAGCAGCTGAGTCCATCCTACCGACAGAGGTCAGTATGAGAAATTTAGTATGCATAATGTTGTGCGGATAAGTGTAGGGCCCGGTAGACTTCGTCTCTTTGAAAACATTTTTATGCAAACCAAAACCATTTTGGTTGGTGCACTTTTCAAGTTTGTTTTATGCAAAGGATGGTTTTGTAAACAGTTTGAACGCAATGCAATAAAACAATAAATGACACAAGCAATTTTTAACGTGGTTTGGATACTCAAGATCCTATGTCCACGGTCCTGCTGAACAGGAGGTCTTGTTGATTAATCTGAGCAAGCCTCAGCAAGGAATCTGTGGAATGGACATACCCTTCTAAGTTATAGTCCTTAGCGACTTTTACAAATCAAACCGAAGTTTGAAGGGGAGGGGATGATCTCCAACAATGAAGGAGTTCTTACATTAAGAATAATTCACAGAATGTGAACTCCTTCGAAAGTTCTAAGCTAAGATATTACATTGAGGCTTATAGATAGAGAAGGGGAACTAAAGATTCTCTAGAGAGAAGAACTAAAGATATTCAAATAAGTAAGTTCTTCACTGGATTGGCTTTGAGTGCGCTAGAAATTGTATGCTTGTAAGCTTTTGTTCCCTTGATGTCCCGTGCGTTGAGCTTGGAGACTCTTCTCTATTTATAGTTGTGATCCAGGCATGTATCCGTTGGATAGGACAATGCCACGTGCCACAAAACTCCAAGAAAAATGACCATATATTTTCAAAATGCGCCGCAGAGTGGTTAGCTTTCTGTACATGAGAGCAGCTTTAGTGTCAGAGCATGTAAGCTTTGGTTGCTTCTCATTGGTCGAGGTTGACCAATGAGACTTGTCTGGTCTGCAACTGAGTTGCACCTACTCTCAGGTAAGAGTAGGTGAGACTTGTCAGACCTCAGTCTTCTATTTGAGTTGACTTTCTGAACCTCGTATACTGAATGTTCTCTGCTAACATTCGACAGATAAAGTGTTAGGCAGTCGTTTTTCTTTGTCTGGTCTGCAACTGAGTTGCATCCATTCAGTAGATCAGGGCTGATCATATTGAGTCTTCATCTGAGTCGGCTGATAAGGATATTCTGCTGAATGAAGTTAGCTCTGACTCGAAGACAACGGAGCTCTTCTCTCAATTAGTAGATCAAGGATCATACTGAGTCTTCTTTCAAAAGTCTGCTGAGAGGATCTTCTACTGAGTGCTGTCAGCAACGGACTCTGAAGACAACTGAGCTCCACTGAACCGATAACATGGGGTTCTGGAACCTTAACTTCTCTACTGAAGTTCAGTCTAACAATATACCCCTTACAAGACTTAGACCAAGAAAGATGTAAACATTCATACCAAGTTTAGCCTATTACATCATAACGATTCCTCACATACAGAGTTCATGACGAGTTTTGGGATCTTCAATTCTACAGTAATACAATTCAGTATCACTACAGTTTCCCCCGTAACAGATATTATAATATAGTCCTAAGTTACATGAACTACTGATATAAGTTCAACGTAACCCCTAGCAAATGACTACTAGATCACTGACTCATATCCCTACAATTTCCCCCTAGTTGATGATGCCAAAATAACTAAGTACTACTCAGTTATTAATATCTGGATGACAAAAACACAGGTTAACAGCTTACAAAAGATAGGCGTATCAGAAGAAATCAGGACAGTGAGTGTGTGTGTTGATCACTTCAGTGATCAGTTAGAGTTAAAGATAAATAACACAACCATACGACAATGAGTGGTTGTCTGGCCAACAGAAATACTGATTTTGTAGATATGACAGGAGAGTACATTACAATCAGTAAATCTAAGAGAGAAAAGGAAAGATACGAGGAAGGGGGAGTCTGCTATTTCTAGGATCTGAACTTCTGAATCTTGGCTTTAAGGTCTGCACGTTTGATTGTAGGAGGATCAAGCCCATACGATTTCTAGATAGCTTCTCTCAATACCTTGGTGGGTGGAAGATCGTCTGGCGACTCGATATCAAGATCGTTGCGACGTGCAGCTATCTTCACTTCATCCCTTATCTCCATTACAGAGATGGCTCCTTGAAGAGTCCTGGGAGGGATTAGCTGACGATATGTAGGTGCAGTGAAAGGCAATTTCTCCTTTTGAAGAAGCAATTTGATCTGTGCTCTGAAGTTGGGGTCGTGGTTATATAAGAATTGGTCAAACAATTCAACCGTCGGAACTTCTCTGGAGTAGCATTGTCCTACATAGTAAGCTTTGGTAAAATCTTCCTTCAAACCTTCCCATTCCTCATTCAGGTTCTAGGGGATCCACTTATCTACGTGGCGGAAGGGAGTTTTCCTAACGTAAGGCTTCTGCCCACCGCGTCTATAAAATTTTGAAGTTCTGGGGATCTCTCTACTTTTGACCGGAACTGCTTCCCTGGCTGCCTTCTCAGTTTGCTCAATATGCTTTGCCAGTTAAGCTTGTCGCAGTCTCTCTCTGGCTTCAGCCGCAAGCCTGTCTCTTGCTCTGAAGTCGAGGCCTAGTTCGACTGTGTCCCATAAGGCTTTCTCCTCTGCGATCTGTTCTGCTGTGAGCTTGGGAGCTTTCTTCTGCCTTTCAAAGAGTGGAAGGTTGTCAGTGTTGGAGTTTTCAGGAGACTCAGAAGCTGATTTTTCAGAGGGTTTTTACTTCTGCTGAGTCTTTGGAGGAGGTGCTGGCTTTGACTTTTGCATTCTCACTCGTTGAGCCTTACTCCTTGCCATCCTTGCCACTGGGACTTTCGGCTTTCTCTTCAGCTGGGCCTCTTCCTCGAGTCTGGCTTCATGGTCTAGCTTAGTCTGCATCTACAAAACTACAAGTTCATCATGCGCCTCTTGTTCCTCTTTGGATTTGAACGTAGGCATTGGAGGGGGAGAGCTTTCAGTAGCAATCTCCTTGCCAGGCCTCTTCAGCGGCGGAGGCACAATATCCTCTTCTGCTCCATCGATGAACTCAGCTACTTCGTCAATGTGTGCCTGAGCTGAGGATCCTTCACCTAATCTACCAGCTTGCACTGACAGCTGCGTAAATATTTGCTGAGGCTCGGCAGGGCCTTCACCTGAGGCTTTTCCCTTAGCCTTTTCTTGCACGGAGGGGAGGGGGAGAGCATTGAGCTGTTCTATCACTGACGTTCCTTCCCCCTTAGCTTGTTCCCCTTGTCTTGCTTTCTCTTTGGACTTCTTCTCCTGAACTTCCTTCCAATTACTTTCTCCCTTTTTAGCATCATCAGCCGAGGTCAGTAAGGTCTTAATGGCTGCTACGTCCCTTTGAAGGTTGTAGACATATGTCTTGAGTTGTTCGGAAGTGGAGTTGAGGTCCCAGACGGCATCGCAGTAATGTTCCCACCCATTCTCTTGATCTTTGCGAATTTGCTTGATCTGGGACTCAGCTGGATTCCTCTGCTGCAGAAGAGATGCGTCGAGAGAATTCTTCATTTCAGTCTGGATGATTTTCAGAGCTACAACTTGAGTTTCAAGAGCTTTAGTCACACTAGAGCTCGCAACTCTGTTTCTTTCATCCCTGGTCTTCTGGACATCAGCCAATGCTGCAGCCAGTTGCTCTGAAAATTTCTTCGATTGAGCTTCTAACAACTACTGGCATTGAGTGGCCAAGTCCATCTTCTGAGCTATGAGAGCAGTCTCGATGATCTCTTGAAAATTTGTAGTAGGAGCTTCTGAGATCTTCTTGACTTCTCTGGTGAGGACGTCAACGCGCTTAGTCTGAGCTTTCGTGTATTGTGACCATTTCAGGTGCACATCCTTAGCCAGGAGAAGATTTTTGTCTCCTTGCTTCTTGATAGCTCGGTTGACTGTCCTCGAGGATACGGTACCAATTAGTTTGGTCTGGTAAGAAGATGTACCGATCCTCTACTCAGAGGCGGCGAGTTGTTGCTGTCTTGAAGAAGACGCAACTGGGGCGGCACCTGGTGCAGGAGGTGGAGGTGGTGAATCGCCCTACTCACTGGGAGTCTTACCCTCAGCAGAGTCTCCCTGCTCTGCATCCTTGGGTGCTGAATCATCATCTTCAGCTGGGCGGTCAGTAGGCAAAGAAACTCTGGCGAGAGAGGATGAAGACTTCAGCACAAGAAGATATAACATTGCAGATCTCAAGTCTTTGAAGGAAGCAATGTCTGCGGGTTCTCCAATCCCTATCTCAGACTGCAATTGCTGCTTCTCTACCAGTAGTGTGGATACAGAATGCTGCTGGATCAGACCAGCAAGAATATCCCAGTTAAGGAATCTGAGCTGCATTTGAGTCCTTGCCCTGACAGCTACATCCACAAGATCCTGACAGTTGGAAATTTCAGGGATCTGTTCAGCGACTTCGGATACAGCCCTAAGTCTGGTCAGCTGAATTGTGGTTGGTAGCTTTGAAGAAACTTCTGCAGCTGGTTCATCTTCAAACTCCAGCTGAGTTTCTTCAGTACTTACTCTTTGGACTTTGTCCTTTAGATTGGCACCCTCAAAGCTAGTGTCCATATCGAGTAAGTCTTCCACCTATGGAGGAGGCGGAGATACAGCATTAGAAGCTCCTGTCTTGATCAGCTTCTTTCTTTTCGGCTGTTCTGTACGTGGAGGCAATTCAGTAGAAGGCCTCTTCAGTGTAGCTCCATGACCGATGGACTTTTCAGCTGCTGATTTCGACCTGAACTTGATCAGTTTCTTGTCGAAGTATTTCGTGTCACCAGAAGACGCATGTGATGATACTGAAGCTTCTATCAACGCTGAAACTTTCGTCCCATATAAAAGTTTGCCCACACTAAATAGTCTTCTCTCTCCTGTGTCTCCGGCAACAAACTTCTATGACTGGGTTTCAGTTTAGAAAGAAAGAACTGAGCCCAGTTAACCTCAGCTCCGTCCATGATTGCCATCATCATCTAGAGTCTGGGTTCGGACAGCTGGTTAAAAGAACCGGCAGCGCTAGTGTGGATATGGATAACAATATACGCCAAGCTTCTGAATTCTGGCAGGAGCTGACTCTTAGGAAAAGCAGCTTTGAAGGAAAAAACGTCCCTCCCGTAGAAACGCCTGATATAATGATTGAGCTTTGCGTCCTTGTATCTAATGGGAGATACGCCATGGTTAGGAAGGTTGAATACTGATTTCAGCCCTTCAAGAATGTGATGTCTATATAGCTCTCCTCCCATGACTGAGGTTAAACCTCCTTCATATACCTCACAATGGTTACTTCTGCGTCTGTATCCTCCACTTGACGCATATTGAAGTAAAAATCAACCACTTGTCTCGGAAGATAAGAGTGAGGTTGCTTCGTCAGAAGCGTCTTAAGGCCAGATACCTCAAGAGTGGAGAAAATCTCCTCCAGGTATGGCAGTTCCGAGAGATGGAACTCCATGGGCAGCTCGAACAGGACCCTACTCCGAATGATCTCGTCAATGTCTGCAGGCGTCTGAACGATGCTCGAAAGGGGATGCCATTTCAACTGAAATCTGCAAAAAGAATGTTAGTACTCGAAAATAGAGTAAGTTAGTTCGCAGATTAAAGAAGAAAAATTTACCGAATTTAAGAGTGCTTGAGAGAAGATAGATCAGTATGCAGTCCAGATCAGTATGTAGTTAATCAGAATTTCAAGCTCTCTTTAATGATAATGGCGAAAGTGAGATGTGAGAGAAAGCGAAGGATCATATATAGATCAGAATGCCAAGCGAATTTTCAGATCTAAGGTTCACGATTAAATCACGCTTTTTCTCAGACGGTTAGGATTTAATGTTATAGATGGAATGATTACTAAGTCGCCTATAATCTCAACTTACGTAAAATTTGCATAGTTGGAGTAAGGTGAGATGACATGCATTAAATGCGCAATAGACAGTTCTTAGGATAACGAACTTTAAATAAGAACAATTTTACTGAACGTTTCTTTAAAGAATTTATAGCGGGAAATAAATGCGTTTCATGCCACTGAATGTATGAGTAAAATACTGCACATAATACTCAAACCTCTTCAGTTGAACCTGGTGATTAGGTGTTTACCAATTGCAAATCAGGAGGATCTTCGTGATATTGAGGATTCAGTATTCGTCTCACATTCCCCCTTACTGAGTACTGTATGATTCACCCTATTGAATCAAGTGTTGAGTTTGATATACTGACTCGTCATATTGAATCTTTCTACTGACTTAGGTTAGTGGGATCCAGTAGACCTAGTTCAACTGAGAGTTCTCAAAACCTGTTCTCAGCCAGCGGCTTGGTCAGTGTGTCTGTCCTTTGTCTATAGTATGGATGTTCTCCATCCTGATATCCTTATTTTCGACATGGTCTCGTATGAAGTGGTGTCGGATATTCACGTGCTTGCACCTCGTATGAAGAACTGGGTTCGGAGTTATTGCAATGGCACTGGTGGAGTAACAGTAGATGGACACCTCATCTTGAATGATACCATAATCATGCACTTGTTGTCGAAGCCAAAGGATCTGGGCGCAATAACTTCCGGCAGCCATATACTCAGCTTCAGTAGTGGACGTCGCTACTGAGTGCTATTTCTTGGAGAACCATGATATGAGGTTACTTCCTAGGAACTGACAAGTTCCAGAAGTTGACTTCCGATCTATCCTGCATCCTGCATAATCAACGTCAGAATATCAAGTTAAAACAAGATTATCATCAGCAGGATACCATAACCCAACGTTAGGTGTTCGCTTCAGATATCGCAGAATTCTTCTTCGCAGAGTCTAGATGACTGTCAGGTCTGCTTGCTGTTAAATATAATAAAGAACCAATAATAGCTCTATAGTCAGTTGAGTTAGCAGAAGCTCCCTCTTTGTCTAGATCGATTTTAAAATTTGTATTCATGGGGATCTTGACTGGCTTGCTGAAGTCACAACCAAATCTCTTTAGGAGGTCTCAAGTGTACTTGGCTTGGTTGATGAATATTCCTTCAGTTGATTGTTTTACTTAAAAACCAAGGAAGTAGTTCATCTCTCCCATCATAGACATCTCGAACTTCTCCTTTATCATCTTCTCGAATTGTTGACATACAGTCACGTTTCTGCAACCGAAAATGATGTCGTCCACGTAGATCTGCACTAGTAGAATGTCATCTGCTGACTTAATGTTGAATAGAGTGCGATCTACAATCCCCTTTTGAAAACCTTTTTGAAGAAGAAAGTTTGATAGGGTATTATACCAAGCCCTGGGTGCTTGTTTTAACCCGTATAGAGCCTTCTGAGTTTATAAACCTGAGGTCGCTACTGAAAGCCGGGTGGTTGTTCCACATAGACTTCTTCCTTCAGCACGCCATTCAAAAATGCTGACTTGACATCCATCTGATATACTTTAAATCTTTAATGCGTTGCATAAGCCAGGAATAGACGAATGGCTTCCAATCTGGCGACTGGAGTGAACGTTTAATCAAAATCTATTCCCTCTACTTGATTGTATCCCTTGGCAACAAGTCGAGCTTTGTTTCTTACTATGACGTTGTTTTCATAACACTTGTTCTTGAAGACCCACTTAGTACCTATTATGTGTTGGAGTCTAGGTCTATCAACAAGCTCCAAAACCTCATTTTTGATGAACTGGTTCAGCTCCTCTTGCATGGCAATGATCCAATCAGCATCGTTGAGTGCATCCTCTATCGACTGAGGTTCTTCAGTTGACAAGAAACAGGAATGTAAAGCACTTTCTCCTTGACAATGACTGGATCTTGTCATTACAGTTGTTGATGGGTCTCCAATGATGAGATCAGAAGAGTGAGCGTCTAGCCATGATCATCTGAGCTTGGTTTCTTCTTCTGAGATTACTTCTGTATAGTCAACAGGAGTGTTAGGCATTTCAGTAGTGCTGTTCTGTAACTGAAGCAATTCAGTAAGAAGGTTAGGATTTACTGAGTCCCCAGGCTCAGGGGCATTTCGCTCGGGAACATTAATCGTTCCCCCTGAATTGTTATTCTCAGTAGAGGTCTCAATTACCACAGGGGCTTCCTCATCGACCTGTGTTACCTGATGTTGATTCTGTTCAGTAGAATCAACCAGGCTAGCTACATTGCATGCGAGATGGGTCTGAGTTTCTTCTTCCTCTGACTCATCATCCCAACAGTGCTGGATCTTCTTATCATTCAGCTTGAGATACTGTAGCTTGCTGCTAACATCTTCAGTATTTGTCTTATTAGCTTTCTTGTCCTCAGTAAAAAACTCATCAAGAATTACATGAGGGTTTTTTTCCACACAAAGGGTCCGGTAGTTAAAGACCCTGAAGGCTTTACTGACTCGGGAGTATCCTAAGAACACTCCTTGATCAGATTTGCTATCAAAGACCTTTAACTGATCATTTCCATTGTTGTGGATGAAGCAAGGACAACCAAAGATATGAAAATGAGAAATAAAAGGAATTCTCCCTTTCCATAGCTCGTATGGTGTCTTCATGTGTTGCTTTGCTAGTAGTGAGCGGTTCTGAGTATAGCAGGCGGTGTCAGTAGTATCTGCCCAGAACTTTGAGGGTAATCCAGAGTCTGCTAGGAGCATTCTTGCTGCTTCCTTTAATGTTCTGTTCTTCCGTTCAGCAAGACCGTTCTGTTGGGGGTGTGCAAGCTGCTGAAGTCTCGTGCTGAATCCTCTCAGTATTGCAGTACTCCTTTATGATTGAGTTGAGAAATTTTGCCCCTCTGTTTAAGCGTATCCTCTGAATCTTGATGTCTTTTTCCACACTGAGTTTCTTCAGCAGTATTGGTAACTCAGTCTTGACATCAGATTTGTTGGCTATGAAGATGACCCACGTATATCTTGAATAATCGTCAATAAAGACGAGGGCATACTTCTTGCCTCTTATATTCATTGGAGTGATTGGCCTAAATAGGTCCATGTGGAGCAGTTGAAGGATTCCATTAGTGGAAGGTGATGGAATTGGTGGATTACTTTTCTTTGTCTGCTTTCCCTTCAGGCATGCTTCACAATTTCTGTCTTTAATGAATGCTTCGTTGGGTAGTCATTTGACTTTTGAGTCCCTTGCCAGCTTGTTCATTGCCTTGAAGTTTAGGTGGCTAAGCCTTTTGTGCCATAGCCATCTTGTTTTATCATTCGATTTCATCTGGGCAACCAAGCAAGCTTTAGGTTCGGTAGTGTTCTAGTTTGCAACATAGATATATTTCCTCTGCGAGCCTGATAACACTATTTTCCCTGTAAATTTATCAACAACATAACAGAAACCAGCATCAAATGTAACTCTGTTATGGTTATCACAGAATTGACTCATATAAAGGAGATTATGTTGATGTCCTTCAACATATGTAACTCTTGGAACTGAAGCAGTCCCAATGTTTAGCGTTCCGTATCCCCTTGTGTAGCCTTTTGAGTTGTCACCGATCTCAATTCTGGGACCTTCTTCTTGTATATAGTTGGTCAGCAAGCTCTTCTGGTATGTCATGTGTCTCGAGCAGCTACTATCCATGATCCAAGGGTCCTTATGCACCTGCAAAACAAAACAGTTTTAGGTACCCTTTTGGTTCAGTTTGGGTCCTTAAGCGTTAGTCGTTGGTTTTGCGACCCAAATCTGTCTGCGACCTTGGGGGTCTCAGACTCTCTCTTCTTCTGAACCTTTTTGTCAGTGCTCTTATCCACTGAACATGGAGGTACTGACTTCTTGGCAGTCTTGGGTTCATGAGCTTTCTTCTTTTGATATTTCATGCTCCTCTTGACCCTAGGCTCATAGTAGTATGAACCATATTGTGCTGGATGTACATACACAGGTTCACCACACTGCTCTGCCCATCTGACCTTTTTAGTTCCCCCTGAATTTGATCGTGGTGTTTTGGGGCTAGAACTCTTGGTCAATTGCTTATTGCTCGGCTGAGGTGCAATAATTTTCTGTTTGTTTTTCGCCTGAGGAGTGACAGGTTTAGTAGCTTTAACTTTTCCTCTGACGAACCTATCAGCCAACATTCCTAAGCCTTTTTATGTAGAAGTTGAAGCTTCATTAATGTATCCAAGTCCGTCCTTCATGGCAACTGGCCTTTGTGCTCTAAGAATACTCTTTTACTTCTCCTTGACTCCCAAGTATTGTTCAGTCATCAACCCTCGCCATACCTTATCACTCTTCCAGAGTGATTCATAGTCTTTTTCAACTTCTACGAGCTTCTGACTGAGACTAGCTATCTCAGTATCTTTCTTAAATTTGTCCTTAGTTAAAACTGATATCTGAGTTTCTTGAAGCTGAGACTTAGTCATAAGAGATTCAATCTCTTCCTTTAGTCTCACAATGAGATTTCTGAATCAGTTGAGACCTGACAATCAGAAGAAAGTTTCTGATTCTCAGCTTTTACCTATTCCAACTCCTGAACAGTTCTATTGAACTCCCTGCTCAACAAAATTTGCTCCTCCAGCAAGTCGTCATACGCTTGAATCACGTCTAGAGGTTCACATGTAGATGAGAAAGTATCGTGTGTGCTCTGTGAAGAGGAGGTTATATTTAGTTTAGAGTTTACCTCAGCCTCTTCTAAAGCCATCAGGCAATGTTCAGTTGATGTGTCAGGACTTGATTCTCCGACTTCAACAACTACAAATGCAGCTTCATCTTCAGAAGAATACATGAACGTATCTTCCTCAATTTGGACCGCTCTACGGCGATGTAGGCCTGCCTCCTTTGGGCAAATTTCTTTCTTCTGGCCTGTCGTTCAGCTCATTGAGCAGCTGAGAGCTCCGGACAATCGTACTGATAATGTCCATCTTTCTTACAGTTATACCACATAGTAACTCTACCACCTTTTCCAGTTGTGCTGTTGGATGGACTACCAGCATGCTCCGTGTTCCTGTATTAAGGAGAAGGTTTAGATTCTTCCCTTTTGTGATTATCTTTCTTACCAGAGGGGGAATCTCTGAGGTATTTTTTAGCTTTCTGACTCTTTCCTTCTCCCTTTGATATTTAAGAGCCATAAGCGCGTGTCGTTCAGCAATAGAAGTCTCAGTGAATTTTGCTTCTAATGTAGCGACTGTCTTGCTTGCTGAACCGGGGTTAGTTCCAGACGTGCTGACTGTTGCTTTAAAAGTATTGGTCCCGAGAGTAACGTTCAGGTGTAGAGTAGGGGGGGGGGTGAATACACCTGAAAACCGATTTCTCAACTTTAAACGCGAACAGTCCTTTTCAGGAGAGTGCCGTACTGAACGAGTTCAGCAGACCGAATAAGCTGTTCTGAATCACGTGGCAGAGTGACTGACTTTACTGAGGCCTGCTAGCTGACTTGAGTCATAATTCAGTACCGTTCAGATAAAGTTCAGTAGTGCGGAAAGTGTAGGCCCAAATTCAGTTGAGTTAAGAAAACGTTTTTAGCAAACTAGTTTCAGTATATTAGTGCAGTCGAATAAGCTTGCTGAAACTTAGTTGAATGATTTTAAAGATATTTTCAATATGTACAGTAATCAATACAACAGTAAATAATGAACACAGAACACATGCGATTTTTAAAGTGGTTCGGATCCAACAATCCTATACGTTTACTGTCCCGAAAGATCAGGAGGCTATGTATTATACTGAGATAGTCTCAGTTGGTTTGTACACTGGACAAACACTGGTCTTGAGATTTATACTGAGCAAGTTTCAGTTTACAAGGTCATCAAACTAAGTGTTTGAAAAATTCTCCAACTGTGAAGGAGTCATTTATAATAAGGATCTGTTCGACTATGAACTCCTTCATCTAAGCTATAGATATGATCGGCTGAGCTTAGATTAGAGGGATAGGGAACAAGAAAATGGCTTCTAGAGCGACTAACGGCTGAGTATAGACTTGGGTTCGTGTTCAGTCACTTGGATACTAGAGGCTCTATGATTCTAGTTAAGCTTGGTTCCCTATGAGCAGGTATGTAGTCTTTCGCCGGAGATTACTTCTTCGAATTACTTGCGGAAGACTTGAAACATTTTTAGTTGCTCTTTGAATGCTCTGTGTGTTCTTCGATTTCTAGTTGTGCTCGTTGAGCTTCAATTTGATTTTATCCCTCTATTTATAGAGCAGAGATAAGTATAGATCCATTGGAGATGACGATCCTTTTTCTCTCTCTTTTGGGTAGCTAACGGCTCTTTCAAAGTATGGTTGCAGTGTCCTTTCCCTCCATTTCTGGAAAGTTGTTGACTTGCAGCTTTAACAGATATAGGACTGGTGGCTGCTTGTCATTGGTCGAGGTTCAGGAAAGTTGGTGAGACAGAATAGACTTCAAGGAGATCTGAAGCTGACTTCTCTCTTCCTCGTATTAACTCTACTGATTTGACTTTAGTGAATCTGACAGTCAGAGGACTGTCCAGCCGTTGCTGAGTCTGATCTCTTGTTCAGTAGCATGCTCTTGCTAAGTCGGCTCTACTGAAGATCAACTTTGAGTTCAGTGAACTACTCCTGCTGAGTTCAGTTCCACTGACTCCTTTCGCATATCGCCTGCCGAGTCCAAGATCACCGAGTCTTCTACTTCGTGCGAGGCAGGTAATCTACTGAGCGCCTGAACCAGATGCAGAGTGTCTACTGAGTCTGAAACCTCAGAGACAGAACATAATAGGTTACAACTGAATGGTTCATCACCCAAGATAGGGTTTTGGGATCTTCAAATCTTCAGTAAATATTCAAAGCACTGGGCTACTGAGTTATGTCTTAACTGATTGTGAGAATACTGAATCGTCTCCCAACATTTTCCCCCTATTTGATGATGCCAAACCTAACACTATGATTATCAGAAACAGAGCTCCTTACAAGTATTACAAGTAGAATCAGTAGAGTTGTTCTTCAAGTCCTAGACTACTGAGGGAATCAGGGAAGAAATATCAGAACATATACATAAAACTAATCAGCAATTTCCCCCTGTCTAACGACATATTCCCCAACTACGCAATCTAACAGAATCTGACTAAGTAATAACTGACAGAATATAAGAACAGTGAGTGTGTGAGTCAGTAATCACTTGAGTGATTCTGTGTGTTAAGCATAAAAACAAACAAGGCCATATAGACAATAAGGAATTGTCAGGGCCAATAACAGAGATGTTTTATAGATGTGAAGAAGTTCAGTTCATTTACATCAACTGCTATACTAAGAAGAACAGAATAGATGATACAAGAAACACAAAAGCTAATAATCATCTGAACTGCTGAATCCTGTCTTTGAAGTCCTTTTATTTAGATTCAGGAAGGGGCAGTCCATATATCCTATACGTGATCTTCCTCAGCTTCAGTATCTCTGCAAAGTCAGCTGGATCATCTTCATCTAAGCACTTGGCTTCAACAGCACCCTTGATCTCCTTCTCAATAACACCATAGTGAACAGAGCCATCTAGTTTCAGTGGGGGCGGCATGATTCTTGGAGCTGGGACTCTAACATCTACCTTATCTGCGACGGCTTCTGAACTCTGGCAAATATCTCTATGTCGGCCCTCAGAAGCCATTCAACAAAGGCGACAGACTTGTGCTTTTCAGGCCAGTACCTCCAGAAATAATTTCTCTTTATGAAATCAGCCTTCAGTGACTCCCACCTTTGAGTTCTTTCCCAAGGCATCCATTCATCAACTCTTGGCCATCTGTGGAGTTTGAGATCAGTAGGTTTCCTGAACCTTCTATATCTGTAGGGAATATCTACTTTTTAGGAATCCTCTGACTCGATTCTTTTTCAGCTTTCAGCCTCAGAGCTTCCAAGTCTGCTAGTCTGAGCCTTTCTCGAGCTGCTTCTATCTGTTTTGCTTCTTCTCCTCTATACAGATACCTTTCCATCTGAGCCCAAATCTCTTGCATCTCAAGATCTTGTTCCTTAGAAGGGACATAGGAGGGTATATGAGGTTCTTCTTCTGAATCAACAGGTGTGGTTGATTTTTCTTTCGAAGTACCCTGCTGACCAGTTGTCTGCTGCTGCTGTTGTTCCTTCTCTTTTTCTTTGTCTACCTCATCCCTCAACTTCAGCGTTCTGGGAGGCAGTCTAGGTCCAGTTTTCTTTCCACCTGCTGGAGCCTTTGTCTTGCCTTTGGCTGGCTTCTTCTTTGGCTTATTTGCAGCCTCAGCCTCAGCAATCTCTCTTGCCAGTTTCTAATCGGCAGGAATCTGAGCTTCTTCCTCCGGAGTAACATCCTCTTGGGTCCTTTCTTTTTAGAGGGAGGGGTAGGAAACGTCAGAATCTTCTTGCCTTTGCCGGCAACTGGAGGAGGCAGAGGAACCTCTTCCTCTTCAGACTCCTCTTCAGCATACTCAGCAACCTCCTTGATTATGTCAGAAGGTGTTTTGGTTGCCTGAGTAGCAACATCTTTGGTCCTGAGCGGCTTGGGCCGGTCTCAGCAGACACTACATCGCCTGCTGCTGAGACACCCTGGGCCTCGCCAGTCTAAGTGGAGGTACCAGTGGGAGCTGGAAGTTGACTCTGAGATGCTCCTGCCACTGACCTCACTCCTTTCGGTACCTTCAGTATCTGTCCTTTTCCTTCTGGTATCTTCCCTTTTCCTTCCCCTTTTTTGGCATCAGCAAATCGGCTTGGGGTGGGAACGGATACCTTCTTGTCTAGACTTTTGTAAGCTGTTGCCAGATCGTCTTAGTCAGTCGCTCGTGCAACTCGTTCCTCTCCTCAGTTAGTTGTTCACTGTATTTCTTGTGGGAGGCGTCTGCTGCTGTCTGGAACTCCTGCAACTGCTTGTCCACTCTCTCTTCTATGGCCTTCTGAATGGATTGGAGCCTGAGGCCTGAAGCCTGAGAGATGGAGGAAATTGATTCAGTGTGAGATTTCTGAGCAGCCTTATAGTCTTCAAGAAGTTGTGCCTGGCCAGCCTGAATCAGCTTCAATTGCTCATCGAAGTCGGCTCTTTGTGCGGCGAGTGCGTTGTTCAGAATACTGGAGAAATCAAGGACAGGTGAAGTCTGAATGGATGTCCTTAGTCCCTTGATTTCAGCACTCTGAGCCTGAGTGGTCTGCCTCCAAGTCTTGTGGACGGCGCGGGCTAGGAGTTGGTTCTGAGTTCCTTGACTCCTCAGTGCCCTGGCCACAGACTTCGAGCGTCGGCTTTTCGGGCTGGGCGCTACTTCGAATGCAGATTCAAGTAACAACTGAGATGGTTCTGCTGTCTTTGAAGTACCAGCCGCTGACTATCCTGGACTAAGGATGCTGAGGGGTGGTTCAGCAGTGGATGTGGGAGCATCCTTGTCCAGTTGAGTTCCCTCATCAGGCTTCTCAGGGCCTGAATCACGGGGTGGGTCTTGACCATCGGGGTCAAACCCATCTAAGGGCTGAGATGGGTTGGTGATCGTTCAGCATGGCTAGCATCACAGCCCTCAAATCTTCTAAGGAGCAGACGTCAGATGGCTCGGAGTAGCCAATCTTGCTCCTTATCAGTAGTTTCTTCTCGTGGAGCTGTTCGCAAGAGTGGTGTTTAATAAGATGGTTCAGATTGTGCCACTCCTGGAACTGGATCAGCATATGGAGCCTAGCCTGCCTCGCCAGTAGGATGAGATCAGTATGGCTGGCTATCTTCGGGATCCTTTCTGCTATCTCTCGGGAGGCTCTGGATTGGAGCGCTGAAGCCTCTATCCCGATAGATTCTGACTCAGAAGCTGTCTCCGAATCTTCAACTTCTATTGGAGACGACTGCTTCTCTGCAGAAGGTATGCTGCTCAATGGTGGAATGTCCAAGGGGCTCTGAGAGGTCGGAATAGACTCAGCTTGGACCCCTTGGTCCACTGTCTCGTCACGCTTAGTGGAGACGACCTTCTCCACTGACAGAGTTTTCTCGGATAACTCAGACTTATCCCTCAGTTGCAGAGGAGGTTCAACAACTACTGCCTCTGACTCTACCTCCGGCACGACCTCACTGACTTTCTTCAGTCTCTTGGTCGGGGGTTTTGGACTAGACTTGGGAGGGGACCTCTTCTTGGTGGGTGTGGAGGTCATCTGAGCTCCGAACTTGGGATCAGCAGGCCCTGGCCCTATCTACTGAAGGGCCGCTGCCCTGCTCTGGAATCGGACTTTCTTCGGGTTGAAGTATTGCTTATCAGCAAAGGTTATGTTGTTCGTTCCGCAGAAATCTTCAATCATGACTGACAGCTTCAGTCCATACAACAATTTTCCTTTGACGCTAAGACGTTTGGTTATCTTGTCGAATTTTGCTGATTGCGTCATGAATTCTTTGAGGAAGAATTTGGTCCAATTGATTTTTGCTCGGTCGTGTATGGCCATCATAAGCTGAATCTTTGGCCTGGACACTTGATCAAAGGACTTGGCCTGACTCGTTAGCAGCTGAGTCACTATGTAGGCCAATGCTCTGTATTGGGGAAGCATGGCATTCTTTGGAAATGCGGCTCTGAACGTTGTCGGCTTCCCACAGAACTCGGATAGATATTGATCCATCAAATCATCTTTGTATGCCACGGTGCTGAATCCTTCGTTAGGTAGTTGGAAGCTTCTCTAGAGGGCTTCTCTGATCGACATCTGCTTGATCACAGTAGTGGCACGAGAGGGGTCGCCAACTAAATGAACTATGAAACGGCAACGGATGTCTCCCTCTACTGATTCAGAATTCAGATAGAGCTTAGCTATCTATCGCGGGAGGAAGAACGATGGCTTCCTTATCAGGAAACCTTCAAGGCCAGTTCCTCTGAGGGCGTAGAAGATCTCCTCCATGTATTCAAGTTCACAGACGTCGAACTCCATCATGGGTTCGCACCATACCCGATCCTTCTCAAGGATTTCTTGCATATCGGCAGGAACGATTAGGTGGGTTCCTGTCATCTTGATAGTTAGGAATTTTTGAGAGATATTTAAGTGAGTTTGCAAGGGGTTGATAGAAATTCTCTGAAAAATTATAGGGTTTGAAAGATAAGTAGAGTAGAAATAGCGGTTTCAAACTTTTGAACGTGTACATATATGTTAAAGAAGATGAACAGTTAATTATCCACGGTTCAGTTTGAATTCACTTTATGAGATGGACGGCTAGGATTGGATTTTATAAAATAGGCAATGATCATATTAGCCGCCTAAGTCAAAATACAATTGTATATAGCCAAAGAAGTAACTTGATACGACATGCATTTAATGCGTTGCAGAGTTCAGCATGCTTTTACATAGAATGTCGTGTATTTAATGTAAACCGTAAATATTAAATGACATTTCATAAGGCATTGAATATGAAGCTGAATCTGAGTCATAAATGCACAGGAATATTTCATTGGCTACTAAGTATAGATACGCAAATCTATCAGCTGAGCATTGTAGTCAGCTGATACCTCGTGTAGATGGTTGTTGAGTCTCTATGTACTAAATTTACTCAGTACTGAGAGTGAACATTCCCCCTTGCTGAATGCTCCTCTCCTGAATCCACTTACTGACTGGAGTCAGTAGGATCCAGCAGACCTAGCTCTACTAAAAGTTCTTTGAATTTGGCTTCAGTTAGAGGCTTGGTCAGTATATCAGCCCTTTGATGGTCAGTATGGACCTTTTCCATCCTGATATCCTTCTTTTCGACATGATCACGAATGAAGTGGTGTCTGATGTCCATGAGCTTGCATCTCGTATGAAGTACATGATTCTGAGTGATTGCAATTGCACTGGTACTATCGCAGAAGATCGGCACTTCATTCTGAATGACGTCATAGTCGCGTAGCTGCTGTCTCAGCCAAAGGATTTGGGCGCAGCAACTTCCGGCAGCCATATATTCAGCTTCAGTAGTTGACGTCGCTACTGAGTGCTGTTTCTTTGAGAACCATGAGATCAGCTTACTGCCAAGGAACTGACACGTTCCAGAAGTTGACTTTCGGTCAATTCTACATCCTGCATAGTCAGCATTAGAATAAACAATTAGTTCAATATTATCATCAGCTGGATACCATAAACCCATGTCAGGTGTTCCTTTGAGATAGCGGAGAATCTTCTTTGCTGAATCCATATGACTGCTTAGGATTCGCCTTAAATCGAGCGCAGACACCTACAACATAAGTTATGTCAGGTCGAGTAGCTGTTAAGTATAATAAAGAACCAATAATAGCACAAAATTCACTATAGTCTACTGATACTCCCTCTTTATCAAGATCGATTTTCATGTTCGTGTTCATCGGGATATTGATTGGTTTGCCAGATGTGCAACCGAATTTCTTGATGAGGTATCGAGTGTATTTGCCTTGATTGATGAACGTTCCTTTCTCAGATTGTTTGACTTGAAAACTGAGGAAATAGTTCATCTCTCCCATCATTGACATCTCAAACTTGTCCTTCATCATTTTCTCAAACTGCTGACACATGATGACGTTCTTTGAACTGAAGATGATCTGCACAAGTAAAATGTCGTCTTCCAGTCGAATACTGAATAATATGCGGTCTACTGTGCCCTTCTGAAAACCTTTCTGAAGAAGAAACTCAGACAGGGTATCGTACCAAACCCTGGGTGCTTGTTTTAACCCATACAGAGCTTTTCTGAGTTTGTAGACCTGATGTCCCTACTGAAAACCGGGAGGCTGTTCTACGTAGACTTCTTCTTTCAGTACGCCATTCAGGAACGCAGACTTCACATCCATTTGATAGACTCTGAACCTCTGATGTGTTGCGTAGGCTAGGAATAGTCTGATTGCCTCCAATCTTGCAACTGGAGCGAACGTTTCGTCGAAATCTATTCCTTCAGCTTGACAGTAGCCTTTTGCCACTAGTCTTGCTTTGTTCCTTACTATAACGTTGTTTTCATCTCGCTTGTTCTTGAAGACCCACTTAGTTCCAATCACGTGTTGATGTCGGGGTCTGTCAACAAGCTCCCAAACTTCGTTTCTCGTGAATTGATTCAGCTCCTCCTGCATGGCTATGATCTAATCAGCGTCCTTAAGTACATCCTCAACTGACTGAGGTTCTTCAGTAGACAAGAAGCAGAAAGATAAGGCGCTTTCTCCCTGACAGAATCTAGATCTTGTCTTTACGCTTGCTGAAGGATCTCCAATAATCAAATCAGAGGTGTGAGCGTCCAGCCACGATCTACGATGTTTCAACTCTTCATCTGAAATTTGTTCAATACAGATAGTAGGTGAGTTAGGCATTTCAGTTGTACTATTCTGAGATTGAAGTAATTCAGTTATAAGAGTATGATCTACTGAGTCACCAGGTTCAGGGGCATTGAGCTCAGGAACATCATTAGTTCCCCCTGAATTATTATTCTCAGTAGAGGTCTCAGTTACCACTTGGGTTTCTTCATCGACCTGAGTTACCTGGGATTGATTCTGTTCAGTAGAGTCAATCTGTTCAGCTACTTCTGTTGCTGGATGAGATTCAGTAGATTTGTCTTCAGTTTCTTCATCTGAATCATCATCCCAACATAGCTAGATCTTTTCAATTTTATCTTTTAAACTCAGATCCTATAGCTGCTTACTGATGTCCTCTGTTGGGTTATGAGTCAGTAGATGATACTCAGCAGTTAGTGGGTTAAAATAATATTAGGAGAAATCGTTGTAGTACTATGGAATTGAAGATCCCAAAACCCATCTAATATCAGTAGTGTAGTGTCTTGATAGGATTAACTGATGTATAGGCTAGACTGTTTTTATTTTGTCTATCCTTGTGTCTATGTCCTGTACGGGGTAAAATGTTGGATTGATCTTCTGCCGAAGTTACTTTCCAGAACCCCACATCATCAGTGTAAGAGCCTGCGTTCTTGAGTCATCAGCTGATCTTCGCCTCAGTAGAAGACATCTCATCAACTGACAGACATCAGCAGAAGAACTCTATGCAAGCTCAGTACCTTCGCAGTCATCAACTGACCACACTGAAGAGAATATCTCTTGTCAGCCGACTCAAACGAAGAAGACAGAGACTGCTTCAAGTCTACTATATCCGACAGGAAACGACCCAGCTGTTAAAGTCTTTTCTAAAGTCAGCAGAAGACCTTACGAGGATTTGGGAGAGTCAACTCCGATATCTGACAGAATCTCACCTACCACAAACCTCGACCAATGAGAAGCCATCAACCGATATCTGCTCTGACCAACTAAAGCTGCTCTCATGTACAATATCAACAACTCTGCTGCAACAATTCGAATTTATGGCCGTTTTTTTGGAAGGTTGTGACACGTGGCATCGTCGTCTCCAACGGACATATGCCTGTTTCACGACTATAAATAGAGAGGAAAATCCTTGCTCCACGCATGGGATGTCAAGGGAAAATGCTCAAGCTTTCAAACAACTCTAGCGCATTAAAGATCAATCCTGCGAAGAACTTGCTTAATAGAATATCATTAGTTCTTCTCTCTAGAGTTCTTTAGATCCCTCTTCTCTAGCTAAGCTCATTGCCAAATCTATAGCTTAGAAATTCGAAGGAGTTCACATTTAGTGATTATTCTTATTGTAAGAACTCCTTCCCTGTTGGAGATTATCCCCTCCCCTTCAAACCTCGGTTTGATTTGTAAAGTCGCTAAGGACTATAACTTAGAAGGGTCTGTCCAGTGCACAGATTCCTTGCTGAGGCTTGTTCAGATAAATCAACAAGACCTCCTGTTCAGCAGGACCGTGGATGTAGGATCTTGCGTATCCGAACCACGTTAAAAATTGCTTGTGTTATTTACTGTTTTATTGCATCGCATATAAACTGATTACAAAATCATATCCTTGCATAAAATGTATTCTTAAAAGCGCACTAGCCAAAACTACTTGTGAAAATCACGTTTTCAAACTGAGACGAATCTCCGGGCCCCACACTATTCTGTACTAAGGTTTTCGACTGAGTCTCAACGACTGACAAAGTCAGTCGGAGAGCTCAGTAGTTAACTCACTCTGACCCGAGATCGAAGGTTCTTACTTGGCATTGTTCATCAGTCACACCAAACAGCTCAGCTGTCCTTCGGTTTGAGAAAAAGAGCAGTACTCAGGTGCATTCACCCCCCCCCCTCTACACCTGACTCTCGTCTCCGGACAAACAATTGGTATCAGAGCAACGGTGTTCGTCTGATCATCGGTTCTGTAACTACTGGTCTTCTCGAACAGATCCTGAAAACGTTTTTCACTGCACAAGCATCTCTTCATAACATCCTTATACTCTTACTTACAATGACTGTTATGTCAGGTATTAGGATGGTACCGATGTTCTCGATAGAGAACTATATGGTATCGCGTGTGAGAATGGAGGCACACCTCATGTCGCTGCATGACAGCATGACGGATGTCCTTGAGACAGGACCCATCATTCCCATGATAGACAGCGTACAATTTGCTACTGTGGGAGGTGTAGGGGCACAGACTGGTGCCAAGGTCGCAAAAGACAAATCTGCCTTCACGCCTGAAGAGAAAAAGCTGCACAACCTCGACCGAGTTGCGCGTAATGCTATTCTGACTATGCTCAGTGATTCACACCTTGGGAGGGTGCAAGACTGCAAGACGGCTAAAGAACTTTGGGATGCCCTGGCTGTTCTGAGCCAAGAAACCCCGCAGATCAAAGAGAATAATCTCGAATTAGAGCTACAAATGTTCGATGCTTTTTCCATGGAGCCCAATGAGACCATTGACGAGCTAAGCATCAGATTTACGAATCAGGTCAACGTGATCAACGGGTTGGGGAGGACGTTCACCAACAAAGAGATGAACACAAAGATTATGAGAGCACTACCTCGACTGAATTGGCTTCCCTTTGCTACTTATTTAAGACGCTCAGATCTTAATGCTCTAACTCCTGATGTTATCTTTTCAGAACTAAAAATAGAGGAATTTGAGCACAGCCTACCCCAACGATGTTCAAGCGCTCCAGCTGACACACAGATTGATCATGCTTTTAAAGCAACAGTCAGCAAAACTGGAGTCAAACCTATTTCTTCCAGCAAGGCAGTGGCCACAATAGAAGCAAAGTCCTCTGAGACTTCAGGCCCTGACCAACTAGCACTGATGGCTCTCAAATATCAAAGAGAAAAAGAGAGAGTCAGAAAGCTGAAGAAATACAACAGAGATTCTCCCTCAGGTAAGAAAGATTATCGAAATAGGGAAGAATCTAAATCTACTACTGATTGCAGGAACACAGAACCTGCTGCTAGTCCATCAAATGGCTCAACTGGAAAGAGTAGCAAATCAACTGTGTGCTACAACTGCAAGAAAGAGGAACATTATCAGTACGAGTGTCCCGAACTCTCAGCTGCTCAAAGAACAGAACGGTAGGCCAGGCGTGAAAAATTTGCCCGAAGGAGGCAGGCCTACATAGCCGAAGAGATATCCGATGACTCAATTGAGGAAGATACATTCATGTATTCTTCTGAGGATGAAGCTGCATTTGTCGCCGTTGAGATCGGAGAGACATATCCTGAAGAAACTACTGAATACTGTCTGATGGCCGGAGAAGACGCTGAGGTAAATTCTAAATTTAATATAACCTCCTCTTCACATAGCACACACGACACGTGCTCCATCACAGATGAACCTCTAGATGTGGTCCAAGCCTATGATGATCTACTAGAGGAGCAGAGAATTCAGCAGAACCATTCAGGAACTGGAACAGGTAAAGGCTGAGAATCAGAGACTTTCTTCTGATTGTCAGGTCTCTACTGATTCAGAGAGTCTAGTTGCGAGACTCAAGGAAGAGATTAAATCTCTTATGACTAAGTCTTAGCTCCAAGAAACTCAGATATCAGTTTTGACCAAGGACAATTCTGAGAAAGATACTGAGATAGCCCGACTCAGTTAGAAGCTCGCAGAAGTTGAAAAGGATTATGAGTCACTTCGAAGAAGTGATGAATTTTGGCGAGGACTGATGACTGAACAGTACTTAGGAGCTAAGGAGAAGTTGGAAAGCATGCTTAGAGCTCAAAGGCCAATAGCCATGAAAGAAGGACTTGGCTACACTCATGAAGCTTCCACTTCAACATCTAAAAGCTCAGAAATGCTGGCTGATAGGTTCGTAGAGGAAAAGCTCAGGCTACTGACTCAACACCTCAGGCGAATAATAAACAGAAGATGATTGCACCTCAGCCGAGCAACCAGAAGCAACTGACCAGAGGTTCCAGCCCCAGGACACCAGGATCAAACTCAGGGGGAACCAAGAAGGTCAGGTGGGCAGAACAGTAAAGTGAACCGCTATATGAACATCCAGCTCAGTATGGTTCGTACTACTATGAGCCTAGGGTCAGGAGGAACACAAAGCCTCAGAAGAAGAAAGCTCCTGTACCCAAAGCAGTCATAAAGTCAGTATCTCCAAGTCCTGTGGAGAAGAAAGCTGACAAGGTTCAGAAGAAGAAGTCTCAGACTTCTAAGGTCCCTAGACAGATCTGGGTTCCGAAATCACCCACTAACATGTAAGGACCCAACTGAACCAAAGGGTACCTAAAAATGTTTCTGTTTTGCAGGTGCATAAGGACCCTTGGATAGTGGACAACGGCTGCTCGAGACACACGACATACCAAAAGAGCCTGCTGACCAACTACGTACAAGAAGATGGTCTCAGAATTGAGTTTGGTGACAACTCAAAAGGCTACACAAGGGGATATGGAACGCTGAATATTGGGACTGCTTCAGTTCTAAGAGTAACTTATGTTGAAGGACTTCAACATAATCTCCTTTCGTCGATCAATTGCGTGACAATCGAATAGAGTTATCTTTGACGCTGGTTTCTGTGATGTTGTTGACAAATCTACAGGGAAAACAGTGTTATCAGGCTCGCGGAGGAAGAATATCTATGTTGTAAACTGGAAAACCGCAGAACCTAAGGCTTGCTTGCTTGCACAGACAAAATCTAGTGACAAGGCAGGATGGCTATGGCACAAGAGACTCAGCCACCTGAACTTCAAAACTATGAACAAGCTAGCCAAGAACTCTAAATTCAGAGGACTGCCCAACGAATCGTTTATCAAAGACAGGAATTATGAAGCGTGTTTGAAGGGAAAGCAGACAAAGAGTAGCAATCCACCTATTCCGTCACCTTCCACTGATGGAATCCTTCAACTGCTACACATGGACCTATTCGGGTCAGTCTCTCTAGTGACTATAAGAGGCAAGGAGTATGCCCTCGTCGTTATTGATGACTATTCACGATATACATGGGTCATCTTCATAGCCAACAAATCTGATGTCATGACTGAGTTGCCCAAACTGCTGAAAAAGCTCATTGTGGAAAAGGACATCAAGATTCAGAGAATTCGCTCAGATAGAGGAACATAATTTCTCAACTCAGTAGTTAAGAAGTACTGCGAAAAGGAGGGAATTAAACACGAGACATCAGCAGCTCGCACCCCTCAGCAGAACGGACTTGCTGAACGCAAAAACATAACAATTAAAGAAGTAGCAAGAACGCTCCTAGCAGACTCCGGACTACCCTCTAAGTTCTGGGCAGATGCTACTGACACCGCTTGCTATACTCAGAATCGCTCACTACTTACACAGCAACCCATGAAGACACTTTACGAACTATGGAAAGGGACAATTCCTTCTATTTCTCATTTTCATATTTTTGGTTGTCCGTTCTTTATCCACAATAATGGGAAATATCAGTTGAAGGTTTTTGATAGCAAATCTGATCAAGGAGTATTCTTAGGATACTCACGAGTCAGTAAAGCCTTCAGAGTCTTTAACTATCGGACTCTTTGCGTGGAGGAAAGCCCTCATGTTGTATTTGACGAGTTTGTTACAGAGAACAGGAAATCTTCAAAGACAAATACTGAGGATGTCAGCAGCCAGCTACAGGATCTCGCACTAAACGACAAAGCTGAAAAGATTCAGCATTGTTGGGATGATGAGTCAGACGATGAGGAAATACAGACTCAACCAACAGGCGATGTAGCTGACCTGGTTGATTCTACTAAACAGAATCAAAAACAGGTACCAATGGTCGATGAGGAAGCCCCAGTGGTAATTGAGACCTCTACTGAGAATATAAACTCAGGGGGAACAACTACTGTTCCTGAGCTAAATGCCCCTGAACCTGGAAACTCAGTAGATCCTAACCTTCTTACTGAACTACTGCAATCACAAAACAGTACAACTGAAATGCCCAACACACCTACTGACTATGCAGAAGTAGTATCAGAAGAAGGAGCCAGACTCAAACGTTCATGGCTCGACGCTCATTCTTCAGATCTTATTATTGGAGATCCATCAGCAACTATCAGGACAAGATCTAGATTAAGTCAAGGAGAAAGCTCTATCTATTCTTGTTTCTTGTCTACAGAAGAACCTCAGTCAATAGAGGACGCACTCAACGATGCTGACTGGATCATTGCCATGCAAGATGAGCTGAACCAGTTCGTTAGAAACGAAGTTTGGGAGCTTGTTGACAGACCTAGACATCAGCACGTGATTGGCACTAAGTGGGTCTTCAAGAACAAGCGTGATGAAAACAACGTCATTGTCAGAAACAAAGCTAGACTAGTTGCCAAGGGATACTGTCAAGCAGAAGGAATAGACTTTGATGAAACGTTCGCTCCAGTCGCCAGATTGGAAGCCATTCGTCTGTTACTAGCCTATGCAACGCATCAAAGATTCAAAGTATATCAGATGGATGTAAAGTCTGCTTTTCTGAATGTCGTACTGACGGAAGAAGTCTACGTGGAACAGCCGCCCGGCTTTCAGCAGGGACATCAGGTGTGCAGACTTTGGAAAGCTCTGTATGGGTTAAAACAAGCACCCAGGGCTTGGTACGATACCCTATCAGACTTTCTGCTTCAGAAAGGTTTTCAGAAGGGGACAGTAGATCGCACCCTATTCAACATAAAGTCAGGAGATGATATCCTACTGGTGCAAATCTACGTGGACGACATCATTTTTGGATGCAGAAACGTGACGATATGTCAGCAGTTCGAGAGAATGATGAAGGAGAAATTCGAGATGTCTATGGTGGGAGAGATGAACTATTTCCTTGGATTTCAAGTAAAATAATCACCTGAGGGGATATTCATCAATCAAGCAAAGTACACTCGAGATCTCCAGAAGAGATTTGGCTGCGACTCGAGCAAGCCAGTCAAGATCCCCATGAACACTAATTTCAAAATTGATCTAGACAAAGAAGGAGCTTCTGTTAACACAACTGATTATAGAGCTATTATTGGCTCCTTATTATATTTAACAGCAAGCAGACCTGACATAACTTATGTTGTAGGTGTATGTGCAAGATTTTAGGCGAATCCCAAGCGAAGTCATCTAGACTCAGCAAAGAAGATTCTGCGATATCTGAAGGGAACACTTGACGCAGGGTTATGGTATCCTGCTGACGATAATCTTATACTAACAGGTTATTTTGATGCTGATTATGCAGGATGCAGGATAGATCGAAAGTCAACTTTAGGAACATGTCAATTCCTAGGAAGCAAGCTAATATCTTGGTTTTCAAAGAAACAGGATTCAGTGGCAACGTCCACTACTGAAGCTGAGTACATGGCTGCTGGAAGTTGCTGTGCCCAGATCCTTTGGCTTCGACATCAACAGCGAGATTATGGTATATCTGAGGATGAAGTGCCCGTCTACTGTGATTCCACAAGTGCAATTGCCACAACTCAGAACCCAGTTCTTCATACGAGTTGCAAGAACGTGGATATTCGACACCACTTCATCAGAGACCATGTCGAGAAGAAGGACATCAGAATGGAGAAAATCCATACTGATAAGCAAAGGGCAGACATACTGACCAAACCACTAGATGAGAACAGATTCAGAGAATTATCAGTTGAGCTAGGTCTACTGGATCCTACTGAATCGTGTCAGTAGATGCACAACAATTGGTATCAGTAGAAACTGACTACTGATGACAACAGTTGGTATCAAGTGCAAGAAATCAGTACGACAGGTCAGAAGACTAAGTACTTGATTCAGTCGGGTGAATCAAACAGTACACAGTAAGGGGGAACGTGTCTATCAGCACACTCTATGTCCTCCTGAGTCTAAACAGTAACCAACTGATCGTAAAAGTTCAGCTGAAGAGGTTTGCATAGTTTTATATACTTAACGTTATCAGAAGCATGCTAGCATTTAATATATCAGTCGATTGCACTCAGCTGTTAACGAGCATTTATTTCCCGCCATTAATCTTTTAAGGTTTAAGTCAGTAGGAAACCGTTTTCATTTAAAAGACTTAAGACTTTAATGCTGCCTGCAGTGCATTTAATGCGTGTCTTCTCAACTTACCTTACTGCGCATATTCCTACGTGGGTCTAGGTTAGAGGCGGCTTATGTAATCATTCCTTTTATAACATAAAATCACAAATGTCATTTTAAAAACGAGATTAAGTTTCAGCCTTTAGATTAAAACCACATGATATGCAAATCTTATAAAATCTCTCGTTTATATCTCTAACTGCACTTTACGCCATTTTCGAATTTCAAGAGCTTTCTACGCATTCAGTTTCCCATTTCTCATTCCTCTGAAACTGCTCTCTGCATCTCTCTCAAGCTCTTTATTTACGGTAAATTCTTACTGAACTGCATTATCTCGTATTCTGTTTACTTGAATTTCAAAATACTAATGAGCTTTTTGCAGATAAAAATGGCTGTCAGTACCCCACCACAAATCGACGAGATCATCAAGTCGCGCATCCAGTTTGAGCCGACGATGGCTCTGCATCAGGTGGAACTTCTATATCTTGAGCCCATCTTCGCGGCTCTCGAAGAATCCGGACTCAAGCTCCTTATCTCGAAGCACCCCAGAGCTTATCTGCCTCGATAAGTTGCAGAAGTTTATTACAACTGGAGATCCATAGAGGACACAGACGCAGAGGAATCCTGTTTTTCATATACGAAGGAAGTGATCCCTCAGACATGGGAAGCCAGTCATCACGTCATCAATCTCTGAGCTGCCGTGGAATTGACCTTTGATCTTTCGGTTCGTGGAGTCTCACCAGTTGGACATAAGGAGAAGGAGATCAACTCCTATGTTCAGAGGTTCTGCGGCAGAGACGACATTGTCTTCAAATCAGTGCTGCCGAAGAACAAGTTGCTACCAGAATACCGCGGGCTCGCCTACATCGTAACTCACATTCTTACGAGCTCAGCCGGTTCATTTGATCAGCTATCAAAGCCCCATCTCCGGCTGATGATGATAATAGAAGACGGCATCCGAGTCAACTGGACTATTTCTATGTGAATGAGCTTAAAGCTCAAGCATAGAAGTTCGCAGCCACACCCTCTGGAGAAAGGAGACTAATTAGTATGGGAAAGCTGCTGGATGGGACAAATATGTCCGTACTAATCGAAGAATCAGTATCGGATCGCTCAGCCTTTGCTGATTCGTGTTATTTCGACAGCAAGCTCACAAAGTTCAAGACTAGAGCCACTGCTGAGAAGTCAGTCGGCTGGGGGCCAGCCGCACAGAAGAGGAGTGCTACTGACATGCCCCCTCACGCCGAGCCACCTAAGAGGAAAAGGCTCAGCAAGTCTGGAACATCTAAAGCCCCAGCAAAGCCTACCTCTCCCCCACCGACTCAGGAGGAGTCAATCTTAGATGCGGACACAGGCATTGAGGGTGCCACTCTCAAAGACAAAGTCCAGCGCATCAGCTCTGAAGAGACTCAGTTGGACACAGCTGAACCGACTGAGGAGACATCCTCCGAGTGGACGACTATGCACTCGACTCGCCTCCGAGCCATTGGTGAAGTCACTGCACAGATCCTAGAAATTTCTGATCATAGGGATCTGGTCGATATTGCTATAAGGGCGAGGACTCATATGTTACTGAGGTTCCTCAGCTGGGACATGCTTGAAGAGCTAATAAAGAATCAGTCCGCTCTGTCCCTACTGACAGAGGAGCAAAGCATGCAGACAGTTATCGGGTTTGGGGAACCCGCTGACCTAGCCTCGTTCGAGGATCTCTGCGCAGCCATGCTCTATCTTCTGAGCTTGAGGTCCTCAGAACATGTCAGCAGCCCTTCGTCGCCATCCCATCACGATGATGACAATGATGATGATGTGGATCATGCGCTACCCAAGGAAGCAGAACTGGGAAGATCTGCTGAGGGAAACACTCCCAGCAAGAAGGGCAAATCACCACCACCGTCTACATCAGGTGATGCCCCGATTGCCTCGAAGCGTAGTCGAGAGCAACAACTCACAGCGTCTGAGCAGAGGCTCGGAACCAGCAACTATCAGATAAAACCTATCGGTTCCGTAACCTCAAAGTCCGTCAATAAAGCCATCAGACGACAGGGAGACAAGAATCGTCTCCTTGCCAAGGACGTACATCTCAAATGGGCTCAGTACACAAAAGCCCAAACTGAGAAAGTTGACAGACTTGCGGGCGAGATGAAGAAGGTCTCCGAAGCTCCTACTTCTTCTATCCATATCCAAGAGATAATCGAGACCGCTCTCGCAACTCAGAAAGCGGATTTTGCCGCTCAGAGTCAGCAGCTCCTTCAATCTCAGCAGAAAATGTTCTCTGAGCAGCTGACTCAGAGCCTCGCATCAGTTCAAACCGCAATGGACGAGCGTAACAAAGTGGCCTTCTCCAGCCTTCAAATAGCCATATAACAACAGGCGGAGGCCCTCAAGCTCATTCAGAAGGAGATGACAGATTCGCATGATGAGTCTCTCCTAAAACTAAGACAGGAGTCAGCAGAACAAATCAAACACATATGTGTTGACCAGGAGAAAGACTGAGAGCACTACTGCGATGCCGTCAAAGACTTCGAAACAACCGCCACCTCCATTAAGATTATATGTTACAATCTGGAGAAAGAGGTAATTGCCATCCGCACTCGCCTCTCCCTGGCTGATGATGCCAAAAAGGGGGAAGGAGTAGAGGAAGGAGTAGAGCAAGCTGAGGCGGAACAAGCTCAGGCGGAAGAAGGACCAGAGGTCCTAGTAATAACTAAGGGGGAAGGTTCAGCTGATCAAGCTGGAACCAGCTCTGTACCCCCTCCCGAGATCGTCCAAATCCCAACTGTCCAAACATCTACTGTGGTTGAGCCAGCTGCAGGATCCGGAGAAGGATCCTCGGCTCAACATATTGAGGAGGTCGCACAATTTGTCGACCAGGAGGACGAGCCACTGCCACCGCGAAGGCCGGGGAAGGAGATTACTACTGAAACAACTCCTCCATCTTCCCCGACTGCTACGTTCAAATCCAAGGCGGAGCAGGAGGCATTCGATCAGCGTGTTGCTCAGAAGCTTCAAGATGAAATCAACCATGAGCAACAGATCGAGGAAGAAATTCAGAAGGCAAAGAAGCCCAGGAAGCTTATTGGCGAAATCACCAAAGGAAAAGCCAAATTGCTCCTGGAAGAACAGAAGAGAAAAGCTCAGGAGGAGCTAGCTAAAGCTTCTGCCACTGACACTTAGCCCTTGGCTCAGAGTACTGATATTCAAACACTTACTCCAGAGCAAGAGGCAGAAGACAGAGCCACCTGGGAGGCCACGCTGAAAGGTCTGAATCTCCGGAGAGGAGACACTAGATCAACAGCCCTCAGAGAAAAGAAGAGACTGGAAGATCTGGCCAAGATCATAGATATGACTGACAAGATAGCCAGTGAACCAGTCATCGACTGGAAGAAACAAATTCCAAGGTCATCCAAGTACTATAGGAGAGGTGCTCCCAGAGCAACTTATCTGAAGAAAACCCCTCACCCTTATGTAGACAAATGGGTACCTTTGGAGCTAAACGAGCAATGGGAGGAACTGAAGGAGGAATTTATTAAAGGATACTACGTGTGGGGATTCTACCCATCAGGGATCCTGGCAGACCAACTGTTTGATTAATTCATTCATCAGTATAATGCCAGGCTCAGAGCTCAAGTTCTGCTGATCCTAGAAAAGGAGAAGCGACCACTTGTAGCCCCTGCTTTCAGAAGGATTCCTCCTCCCAGAACGACTCGTGGTGTCTTGTGCACTAAGGAGATAGAAGACGAGGTCGAAGCAGCAGCATATCATCATGATCTTAGTTCTGAGTACCCTGCTGACCTCGAGGAAATCCAAACACTGCGCGCTAGAATCTACAAATATTATGGTTTGGAACCCCCTGCTGACAAGTCTGTGGATTTCAAGAGCAAGACGAAGAAGTTCAGACGCCAGCAGTAGTCTTTTTATTCTCTCCTTTTTGTATAGAAGATAGGAACTCTGTATTCACTTCATATATATAACAGTTCCTGATTCTAGCCAGACAATTACTCATTGTCTCACGGCTTTTGTTTGTGTTATCACAACTGATCACTGAAGTGATCTGACACACACTCACACATAACCGTTTCTCTGATTTTGCCTCTCTCTCAACTGCTGACCTCATGAAGTTAACTGATTCAGTTTTTACTAAAGTCTATCTATATCAGTAGTTTAGTTGTATTATCTAGAGGTTTTGGCATCATCAATTAGGGAGAAATTGTTGGGTTATGAGTCAGTAGATGATACTCAGCAGTTAGTGGGTTAAAATAATATTGGGGGAAATCGTAGTAGTACTATGGAATTGAAGATCCCAAAACCCAGCTGATATCAGTAGTGTAGTGTCTTGATAGGATTAACTGATGTATAGGCTAGACTGTTTTTATTTTGTTTATCCTTTTGTCTATGTCCTGTACGGGGTAAAATGTTAGATTGATCTTCTGCCGAAGTTACTTTCCAGGACCCCACGTCATCAGGGTAAGAGCCTGCGTTCTTGAGTCATCAGCTGATCTTCGCCTCAGTAGAAGATATCTTATCAACTGACAGACATCAGCAGAAGAACTCTATGCAAGCTCAGTACCTTCGCAGTCATCAGCTGACCACACTCAAGAGAATATCTCTTGTCAGCCGACTCAGACGAAGAAGACAGAGACTGCTTCAAGTCTACTGTATCCGACAGGAAACGACCCAGCTATTAAAGTCTTTTCTAAAGTCAGCAGAAGAACATACGAGGATTAGGGAGAGCCAACTCCGATATCTGAATCAATCTCACCTACCACAAACCTCGACCAATGAGAAGCCGTCAACGCGATATCTGCTCTGACCAACTAAAGCTGCTCTCATGTATAATATCAACAACTCTGCTGCAACAATTCGAATTTATGGCCATTTTCTTTGGAAGGTTGTGACACGTGGCATCATCGTCTCCAACGGACATATGCCTGTTTCATGACTATAAATAGAGAAAAAAATCCGAGCTCCACGCACGGGATATCAAGGGAAAACGCTCAAGCTTTCAAACAACTCTAGCGCATTCAAGATCAATCCAGCGAAGAACTTGCTTAATAGAATATCATTAGTTCTTTTCTCTAGAGTTCTTTAGATCCCTCTTCTCTAGCTAAGCTCATTGCCAAATCTATAGCTTAGAAATTCGAAGGAGTTCACATTTAGTGATTATTCTTATTGTAAGAACTCCTTCCCTGTTGGAGATTATCCCCTCCCCTTCAAACCTCGGTTTGATTTGTAAAGTCGCTAAGGACTATAACTTAGAAGGGTCTGTCCAGTGCACAGATTCCTTGCTGAGGCTTGCTCAGATAAATCAACAAGACCTCCTGTTCAGCAGGACCGTGGATGTAGGATCTTGCGCATCCGAACCACGTTAAAAATTGCTGGTGTTATTTACTGTTTTATTGCATTGCATACAAACTGATTACAAAATCATATCCTTGCATAAAACGTATTCTTAAAAGCGCACTAGCCAAAACTACTTGTGAAATTCACATTTTCAAACTGAGACGAATCTCCGGGCCCCACACTATTCCGCACTAAGGTTTTCGACTGAGTCTCAACGACTGAAAAAGTCAGTAGGAGAGCTCAGTAGTTAACTCACTCTGACCCGAGATCGAAGGTTCTTACTTGGCACTGTTCATCAGTCGCACCAAACAGCTCAGTTGTCCTTCGGTTTGAGAAAAAGAGCAGTACTGAGGTATATTCACCCCCCTCTACACCTGACTCTCGTCTCCAGACCAACATCCTCAGATTGAGGTTTAGAGTTCCTGCTCCTGTCTTTAGTAGCAAACTCAATAAAAACAACATGATGGCTTTCCTCCACGCAAAGGATCCGATAGTTAAAGACTCTGAAGGCTTTGCTGACCCGGGAGTATCCTAAGAAGACTCCCTGGTCTGACTTGCAATCGAAAGTCTTCAACTGCTCCTTCCCATTATTGTGGATAAAGCATGAACACCCAAAAATATGGAAATAGGATAAAGAAGGCTTCCTTCCGTTCCATAATTCATATGGTGTCTTCTTATGCTGCTTTGTCAGTAGATATCTATTCTGAATATAACATGCAGTATCAGTAGCTTCTGCCCAGAATTTGGTTGGGAGTCCTGAGTCTGCAGGCAGGGTTCATGCTGCTTCTTTGAGTGTTCGATTCTTCCTTTCAGCAATCCCATTTTGTTGAGGCGTGCGCGCGGCAGACGTCTCAAGCTCTATGCCTTCTGCTTTGCAGAACTCCTCCACCATAAAATTTAGGAACTCAGTTCCTCTGTCTGAACGTATCTTGATGATCTTAGTGTTCTTTTCGACACCGAGCCTTTTCAGAAGCGTTGGTAACTCTGTTTTGACGTCAGACTTGTTGGCAATAAATATGACCCATGTATAGCGCGAGTAGTCATCAATGACCACTAATGCATACTTCTTGCCTCTGATCGTCACCGGAGAGACTGGACCGAAAAAATCCATATGTAGCAGCTGAAGGATTCCATCAGTGGAAGGAGATGGAACAGGAGGGTTTTGATTCCTTGTTTTCTTTCCCTTCAGACATGCTTCACACTGAGTGTCTTTGCTGAATACTTCATTCGGCAGTCCTCTAGCTAGAGTGTTTCTAGCTAATTTGTTGAGCGTATTGAAATTGAGATGGCTGAGTCTTCTGTGCCAGAGTCATCCCGTTCTGTTGTCATTCTTGGCCAACAAACAAGCCTCAGGTTCAGCTGAGTTCCATTCAGCTACATAGATATTCTTTTTGCACGAACCTGACAACATTGTTTTCCCTGTAGATTTATCAATGACATCACAGAACCAGCATAAAAAATCACTCTATTCGAGTTATCACAAAATTGACTAACAGAGAGAAGATTATGCTGAAGTCCTTCAACATATGATACTCTTGGAACTGTTGCAGTTCCAATGCTGAGTGTTCCATAGCCTTTGGTATAGCCTTTTGCGTTGTCTCCAAACTCGATTCGGGGTCCTTCTTTAGTAGTATAATTCTTCAGCAAGTCCTTTTGGTACGTCATGTGTCTTGAGCATCCGCTGTCCACATACTAAGGGTCCTTGTGCACCTGCAAAACATAATTATATTTAGATACCCTTTATTTTTTATTTTGGATCCTTAGATGTTAGTTTTGGAAACCTAAATCTTTCTTACAACCCTGGTGGTCTCAGACAGTTTCTTTCCACTTTGTCAACATATTTGACCACTGGACTGGTCGATGCTGACTTCTGAGGCTTTTCTGGTTCAGGAGTCCTGATCTTCTAGGTGGGTGGACTGCTGACCTTTGCCTTTTGTACGGCTTTCTTCTTCTTCTTTTGACTTTTGGATCCTCTCCTGACTATAGGATCATAGTATTATGACCCACACTGAGCTGGATGAGTCAGCTGTGGAGGTCCATACTGATCAGCCCATTTTGCTTTGCTGGTTCCCCCTTGACTGAACTGGGGTGTTTTGGTGCTGATTTTCTTGTCAGAATGCTGATAACTGGGATGAGGTGCCTTCATCTTTTGTTTGTTCTTGGGTAGGGGGTTCAGTATCTCTGCATTGATGGTCTCCCCTTAAACAAACCTATCAGCTAGCCGGTTTTCTGAGCGTACGGGGATAGATGAGGAGGCTCCATGGCTGAATCCAAGTCCCTCTTTACAATGCTTAGGCCTGTTGCTTGCTAGCATCGCCTCAAGCTTCTTTTCAGTGCCCATGTACCGCTCTGTTATCAGGTTCCTCCAGACATCATCACTTTTCTTCAGCAATTCATGCTCGGTCTGAAGTCCTGACAGTTCTTGCTTCAACAGACTCAATTCAGTATCTTTCTGAGTCAAGACATTGGTCAGTACTGAGATCTGATCTTCTTGATGCTGAGACTTGGCCATCAGAGAGTTTATCTCCTCCCTGAGTCTCAGCACAAGTCCTTCTGACTCTGTAGCAACCTGACTTTCCTGAGAAAGTCTCTGATTCTCCACTTTCAGGGTATCCAACTCCTAAAGAGTCTTACTGAGTTGCAGACTCATCTGAATCTGCTCGTCGAGTAGTTCTTCGTATGCAATAGTGTCGTGTGTGCAGTGTGAAGAGGAGTTAAATGGTGCATGAGAGTTTACCTCATCCTCTTCTCCTGCCATGAGACACTTTTCGGCGTCTTCTTCAGCTTCAAGCTCTATGGCCATGAATGCCGCTTCATCATCTGATGAATCCATGAAGGAGTCGACTTCATCTGAGTCGTTTGAGAGTTCACCGACAATATATGCTTGTCGCTTTTTGATGAACTTCTCCCTTCGAGCTTTGCGTCTGCTCTCTTTCAGCGATCTTGAGCTCGGAAACGATCATACTGATAGTGTCCTGGCTTCTTGCAGTTATAGCAGGTTGTGACTCTTTCTTCTTTGCTTTCGCTGTCTTTTGACTGAGCTGAGTCCTCCTGTTTCCTGCATTCAGAAGTATGTGAGTCAGGAGTGCGCTTAGATGTATATTCAGTCTTACCCTTGGAGTCTCTGACAACTCTTGAGAGTTTCCTGCGTCTCTCCTTCTCTTTCTGATACTTTACGGCAAGCAGCGCGTACTTCTTGGCTAAGTTTCCTTCTTGTATGTCATTGAGTGAAGGTTCAGCCTTGCTAGACGTCGGAGCTGCTGTGCTGACTGATGCTTTAAAAGCATAGTCGACTTGGGTGTCAACTTCAGTTCGCTGCTTTCTTTGAGGTAGGCCAAACTCGAACTCCTCAGCTTAAGTTATGAAAAGATTTGGTCAGGAGTAACAATATCTAAGTCAGAATGATGCAACAAAGTAGCAAAGGGAGTCCAGTGACCATCTTGCAATGCCCTCAAAATTTTGAGATTCATCTCTCGGTTGGAGAATATCTTTCCCAGGCCGTTGATAGAGTTCATCAGATCCGTGAATCTGACGTTGAGATCTTCAATGAAGTCACCAGGCATGAGAGACAATCTCTCCAGCTTCTAAAGTTCCGGCGCGAGTTTGTTCTCTTTGATCTTCTGAGTCGCCCGACTCAATAGCGCTAGAGCATCCCAGAGTTCTTTTGCGGACTTACAGTCCTGAGCTCTTCCGAGATAGGAATCGCTCAGAGTGGTCAGTATGGCGTTTTTGGCGACGCGGTCTAAGTTGTGAAGCTTCTTCTCCTCAGGGGTGAAGAGACTTCTATCTTTGGGGATCTTCTTCCCGGTCACCATCCCTCCTCCTTGTGCTGGGTCCTGAGCCACGACGCTATCAACCATTCGAACGATAGGTCCGTCCTCTAGAACCTCTGTCATGCTATCGTGGAGGGAGGTCAGATGTGCCTCCAGTCTGACCCGCCATACTCCATAGTTCTCTACTGAGAACATGGGTAACATCCTGATACCTGACATATCAGACATAGTGAATAATGATATGAATGAAGAATGATATGCAGTGAAAACGTTTTCCGGATCCGTGCAAGTAGACCAGTTTCAGAATAACAAGAGTCTTAGAGAACTCCTGCTCTGATACCAATTGTTGGTCCCGAGAGTAACGTTCAGGTGTAGGGGGGGGGTGAATACACCTGAAAACCGATTTCTTAACTTTAAACGCGAACAGTCCTTTTCAAGAGAGTGCTGTACTGAATGAGTTCAACAGACCTAATAAGCTGTTCTGAATCGCGTGGCAGAGTGACTGACTTTACTGAGGCCTGCTAGTTGACTTGAGTTAGAATTCAGTACCGTTCAGATAAAGTTCAGTAGTGCGGAAAGTGTAGGCCCAAATTCAGTTGAGTTAAGAAAACGTTTTTAGCAAAATAGTTTCACTATGTTAGTGCAGTCGAATAAGCTTGCTAAAAATCAGTTGAATGATTTTAAAGATATTTTCAGTATGCACAGTAATCAATGCAATAGTAAATAATGAACACAGAACACATGCGATTTTTAAAGTGGTTCGGATCCAACAATCCTACGTCCACTGTCCCGAAAGATCAGGAGGCTATGTATTATACTGAGATAGTCTCAGTTGGTTTGTACACTGGACAAACACTGGTCTTGAGATTTATACTGAGCAAGTCTCAGTTTACAAGGTTATCAAACTAAGTGTTTGAAAAACTCTCCAACTGTGAAGGAGTCCTTTACAATAAGGATCAGTTCGATTATGAACTCCTTCGTCTAAGCTATAGATATGATCGGCTGAGCTTAGGTTAGAGGGATAGGGAACAAGAAAATGGCTTCTAGAGCGACTTACGGCTGAGTATAGACTTGGGTTCGTGTTCAGTCGCTTGGATACTAGAGGCTCTATGATTCTGGTTAAGCTTGGTTCCCTATGACCAGGTATGTAGTCTTTCGCTGGAGATTACTTCTTCGAATTACTTGCGGAAGACTTGAAACGTTTTTAGTTGCTCTTTGAATGCTCTGTGTGTTCTTCAATTTCTAGTTGTGCTCGTTGAACTTCAATTTGATTTTATCCCTCTATTTATAGAGCAGAGATAAGGATAGATCCGTTGGAGACGACGATCCTTTTTCTCTCTCTTTTGGGTAGCTAAAGGCTCTTTCAAAGTATGGTTGCAGTATCCTTTCCCTCCATTTCTGAAAAGTTGTTGACTTGCAGCTTTAACAGATATAGGACAGGTGGCTGCTTGTCATTGGTCGAGGTTCAGGAAAGTTGGTGAGACAGAACAGACTTCAAGGAGATTTGAAGCTGACTTCTCTCTTCCTTGTATTGACTCTGCTGATTTGACTTTAGTGAATCTGACAGTCAGAGGACTATCCAGCCGTTGCTGAGTCTGATCTCTTGTTCAGTAGCATGCTCCTGCTAAGTCGGCTCTACTGAAGATCAACTCTGAGTTTAGTGAACTACTCCTGCTGAGTTCAGTTCCACTGACTCCTTTCAGCATACTGCTCCTGCTGAGTCCAGTATCATTGAGTCTTCTACTTCTGGTACTGAGGCAGGTAATCTACTGAGCACCTGAACCAGATGCAGAGTGTCTACTGAGTCTGAAACCTCAGAGACAGAACATAACAAGTTAAAACTGAATGGTTCATCAGCCAAGATAGGGTTTTGGGATCTTCAAATCTTCAGTAAATATTCAAAGCACAGGGCTACGGAGTTATGTCTTAACTGATTGTGAGAAGACTGAATCATCTCCCAAGAAAAAGCATGGTCGATTTGAGTGTCAGCTGGAGCACTAACGCACCGTTGGGGTAGACTATGCTCGAACTCAACTGTCTTTAATTCTAAAAATATAACATCAGGAGTTAAAGCATTAAGATCAGAGCGACGTAAATAAGTAGCAAAAGGAAGCCACTTCAATCGAGGCAATGCTCTCAAGATCTTGGTGTTCATATCTTTGTTAGTGAACGTTCTCCCTAGCCCATTGATCACATTGATCTGGTTGGTGAATCTGACGCTAAGCTCGTTAATGGATTCACTGGGCTCCATGGCAAAGTTCTACGCTGTCAATCATGGGAATGATTGGTCTTGTCTCAAGGACGTCAGTAGGGCTATAATGTAGCGATGTAAGGTGTGCCTCCATTCTCACACGCCATACCATATAATTGTCCACAGAGAACATAGGTACCATCTGAATACTTGACATATCAGACTTTATGGGTAAGAGTATAAGGATGTATGAAGAGATGCTTGTGCAATGAAAATATTTTCTGGATCTGTTCGAGTAGACCAATAAGTTTTCAAAAATGATGATAAAAAAAAACATCGCTCTGATAACAATTGTTAGTCCGGAGACGAGTATCAGGTGTAGAGGGGGGGGGTTGAATACACCTGATTACAAATTTTTCCTTTTACGTGAAGGTCAACATATGCTGAGATTTGCTACTGAATAAATTCAGTGGCAGATAAACATTCAAATCGCGGGTCAGAGTGATTTACCAGCTAAGTCCCTTCTACTGACAGAGGTCAATATGAGAAGTTTAGTATGCAAAATGTTGTGCGGATAAGTGTAGGGCCCGGTAGACTTTGTCTCTTTGAAAACATTTTTATGCAAACCAAAACCATTTTGGTTAGTGCACTTTTCAAGTTCGTTTTATGCAAAGGATGGTTTTGTAAACAGTTTGAACGCAATGCAATAAAATAATAAACGACACAAGCAATTTTTAACGTGGTTCAGATACTCAAGATCCTACGTCCACGGTCCTGCTGAACAGGAGGTCTTTATGATTTATCTCAGCAAGCCTCATCAAGGAATCTGTGCACTGGACATACCCTTCTAAGTTAAATTCCTTAGCGACTTTTACAAAACAAACCGAAGTTTGAAGGGAGGGGATGATCTCGAACAATGAAGGAGTTCTTACAATAAGAACAATTCACAGAATGTGAACTCCTTCGAAAGTTCTAAGCTAAGGTATTAAAGTGAGGCTTAGAGATAGAGAAGGGGAGCTAAAGATTCTCTAGAGAGAAGAACTAAGGATATTCAAATAAGTAAGTTCTTCGCTGGATTAGCTTTGAGTGCGCTAGAGAGTTGTATGCTTGTAAGCTTGTGTTCCCTTGATGTCCCGTGCGTTGAGCTTGGAGACTCTTCTCTATTTATAGTTGTGACCTAGACATGTATTCGTTGGAGAGGACGATGCCACGTGCCACAAAACTCCAAGAAAAACGGCCATATATTTTCAAAATGCGTCGCCGAGTTGTTGGCTTTCTGTACAAGAGAGCAGCTTTAGTGTCAGAGCAGGTAAGCTTTGGTTGCTTCTCCTTGGTCGAGGTTTGTGGTAGGTGAGACTTGTCAGACATCAGTCTTCTATCCGAGTTAACTCTCTGAACCTCGTATACTGAATGTTCTCTGTTGACATTCGACAGATGAAGAGTTAGGCAGTCGTTTTTCTTTATCTGGTCTGCAACTGAGTGGCATCCATTCAGTAGATCAGGGCTGATCATACTGAGTCTTCATCTGAGTCGGCTGATAAGGATATTCTGCTGAATGAAGTAAGCTCTGACTCGAAGACAACGAAGATCTTCACTCAATCAGTAGATTAAGGATCATACTGAGTCTTCTTTCAAAAGTAATCTGAGAGGATCTTCTACTGAATGCTGTCAGCAACGGCCTCTGAAGACAACTGAGCTCCAGTGAACCGATGACATGGGGTTCTATAACCTTAAATTCTTGACTGAAGTTCAGTCCAACAATATACCCCTTACAGGACTTAGACCAAGAAAGATGTAAACAATCATACCAACTCTAGCCTATTACATCATAACGATTCCACACACACACAGTTCAGAACGGGTTTTGAGATCTTCAATTCTATAGTAATACAATTCAGTATCACCACAGTTTCCCCCATAACAGATATTACAATATCGTCCTAAGTTACATGAACTATTGATATAAGTTCTACGTAACCCCTGGCAAATGATCTACTAGATCACTGACTCATATCCCTACACAGAAGACTACACAATTGGTTGAACTGAAAAGATATAAACAATTATCACAGCTGAGACAACTAAAGAACAAGTTGTTGGTTTAAACTGCAGTTTAAATTAGAAGTAGCTTGTCTCGGCTGCTTGTCTATACTGGTACACTTAAGCTGGTGTATTGAAGGATCATAGTGAGATGTGTTCTCCTGACTAACCTTAGTGGAGAATCTAGATCTCGGTGACTTAGCTGATCTTAAATGTCAACTGAGTGCATTTAGCTATCTATCACTTTGACTTACTATGGTAAATGTCATTGTGACTGGATCTACGTATCTTGGGTGTTAGTAGTTATTTGTAGCTCAGGTTGATTATATGTATCTTGCATCCGTAACCCTGTTAATTGGGTTGATAATATTCCTTGAGGAACTCGTAATGATTAGTACCCTAAACCCGGCCGGTTGATTAAGTTTAAGTGTGTTAATAAGGTCGAGTGGTACTACTCAGGAATATAAAAAAATGTTAATTAGTTTAAGCTGTCAGTGAGCGTGATTAATTAACGAATATTTAATTCTTAAATACAAGTATCAATTAAGTCTAAAATAGAAGCCCATGCTCAAGTTGGGATAAAGGGGTTAGTCAACACGGATTCTCTAGTGGAATGAATCTGTGTTTATTAATTAATTTTGCTCTGAGCTGAGCAGAGATAATTAATTAATATAAGACCCTTCTTTATTTCGTGCATTGGATCCCTGGTCTGGCCCAATTAGCTGCCATGCATTTATTCTGCTATCTCGGGAATTATTATTAATAAATTAATATATTTATACAATATTTAATAATATGAAAACTATTTATCTGGAATTAATTGGTTGTGTCAATTGATTGATAAATATGTGGTCCAATTATTATTAATTACTGATATTAATTTATTGAAAGCCAATAGCAATATAATTACTAATGGGCCACAATTATAATATATTATTTATATACAATATATTAAAAATAGAGATACACGTTTGTATTATTTTATATTCATTCACGTCATTATTCACATTCAGAACATGTCTTACATAAAAGAGAACATAAATCTTTTTCTCTCAGTTTTCTGTCCACACTGAAGAGAGAAAGATACGGGACACAGATCATAAGGTTTGAAAGGGGAGCGATAATCAAAGCAGCGACAACACATGCGGAGGAAAGGTACAATTTCTTCCTCGTATTCCATCATGATTCAACTAACCCATTACAATTGGTTGAAGAACGAAGGATTTGAAGCTTTAAATGTAAAGCCGCAGGTTGACAGGAGGAGGATAACGTTTGCGAGAGAGAGAGAGAGAGAGAGAGAGAGAGAGAGAGAGAGAGAGAGTGAGTGGAGAAAATGTTGTAACTTTGAAACATAAAGCTGAAGATTACGAATTTAACTTTCGTGCAGTTAATTTGTGAAGAAAGTGCACCGAATATCTTTAAGTGAACTAGTGATTTGGACGTTCAGATCGCTCGATTGAACGACTTGATTTGTTCCTAATTCATACAACAAGAGGGGTTTCTCATTTGAAACACACACACACACACACACACACACACACACACACACACACACATATATATATATATATATATATATATATATATATATATATATATATATATGGGAGGGTTCAAATAAGAACACAACTTAGAGTGAGAAATAAGAACAATTTTAAGCCTTTAGATCTTGAAAATAGATGGCCAAGATTAAATTTGGTGTTCAAATTGACGAAATGCACTATTTAGTATAAAATTTCTGCACAATGGTCAAACAAGTAATTTTAATTTTATTAAATCCCTAGAAACCTTATAAAACATTCATATAATATTTCTTTATTTCAAAACCGCCGGCTTCCATTCTTGTTATAGGTTTTGGTGTTCTTCGACAACTTATTTTTCTTTTTCTTGTCGCCGGCAACAGCATCGGCACCATCATTCGGGTGGTTCTCCGCGCCTTCGGCTTCTTCTCGAATGATTTTTTCTCCACCGTTAGAGTTTTCTCTACTTCTTCTTATCTAACTATTTATGTGCTTTTGTTGACATTGGTTTCCATACGCAATTACCTCTAGATTTTTAAGATTTGTGCAATTTATTGTACATGTCATTGATACTATTACACGATTACTATTATTTGTAAATGAGTCATAGATTTCCAATTTATTGTACATGTAATTGATACTATTACACGATTTCTATGATTTGTGCATTTTTGTTCAAGTTAAAATGAATGTTTGCAAAACTAATTCTTTGTTTATATGCACGTTTTATAGAGTATGCACAATTAATTCATATATTATGAATGTTTTATGGATTTTATCTGCACTATTACACGATTTAGATGATTTGTGCATTTGTTTGAGTCATAAAAAAGTATGCACAATTAATTCAATTTTTATGCACATTTAGCAATTTTATCTGCACTATTACACGATTTTGCTCAATTTTGCAAAAAAAATACACAATTATAGTCGAGAATATGCACAATTAATGAGAATAAATATGAATAATTACTGGGAAAAATATGCACAATTACTTTGGAAAATATGCACAAGTAACGGAAAAAAATAGTGCATAATTATAGGAAAAAAATATGCACAATTAATGAGAAATGAACAAAAGATGAAACTATTAATGAAAATCTAGAACGAGACTTATATCTGCGACGAGACTTAGTGAAACTATGTACAATTAACCATAGTTCTTGTAAAATCTGGAACGAGATTTTGTGATATTAAAACATGGAAGATAATTAACGAAAATGACGGTTACAGCAAAACAAAAATAAGACAAAAAAAATTAATAGATTGTGCAAGATTATAAAAATAACCT